>OY728129.1:1190326781-1191576781 GCA_963277665.1 Viscum album
GGTATATTTTTCTTATGATATTAAACATTTATATATTATATAATACTCTAGAGTTATGTTTTAAGGTCTCTTGATTATAAAATAATGTTTCTACATTCATATGATTCATTTCTTAGGTTTTTAAAAAATATGTATCTCATTACTCATTATTAATGATCTATGTTTTATTAGGAATTATTTTATTGTACTATTTTCATAAACCTTGATAATGTAATCATACTCACATGTTCATCTTATTCCCAATTATGATCTTTGATTGATATATTTTATGTCTATCCCTTACTAAGCATTTGAGTTCACTCATTACTTATGCTTCCATTCACTAAGTTATCATGGATATTTTTATGTATGATATGTCTAGAAGGATTTCATGTGATGAAAATTTTATGAATAATGTTAAATAATTATTGTAAAATTGGAGGATTATGTAGTTAATATCTAAAAAACTTAATATACAGGTTTGGAGGTGTAATTTAATTTGATATATAATGAATATTCATGTAAAATTTGGTAATACTCATGCATGTTATGGTTTTTTCATCTCTTTCAGAGTCTCAAGTCTTTTAATTTCTAGATTCCTAATTGTTGGAGTCTTCTCCAAACAATAATTTTGAATATTATGTTCTGATTCATCAAGTTATTTAATACAAACTACATTCAAAATATACAAGTAAGATTCTAAATTTATGAGCAATTTTTTTACCTAAATATATTAAAAAATTACACTTCTATATAAGTTGAGTCACATAAAAAAGTTTGAGTAATAGATTATTATATTAATGTGTTCATGTATGGAATACATTCTTGTAATCCTTATAAAAAACATAGCACTATAGTATTCTTTAATTTCTTATTCTTGTATTTAATGACGAGGTTAGACCATATTTATTGGAAAAATCAATCTTTCACACAACATTTCAATATTCTGAAAATTACCTACTTCATCAAAAATTCCATTTATGTTCTTACAATCATAAGTTCCATGGTGGATAACTTGTGATGGTTTTATCTTCATTGTGTGTTTTTTTAAATATTTTTGAATTCGATGTTTTCACTAGGATCCTTCCTTGAATTTGTTTTTGAATTCAAACATTACCCATCAAACTTTGAGAACTTAAAAGTTCAACATAAATCATTTTTTAACTTCTAATGTTATAGAATTTGGAATTTTATCATCTTTAAATTACTTCATGTCTAAATTTAAAAAAAATCAAATTAAAATTTAGCAGATATTTTTAGATTATGTTGATATAAATTAGATTTTACTAATTCAACAATATATCACTTAACCTGGATCAATAAATTATACTTTCATTATTCTAACACTTTCAGATTTAAATCAACTAAAGTAATAAGTATCATTTACTAATTTCTATTCTATTATTTGATATCAAGTATCCAAATATACATTTCCAATAAAAATTATACCTTCAAAACATTCAAACATCCACAAAATGTTTCTTCTATTTTTTTTCAAATTTTGATTGTCTTGAACTTTTGGTCATTAATTTTTCATAATGTAGTCACCTTAACCTCATTCTTCACCTACTTAACATTTTTGGCATGTCATCTTATAAAACTTAAAACTTAATATTATACATGAGTCATAATATTTTAAAATAGATGATGTTTTTATATATTGAAAGATAAATATAAAATTAGATAACTTAACTACATGAATCTTTTTATGAGAATATTAATTAATCACAAATAGAAAACCCTTATGTATTTGTTAAGATACATATTTTTATACTTTAGGATCCTATGCATTCAATATTCTTTAAGATATGATAACTTCTTGATAAACAACAGTTTTAATCTATAACTGATCTTACAACTATTTATATTCTCCATGTATAACTACTATATTCTTCATAATATAGCCTTTAATTATTCTTTAATAGATTCAAATCAATGTAAAAATTCCTTTTTGAATTCTTTTCACATGTTCATTCTTGAATTATCTATAATTTATTAATGTTTCTCAGTGAATTTCAGAACATTGATAACTTCCAGACATGGTGAACAATCATTAAAAATAATTAACATTTTCTATCTACTGTTCTCATATATTTTAAAAATTATAGACTTTTTCATCATGTTTCATCATTGTGAAACATCTAAAAACTCATATTCTTAGTTTCAACATTTCAACATTCAAATATATAACATTTAGAAATCTACTTATCATCTTCCAGACAAGTAACTTCCAAAAACAACCTTTCGCATAATCTATGAAGTTATCCATCATCCAGTTTTTGTTATCTCATGTTTTTAAATACTTACATTCAATATCATTCAACAATACATGTTATAAAACTATAGTAGTCAATGTTTTATAAATAAAATTTATTTATTTTCAAAACATTATATTTTTCAATTAAGTTTAGCTCAAAAATCATTAGATATTTTTATATAAATTTATTACTTCTAGAAACAAATTCTCCTATATCATTTGGATTAATCATTAAAAATAAAAACATTATTATATTTTACCTCTTATATGTAGATCTAAGAGCATTAAATTTATATATGAGTGTTAATTATTGAAAAATATTTTGAATAATTACTAACTAAAACAACTTCGTGGCCATTTATATTCCAAATTATCTTTTGAATAAACTATTGTACATTCTAATCAACTTATTTTATTCACTCAAGAGATGTTTTCAATCCATGAATATCTCTTTGTGCCAGTAATCACATGGATGATATTCTTCTATAATTTATCATTACTATCAAATCATATTGACATTAATCCTCATTGTCTTTTTTTCATGTTGAAAAAATACCACAAGCATCATCACAATATATTTGAGTTATATAGTTAAATCTAGCACCAAATATTGTTTAACAACATCTGATTAACTAACCTTAGTCCAATGAAAGGGATATCAATATGGGTATCCATACAATTATATGAGTTGTTCCATAAAAATGGTTAAGTGATATATATTATTATAATAATCTAAAAAAGTGATAAATTATCAGTCCCAAGATGTATAAAATTTTAAATGTAGTCTCTCAAAATCTCTTCCAACATTTTAATCCTCTTCTTAGTCTTTCAACTAGTATATTGGTGGAATATATTTCTAAGACATAATTGGGTATTAGAAGAATATTTAAAATAATTCAATATTTATGATATAAATAAACAATTGTATAAAAATGATAGTCGTGTTTCATAAATCATTCTTTATAATTTCTTTCTAAATTACATGTTGATAAAATTCATTGACTAGAAAAATTAGTATTTTTTTCATCAATCTATCAAAAACAACCCATTTATTACCATTATATCCTTCTCAATGAAATTGGTAATAATATAACAAAATAAATGAAATTTATTCCCATATCCAACTGAAAACATTAAAAGGATCTTTATTATCTACATTCACTTGATAGAATATAAAAAATATGGATAAAACCCCAATAATTTATTTATTTGTTCAAGGCCACCAAAAATAGTTATTTAAAACATGATACATTTTCCCAATACCTAGACATACAACTAAAGATGATTTGTAGAACTCATAAAAAAACTGATTTCCATAAATTCTAAGGAATAAAATACACCCCAAGAAATAATTCATGTTATTATGAATCCATTGATAAACCATTAAATTAATATCTAGTGACCACTCAGTCTATCCCTACCTCCACTTTAGGTTTTCCCATATGAGGTTCTTCAACCTATTGAAAAAAATCATAATAAACTATTATCTGTTATATTAAACCTCACCAGAAAACCTTATACAATTTAAAATGAAATGTCAGAAGATTCTATATTATCTTCCATTCATCACTAGCTTCATGAGAAACATCACTATAAATATTTGATCTCTATTTGTTAGTTACTAAATTACCCGTAATTACAGTATTTTTAATATAATAAATAATAATTATAAATAAATTTCACCCATATTCACTAATATATTTTTTAAATATATTTATGATAATATAAATCATAGGCTATTAATATCCATGATGATCAAAAAGATATTTTGAAGTAGGTATTATCTCAAAAAAAATTCAAAAGACTATTGTTATGTGATCAAGTTCAGGACTAACATAGTTATATTCAAATTTTCATAATTATTTAGATATATAAGACATGAATTATCTATAATACATTACCAAAAAACCCAAAACATGATGATAATCATCATAATAAAAATTAAACATCCTTTATCAGGTAAATATAGTATAAGGTTAATAATCAAATTAGATTTTATACACTCAAAAGCAGTATGACACTATTCTATTCAGAAAAAAAACATGATCTTTTTTTATTAGGGATGTTAAAGGATTTTAAATTTGTTAATAGTCAATGTTCATAAAATAATCTAATAAAATAAGAAAATATTTTCATAAAACACGTCATAGGGAATCACCAAGAAAAACAACATGAATATTTGATAGATCAAAAAATGTACCTCATTTAGATATGAAAGATAAACTAATATGAATCTTTCTCATTAAAATCATGCACATTGAAACATTACAGTACAATTAATAATGATTAAATCATCCCAAAACAATCATTAGTTTCTTTAAATACTCATCCTCTAATAAAGTGACATCTATAATGTCATCAATAAATTTTACAATATATTTATCAAGGAATGAAAGGATAACCCAATGCATTGATCCCATGAAGATTTTTGATGTATATGTAATAAAAAGTTCATTAAAATAAAATTTAAATTACTATATCAACATAAAAACATAATCCTATAAATATTCTCCTCTTTCACTCTCTTTTTTGCCTCTGAATTGCTTTTTTGGGATTTTATAAACAGAACAAATTTTAGATTATGGACTACCACTCCCTCAGTTGTATTTATCATATAGTGATCTGATTAATTTTTTATTTGTAGGTTTTCAATACCCCTCCTCTTGTAGATATAATCCCTTCATATTTGGACTTGATATCTTTTCCCTTTAGTTTCCCCATAGATCTATTATGTGATGTTGGTCTTTACATGGTTTATATTTTGTTATTGTGATGACATTTTTCATGTTTTATATTCATTATATATTTAGTTACATGGATAATAATATTCTCTAGAATATTTGATCATTTTATATAGTGGTGTCTCATAGTATTTTTCATTGATGACCCCACCTTAGGTTCATATTCTGTAATTATTCCCTCGATACATCAAATTTTGTTTTCTCTTTGTATTATAAACCACCAAATTATGTTCTTCCCTAGTGTTTATGTATAAAATATCCTAAAACATAGAGGTGTTTCCATTTAAATTTCATCCTAGGGCCCTTATCCAATGATCCCACTTGTTCATAATTAGAATTATTCCAGCCTAGAATGGGATTGACTCACTGTCAGTGTCCTTAAGAAGTATGTTTCCTTGTCCAGTGTTATGATATTCAATGTGATGGGGGTTACAATAGTGATTTATGAAATGTGTTTTGGTGATGTGGGTTTCATTTTGGTAGAGGATGTGGTTTTTATTTTGTTCCTTTGTTTTTGTTTTTTGGTTTTCACTTATTATCCTCTTGTTCAAGTGTTTACTTCATGATATAGCTTACTTTATTCCTATATACCCTTATTCTTGTAGATGATTTATTTAGTACTGTATCTATGGTATAATTTTAATGTATTCCTTAGGAAACTTTTATAGTATGATTTATTCATTGTATTTATTGTATTGTTATTTCATTTGTGGTCTTGGATTCTGAAGATAATAAAAAAGGTGATATCGGGGTTCTGGTGCAAGGACAGTGACACATTTTCTAGAACTTGCATTATAGGTGTTTGGTTATATATTTTTCAATGGATATGGAATTTTAGTGTTCTTTTAATGGTTGTTTTAATTTCCGTGTTATTTAATAAGGTTTTTAGTGACGTGGTTAATGATTTCTACTCGTGGTGCTTTCTTATTATCAGAAACTCCTGGATAAAGTGATAATTTCCTATACTCGTCTTGGTGAAGATGATGGTGATAGAGGGTGCGATACAAACCATGAATTTTGATTTTACTCATCAATCATATTGACCCATAGGGTCTTAAGGGATTGATGGGATCAAGGAACATATTTAATGACATACTCTACACAATTTTACTAGATTAATTGAGTACTTTAAATAATTAGTTCTAACTCATATTTTTTTTTGATTATGATAGTTTGAACTTGGGCATATGACTATTGTTTCTTTCATGGTCTTAGTGGTCATTTAGGTTACCTGTTTACCCGAAAAGGTGTATTTTTATGAAAATAAATAAATCGAATTAAAAAAAAAATACTTTTTATAGGTTTATTCGGAACCTGAACCAGATCATAGTATAAATCCGTACAATCATTTTACCTTTTATCGTCCCCACTAGAAACCCCCATTGGCCTAATAGTAAAGAATCATGTGACTCCAAGATCCATATTTAATGACTAACACTAGGGGTATACAACAAAAAATGGGAATAATTACCCTCATAAATCTCAGGATCAAAGATAAGAAACTAATTAAATCCATTTAATGTAAATTAAAACACATTACATAAATAATTTAAATATTCAGCATAAAAAAGGATTCAAAAATAATAAACTAAAATAAAATTATTATGATAGAGACTCTTAAAGTAAATCTAATCATTATGCTTGTAATGTCCAACTCAATTAACAATATCTTTATAGAAACATGAATAAATTAATTATATATATAGGGGTGAGCATACAAGTATATTCAATAGGATCATCCCCAAAAGCTCACATGAAAAATATGGAAAAAGCACTCTAAAATATTAGTGAATAAATAAAAGAGACAACTCGCACATATACCATGTTTTTTATCACCCAACCATACTGAGGATCAAACACCAAATATTTCACAAAAGTATAGTGATAAGAGTATCAAATAATGTTTTCTAGGAAGCTATAGAAAAACCACTTCCCAACTAAACGAGTCGCTCTCACACCCCAACAACACACATCATGTGATGCAATATCTTATCTTTCTACACATCTACATAACCACATACCAAATCAAAACCATAACCATATATCTACAGCCCCACATCATAGTCAAGATCTGATATCCATAGTTTTATACCACATCACAACCACATATTAGAACCTTATCGAAGTTGAGTATCATGAACATGAAGGACATCAACCTCATGACCCCTCATACCATGCATGATCTACGCTATATATCACTGCCTCTATCACATCATCAACACTATTGTACATTATAGGTACTCATATTACATGCCATTATATCCCATGCATGTTAAACTTAGTCCACTATATCCTAAAAAATTTTTTGAATGGAGAGAAGATAATATGGTTTAGTCGATTATTTGTTCCCTCCATAAGCTGAATGTTGGGGGAAACACTCAGAATCCATGTAATTTTATTTCTATAAGTCTGGTTACCTAACATGGTTGGTGGTGAAAATGAAATAAAAATAATGTAAAGGAATATAGTTGTCGTACACATTCCTAACCTATGGGTTTTTATTCAAAGTAATACTACACTATCCTGTATGAAACACCTCACTATCACCATCTCCAACCAAAAAATAATACCATAACTATACCACAACTAACATAATCTATCATTATAAAATAACTAAAACAACATTTTTAATTTCCAATTTCTATACATCATTTTTTAGATTCTAAATTTACCATTTACCATTAACATTATATAAATTAATCCATTCATTTACTGTATTTAATGTAATACCATTAATTATATAACTTTCCATTCCATGTTATTCATCTTTCACTTATTCAAATTTATTCTAACCCATATAATTCATCAGTTACATTCATCCCAACCATAATAATTAATTATTAATCCTTTTAGAAGATCATTTTTTCCAATTCCATCCCACGACCAAATACCTCTTTTTTAAATTCCAACCATATTCCATACCACTAAATTTTTTTAACAAAAAATATCAATAATAAAACTAGTTACTGTATAAACAACCCCAGAAAAATAGCCAAAAACCACTTTCTCCTCACATAACCATCTATTCCACTACTACCATAACTGCACAAAAAACTCATCTATCACCACCACATCAACATCCACACCACATCCTTTCAACTAGCTAAAATAGGCAACCAAAACCCCTCTTATTACAACAAAGAATACCCCACATATAACAAAAAACAAGGGAAAATAGACCAATAATACACTTTAATGATCTTACCCTATAATAATTCTTTTTTTAAGAATAATTTAATGGTTACACATCAATACATTAATTACAGATTTCCAAAAAACCAATTTGTTACCAACATTAAGTTATTAACCCTTTATGTATGGGGATTCTAACAATTAAATAACAATAAGTAGAAAAATTAACACAACCATCAATATATAATAAATATCATGGAAATATTTTAAACAAATGTTAATCATTACCTTCCCTCTAATTTCACTAAATCCATTTCATTAACTTATTTTCATGAATTCACACTATCCACCAAAATAAATAAATAAATTTTTAATCCACAATTATCATGGAATCATATAAAGAGAAGTATTGAATCTTCTACCTCAACCCAATATTCATCATCTTATGAAATATACTATAAGGAAACTCTAATTGAAAGTCACATAATAAACGAGGAACTATTGTGAGGCACATAATCAACCATTTCTCCTTCAAAATCACAATATAACAACACAAAACCCAATCAAAACTAGTGTCACAACCAATGTCAGAAAAATGTAAAAGATGAGATCTAAGGAGAAGAGAAGTGAAATTCACAATGGATTACTAGTGTTGATATCCTCAAGTTGAGGACCAACACCAATCAAAGGATATATAAAGACATTGAACGATGAACCTTTAGTTTCCCAAGGCTCGAAGGATGTTTGTGAATTAAGTGATAATTAGATACAAGACCTGAATACATAATTATCCTACAAAATTAAAGATTCATTGGTTAATAGGGGATCATTATCCTATAATGAGGTTATGCTGAGAACACATCCAAAACCACTTATTAATCTTCCATCATTAATCCTTGATCCTAATAGTCAAAAATGATTTACCTCCACACAATTATTAATGTCGATAATGTTACCATGGAGGCCACACTACAATGCTATATCTTTCAAAAAAGGTGAAAACAACGGTATCCTTACCTTGAACCTAAAAAACTACAGACCACACCAAAGTTTAATATAAGATAACATGGTTCCACTAGTACAAAAAATTGATTTCCATGTCAGTTTTTTGTATATTTTTAATGTTGGTTTTTAGGTGAAGTCTTTGAAAGTGACAAAATAAATATATTTTTTCCGTTAGTTTTTAAAATTGATGTTAAAAATGTTTTTTATAATTTTTTACACTACATTTTTAAAGTTTTAAAGGAAAATTTATATTTAAAAAATTATTTGAGATGGTAGAACCTCCCACAATTTTTTTCAGAATCAACAAGAACAAATATAACTTCACATGATAAAATAATTAGTTTACTATTATAGAGTTTAAAAATATAAAAATCATTCAATGATGTAAATATAATAATAAAAAATATTTATTACAATGTCATATAAATAGTAATGGCGAATAAATGAAATAAATATTGGGATTTTACCTCTATGAAATTTTCATTGATAAATAATAGTGTTGAAACAAATTTCATCATCATTCATCTCACTAATGCCATGATCTATATCTCCAAGATGGATATTTAATCTTGATTTAAAATATTAAAATGAATAATAGAGGGATAAATGGATGTTAGTGAGGTAGAAACCAATGTCTAAGGGGGTCAAATTAATGTCAGAGAATGATGTAAAAGAAAGATTGCCTGGATTGATATATTTGTATGCGAGAATTATAATTTTAGCATGATGTGAAAATTGAAAATTTCATTTGTGGAAGGATTAATTTATATATGGGAAGGTTAAATTACATTGGATAGATGTAAAAAAAGTAAATATATGTATCTAGTTTTTGTTTCTAACATTGGTTATTTCAATTAAAGACATTAAATGAATTTTATTAAATATTTGTAATGTCATTTATTTAAATAATCAGAATTAAAAATATCCACATGATATTTGTAATGTCTGTAATTAAAATAATCAATGTTAAAAATATATCTAACTTTATTTCTTAAAAAATTCTATAAAAATGATATTATAAATACATTTTGTACCGTGTGCCCCAAACCTCAGATAAAAATACCAAGATATCAACTACCCAAAACATAATGCTGAAATTGAAAAAAACATGTTATAATCCCAATCATGTGAGATTAACCCAAAGCATAAATAATATTATACCCAAAAGACCCCTCATGATATATAATATATATTGGATAAAATCAGTATACACTAAGACCATCATGCTGTAATGATGACCCTCACGATGCAACCATGATCACATAAGATTAGCTTAAGAGACTCCACATCAAATTAGTTTGGGTATTACCTCTATAAGAGTAACCATGGAAGCTTCATACTCTAGTTAACCTTATTCATAATGAAACCATACATTAACTCCAGAACAACATGACACTAAAATAAAACGAATCATGCACATTGTGAAAAAATAAGGAACACCCCACAACCAAATTCTTCATAATAAGATATATCAGACTATATAAAAGTGACCTACCATATCTATATCTTCAAAGAACAACACATTGGGTTAAACTACAACACTTCCACTCTAAAAAAATATTTGACAAAATATTGTACTCACTTAAATTAACATTCACATGACACTTCTAATGTATAAAATAGGAAATGTAATGATCAAAAAATGTTTGAGTCATTAAACTGGATAACCTTCAAATGATTTTCATCCACAAGAATCAAAACCAACCGAAAAAAGATAATATCAAATATAAAACCAAAATATAGTTGTGAGATACCTATCAAATAGGAATGAAACTATCATTTGAATATAACTCAGATCATGAAGAAAACAACATCAATCAAAAACTTATAATATCTAACATTTCAATAATAAATAAAAAATGAGGTTTAAAACAGATTGGAATACTGAGTGTATATAATCAAATAAATTTCCCACATACACTCCTTAAAGAAAAAATGTCTCTTCAATACACAAACCAAGGGAATAACACATCCATGCAATACCTTATCCTAAATATCCTAAATTTCAACCCAATTATATAGGAATGTCACATTATCCTCCCCATCCAACTCAAACCAATAAATAAAATGAGATTTAATGGGGAGATATTGATGATGTTTTGAAACATGGAAGATATAAAGACCCATACTTTACATACATGGTTATTACATAAAAATTCAAGAATACTTATTACAACATATAAGAAAACCATGAAAGGACCATATACGTATAGTGTCTTTAGAAACTGGGAAACATAAACAACTGGTTCATAAATCATCTATGTTGTCTCCCATTTATTTCATTATATCTAGAGTACCTTTTTGGAATATCCTACTTAATATCCTTCTTCCTGACCTGGGGAAAAGAAAACATACAAAATGGTGAGCTCAAATTCTCAGTAAGGGTAAAAAAAAGAAATATCAAACATATCATATTCATAAAAACATAACATTTTGAAAATATTATTTTGCAAAAGAGATCATAACATGGGATAAATCATAGAAGTGAAATATAATCCCAATAATCATAACATAAAAAATGAAGCTTTGTGGAATACACAAATAATCATAGAAAATCATTTCTTATTAGTCAAGACTAATTCCCAAGACTATTTTAGAGGACAAAGTCCACTTTTGAACCGAGTTCACTCCTAGTTTCAGTCATGTTTCACTGAACCGGTTTAACCTGCCATTCCAGCCATGTCTATATCATGAGATATAAATCTTTAGCCAATTAATTGGAGGGAGATATAGGTCCAACCCATCACATAATTAAACCATTCTTATGTGTCCCACAAAATCACACATCATAGCATAACCCATGTAATAAAAATGGGAATCTTAAACATCATGCCATCATAACATACTCCATATAAGATAAAAGGACATCATAAAAATAATTCCATCATAACATAATCAAATCAATGTAAAAATAGGGATAGTAACATAACCCTATATTATCTTAGATGGAAAATAATTTTGATAAAACACTTGAACTACATTTTTGAGGAAAATATCCTTTCTACTTCAAAAACATTTTTCCTTTCTTAACATGTCATAAAATTTTAAACTAAAAGAAGTTGATTAAAAATAAACTTGAAAACTTTAAAAGGAAGCTTCATGGATATAATGCTCTATGAATCCATTCATGCCGTATAAGTTAAAAAACATTCTTCTCATACTTTGGTCAGAAAAGTCAAAAAGTATCTCGTACTAAAAACGACAAAAGATTTCTTTCATATCTTTTACTAAAAACTCACCAATGGGTAAAATTGGATTTAAAAAATTGTAGGTGGATGGAAATAATATTACATATTGATGAAACATGTATGTGGATGATAAATATTCCCCAGTAAATTCTAAAGTACAAACAATCTCAGATAAAATGAGATTGTGAGATTTTCCCTTACCTTAGGTCTGATATGCTTCGTATGAATACAAAACTCCTGTAATATGGTTTAAATAATGTCAATTGACTTATTACAGAATCATATTCATTTTTATGATATCATATATGGTTATATTTTTATCTTATTAGTAGTAATATTTCATTACTACTTGTTTTTCGGGTGTTTATTGCTTTATGTTCTTATGCGTGTTTTGTCAAATAAATTATTATTACTCTTTATAGGATATAGATATATCATTTTCATAATGGTATTATTGTAATATATATCATATTAATTCATTCAATTCATTTATATTATCATTATTCAATTAAGATCATATAGAACGAGTCACATCACATCGTGGAGACGGTAGGTCGTACGTACGCACGAGCGATGATATCGTTCCCATGATCGTGGAATTGTATTAAAGTGTATGTATAATATTTAAAAATCAATACCACTTTAAAATAATCATATATAGTTATTTATTTTCACCATTATACCCATCCAAGTAAGGTGGTGGTGGAAAACATATCACACCATGGCGTGGAGACGGTGTTCCGTACGTACACACACACACGGTGATTTGGTTTACCGTAGGATGGATAAGAGGTGAAATAGGGGTATTTAATATTTAAAATAACATATCAGTATATGAGGGATACTGATGTTATTACTTTATAATGAAACAACTAAAGAATAGGGAGTAGAAGAATAATGGAACATGAAGAAAACGGTAGAAGGTATTACCTTTTTCTCAAAGTGCCTCCTTTAAACTTTCTCTTAGGGAATTAGAGTTGGTCTTTTTAGAAGACCAGTACCTCTAGTAGGTTTCTAAGGAAGTGGGTAAGTGAAATGTTCAGGTGTTGGCCAGGCTTGAAGGCTCAAATTGGTGTGAGGAGGAGAGGGAAGAGGTGCACTTTTATAAGGGAGGAGAGGGGTACCTTTGAAAATATAAGAAATATTAGTTTCTATTAAATACCAACCCCACATAAAAACTTCCCAAATGACTCATATACAAATATTAGATGATATATGGTTGTAATATCATCAACCAATAAAATTTAGACATGTTAGGAATTTATTTTAAACATTATCAACTTTATTTATCCTTATTTATCAATTTAATGTTATTTTTGGTAATAATATTCTAAATTTTAAATTATTATAAATAATTACATATGTGTTGTGAATTTTCAATAATTTGACACTTTATGAAATTATCAACCATATAAATTTTAATTTATAATTTTTAAATATTTTTGTGATTTTTAAAAAATTTTATAATATGTTATTTTTATAAAATAACAATAGTGTAAATTTTGACACTATTCATTTATTTGAATTTAAATAAAATATATACAGAAAATATGTTCGAAATAAAAGCTTTAATAAATTCATAAAATGTCATATGTAACTATAAAATTATTTGAGCACATTAAATAGTTCATATAATATTTAGTTTAATATTTTTAAAACCATTTATTTGATATTTTAATTAATAAAATAATATCAACATCACTATTGTGTCATAATTAATGATAATTATTTAAACCATAAAAATTCTAAATAAATTCATATGATGTAGATAATTTTATTATATTTCTGGAGACTATTTATATCCGAAGATTCATAAAGGTTATCACTAAATTAAAATTATTATACTTATAATATTTAAGAGAGTGACATATTGTCACTTTCCTTGGTTTTAATAATAATTATATTATTTCATGGTCAAAAGTCCATAAAATTAATATAGTACGACCCTTAGGTGATATGTTTCGACTTTTATTCATCCAATAGTATTTTTTAAGGTGGTAGGGTAATTTTATAATCTTATATTTACCACTAATTACCCAATTTACCTTTAACTATGGTAAATAAAATTTACAGTAGTTACTATTCATAATGCTCAAAAATAAAAAGTAGCCTATTAAAATAATTTAGACCCAATGATTCCAAATATGGAATCAATTTTTTTAAAATTCAAAACACATAAGTTGCAGTAATTAATTTAATATTAATCCCACTGTTAATAAAATGGGTTTTAGAAGTTAAAACATTGCCAAAGATTGAAATGTTTTTACCTATGAATTTAATGTGAAATTAATGCTAATGACATAAATTATATTAAATGGTAAAAATATATTCTATTTATACTTTAAAACCATTCAATATTATAATTTAACCAGTTAATTATCTCAATGAAAAAAGTTTTTTTAATTAAAAATTAGAGTATTTTTACTATTCATCAAAATATGAAAGTTATCAGAAAAGTATCAAAAATTTATCCAATTTAAATTTTTATATCCTAATTCCAAAGAAGAATTTTATTTTGTCCAATTGAACTTATTAACATGTCAAAACTAGATTTAATGTGGGTGCGCCATCAAAAGGTTGCAAAACTGCATTTTTAAAAAAATACTTATTTTACCCGAAAAATTTATTTTGTTCTCTTACCATGTTCTAGAAAATGTGTAAGATGAATAATAATGTTAAAAAATTAAAAATTTAGTTAATACTATAAATAACAGCTATTACATAATAATATATCATTTTTTAGTGAAATCCGGTAATGCGTACTACATACGATATTGAGGAAGGTCGCGATTGCGTGTAATGCAAGAAAAGTAAGTATTGTGTATTGTGAAAGATTCATTTGGTGTTGCGTAAAACATATGAAATAAAAAAAATATTTCTCATAAAATCTCAGGGTGTTACATTCTACCCCCATTAAAATGAATTTCACCCTCGCAATTCGTCACTTCATTACAAACAGATGAGGATACCTCTCCCTCATCATATCCTCAAGTTCCCATGTTGCTTCTTCTAATTGGTGGTTCCTCCATAAAACTTTCACCATGCGAGTGGTCTTGTTCTATAGGACTTTTTCGCTAAGATCTAGAATCTCTATCAGTTGTTCTTCATAAGAAAGATCTTGCTCCAGCGGTATAACTTCTGAGCTGAGTACATGTGAAGGATCAGGAATGTACTTTCTTTGGAGAGATACATGGAACACATCGTGAAATTGAGAGAGATTCGGTGGAAGATACAATCGTTAAGCTACCTTCGCAACACGATGTAGTATTTCGAATTAACCGATATATCTAGGGCTCATCTTTCCCTTCCTTCCAAATCTCATTACCCTCTTCCAGGGAGATATTTGTTAGAACACTTTATCACCCACTTCAAACTCTAGGTCTTTTCTTCGGTTATCGACATAGCATTTTTGTCGACTTTGAGCTGCTCTTATGTTTTGTTGAATAGATCAGCCTTTTCGGCCATCTCATCAACAAGATCAGGTCCTAATAGCTTTCTTTCCCCAACTTCATTCCAGCAAGATGGAGTTCTGCATTTCTTTCTATAGAGGGCTTCATAAGGGGCCATCTGAATACTGGAGTGAAAGATATTATTATATGAAAATTCAACCAAAGATAGGTGTTGATCCCAACCACCTTTGAAATGCATAGAGTAATCTCTCAACATGTCTTCTAGAGTTTGAATTGTCCTCTCAGACTGACCATCTTTCTGAGGATGGTAAGCAGTGCTAAAACTCAACTCTGTATCTAGAACATGCTGAAGACATTGCCATAATTTCGAGGTAAACCTCGAATCCCGATCAGATATAATGGAAAGTGGTACTCCATGCAATATTACCACTTCCTTTATATATATCCTGGCAAGCTAATCAAGAGAAAAATCTTCTCTAATAGAAATGAAGTGTGCCGAATTCGTAAGACGATCAACTATAACCCAGATAGAATTATTGCCTTTGGATGTCTTAGGATGTCCAGTGAAAAAGTCCATAGTGATGTTTTCCCATTTCCATTGTGGTATGGGTAATTTTTGTAACATTCCCTTAGACTTTTGTCTCTCAGCTTTAACTTCCTGACAAACCAAGCATCAAGAGATATAGTTAGCAACATCTCTTTTCATGCCATCCCACCGGAAGTACTCTTTCAGGCCCCTATACATCTTCGTGCTTTGAGGATGAATAGAGAATGAATAACTATGAGCCTCATCCAGTAGCTCCTTCTTTAATTCTGGGATGGGAGGAACACAAACCCGATTCATGAACATTATTATCCCATTACAATCAAGGTTGAATTCAGGAACATTTCTCACCTTCTTTTATAACTCTACATCTTCTTTCTGTGCCCCTTTAATCTTCACGTGTATTGATGGTTGAACATTCATTTGAGAAAGATAATATTTTTCCCCTTCTATTATAATTCCAAGATCCATCCCTTGTCAATCCATAAATATTGGATCTTTTGTGATCCTCATCATGGATAAGCTAGCATGGTCTTGTCGACTTAATGTGTCTTCCACCTTGTTTTCTTTCCCAGGGTGATAATGAATTGAGCAGTCGTACTCCTTAATTAGCTCCAACCATCTTCTTTGACGCATATTTAGCTCCTTCTGTGTGAAAATATACTTTAAACTTTTATGATTAGTATAAATATCACACCTTTCACCATAATGATAATTCCTCCAAATCATTAATGAAAAGATTACCGTAGCTAACTCCAAATCATGAGTTGTGTAATTTTGCTCATGGATTTTCAACTGTCGTGAGGCATAAGCTATCACCATATCATTTTTCATGATAACACACCCCAGTCCCTTCTTGGATGCATCACTATAGATCACAAACCATTCTCCACTACAAGGTAGTGTGAGCAAATGTCCAATGGATAACCTTCTTTTCAACCCCTTGAAATTCTATTCACATTCCTCTGTCCAAACAAACTTAACTCCTTTCCGAGTCAACTTGGTGAGTGGGTTTGATAACCTTGAAAAATCTTTCACAAAACGTTGGTAATATCCATCCAAACCAAGAAAACTTCGGATCTCAGTTACTGTTGTTGGTCTCGACCATCTTTCGATAACCTCTATTTTTTCTGGATCTATATATATCCCCTCTTTTGAGATAATGTGACCCAAAAATGCAACTTTTTGAAGCCAAAATTCACACTTGTTAAATTTGGCATAAATCTTCTCCTTTATTAGGGTCTTTAGTACAATTCTCAAGTGATATTCATGTTCTTCCTTGATCTTTGAATAGACAAGAATATCATCTATAAAGACTACCACAAACTAATCAAGATAGTCTCTAAAGACTCTATTCATCAGATCCATGAAGATAACAGGGGCATTAGTAAGACCAAATGTAATCACTATAAATTCATAGTGTCCATACCTAGTACAGAAAGCCGTCTTTGGCATATCCCCCCTTTTGAACCTTAATTGATGATTCACTGAATGAATATCAATCTTGGAAAAGTATTGAACTCTGCGTAGTTGGTCAAATAGATCATCAATGCATGGGAGATGATATTTTTTCTTGATAGTGATCTTGTTAAGTTCTCGATAATCAATGCAGAGTCTCATTGATCCATCTTTCTTGTTAACAAATAGAACAGGTGCTCCCCAAGGTGACGCACTAGGGTGTATGAATCCTTTATCAAGATTCTCTTGGAGTTGATTCTTCAATTCATGCAACTCAATTGGGGCCATTCTATAAGGTGTATTTGAAATAGGCAAAGCACCCGGTACGAGTTCTATTGAAAACTCAACTTCACGATTTGGTTGAAGACCTGGAAATTCCTCTGGAAGGACATCATAAAACTCTTGTACAATGGGAGTATTATTAATTGTGAGTTTCTCTCCAACCATTTGAGATAAATAACCTTAATTTAGTGGAATCAAGACCCATAATATGGAAGAAATTTCCACGGGAAGGTTATGTTCATCCTTGCATCGATAGACGATCATAGATTGATCTTGAATATGAAATGTGACTTCCCTTATTTGGAAATTGATATGAGATCCATATAGAGAAATCCAATCCATGCCAAGAATCACATCAAATTATACTATAGGAAGGATCACAAGATTTCCTGGAAGCTATTTCCTACAAACTTCAATCGGAGAAGAATTGTAAACATTTGATGCAACTGTTGTGCCATTAGGAGTTGTCACAGCCAACTCAACATCTAATTGTCGAGGTAATATGAAGATAAACTTAGAAAATTATTCATAAAAAATGAGTAGGTGGATCCAGAATCAAATAAAACATTTTCTACTTTAGAGTGGATGGTAAGTGTACCTCTCACCACTTCGTTGTCATACTCCACATCACCGATAGTAATTGCATGTGACTTTCCTTTGTATTTGGCCTTAAGAGTTTGTTGATGTCGTCATCATCATCAACCCTTGGATTAAGGCATTGAATGGAATAATTCCCCATATCCTTGCACTTGAAACATTAAAGTGTAGTAGGTGAATTCTGTGTATCCCTTCCTTTGTTTGCATCATTAGACATCTTCTTCCTATTATTTCGACATTCAATTGCCTGATGACCATATTTTCCACACTTATAACATTTTATTGTCCCCTTAAGACAATTTACTACATGTTTCATTGCACACATTGAGCATAATGGAAAACTCATATTCTTTTTAGTGTGGTCTTTAGATTTTCCTTTGAATTCTATTTTCCTCTTCTTATTAAAGCCATGTGACTGATGGGTCACACCAATATCCATCTCAGCCTTAAGGGCACATCGAACAATTTCCTCGTAGCTATTGAAGTCCCTTATGGCTAACGCCCTTCAGAGACTTGGTTTTAAGCCACTAAAGAATCAATCGATCTTACTCTCATGTTGGATAATAATTCTGGAAGCGTACCTTGCAAGTCTTGTAAAATTTTCTTCGTAGGTACCAACAGATTCATCATCCTTTTGCTTGAGTTCAAGAAACTCCTTCTTCATCTTTGTTCGAAGAATATGAGGGAAATACTTATTGAAAAATAAGTTCTTGAACTCGTCCCATTCCATGGACTCAATTTCATCCCTTTGCCTAATATTCATAATAAGATTCCACCATTGATCAGCATCACCATCCAAACGATATACTACTAAGATGACATTATCATGTTCAGAACATTGAAGAACTGAAAATATCTTTTCAGTGGTACTGATCCATTATTCAGCCACTGATGGATCAAAAGACCCGTTGAATGAAGGTGGATGCTGCCTCATGAAGGATTCAACAAAATGTTGCTCCTTACTTTTCTCATTTTGAAGTCCTGCATGATTCATATCTTGAGAAAGTTGTGTGATAATGGCTACAAGATTTTTCATTCCACCTCCCATAACGTTTGGTTGCTCATGGGGACAATCATTGCATTGCCCATCGCATTCCGCATTAACATGGTTCCTTCGGGTTCTAGCCATTGACTAAATCGAAGAAGAATAGTGTGAGCAACACTAATTATAATAGGAAAACCACATAATCAAGAATAAAATTTCACATTTAAGGTCTTATCATAGGTTGTTCATGGCCATTTCTAAAACACTAATATTGTGTTCTATTCTTAGACATATCCTTAGGTTTCTTACTAAATCTTTCACATCCTAGTTTCCAAAGGTTGAATATACCTTTACTCTGATACCAACTATAAAGACCCATACTTTACATACATGGTTATTACATCAAAATTGAAGCATACTTATTAAAACATATAACAAAACCATGAAAGCACCGTATATGTATAGTGTGTTTAGAAACTGGGAAACATAAACAACTGGTTCATAAATCATCTATATTGTCTCCCATTTATTTCATCATATCTAGAGTACCTTTTTGGAATATCCTACTTAATATCCTTCTTCCTGACCTGGGGAAAAGAAAACAGACAAAAGGGTGATCTCAAATGCTCTTTAAGGGTTAACAAAATAAATATCAAACATATCATATTCATAAGAACATAACATTTTGAAAATCTTATCCTGCAAAAGAGATCATAACATGGGATAAATCATAGAAGTGAAATGTAATCCCAATAATCATAACATAAAACATTAAGCTTTATGGCATACACACATAATCATATAAAATCATTTCTTAGTAGTCAAGACTCATTTCCAAGATTATCTTAGCGGACAAAGTCCATTTCTGAACCGAGGTCACTCATCGTTTCAGTCCTGTTTTACTGAATCAGTTTAACTTACCGTTCTACCCATTTCTATCTCATGAGATATATATCTTTACCCAATTAATTAGAGGGAGATATAGGTCCCATCCATCTCATAATGAAACCATTATTATGTGTTCCACAAAAGCATACATCATATCCTAACCCATGTAATAAAAATGGGAATCTTAAACATCGTGACATTATAACATAATCTATATAAGATAAAAGGACATCTTAAAATAATTACATAATAACATAATCAAATCAATGTAAAAATAGGGATATAAACATAACCCCATATTATCTTAGATGGAATTTGTTTTGATAAAACACTTGAACTCCATTCTTGAGGAAAATATCCTTTCTACTTCAAAAACAATTTTCCTTTCCTAACATGTCATACAATTTTAAACTAAAAGAATTTAATTAAAAATAAACTTGAAAACTTTTAAAGTAAGCTTCATTGAAATAATGTTCTATGAATCCATTCATTCCGTATAAGTTAAAAAAACATTCATCTCGTACTTTGGTCGGAAAAGTCAAAAAGTACCTCGTACTAAAAACGAAAAAATATTCCTTTCATATCTTTTACTAAAAACTCACCAATGGGTAAAATTAAATTTAAAAAATTGTATGTGGATGGAAATAATATTACTTATTGAGGAAACATGGATGTGGATGATAAATATTCCCCAGTAAATTCTTAAGTATAACAATCTCGGATAAAAATGAGATTGTGAGATTTTCCATTACCTAAGGTCTGATATGCTTCGTATGAATCCAAAACTCATGTAATATGGTTTAAATAATGTCAATTGACTTATTAAAGAATCATATTCATTGTTATGATATCATATATGGTCATATTTGTATCTTCTTAGTAGTAATATTTCATTGCTACTTGTTATTCAGGTTTTTATTGCTTTATGTTCATATGTGTGTTTTGTCGAATAAATTCATATTACTCTTTATAGGATATTGATATATCATTTACAGAATGGTATTAGTGTAATATATATCATATTAATTCATTAAATTCATTTATATAATCATTATTCAATGGAGATCATATAGAACGAGTCACATCACATAGTGGAGACGGTAGGCCGTACATATGCACGAGCAATGATATCGTTACCATGATCGTGGAATTGTATAGAAGTGTATGTATAATATTTCAGAATCAATAACACTTTCAAATAATCATATATAGTTTTTTATTTTCACCATTCTACCCATCCAAGTAAGGTGGTGGTGGAAAACATATTACACCACGGCGTGGAGACGATATTCCGTATGTACACACGCGCGGTGATTTTGTTTACCATAGGATGGATAAGAGGTTAAATAGGTCTGTTTCATATTTATAATAACATGTCATTATATGAGGGATACTTATGTTATTACTTCATAATGAAACAACCAATGAAGAGGGAGTAGAAGAAGAATGGAACTTGAAGAAAACGGTAGAAGGTATTACCTCTTTCTCAAAGTGCCTCCATTAAACATTCTCTTAGGGCACTAGAGTTGGTCTTTTAAGAAGAACAGTACCTCTAGTAGGTTTATAAGGAAGTGGGGAAGTGAAATGGGAAGTGGTTGGCAGAGCTTGAAGGATGAAATTGGTGTGAGGAGGAGAGGGAGGAGGTTCCCTTTTATAAGGGAGGAGAGGGGCACCTTTGGAAATATAAGAAATATTAGTTTATATTAAATCCCAACCCCACATAAAAACTACCAAAATGACTCATATCTGAATATTAGATTCTATAGGGTTGTAATAGTATCAAAAACTAAAATTTAGACATGTTATGAATTTATTTTAAACATTATAAACTTGATTTATCCTTATTTATCAATTTAATGTTATTTGTGGTAATAATATTCTAAATTTCAAATTATTATAAAAAATTACATATGTGTTGTGAATTTCACATAATTTGAAACTTTATGACATTTTAGACCATATAAATTTTAATTTATAATTTTTAAATATTTTTTTGATTTTTAAACAATTTTATAATATGTAATTTTTATAAAATTACAATAGTGTCAATTTTGAAACTATTCATTTATTTTAATTTAAATAAAATATATAAAGAAGATATGCTCGAAATAAAAGCTTTAATAGATTCATAAAATGTCATATGTGTCTAGAAAATTAGTGGATCTCATTAAATAGTTCATATAATATTTATTTTAATATTTTTGAAACCATTTATTTGATATTTTAATTAATAAAATAATTTCAACATCACTATTGTGTCATAATTAATGATAATTATTTAATCCATAAAAATTCTAAATAAATTAATATGATGTAGATAATTTTATTATATTTCTGTAGACTATTTATATCCTAAGTTTAATGAATTTATATCACTAAATTAAAATTATTATACTTATAAGATTTTAGAGAGTGATATATTGTCACTTTCCTTGGTTTTAATAATAATTATATTATTTCATGGTCAAAAGTCCATGAAATAAATATTTTTCGGCCGTTAGGTGATTTTGGTCGACTTTTATTCATCCAATATGATTTTTTCAGGTGTTAGGGTAATTTTATAATCTTATATTTACCCTTAATTACCCAATTTACTTTTAACTATGGTAAACAAAATTTACCGTAGTTACTATTCATAATGCCCAAAAATAAAAAGTAGCCTATTAACATAATTTGAACCCACTGATTCCAAATATGGAATCCATTTTTTTAAAATTAAAAACTCATAAGTTGCAGTAATTAATTTAAAATTAATCCCGTTGTTAAGAAAACTGTTTTTAGAAGTAAAAACATTGTCAAAGATTGAAATGTTTTTACCAATGAATTCAATGTGAAATTAATGACAATTACATAAATTATATTAAATGGTAAAAATATATTCTATTTATACTTTAAAACCATTCAATATTATAATTTAACCATATAAATTATCTCAATAAAAAAAGTTGTTTTTAATTAAAAATTAGCGTATTTTTACTATCCATCAAAATATGAAAGTTATCAGAAATGTATCAAAAATTTATCAAAAGTAAATTTTTATATCCTGATTCCAAAGAAGAATTTTATTTTATCAAATTGAAGTTATAAACATCTCAAAAACTAGATTTAATGTGGGTGCACAATCAAAAGGCGGCAAAACTGCATTTTTTGAAAAATATTTATTTTACCTGAAAAATTTATTTTGTTCTCTTACCATGTTCTAGAAAATGTGTAAGATGAATAATAATGTTATAAAATTCAAAATGTAGTTAATACTATTCATAACGACTAGTCCATAATAATATATCGTTGTTTAGTGAAACCCGGTATTGCGTACTACACACGCTATCGAGGAAGGTCATGATTGCGTGTAATGCAAGCCAAGTCAGTATTGTGTATTGTGAAAGCTTCCTTTGGTGTTGTGTATAACATAAGACATAAAAAAAAAATTTCTCATAAAATATCTGGGTGTTACAGAAGACATCATGGATTAGGATAGATGTGTAGGAAGATATAACCAATATTCCACCTCACCACTATGATCCATCACCTCAAGAGGATCAATAATCGATCGAAATTATTTACTCACCTAAATGAATATTCAATACCTAGGATAAGGTTAAACCTTCAAGAACACACGGTCTCTAAACTCAAACTCTATATGTATCCTCCTTTTAATTTCATTAAACATCTGATGGTATCATGTTTCCATAATCCACTCTTGAACCATATGTACCCCATTTTACATTCTCCACACCACATTTTGTCTATAGAATGATGACTCTCTAAAATCATCCAAGTATAGTAGAGATATACAAGTCCCCGCATACAACTCCTCAAATGGATCCATAACAATGGAAGAGTGGTAGATGTTATTATAGGTAAACCAAACTAAGTAGATTTGATTCTCCTATAATCAACCAAAATTTAGAATTATTTCATTCAATATGCTCTATAATGTCTAAATATCCCACTCTATATAACCATCCATCCAAGTATGGAAGGTAATGTTAAATCATAGTTGAGATCCAATAGAATACAATAGGATGATCCAAACTCATTAGTCAAAACAAGGATCCAGATAAGAGATGGTGGTTCTTGGAACGCTATATAGCTTCACTATCACATATATTTATAACCTCACCAAAACATCCACTACACTTAGGTCATTAATCCCCAATAAATGATTTGAATTCATCAACTGATCCATGATATCCAAAATATAATCACATCAAGCCTAATATTTTGGAAAACTAACAAATAAATCCATCATGATTTCTTCCGATTTCCACTCAAGTATATTTAATGGAGAGAGAAAACCTTCTGAAAAAAATTATCTACTTTCACCTACTAGAAAACCAAATATCCTGAAAAAACATTGAAACTAATCAATTCACCCAAAACCAATAAAATTGAATCATCAAGGAATGATACCACATGGATATAATAGGATACAAAACCAACAATGAACTATGAAACTCATAAATAACCTTTTCTAACATCAGTAATTGAACAATCAAATTTACTAGAAACAACACTCAATGTTGATCATTCCTTAACCATCCCTCAAGTTCATCACCTAAAATGATAAGATTATAGAAAACCTCCACCTATAAGTCTCTAATATGATTATCCTAAAACTATTTCAATAATTATCACTAAACGGTCATACGAGATAAGAAACATCTACCAACATCTTCCCACATATCAAGATACATTACTACTAGCTCCCAATCACGCTCTATGCCAATACAGTCTCTCGAACAACATATCCCCATGAATTCCTACATAGAACAATAATAACTACATTTAATTTTCTTAGGTTTTATGATATCTCAACTTTCATAGTCACTTAATTAATTCATCCACCTCTATTGATGCATATTCAAATCTCACAAAGGGAATATATACTTTAAAATTTTGTGATATCTAAAGATTATAAAGTTTTTAATGATGATGTAATGCTAGAATATATTTAATGTAAACACTAACACTACCAACTAGAGATTGTGGGTAGCATATTTATGCTCATGCAAACAAAACTACCTAGACCCATAAGATATCAATACCATTTTCTATATAAAAACACACCCTAATATAAGATAATAAGCATTGTAGGAAACCCAAAACATAACTCCATCATCTGGTAGTTAAATAATAGGAGCACTGATCAAAATGTTATTATGGTTGTCAAAATATGCTAAACATGATGAGTCTATAAAAATATTGGTATTTCCTAGTCAGGGCTATGAAAGTGACACAATTTAAGAAAATCAGACATGAAAATTTGATAACAACTTAAGATACTAGGATACTATAAACCAATGTAACATTATTGGGGACTTCCCAAGAAAAAATACTTTAATATTTGAAGGATTAATTGCCACACCATGTTTAGACATTACATGAACAGGGAAATATACCTCAAACCTCAACAACCTATACTTGGATAGATTCCTATAAGGATTATACTTCCAAAGAACTTATAAAATAGTCCTCAGTTGGTCAATATGAACGTCCTCTAAATTTGAGTACAAGAGTATATCATCAATGAAAACTACAATATAATTATTTAATAAATTATGAAACCAAAATTACAAGATTCATATGAAAATTATAGTTAATTTATGACACCAAATTATAAAACAATAAAACCAAAGTTCACATAACAACGCATGGAAGTATTCTTTAGAACATCTTTCTCCATCACCCTCACCTGGTGATATGGAGACAAAATATCAATATTTTAAAATAGTTGGATCTCTTAAATTAAAAAAAACAAATCATCTATTTCCTGAACATAACCTAGTTTATCCATTGGTATTCTATGAAAAAACCTCAAATAAAAATCTTAATTCATATCTAATAACACCAGAGCACCCCATAAAGTCACATTGGGCTGGATGAAACCATTCTATAACAAATTATCAATTTCAAACCCAAAATCCCATAGATTACAATGGGTAATATGATAAGAATTAAAAAAAGGAATATATAATAGGTTATAACTCTATATCATAATCTATATCAAATCAAGGGGTAGTGTCACAACCCCTTTATAAAAAATATCTCAAAAATCGTAAACAACCCTACGAAAAACTTCTTCCTAAACATCTATTATAAACAACATAAACTCTTACAGTTGAGAAGACATGATCTCTAAACACTTTTGACCCATCTAATAGTCTTCCTTATTTATGAACATTATACAATAGCCTTCCACAACATAGAAGAAAACTTTCCTCTGGTAGAATACTATGACCATGAACATATAGAGTAATAATTTTACATGCTAAGATTTAAATTGAAAAACTATATCAAGAAATAGAATATATACCCCAACTAATTATTTTTCTATATCATTAGCTCATCACATCGACACATGTCAAAAAGGATATACTAATCTCAAAATGGTCTAGTCAAATCTAGGGGGACTAGAAGCCTCTTTAAATTAAGACCAATATCATAGTCCAAGGCAGGTGAAATAAATTAATGTGAAGATCTAAAATGTAATAATGAAATTAAAGGTAGAATATATGTCAATGGTAACTTAGATGATATATTGGGCACATAGAGATAATATCTCTATGGCATATAACTGACCATGCCCCAACTCATTTTGTCCACTGGCCCTATCGATGACCACCTCAAAGACCATGTTTTGTACTATGTCCCTAATGGAGAGTGAAGTTACATGGATATTATCTACATAGTCTATATCTCCTTATAAATTCTAAATCGTTATAACAATACCATTAAATTGGGACTTGTAGGAAACCACTACTTGTTTTGAATCATATGTTTTGCACCTATACTGCATTGGCCATTGAGAATTGTTAAATGTTGAAACTGGAAATACCCACAACCCCAAATATAATATCACACTAATATAGAGCATCTAGATGATTGAGAACTACCAGACCGAGAAAATTTTAAAGAATAATGTTAAGACTGACTTCCCCCTAGTAGAAACCTTAGCTATCATGATATCTAAGATCCACCCATTTAGAGATATGCTCCAGGGAAATTTATAAAGAATCCCATGTTGATATGATCCCAACTTCACATGAATCCTATCAATCATCTATAAATTAGAGATAATATCCAAATATATATACAACATAAATAGAGTAAATTGATTCTAGATATATAGACACATTGCCTCCACAAAACTTAATTCTCTGGCCTCCGAATCAAAAAAATGTTTTAGGTAAAGAAGGATCTTGACCAAAATCCTAATCTCACACACACTCATTCTCCCCTTATAAATGTAAATAAAATCTATTTATATCATTTATATCATCATTAATGAAAATTAACTTTGCATGGATCAAATTCTAGATTTAATCCCATGGAACTATCGACTCCTTGTTCTCCCTAAGGAATAGAATCCACCACTGACGTGCATCTCCTCTAATCTGACTAACAAGAAATGATACCTAACACTCATTTCAAGAAATTATATGGTTGAAGGAAATATCTAGCTTCTCCAACTAGTGTAGAGTCTCCTAATCAGAGACAAACCCCTCACACATTTTGAAACCCTATATTTGGAACCCACACAATAACTCCCTCCATGACTCATCCACCTTGGCAGGGTTAACCCTCCCATAATCAACTAGATCATCCTACAACACATCACAAATTTGAACAATATATGGATAATGAACAACATTTATATTTACAATAAATAAGGAAAAATTCAAATCCTTGGGATATATAATTCATTATAGTTTAATTATTTATATTAATTTCAACTTCTCTCGAATATCCCAAATTAAACCACAAGCACAATCCAAAATGATATATATACCACTCTTAGGTATGTACCCTATAATAAAAATTGTATTTTCTAGTATTTTTGGAAATATCAATGTCCTTACATCATGTCATAGAGGGGGCTACATTTCTTTGTTCTAGTTGGCCTCCCTTAATACACCACATTTTGAGTTTGATTGATATAGTTACCCTTCCAAACCCATTAAGTCCTCACCAGTGAATAACTCTTGTATCTATCATAACACTCAACCAAATATCTGACACCACCTTATGATAACGTGACCCCACCAGGAATCCCCTGGTCTTGTAGTAAAGATGAGTGTGACCCCTAAAGGATGCCTCTAAAAGGATATATGTTGCCGATTAGCACTGAGGGTTTAAAACACACAAATGGTATGAATTTACCTCATAAATCCAAAGAATAAAGATAGAACATAAATAAACTTCAATAATTCAATGTAAATCCAAATCAACAAAGTATATAAATAGCATTCACAATAAAGGTCTCCAAAATAAATTACCAAAATAAAACTCACATGAAAAAGAATCTGATAGAAACTCCAAGTGTCAGCTAGTAACTACAAGATTAGTCACTAACTCCCTCATTGAAACATGATATATATATATATATATAATAGTGGTTAGCATAAAAGTATAATGAGTAGGATCCTTCATAAAACCTATAGTGAAAATGTTTAAAAATCATACTAATACCATAGTTAATAAACAATAGAACAATATCAGACCTATATCAGGTCAACTACCACCCAATCTCTTCAAGTCCTGACCACCCAATATCTCATTCAAGTATAGTACTCATAGTATCAAATAACATAATTCTAAAGGTTACCATAAAACCACTTCGCCAATAAATTGGTTTCTCTCATATGCCCATAGCATATATCATGTGATTCAATCCCTTCCATTCCACACAACCACATAAACACATACCAAATTACAAATATAAATACATATCCATAACCACATACCATGTCATGGTCTCTATGATACCGACCATTGGAAAAGGTACTTCTTTTTTTAATTTTTTTAATATTTATTGATCTAGACATGGAAGTAGTTTTAAAATGTATGAAGAAGGTTGGGTGTGTCCCATGGGTTAGAGATTTTAAATGAGGATAAATGATTCTAGAATATTTGTAACACATGGTTAGAACATGTTGAGTATAAACTATAAACCTGTAAAGGTGAAGCAGTGTGGAAAAACCTCATTTCAGATAAGGTAGGGCACACAATCACCACATGGATTTCCAAACCATGTCTGTGCACCTAGGAAACCATTAATCTTATCCCCTCTTGGAAATAGGGAGCCATATAATTTGTACAGGGTTGGGAAATAGTTATACCAACCCTATGGCCCTCAAAAATTGGGAAATTTTAGTTTTTCCCTCTCATACTTTATGGATTCTGACCTAAATGTCTCCCATATTCCTCCTCTATCACCTTGGGTGATGAACCATACCCTCTATGACTTCCGAGATATGATTATCCTTTCATTTATAGGCGTTTGGAGTGTGTTTGGGTAGAAATAAAATATCCAGATGATTCCAAAACTCATCTACCTTCCTTTTTCCGCATAAGGTTTTAGAATCATTCTACTTCACCCGAAGCCCTAAAACCCTCACTTTTCTAGAATATTCTATGTCGGGGAATTAATGTGTGTTTGAGTTCAAATCCAGGGGGAGGATAAGAAGGTTTTCCTCAATGGAGATGAGTTAGGTGGTCTTAAAGCTTCTTCCCTATAGTCTTGATATTTTATAGGTGTTTGTGGTTTCACCAATGTTCTGACATGTTTTGTTTCAATATCCTTGAGTACAAAAAAGTGATTTGGGCTTCATATTAAGGTGTGAGACCCTTCATGGATCTCTTTGGGATCATGGAAGATATGAGACTAAACCTAAGGATACCCTTGAGGTATGCTTAACCCTTGAAAATGGAGAATAGAGTTGGTTAACATTGAGATAGGACATTTATGAAAGTTAATGAGTAGTGAATGGTGAATTGGTACATGGGATTGGTTTAAAGAGATAATTGAATTAATTTTTTGTTGGATTTCTTGAAACACCTTAGTGTCATGAGTTAAATAAATATATTTTTTGAATTATGATATAGTTTTGGTTTTCAGCGTATAAATATGATGTTTTGAAGTGGGAAAGGTTTTCAAAAGAGGTGTTGACCTAAATGTGATTTTAAAAGGGGTTTCCTTATGAGATTCTTAAATGATGATTTGAAATGGTGGGTTTGGACCCTTCTTATGAAAATAATAAATGGTTGTTTTGAATTATTTAAATGGAAACAAAATCCTTGGGACATGTTTTAGTTTTCAAAGAGGAAGACATTTGTTTAAAGGGGAGGATTCAAGATGATTTAAAATGTGTATTTTTGAATTATGTTTATACCATGATTTTGTTTTAATGGAATGTTGGAACAATAGATATTGAATCGATATATGGGTTAGTGAGATAAGACCCATAAATAATATGTTTGTATGTTAATATGTTTATGAAATGAAATAAATGATGAATGTGAATAGTTGATGACATATCTTAAGGGGGTGTTTGGAATAGATATATATGTGTTAATGATTTATGACTGTAAATGATAAATGTGTTCAATAGTTATGGTTTGTGTTGGTAAATGTGACTTGTTAATGAAGCATCTTCACATGGCTTAATGGTAGTGTGGGGTATTAGACTGAGGATCCTCCCACAGGCTATCTAGAATAATTTTATAGTCCCATTGATGTATTTAATGGATAAGGCGGTCAGACTGAGGATCATTAACCCTAAAAAAATCAAGTGGTAATACACATGGACTGAATCTCTAAGGTGAGGTAATGCACCTGGACTGAGGCTCGAAGGTGAGGTGATGCACATGGACTAAGGCTTCAAGGTGGGGTGATTCACTCGGACTGAGGCTCTGAGATTAGTTGATGGATATTATTTTGTAGAATTGTTTTACATGTGAGTTAGGGAACTTGACCCCTTATTCATAATTTATAATACTACAATAGTTTGAAGTGAATTTTGTGATTAAGGATAACCCACATAACTAATGATAAAACTGACTAATGTGACCCCTGTTAATAAATGGCACATGGTTTAACTTATGTTTATCTTTTTATTCATTATGCACCTGCATAAAATATATTTTTTATATACAAGTTATTTATTTAGACACTATTGGTGGTGGATATATAAGTTGTAATCACACCATTCTCAGGCCGCCATGACACTTGGGCACCTGAGATGATGCTATTTGTTTTCAGGTATGGGTTCATTATAGGGACCTGGTGTATGTTTATTGTATATGACATTTTTTCAGAGAAGAATTTATCAGGATCATGTGGAGATTCAGTTCCATTTTTAGGATATTTTTGAAGTTTTTGTTTTGGGATTTTGTTTGTATGACTTCTTGGTAGGTAGTGTATCCATCGTATTGTTATTTAAGGTGTTACTTGGTTACTTTTTGGAATTTGAAACATGTTTCCCATTTATTGGTCCTTAAAGTTTATTATATCTATTAAAAATATTTATGTTGTGTAATTACGTTATTTAGTGGGTATAGTCTCCCCAATATTCTCTATAGACTTGTTTTTCTAGTTGGCAGCCTCTAGAGTATGAGGAGGAGCGCCTGAGTTTACATGATGACCCAAATCGTGGAACAGGTTTAGTGGACACCAGTCTGGGGACATTACATAGTGGTATTAGAGTATTTGTTTTTTCTTAATATTTGGGGAATGTTCAATAAGATTCTAGGATCTTTTTAGGTCCATGTAATGAGCTCGTGCCTAGGTGCTAGTAGCCTCTCGTATAAGGTAAAATCCAAGTTCCAATGGTGTAGATTGATGTATGGATTTGAAAAATGACAGTTTATTATTATTCCCAGCTTTATTGGCATCCTTGGATGTGATGTTATTGATTTATTAGGTTTTATCCCTTAGACTAGTATGAAAAGAGTTTTTATTTGATCACATGCATCATACTAGGAACATAGGATTGATAGGTCATCTGTATGCTTCATGTGATTCGTAGTTCTTTGGGATTTATATGGTGGAAGTGTAATTTTATTCTTGTGAATTTTGCCTATTTATTTTACATTGAAATATTTGATAGATTTTTTTAAATGTGAATTTAATTAAATATTCTATTTTTTGAATTGTTTGGTTAATAAAAAGGTTTATGAAAGTGTAAATGCTTGAATTTTGAAAATGGTAAAGTTAAATTAAGAAGGGAGATAGAAAATGATGGAAACATTAGGGAAATTTGGAATGGGTATTCCTAGTGTTGTGACCAGAACCTGTGTATGGGTGGTTTGAGTAGTGGTGTTACACTAGTATTAGACCTTAGTTATGTGTTGGGAATTTTTGTTGTGTTTTGACGCATGGTAAAAGTGATGTGCATGTTGTGCCCTCAATAGGGTTATGACCATGGGTTATGAGATGTTTTCTGGTAATGTGGGTGAGATAAATATCCTGTATTGTGGTCATTAATGTTGTGTTTTGGACCCTAGAGTGTGTTTTGGGATCGTAGTGTCAACAAATGTGTGTGGGTATCCTTAGTGGGAGGCCTGGAGTAAATGCCCACTAGGGTGCGTTAGATGTAGTGTGTTTTAGATTGGGTGAAGGAGTGCCACCCATGAATAGTTATTTGGTTGAGGTTTGGTGTGGGTGGATTCATGAGAGATACTTAGTGACCTTTTCTTGATGTGTCTCCAATTTAGGGATTTGGTGTTGTTTATTTTTTGGGGTGACTTATGAGAGAGGCCAGTCAGGGCTGTTAGTGCCTTCGGGTGAGTGTGGTAAAGAGAAATGTTTTGGACCTTGATGTTGGAATTCATATAGATTTTTTTAATAAGGGTTTAGCCTATAGGGATAATCTTGGAGGTTAATGTTTTTGGAAGTGCGATTTTAGGGGTGGTCATGATTTGATAGTTTTGGTAATAATGGGCAGTCTCAAGGGAGGTTAGCCTATTGTTAAATGTGCCTTAAGATGTGAAGCATGATAAGTTGCTTTAGAGGATGGATCGATGCATGGTTGGTTCCAAAGAGTGTTGTAAAAGTGCATGGTTATGCCTTAGTTTCATTCTCATAAGGCAAATGAGTTCTTACAGTTGGATGTAAGGTATGTTTTGGGAAGAGGCAAGGTAGTTATGAGCCTTGACCTATTTCCTTGATGGCGTTTAATATAGGAACCCACATTGAATTTGGGTGAACGAGATGAGGGTGACCAAAACCAAGATGAATGCTTAAGGTATATAGGTCACACCCAGGGTGGTGGTGGTTAATTGTTTTGGTTTTTTGTACGAATGGTTTGATTTTGGATGATAATATTAAGAATTCATCAAGTCTAATGAGTCTGTATAACTATGTGGCATGGTCAGATGAGTGAGAAGATATTTGCCATAGATCTGGTGATGTATGACTCTTGTGATCTATGGTCAATTTTAATGTGTGTTAATAGGAATGTGAGAGACCTTTAAGACTTTGAGGAGTTCCATATGTGGGATTTTTTTGAAAATGCATAATGCTATTATGATGGATGAACATGTGGCTTGGGATAAGAACCTATCGTAATTTTGTGTGATTGAAATGGGAAGTATAGATTTTACAAGAGACATTTGGGATTTGAATCGATGTGTGTATCACTATATTCCTAGTTAAATGACCAAGATATTGTAGGAAGCACTCTAGTGGGGAAATGGTGGTGGCACAAAAATGGATTGTTTTATCATGAATGCATGATAGTGCACCATGAAGTGGTAGTGAGATTTGGTTGGAAATCCCATTTTATTTGTTGTGGTTGCATATTTTTTAGTGTTTGGGGGCAAGGAAGCCTTAATTTTTTGATAGGTAAGGTTTCCCTATGATGGGATGTGGCATTGGTGATAGATAGATCATGGTGGTGTGCGTCGATGACTTATTCAAGTACTTTTAGCAAGTGACTATCAATCCCAATATCTTGACATCATACCTGGTACATTGAGAGAGCTCTGGCTTAACTCTGAGCTACTAAAATACATTTTGGTTGGAATGGATCCTCATGAAGGATGATCCAATGGGAAGGTATATTTGGAGTGGTACAATAATATATACCATTGATTGGTTATGAGAGAGTAAACTAGGATGGGATGGATGTCAATGAATTCCAGGGTTTATGTACTCAAAAGATGATAATGGGTAGTAATTGATGTGGGTTTTATTATTATAGGTAAAATTTGGACAACAGTGTCCATGTTTTGAGGCTCATCATATAATCTAAGAGTGACCTTTGGTGTTTTTAATTTCTTGAAGAAAGAAATGATAATGATACTCTTAAGGTGGGTTGTGGTATGTTAGTCTTTGATGGATGGTGCAGACCATGGAGTGGATGTAGTGGAATCAAGATACCAATGAAAAATCTATAGTGTGAATTTTTTGGATTCCTTGGGGAATTCCAGGAGGGCCTCAGATGTAGTAGTAGATCTATCCAAGTGATGGATTTATAATAGGTCTTATTTTATAGGTGATTCATATATTTTCATTGAAGAGGCATTGGTTAGTGTGGTAGATTCAAATAATGTTTTTCAGAGCAGTGGATTCTATGGTGGTGAAATTTCAAAAGAGGTTAGGAATGAACTCTGGAAGGTGTGCATAGATGATGGGATATGCCTTAAGTGAGAAGGCCCCATGTTCAGGAAGAGGGGATACCTGCCAATAGTTAAAGTTAGACACCAATGGAGTGAGTCAGTCGGGATGGCCTACCGCATTTGGGTAAAAGGCAACTTATGTTGAGGGTTCTTCTCAAACTTTTCTTAATGATGAAATTTTATGTGTGCACTGGTAATGGGAATGGGTTTTAGGGTGAACTATGTTATATTTAGTTGAGTTATGTATGATAGAAGTGTGATCAATATTAATGGTTTTGAGGGCATGGTTGAATTCCATATTATAGTGTGTTTTCCTTGGATGTTTTGGCATGGTGAGTTAGAAAATTTACTAGGTATGTTTTAAAGGCTATGTTGAGGTTCTATTAGTTTCATTTTTCAACAATGGAAGTTCTCAACACTACAAAATTGTGGTGGAGAGCTAAAGTTTATGGAGGGGATCACCATTGTGGCAATGTGGTTGGTTGATGATGTGAGTGGTAGTATGGGTTGGATATTCTCAGTTGAGCATTGTCTTGTTTTTTATTTTTTATAATAATATTAAGCTTATTCTTATTCCAATTTCATAACCTAAGGTGACGGTTCTTCATGGGATGTGTTATGGGTGGTCAAATATGCTGTGAGGCCATTAGGCCTAAAATTCTAAGTTAGTGTTAGTTGATAAATGTGGTTGGACTCTGGATGTTCCTTCAGGTGAAGCTGAATTGGGCCACCATTAGATCCTGGAAAGAAGTGGGTAATATGGAACTATGAAATTTGGTCCAAGAGTTGTTGAGAGGGTCAAACTGAGGGTGTTCCAGAATTCTCTGATAGGTCAATGTAGGGACTTTTTTATATCATTTAGTGTGGTGTTTTTGGGGTGTTACCTAGACCTTTATCTTTTGTTTGATGTTAGTGATGATAAGTTGAGGTGGATTCATTCTTGAAGAGAAACAGTTCGTGTTTGTGGATTTATGGTGGGGGATGTTTCTTTAGTGTAGGGTTGTTACCTTGGTCCAAGTTAAGTGATGGAATGGTTGTCTCGAGGAGGAATATTGTTAAACAAATGTTTATAGGTAGACCATGTTTCTCAAGATTTTGGTTTTAGAGTCTTAGTAAGGATCGGAAGTGCGTATCAGGGATGATCAATTATAAGGTGGGGAGGTTGTAAGATCTCGACCTTTAAAAAGTGTTGTACATATATAATTTATTTTGTTAAAATTAATTTGATCTGGATAAGGAAGTGTTTCTTTGGTGTATGAGTAGTTTTGGGGTGTCATAAGGGTTCCAGATAAAAGAGTAGAAAATGGACTAAGAGTGTGCAACACATGGCTGGAACATGTTTATTAAAAATTGTGTGCCTGGGTAGGGGAAACCATGTGTCCAAGAAACATTTCAGGGTGTGACTGGTGCATAGTCCCCACATGGTTTTCCAATTTATGTAGGTTTTCCCAGGAAACCATGCATCTTGGCCCCTCTTGGACAGAGGGAGCCACATGGTTGGTGCTCGATTTGGCCAACTGTGAGACCAAACCATTTGGCCCTTTACAAGTGAGAAATTACAGTCTTTACTTCTTAGGAATTAAGGTTTCTAACATGAGTTTTTCCCTTATTCCTCCACCTTTATCTTTGGTGACAAACCAAACCATCCAAGACACCCAATAGATGATTATTCATCGATTCCTAGGTGTTTTTAGTGCATTTGGGTGAAAATAAAAGAACCAAGTAATTATAGAGCTCCTTTATCTTCCTTTTTCCATATTAGGGCTTATAAAATCATTATAATTCTTCTAAAGCCCTAAAAACTCACTTTTTTTTAGAAAATTATAATGCTAGGGCTTTATTGCATGTTTGATTTAAAATCAAGGGTGGAAGTTAAGTAAGTATTCATCAACAGACATGAGGTAGGTAGTCTTAAATATTTCCCCCATAGTCTTGATGTTTTATAAGTATATGTCATTGTTCCAATATTCCTCATTGTTTGGTTTCAATATCCTAGATTATGGAATGTGATTTACACCATAGAATGAGGTGAGAGACCCTTTACAGACCCCTTTGGGCTTGTGTAAGATATGAAACCAAACCTAAAAATACCCTTGAGTTATGCCCAACCCTTGAAAATGGTGAAATGAGTCTGTAAACATTTAGATTGGTTATTTATGAAAATGAATGGGTTGTGAATAGTGAATTGGTACATGGAATTGCTTTGAAAGATAATTGAATTAATTATATGTTGGATTTTCTAAAATGAGTTAGATAATTGAATGGATTAAATATTTCATTTTGGATTAGGATCCAGTTATGATTTATAAATGACGAATATTATATTTTGAGGTTTGAAATGTTTTCAAAAGAGGTGTTGAACTCAATTTGATTTGAAAAGGGATCTTACTATGAGATTTAAAATTATGATTTGAAATGGGAAGCATGGCCCCTTCTTATGAAAATTCTAAATGGCTATTTTTAATGGTTGAAATAGAAACTAAATCCTTGGGAAATGTTTTAGTTTTCAAATAGGAAGACATGTGTTTAAAGGGGAGACTTTATGATGATTTAAAATGTTTATTTTTGAATTTTATATGTACCATGATTTTTTTAAAGGTCCAATGAGACCATACTCATTGAAATGATATATGGGTTTGTTATATAATACTCATGATGAATGTGTTGGTATGTTAACATGGTTATTAAATAAGCTAAATGATGAAAGTGCATAGTTGATGACATAGCTTAAGGGGGTGTTTATCAAAAATATATATTTGTTAATGAGTTATTATTGTAAATGATAATTGTGTTTAATAGTCATGGGTTTTTATATAAATGTGATATGGTTAAAAAATCATGTGAACATGGATTAAGGGTAGTGTGGGGTATTGGACTGAGGATCCTCCCTCAGGTATACTAGACTAATGCTCTAGCCCCACTGATGAATTGAACTGGTTAGGGGGTCATTCTGAGGAAATTTCTTACTAACAAATTCAAGTGTCAATGCACCTAGATTGAGGATCCATGGTGAGGTAATGCACCCAGACTAAGGCTCCAAGGAGAGGTGATGCACGTAGACTAAGGCTCCAAGTCAAGGTGATCTACATGGACTAAGGTTGAGAGGTAAGTTTACGAATTTTTTTAGGAATGTTTGTCCTTGAATGTAAGGAAATGTGCCACCTTATGTAAAATTTACTGTTGTATCATATGATATTTGGAATTTGGTGAATAAGGCTAACCCTTGGAACTATTTATGAAAATGACTATTATGACCCTTTTAATAATTGGAACCTTATTTAATATCTATTTATTCTTTAATTCATTATGTACCTACAAAATCACTCTTTTTATAGAATTTTTATTTATTTTAAAACTATTGGTTGTGGACTACTATGTTTTACTCACACCCTTATGGGGATTCCATAATACTTTTTCACCCAAGAGTATGCTATTTTTTCAAGTATGGGTTCAGGATAGGGACCTGGTGTATGTTTCTTTCATGGGATGTTTTGTTGGAGTAGGGGTTGTCAGGATCAAGTGGGGACTCTTTTTCATGTTCAAAATATTTTTTTAGTTTTTTTTATTGGATTTTATTTGTATGAATTCTTGGTAGGTAATGTATCCATCATATGGTTATTTCATGTGTTACTTCATTACATGTTGGAAATTGTCTAATTCGATCCTTTTATTGGTCCATGCCGATTATTATATATTTTGACATTATTTATATTGTGGCGTTAATCTAATGATCATCTATAGTCTCCCCAAAATTCTCCATAGACCTGTTATATTGTTCATTAGTGTCTGGTATACAAGGAGGCATGCCTGAGGTTATGTGATGGACCATCTTGGGGCATTGGTTTAGTGGATACAGGGCCGAAAACATTACATCATCATAAATAAATATCCCGAAACACATAATACATCACAATTTCATAACACACACTCATCATAGTAGGTATCATGAACCTGAAGAATATCAACCACACATATTAATACCATTCACAACCTCTACCATGTATCACAACCTCCATCACATTATCATCACCACTAAAAAATATAGACACTCTAACTACAATTCATTACATCCCATACATCATGAAATCTATCCATAACAACCTATACTATGGTTGAAGGGGGAGAATGGAATAGAGATAATTCGTATATCTATCTTTTTGTGAAAATATGTTAGGGAAAATACCTCAAACACATTTCCTCATATTGGCATTAGTTATAAAATGTAACTCGTTCGGTGGTTCATATGAAAAAAAAAATAATATAATAGTCCATAACATTCAAAATATATGGGTTAGTATTCAATGTAATACCACCATATTCAACATAGAACATCTCACTATCACCATATTTGATTGAAAATAACTACCATAAATATAGCATAACCAACCTTATCTATCCACACAAAATAGAAATAACATAATTTTTAATGTTCAATTTTCTCACATCGTATATTAGATTCAAGATTTACCTTTTAATAGCATCATTAAATTCATTATTTCATTTTTTTACTATATTTATGTCCAAAAATTAATTATTCAACTTTCCATTAAACATCAATCAAATTTAACTTATTCAGATATATTAGAACCCTTACAATTCATTTGTTACATTCTTCCCAACCATAATCATGAACTATTTTTCATTTCATAGAACAAAATTTTTCAATTCCATACCACTTCTAAATAACATCTTTATTAATTCCTAACCAAATTCTACACCATCATGAAACTATAACACAACTCAATAGTTCCCAAACCAATAAACCCATAAACAACCCCACAAAACGTCCTAATAGCTACAAAAAAGCCACAAAACCACACCTATTAACACAAATATCGTTTCCATTTCTACAATAACCTCACAACAACCCATCCATCACCATTATGTATACAACCACACCACACCATTCTATCCAACTATAAAAACAATAAAAAAAGATCAAATTACAAAAAATATATACATTACATACAAAAGATAACAAGTAAAATCCTAAAATAAATATAAAAAACAAGGTATTTAAATATTAATTCATTCATTATGGAATTAAATAGTTAAATTAATTATAAATTTATACTGAAATAAATATTATTTATAGAAATTAAGGAATCTAAACTAATGAAAAAGTAATTTGACCATTATAATTGTAATGTGACCATTGGGAGTAGTAATTTGACCAATAGAATAGTAACCTCACATATGAATGTATAAATATAATTTAGGTATCTGATAAATGAAAATATGATTTATTATATCATGGTGTATGTAAATAAATGTTTTAAAAACAATAAATTAAGTATTGTAATTTTTGTGAAATCTATTTGTTTATTTACAATTTCATAATTAATATAATTATTTTAAAAAATTAAGAAAATATATTGATAAATTAATAATTTGTTTTATTTGAATTATAAGATAATTTTGTGAGACCTTAATTAATTTTTCAAAAGGTCATAAAATCAGTTATAATATTAAAATTGGTATTTTTAAAATAAATGGAAGATTTAGTTAAACAATAATTTCTCATATTTAGAAAATTAATTTTAAAAAATGGGGTCCATTTTCTAAATATAAATGTTGAAAAATGGTTAGGGTTAATTTTTTGTATTTTTCAAAAATAACTAAATTTTTGGCAAATAGTGAAATATGGTAATATACAGTATTTAACATTATAAGTTAAATACATAAATTTTTTTAGTCATGAAGGATGTAATATTCCATTAATTTCTAATCACATTAACTATTTACTATAAATAGTAATTATAATTAACATTATTGACAGTCGTGAGCCAAAATAATAAACGAATGGATAAAATAATAAAAAACACTCCTCCCCTCTCCATATAAATATCACCCTCACCAGCTCTCTTCATAACACCTATGAAGACTTTATGATTGTCTAAATTATTCCAAATTACCGTGTAAATACTCTTCCCCACATCCAATGTCAAATGGTCTCACTAAAATACAAAAAACAATTTTCTTAAGGAGGTTATCAAGGAGACGATATTGAAGAGGTAAAATACTCCATTTTTTCTCTTCTAATTTCATCTATTATTTCTTTCTACCTTATACAAAAATCCCCTATAAAAAGTGAAATTATAACTCTATAATCATACATATAATGTAACATTATTGTTTTAATGGAATATCCATCATCAAACCTCTTCTATTCTCCTCTTATTCTAAAAAATGGAAACATATTCTCGGATGTGTCAATTCACTGCCTTCATGGATGATGAGTTATTATTTTATATTACCACATTAAAGGATGGTCATAAAACCATTATTATGGTTAAAAAATATTTTTATATGTATATTATATCTTTTTTAATGTTCTAGAACTAATTTATATACCTAATATTAAATAAAAAACTAGGTTGTGATGGTCGAAAATACCGCAAAAAACAAACCAAACAATTATCACTAATATATTATTTAATGAGTCATCCTTACATCATAAAAAATAATATATGAGATTATTTAAAATTATGAAACATATTAATACCATTTATTTCCACTTCTTGTGTTTTGTGTCCATTTGAAAAGAACTCCCATAATTATACTCAAGGGAACCGACAGTAAATCCATGTAACAAATTCTCATAGAACAACAATTATGATATTTATAACTCACAAAAATACTTATAATTTAACATAAAAAATTTTAATAAATAAAATATATTTGTCAAAATTTACTAAATTAAGTAATTATTGAATCTAATTTGATTATCAAGGAAATTAATTACATGTGAAGAAAGGTTTCACACATAAGACAATGAAATATCTTTTAAAAAATCCCTATTTCAAATTAAAACTCTTTTTGATAAAAAATGTTTTTTACTTATAAGTAATAGGCATATTTTATTGGATTATTGACACATTATTGATTTTATGATTCCTTAATAAATTTACAATTTTATTTTCAAATAAAAAAATTTCATTTATAAGCACATAGATTCTTAAAAATGAAAAGTGATTTCAAAAGGAAAAATTTATTTTCTTCAATAATTTTTATTTTATGAAAGATTTAAGTGTTATGATAATGTTATTGTTCTTAGGAATTGTTATGATAATCAGGGATTCCATGATAAACTAAGGGGAGATCTCTTTATTTCTATGCAATTCATTGGGTAAAGGTACAGAGTTAACCGATTCTGTTTTTCCAAAGAGATTATGGGAATATACCATGATGGTTATTCCAAGTTTAACCATGATGGTTACTTCCTATGTAGGTGGGAGAGATACATTATATGTTAGAGTGATATGAAAATGACACCACAAGTTACCTTTTAGGATTTATTTATAGATTCTATGGTATTATGGGAAACTTAGGATTTCATAATGTTAGATAAAGAGCTTTTGTTTTATATGTAAAAGTTACCACTTTTTTAAAATGTTTTCATTTAAGGGATAACAATTTCTTTCATCCTTTTTTATATCCCTTACTGATATTTTTTCACCTCAAATGTTTTTAAAAAACAAAGGGTTTTTGGATGGTAAAATTAAGATAAAAATTCATTTCCAAAGTTATGATGTTTTGTTATGGAAAGAAATCACGTTTTGAACTTAATGTTTCAAACTGTGAAAACATTGATATTGAGTATAAGTGTCTAATTATTAATATATAAGTCTATACATATGATTTTATTACATAATTATTTAAAAATTTAAACCTAAAATATATTTGGAAATGTATGAAATTAAATTATAGTTTAATTAACTAGATTTTGTAATTTTTAAGTTTGGGTCCTTATAGTTAGTTTCAAATACTGGTTTAGATAACCTTTAGTGTTAGAATAATGTTAATAGAGTACCCATAAATAATTTTCTACATTATGGTTAAGTTGAAATGGTATTGAATTTAATTAGTAACTTTTTTTCATCTAATATATATATTTTTGGAATTTTTTTCAGTAGAACAAAAAGGGAACCTTAATTAGGAAGGCACAGAGAGGACGACATCCTTCTGAATCTGTAACCTGGAATGGTTGAAATTTGAATCGAGTTGTTTTTTATATTAATGGATCAGTTTAATCAAGATATAATTTGTGTCAGAATCCATTAACTAGATCATCTATATCAAACTCATAAGAATATGTCAGCGGTGGAACTTTTTATATGGAAACACCCTCCTGCATTTAGTGGATCTTCTGACCTATTGGTAACTGATGGGTGGATTAAAGCCTTAAAAATGATTTTTGGTGTAAAGGGATATTCATAACATCAAAATGTTAGTATTTCTATTTACTATATTGATGTTTAATCCAACTAGGGGTGGTCAATGGTAAATATTATCTGGGATCAGGAGGATATAGAAACATTGGAATGGGATGAATTAAAAAAATATTTTTCTTGATAAATATTTTATGAAGAAAACTTGACTTATGATGGAAACAAATTCTTGGAATTTATATAGTAGGAAGAATTAATGTCTTCATAAGAAGATAAATTCAATCTATTGACAGATTACTCTAAAAATTTTATCTAGGATCTTGATAGTAAAACCAACTATTTTTACTCTGGATTGAAGAAAAAATATCAAAGGACACTAGATTATTTTGAATTTTAAAGTTATGAAAAACTTTTTTGATGTATGGAGAAGGTGTAAATGTTGTTTTTAGATGATCATGAGTATTTTTAAAACTATTAAAAAATAGTTTGAGGTTGTAAGAAAAACAATTCCTTAAATAAGTTATATGGTAAAAAAAATTAAGTTTTTAGTTTTTGATAATTGTGTTAAAAACACATTGTGGGATTCCTTTTAAAGCATGGTTTGTGTTTTTTATGTGGTAATATTGGGCATATGAATCATAAGTTCATTGAAAAATATCATGGTAGTTTTAAGAAAAATTATGATATATAGTCAGTAAATTTGTTTAAATGTAATGAGAAGTGTCATTATGTGAATGAGTGAATGAAGGGGAACTCGAATGAGGGTAATTAGCAAGACTATAAGCATAAAGATGTAGTGAAATACTTTGAAACTACTTTAGTAGACATTATTCCATCCAATGAAGTGGTATCATGTACATTTTTTGGTAACTCAAAATTTTCTAATGTCTTGTTCGATTAGGGGTCTACACATTCTTTAATATCTGATAAATTTTATAGTAAACAAGCCATTCCACCTCAAGAAATGAAGCCAGAACTTATGGTAAATACACCTGGGTAAAATATTAAGTTGAAAAGAAATTATAAAAATATTTATATCGATGTATGGGGACATAATTTACCTAAAAAACTTGTTTTCATTCCCATAGTAGAATTTTATGTTATTCTGGGTATGGATTGGATTTTTGTTTCCTATGTTTGGATTGATTGTATAGATAATGAAATTGTTTTTAAAAATAACATCGGCTATAATAAAAGAATGAACCCATACCATTTATTACATATCAAGAATCTAGAAAACTATTAAAATAATGAAATTAATTATATCTTGAATATATGGTTGAAAACTGGGGAACTATCCAGATTAATGATTTTCCGATGTTAAATGAGTATCTAAATGTTTTTCTTAATGAGTTACCTCGTATTATGAATGATATATAGGTTGAGTTTACTATTTATTTAGTCATTTATGCTAAAACTATTTCAATACCCCCTTATCAAATAGTTAAACTAGAAATTATATAATTTTTAAAAAAAGTTGTAGGAGTTTCTCGATAAATGTTTCATATATCAGAGTACATCACTTTAGGGTTCTCCTATTTTGTTCGTTTAAAATAGAGATGGTTTTATGAGGATTTTTAATGATTATAGTGCGTTGAATAACATTCCTATTAAGAATAAGTATCCTTTTACCCATATTTGTGACTTGTTTAAACATCTCTTGGGAGCTCATTGTTTTTATTAGATGGAATTGAGACGTAGGAACCATAAGCTAAAAGTGAAGGAGGATAAAATTCTGAAAAAAAACATTCCTTACTAGATATGAGAATTATGAGTTTGGTGTTATTCCCTTTGGTTTGAAAAATTTCCCTATTTTATTTATGGATATTACAAATAGAAGCTTCCACAAATATTTGGATAATATTTTTGTTATTTTGATTGATGATAATTTTTTATTCAAAAAGTTATGATGATAATGAAAAAAATATAAGGATTGTTATATAAACCCTAAATGAAAATAAGTTATACAAAAAATGTAGAAAATGTGATTTTTGGTTATGATAGATTTTTTTCTTGGGAACATTGTAAATTAATATTTCATAACATTATATCCCTAAAAAGTGGTTCATGAATGGATACGACATATAAATGTTTTTTAGATTCATAGATTTCTTGGATGAATAGTCTGTTACAAACAGTTTGTTAAAAACATTTCAAAATTATCTAGACCACTAACAAAGTTAATAATAAAGAGGTTTAATTTATATTCATATAAGAATGCAATTTTTGTTTTTAATAACTAAAAATAAGAGTGGTGAATGCTCATGATTTTTCCTTTACTCTTATAAATGGAGATTTTTTCATCTATATTGATGCTTCTTTAATGATACTTGGTTCCGTTTTGATGAGAAATGATGAGGTAATTACATATGGTTCACATAAAATGAAACCTCATGAGTTAAATTATCCCATATATGATTTTGAATTAGTATCTAAGGATATTTTTTTAAATTTTTTTTAGAGATATCATTTAAGTAAAGATATGTGTGAAATATATAATGATCATAAATTCTTCATTGATATTTTCATTCAGATGGAATTGAACCTGAGTTAAAGAATATGGATGGAATTGATAATGGATTATGATTGCACAATCAATTACCATCTTGGAAAAGAAAATAATGTGGTGGATTCCTTGAGTGGAAATCATAATGCTACATTAACCATGTTATATTTGGAACATGACCCCTTGGTTAATGATTTGATGTATTTTGGATCAGAATTTTTGGTGTATGAAATTAAACTTTTTTTGTTTCATGTGTTATCAGACAGAATTAATAAATTTTACAAGGAAGACTGCAAGTTACATAAAAATGAATAATTAGTTAAAAGTGTATATTTCTATAATTTAACACTGATAAAGATTGTTTCTTGAGATTTGGGAAGAGATTATGTGTTCCTTGTGATTCATAGTTAAAGAAATATTTATTAAGTGAAGCTCATAGTTCCCCATTTTTTTTCATCCCAGAAGCACTAAGTTGTATAGAGACCTTCAGAAGTATTACTTTGTGGTATGGATTGAGAAGACATATTGTTGTCTTTACCATGATGTATTTCACTTTTCAACAGGTAAAAGAAAAATGACAATTACAAAAGGGGGTGATCCAACCTTTTCCACTTATAGAGTGGAAATGGGGAAATCTATCCATTTATTTTATAATGGGATTACTAAAAAACATCTAGAGGTAACAATGTGATTTGGTTTATTTTTGATCGACTAATTAAATCTATAAATTTTCTTCCTATTTGAGATATTATGTATTTGGATCATCTTTCTCTACTTTACCTCAAAGACAAAGTCTCATTATATGGATTTACTCTCTCCATTATATCTGATCATGATCCAAATTTCAATTATAAAATTTTTAATGTCTTTTAGAAGTCATTGGGAACCAAATTAAATTTTAATACATCTTTTCATCCTCAATTTGATGGACATTTATAGCAAACAATTCAAACATTGGAGTATATTTTTCGAGCTTGTTAAATTAATTACCAATGAAGTTGGGATCAACTTCTTTCTTTGGTTGTGTTTTCTTATAATAATAGTTTTTATTCTACTATACATAAAGAGAATTTTGAAGCGTTATATGGAAAGTAGCACCTAACACCAGCATTTTGGGATGAAGTAAGTGAAATAAATTTTATGAGACATTAATTGTATAAGGAAATGATTTAGAAAGGTTATATGATTCATTGCCACCAGATGATATCTCAGAGTGGGAATAAAAGTTATGTGGGTAACTTGAGGAAGGATCTTTCTTTTGAGGTAGGTGATCATGTATATCACAAATTTTCTCCATTGAAAAGCGTGATGCATTATAGTAAGAAGAAGAAGTTGAGTCCAAGGTTTATTGGATGCTATAAAATCCTAGAGAAAGTTAGATCAGTTTCTTACTAAGTGGAATTTCTTTCGAGATTGTCCATGACACAGAATTTTATTTCATGTTTCGATGTTAAGAAATAATATTCAAGATACATCTATTATTTTGAGCCCAAAAGTAGTTCATGTGGAATACAAAATTTCTTATGAGGAGAAACCTATTCAGATTCATGACCACAGAGACAATATATTATGAAATAAGGTAATTCACTAGCATAATGTTTTGTGGATAAACTACATGGTTGAATAAGATATATGGGAATCTAAAAATACCATGAGAGAAAGGTATCTTCACCAGTTTAATATGTGAAAAATAAATTATGAGGATGTAATTTCAAAAGGGGGGATAATTTAATAACCCTATTACTTATAGAATAATTATTTTTTCCTTATTTATTTAAATAGTTAAATTCATTAGAAATGTATAGTGAAAGAAATTGGATTTATATAAATTAAGAAATATATACTAATGGAATAGTAACCTGAACATTTGAATAGTAGCATGCTTGTTAGGAATAGTAATAAGGCCAATATAATAGTTACCTCAATAATGAAATTATTAATTTTATGTTGTTTTTTTGAAACATATATGTTTATTTAATTTTTTTTAATTAAAATAATGATTTAAAATAAAATTTAATTTTCCTAAAACAGGTTCCTAAATTAATAAATTTCTTAATGTTATTGTAATATAATATTATTTTACCTTAATTAATTTTTCAAATTTTCATAAAATATGTTATAGTATTAAAAAATGTATTTTTTGAATAAATTATGGTTTTAATTAAAAATTAAATATATCATATTTATAAAATTAATTTAAGAAAATAAATTCCATTTTCAAAATCTACATATTGAAAAATGTTTAGGGTGAATTTTTGGGTTTTTTTCTAAAATTGTTGAATTATTATGAATAGTAAAATATAGTAATTTATTATGTTTAACATTATATGTTAAATACATGAATTTTTAGGTCATGAATTGTGAAAGAAACCATTATATTGAGCATAAATACACTAGTTACTATACATATTCATAACAATCAATACTATTGAAAGTCTTGTGCCAAAATAAAAAATATATGAATAAAATAATAAAAAACACTCTTCTCATCTTCCTATAAATACCACCCCTCACCACCTCTTCTACTCACACCTTATAAGCCTTGAATATTGTGTAAATTCTACCCAATTCTATTTTCAAGCCTATTCTCCCTGTCCAATACCTTCTGGTCTCACCAAAATACCAAAACTAAGTTCCTTAAGGAGATTTTCAAGGAGATGATATTCAACAGGTAAAATCCACCATTCTTTCTCTTTTAAATTATTTTTTCCTTTCACCCTTTCTACATTATACTTTCCTAACTTATATAAAGTGACATGATAACTAAAATATCATACATATACTATAATTTAATTTATTAAAATGAAATATCCTTCATCTAAGCTCTTCTCATCTCCTATTATTCTAAAAATGAAAACATCACTCATGACATGTCGATTCACTGCCTTCATGGATGATAAGTTTTCATTTTCTATTAACACCTTAATGGATGGTCATAAAACCATTATTATGGTTAAACCATGTTGTAATACTTATATTATAATTTTTTTATTATTTAGGAACTAATTTTTAGACATAATATTAAATAAATTGAAATTAGTTTGTGATGGTCAGAAAAACCTATAAAAAACCAAATAATTATCAATAATACTTTATCTCATAAATCATCCTCATATTGGAAAAAACGATATGTGGGATCATTTAAAATTTTGGAAACATATTAATACCATTTATTTCTACTTCTAGAGTTTTTCATTAATTTGAATAGAAGTCCCATTATTAAATTGAAGGAAACCAACCATAAAGACATGAAACTAATGCTATGGGAATGAAAATTCTGATATTTATAACTCATTTAAAAAACCATAAATAAACTGAATAAAAATTTTAATAAATAAAATATACGTGAAAAATGTTCTTAATTAAGAGATTAGTGAATCAAATTTTGTTATCAGAGACATTAAGTATAAGTGAAGAACACTTTCATACAGTAGGGGAGAGACTTTCTTTTTTAAAATACACTTTTCAAGTTACAACCATTTTTATTAAAGATTTTTTTCTTACATAGAATAAGAGTATTATCCCACTTTCATGATGCCTTATTGATTTGATTTTTCCTGTAAAAATTTATAAGTTTGTTTTCAAATATTTATTAAATTTATAAGTGTTCTGCATCCAAAAAATTAAAAGTGATTTCAAAATGGATAATTTATTTTCCTGGGGAATATTTCTAATATGAAAGATTTATGTCTTATGATCATGTTATGGTTCTTGGATACTTTTATGATAATGGGTGATTCCATGATAAACCAAGGGAAGGTGGCCCCATTATTTCTCTCCAATGCATTGGGTAAAGGGATAGAGTTAACACATTAGATTTTTCATAATATATTATGGGAATATACGATGATGGTTATTATAAGTGTAACCGTGATAGTCACTCCCTATGTAGCTAGGAGAGCTACGTTATATGTAAGAGTGATATGAAAATGACCCCACAAGTTAAATTTTATGATTTACGTATGGTTTCTATGGTTTTACAAGAATCTTTTTATTTTATAAGGTTGGATAAAGAGATTATGATTTATGTGAAAAAATTATAAATTTTCTAAAATATTTTAATTCCTTTACTAACATTTTTATTTGTTTCTTTTAATATCCCATAATGTGATTTTTGTGGTCATCCCTAGTTTTTTAAAAAAAATCATAGGTTTTTTGGATAGGTAAAGGACGAAAATAATTCACGTTTAAAGTTGTGATGTTTTTTGATGTAAAGAAATCACATTTGGTTTTAAAGTTTCATATTATGTGAAAATGGAAATTGATTAGAATTGTATACTTTTTAAAATATTAGTTTATATGTTTGAGGTTATGACCTAATTCACGAAAAATATTATCCTGAAGGATATTTGAAATTCTATGAAAGTGAATTATAGTTTAATTAACAAGAATTTATATTGTCTAAGGCTGGTTCCTTATAAAAAATACACTTTTAAAAAAATTCCCCTTTAATCATTAACTAATATTAAGAAAATTATGGGGTAACACATCAACAATTAAATTCTATATTTCAACACAATTTATCTATTAAAAACATTTCAGTTATTTTACCATTATGAAATGTGATTCACAGAAGTAAATTAGAAAAAAATGTATATCACAGAAAAATATAAATATTTTAGAAAAAACATCAATGCAACCCCAACATATCAAAATTATCATGAAATTCCATAAATCACATGTGAATAAACCCATTCACTCCAATTTACATTAATTTGATTCACTATATTATTTAGTTTAGTCCATACCATCCACCTAAATAATGGAAAAGAATGATTAATCCATGATTTTTATATAATCAAAGAAGGAAATGTCTCAAATCCATTAACTCAACCGAAGATTGAATAAATGTTGAATAAGATTGTAAGGGAAGTGTAATTGAAATTGAATTAACACATGAGGACCAACCATGAGGCCTATTGTTGACTCTTCTTCGTAGAAGCTATAAAAATAAAAAATAAAAAATGAATTGACATTGATTTCATAGCCTCCCAAAAAAATGTAAAAAAGTTAACCAAAGAGAAGAGAATTGGAATCCACATTTGATCCTAAGAGTTGATCACATGAAGGCAATGGATAAAACCAATAAATGGATGAAAAAATCTCTAAAGATACATATATGGTATCATAGGTTATTAAAGAAGATGGGTAATTGATAAAGAATGTGAGATTTGGCCCATTTTTATAATCATCATAGAAAACAATGAATCTTGGTGGGGTATGGTGTCATCACACTGTAATGAGGCTAAATTGAGTGAAAATTTTAAAATCACTCTACAATATTCCCTAATCTCTCCAACATTCTCCTAGTATAATGTTCTGGGACTCCATATATCTATTGAAGGAAATATCACAACCAATATGACCATACAACAATGATATATCCTCTATGAAAAACAAAGTCAACCCTATGCTCTTTACCTTGAACCCAATGAACCCCAGAACACCCCATGGCTCAATGGAAGGAACCATGACACCAAAAATATTAGATAAAGAGAACTAATAATTAAATAATATATGAATTCATACCAATATTGATACAAATATTATATAATTCCAGTCATATGAGATTATTTAGGATCACATGTGTGATTAACCCCAAAGACCACCAAGATTATACAACCTATATAAGATAAAATTAAAACTCCTAGAGACCATCTGGAATCAATGTTATCTATCATAACACAAGAATGATTTTATAGGATTAACTCAATAGACCCCATGAAATATTAACTTAGATGATGTATGGTATCTAAATAATCTTGGATCCCTCACAATACAACCATCCTTATTGACATCGAAACTAGTATTTCACCTAGAAACAGTTAGATAAAAAATCCCTGTGGCTCAAAGCCCATTCAACAACACAAGGATCACATCACAACCCACTGATTCATGCTATGAAAAATAAATCTATAGTAAAATAACTTCTTCTAGATAGATCTTCATGAGGTAACACACTAGGCCATCAAATATTGTTTTCCTTTTAATAGGAATTTTATCTCCAACTTCTAATCCATTCCAACAACCTTCTCCCAAAACCTCCCACACCTAAAATATTTAAAGTAAAAATATATGAAATTAAAATATATTAAAATTTAAAAGGACCAAATATATAAAAAACTAAAAAGAAACACCAAATTAAATAAGCCTAACACCAACAGATAGTCCAACAAAATATGGAGGTCTGAATGGAAAAAATACCTTAAATGACCTTAATTATGTTACTGTGAAGGTATTTCTAACTGCCACTAAATCACCGACATATTCCAGATACACAACATTATTCTCTTAATTAAAAACATTCCTGTACCAAAATTCACTATATATGAAAATGGACCAAATACCAGACAAAAATAGACACCATGGAAAGTGAGTCAAATATACTCCATAGGATACTTAGATAAAGGGCCGAGAGGACTAGAAGAAAAGAAGGCCGAAGACTATAGAATCATCTTATAATAAGTCAATGAATTCCACTTATCGACCTATGATACCTCCACAACCATTAGAAACCATAACACTATATAATATATGAGGCTCATTGAGAGTTTCAAAACACTATATTTGATGAATCAATAGATCCTCGAGTATAATAAGTGATGATATTCTCCACTTGAGGGCATATATTATCAATTAAACTAAAAATATAAGGACATTTATGTAATAAAAAAAGAATATATCAACCACTAAAGGTGTTTTCATCTCATTAAAAAAATATAGGGAAAATAATTCATGTTATCCAAGATGAGGTAAGGTGAGAATGGAAGTGTTAAAACACAAGGATGGAATAGGATCTCCATCTCTAGGATAAGAGAATCCATCAATTTATATGAAGAAACTACAATTAATGTATATGATAGAAACCTAAAAACTAAGAGGTCAAATCTATGACCCACCATTGGTGGTGGGGTGGTAAGGGCTTGGGGGGGGGGGTGAGGGGCAGGTCGCGGGGTCAAGTCCCCGGGCTTGCGATTTACATGTAATTTGCTTCCTTGTGTGTGTGCCGCTTTTGTGGTTGTACCCAAATTTTGAAAAGAGGTCAAATCTACCAAGTAAGGAAATCAAAACAAACTAGGAAACACATAAAAAGGGAATTATATCCTCAGATTCATGTGAGAATGAAGGTTATAGAGACTCATCCCCACCACCAATGAAAAAAATTTGTATAAATATAAGATGTGAGAATAAGTGTCTTTATATAGTGGGACACTGTAAAAATATTTATCACCTCTTTTACTCTTATAAAATAATTGTTTTACTAAAAATATATCTTTGGAAATAAGATATAACCATTCTGTTTATAAAATAAGAATTAATTATAATTAAAGGATATCATTTATTCCCCTTAACTTGCATAAAATGTAAATAATAGGTACATAAACTCAAAAAACATTCATCATTTTTTGAAAATAAAACTACAGCTCCTGATGGCTATAAGAATCATCTAAATGAAACACTTCTACAGAAAAAAATGAATTAAAAATTACAAGTCATTATTATCTTGATGTTCCATCCAATGGGGTAACATGTAAATAGGATAAACTTGTAGATATATTTTTATTAAGAATTTAATCTCACATCATGGTGTAAAATCCTTAACATCTTCAAGAAAAACATTGAAAACGAATTCAACAAACCTTTAAAATATTTCTACTTAGGGATATACTATAAAACACATCAAACTACCCAAGTATGACAAGATAGGTTCAAAACATTAATACTTTATTTTATTTTCCTACTCACTAACAAAAATCACGTTTTTTCTATCCATTTAAATTAAAATAAGAATATTTCAATACTAATCTACGAAGGATTATATATTATGAAATCAATATATATAATAGATTTCATAGTATAGTACTATTTTTCAAACAATAAATTATAAATTCAACACATATTTCCACACCACCAATTCAAAACCATGACATAATTCACCCAATATTTAATAAAATCCCACAATATTATATAAAAAATGTACAATAAAGTATCTACAAATTAATTCCCAATCCATAAAATAATTAAAGAGTGATAAAATAATAGGAAGATTAGGTATTTATCATTTTCTAAATCAATTTAGAAGAATATAACGTTGTACCTTATATGACCTATAATGTAATACCCAAGCTCGAGAACCACTATAACAAGTTCCCTAATCTGGTCCACCATATAAGCTCATGTTCTCTTCCTTGTATATCAGAGGATAATGACTAGTAGTGCTGGTCTATAAAGGTACTGAGGTGACTATATATTCTTATCATAGTAAAACCACAGTAGAAAGTAATTTCAAATCATACATAATCAAAATAAAACTTTACAGTAGAATGAACAAGGGAAAGGGACAAGAATAAACCAAGTAACACATGTTATAACAATATGATTGATATAATACATGTGAGACAACCAGGAAAATAAATACTCTAAACCAATAGACCTAAAATATCTCGAACATAGACATGAGTACCAACCCAGTCTAGACATCTCATGATACAACCCATCATATCATGTAAAAATAAAACACGAGGTCCCTATGTTGAACCTATACAAAAAAATAGCATCTTCTAAGGTACCCATGTGTCATGGGGGATCGAGAAGGGTGTGAGTACAACTTAGTATACCACCCAAAATGGTGTATAAAGTAATAACAAGTCCGTATAATTGTTTATGCATGTTATCAAGGTGAAATAAATAAGAAAGGTAAAAAGAATATATAATGATTCACCTCTAAACATGTGTTAATTATCTATTCTTGTATTATAGGTTACAGAGTGTGAAAAAAAACTTCTTCCAGTTAAGATGAGAGCCAAATAAATAATATAAAATGGGGATTACATACACTATTATTTATGAAGGGGTTTCTATGAACCAAAAACCATTATCTATATAACCCATACCCTCAATTTGGTAATCAATCCATATCCATAAATTTGGTTTCATAGAGCCATAATATGTCATCCCAAACCATGACAACATTTGGAGAATAAATCCTCAGTCCGAAATCAACATCAGTGGGACTAGAGCATCAGTCTATCCCTAATAGAAACTGAGGAACCTCGATCATTATGTTGGGAGAATAGAACCTTCTTTCAACATCCTAACTTGAGAAACACATTGTTGAATCCTAGAGCATTAGTGTAGACCTACCAATGGTAGTAGATTTCCCATTCTAATAACCCACTCATATAACTTACTGCATAAACATTATTATTTAATCATTTATCACATTTTCCCATATATCATTTTAATTACTAAGGTCCAAATGGACCATAAAAACCAAATCATGGAATAATAAACAAACCAAACTACTCATTTAAAATAAACATGAATTAAACCTTCAAAACATGGGTCTGCCTCCTTGAAAAAAACTAAATCATACCCCAAGCCTTTCATTTTAATTTCCAATCATCCCAAAAAATGGGAACCATTCCCCCATTTAAAATAATTATTTTAAATATAATATGAAAACCCCTTTTTCAAAAACCATGAGGTCAACACCTCATTTTAAAACATTTCCCACATTCAAGATATTATATCACATCATTTAAAATCATTCCTTAATCAATATCCAAAACACATCATTTAAACCATTTCAAAGGCCTCCTAGTAATTTTACAAAAAATAGCATAAAACATTTCAATTAATCTTTAAATCAAATCCAATATGTGAGTTAACAATTTAAAGCCACTCAATTTCATAATTACACTAACCTAATGTTCACCGACACATTTTACCATTTTCAAGGGTTCAAATTTCCCCACATGTAGCCTTGGTTCAGTCTCATATCATCAATGATGTCAATGGGGTTTATGAAAGGTTTAGAACCACAATCTAAGGCCCAAAATACTCCCTCTAACCATGGAAATTAAAATATATAAATTTAATGGATTAGAACAAGTACATAAACATATAAAATTCAAGACTGTGGAAAAAATCATTAACACCATATACCACATATTTTTGGGAAACCGTTTTTCTAATCTTAACCTTTGATTCAAACTCAAATGACCTTCAATGCCACAACTTAGAACCTTCTAAAAAAGAGGTGTATTAGGGATTTAGAAGGAGATAAAACAATCAAACAATTCTATTATAGAAATTGAATGGAAAGAGATTAAAAGACTTACTTGGAAAAGATATTTTAATACCATGTGATACCAGTCCCCAATATTTATTTTGCACAGTTACTACTAACCATGTGGAAACCATGATACAAGAACTATATTTCCATTTCATCCCCCTTTTGCATCCAAAACACCCAATACACCTCCAAAAACTTCCCATAAACATTAAAAAAATTTATTAACAAAAAAGGAGTGTTGGTTGGGATGTGTAACTCAAGAGGGGGTGAATTGATTTCCAAAAAAACATTCTGTTGAAGATTATGTTGAAATAAATGTCTTTTAATAAAAAAAACTGGCCAATTAATAAAAAATACCTGATGGATATATAGTATATAATTTTAAAATATTCTTTAAAGAGTGATTAAATATCAGTTAAAATAATTTTTAGATATACCTTGACTTTTAAAATCATTTTACTTATAAAAAAATATAAACACTAGTGAAGATTAATTAATAAAGTAATAGTTTTTTATAGATTAAAAACAATATAGGATATAACAATAAAACTAAACACAATAACATAATGACAAATTACACTAAATAAGAGGACCAATATCATGAAGAGACTTAATCCCCTTCATTGGAAAATCACCTACTAACAAGAAGATAATAATAATAATCAATCAAATCCCCAACCTGGATTAGGCATACAATCAACAGCTACAAGATTTCTAGTATAAAGATCTTATTCCACAATTATATGTGGGGAGTAAGAATAGAATTTGTCACATTGGGACATCTTCTACAAACATAATGGGAAAATAGATGTAATGAAAGGAGAGAATAACAAGTATTCCCTAGTTAGATGAAAGAGAAAATGTGTGTTTGATAATAGAGTAACAATAAACTTCTCATAGTAGAATGAAATAAACACAAAGAACAATAAATAATTTAGTAAATGATAGTTTGATAGATTCATAATGTTCATATTCCTTAGATCAACATTGGTGAGGAGTTCAAGCTTTGTTCGAGAAAAATGTATAAGAGTAGAGGATCATAGGGGTCTACATGAATATTTTAGTTAATCTCAATCAGTGTCTCAATCAATATCTATAATGAATTTTATTCTTCTGTACCATTGATATTAACATAAAATGAATTATTATGCTCATGATGATTCACATAATCAATCAAAAACTTTTTTGTATGTCAGTCAATGTTGTATATGTCATATGTGTCGATTACTGAGAGAGAGATGTCCTTCGCGTATATATAGCAGCATCTGTTGGAGGAGATAAAAAATCATCAGATTATATTTTACTATGTATTGATGGATTTTTAAAATTATCCCATAATAGAAATACCATTTGATCCTTTCATTCCAATGTCCTCAGATAGTAACAGTAGCAAGATGCTGGAGGTGGCTCAACATATGACTATATCTCAAATAGGTGGTACCTCAGGCTGAAGGTGATGATAACTAAGAGTCTAGTGGTTTCTCATCCTAGTGGTAGATCCTTTGAAAGTATCTCCTCTAGGGATAGATCCTCTAGCAATGACAAGTCTGGCGGTGGCTCTTTTCAGCCGTAGCTCCTGCATGATAGTAACAAGTCTTGGTGCTGACTCTAAGATAGTGGTGACTCGCCATAATACTTAACAAAATTATCATAAAAATAATATTACCATATATAATTCTATCACAAAACATGTGAATCATTAGTAATAAAATAATTGTGTTTTTTTATCATTAATGTAAGAGATTGTCAAACATACTCCACATAAGTATATGCCAACATTCTACCCCTTTTTGATGATCACAAAACATGGAATTTTATAAAACATGTATTAAATGAGTAATCATAAATAATTATAGATTTAGTTATGTTAATGATAATATACATAGCATTTTATAGGATATATTAGTGATATAAACTATTTAGATAAAAATTTATAAATTTATACTAAAGGTGTCACAATATAATTGGAATTTTGGGGTCCATTCCCAATATTAATATAAATTCCGATTTTATATCCCTCTTTGAGATTAACAAAAAAGAAAAAGAAGAAAATAAATAAAATGAACAAAGAAAGTAGAAGAACAAAATGATATTTTATGTAAAAGAATCCAAAAATATGTTGAGTACATAAAGATAATGATTACAAACATAGAAGCCCAATCAGAAAGATTGTATCAAAATAGAGTCACTAGTTGGAGGATGGTGGCAGATCAACTTTATTATTCTTTTAATCCTTGTATATTTCATAATAGAAGATATTAGTGGTGAAAGTTGAAGTATAGTTCGTAATGGAAGGTATTGTGGTTGTAAGAGTAAGTGGTTCACACATAAGAACGGGTCTGAGGTGCTTGATTGCATTAGCAGGTGATAGAAACAAAGTTTGAAAGAGTTGAGCCAGAAGATGATCTGACCGAGTTATCACTAAATGTCTATAGCGAACTGGATTTGTGGTTTTTGTGGAATGAATTATGGTCATTGGAATGGATTCCATGGCAATAAAAGATATACTATAGACATAGTGGAAGGGTTTCATGCAGTTGATAAAATTAATAAATACATTACCTCCCATTTCCATAGAACTAAAGAAATATTATTTCTCATCTATGAATCTTTGTAGAGCTGGTGTGAGAACCTTCAGTTAACTCACCTATTCTTTCAACACTTTTGTTAGTGGTTCAAATATAGAATTTTCAATAAAAAAATTTAATTTATCTATCATCTCATTCTTTTCATAAATTCTTTAAAAATAATATTTTATCACCTTCTTGATGATGTCTTGATCAGTATGGAGATCAATGGAATATTCTCTTATCTTCTGATAGACATGATCTGGATGATGTAGTATCTATAGATTTTGTTCCACATGATTGGTCACATCACCCATAACATTTCTGATCTCTTCTGTGATAACTTATTGGAGAATATATGTATCAAATTTTACTAGATCAGGAGGAGGTGTAGTTGATGAAGAGGTTGTCGCGGTCATGATTTCCAACTTTTATGAAATAGATTTCATATATTCTGAAAGAGAGGATGTCAAAACCTTGACTGATGTTTCCAAACATTTTACCTTCAGTTAAAATCATCTATTCTCTACTTATATTTCATGAATATGAAATATTACTCTTTGTTATATATGTGATATAACCAATTCAACCAAATATAAAGTTATTTCTTCACTAAGAAGGCAAATTGAAGATGATATAGAGTTTAAGATAGATGTAAAATCTGAAACTAAATTCCTTCTCAAGGAGTCCATGTCAATGTGCACATTCGTTTGAAAAGAATCTAAATCAACATGGTTTAAAACATTTAGAGGTTTAACAGTTTGAGTAGAAGGATGATTTCTTTGCACACGAGGCACTTTAACCTTAGTTGATCTATCAGTTTGCATGGGAGTAAAAGGATTTAACTCCCCAACTTGATCGATTTGATCAACTAAGGATCCTTCTCTTCTGAAAATATTTTTGGGGTCATAATCTAAGTCACTATAATCCAAACCAAATCTAACAAAATCATGATACTTTTTCCATTATTCAAAAGAAAAAACATCAGGTATAGTATAAGGAAGGATTAGTGATTCTATAGGTACTTGAGAGTTTTGAAAAATCTCATCTACAGAAGGGGAAGAATATGTAAGTTGGTTTTCATGTTATCCACTGGTTCTAATTGAGCCATTTTTTTCTCCCTGATCAATAATATTTGGATTATTCTTTTCCTAACTTATAGATTCCCCAACTTTTTAAGGAATAAAATGTAAATCATCCATCTCAGTGTCTTTATATTGAGTCTTATTTTGCATCGAACATGATACAACTGGTGATGTAGGATGTATTTGAACTATTTCATGATCAGGATCAGTAGGATAATATCCATTCTTAACACTATCATCATTATGATTATTTCCATGATCATATCCATGACCATATCTATTATCATTATCTCCATCACCATGACCCTCATTATCTTTACCATCATTTCCATTAGATTTTTTATGATCATGATCTCAATCTTCTTCCTTACAAGAATTTTCATTACAAATATTTAAATTATAATTTTGGTCACTTTATGTTTTAGAGGTGGATAACTTTAAAAGGGACTCCCCAAATAAATCAATTTTTGAATAATCAATTTCATCTAAAAGAGATTCATGGGTTGGAAAAGAACCTTTGAGACTGAAAAATTCATTAGAAACTTTAGGAGGATACTTAGGAATCTCCATATCACTCCCCACTTCCACTAAAAAGCTTCTTCTTATTCCTCTTCCACTTATAGTCCAGATTTTTCACTATCTACATTAAAGAACACAACTAAACCAACCAAATATAGACTAGGATCTACCATTTACATTGGTCTTGGTGGATGCTTAATAGGGTTGAAATCGTTATAAAAAGTTTCATTATCTATTACCCATAATTTCTTCTATGGATCCCAAATTACTATAACCCTTTTACAGTTGGATTTTTTATAATAAAAAACCACCAAAATAATCTTCATTTTATTCTCCTTATTTGACATATCCTTTAATATTTAAGGAGGAAGATATAATTTTAGGATATATTAAGAAGTTTGATATTGATCTCTTCATGCACATCTCATACATATGAATCATCAAAAATAGGTATAGATTAACTATTTACCAATGTTTCATCATATATAGAAAATAAACATCCTGATATCACATGGTATTGAAATATCCTTTCATAGGACTCAAAACATAACATACAAACTTGAATAACATCTTACATTCACCATAATGTTCTGCATCAATAGGTCTCCTCAGGGTACCATCTCTAGTCAACCATAAGATATCCTCTTCATATTTGAACATTTCATTGTCACATGGTATACTACCTTGAAAATACTCATATAATCATTTATGAGGCACTTTTAATCATTATACCAATTCCTTTGAAGAGAATGAGATCTCATCTTCATTAATGTGACTTTTTATCACATCCATTGTCATTCCAAAAATAAACTCATTATTCTACCAGAAATCATAGAATAACCTCAGATAAAAAATTTATTGATTTTATGTGAACTGATTCATCCATTTTTTTATTCTATAATTTTCAATACCAGCATATTTCTAGATGTAAGCCATTTCACATTGATTTCCTTTTCCAATTCGACAACCCGTTTTACCATATGTGGGTTTCGGGAAACAATATCTGATGTAATGGAAGATACTTTTCAATTATTGGTTTGCCTCATATCTTATGTATTTGATTCTTTTAATGTCTTTACATGGTCCATTCGGATTGGATGAAGTCTCTAATGGCCCGAAGTCCTTTATTTTTTTATTGATTTTGATAATCCACCTTTCAAGGGGTGAGGTAGAACCCTTACAAGGCCCGTAGGCATAAGTATTACATGGACCGTAGGCGTAAGTATTACATGGATCGTAGTACTTAGAGGAATTAATTGCCCTTAGGCTTCAAACATTACATACAACCTTGACTAACTACTTGGAACTACTCCTCCCCAGCATCTTGATCGTGAAATCAGCTCTCCACCTTAGCAAGGCCGTTCAGCTAGGCATTCCCGTGCACAAACAGGCTTGTCCCGATGGCAGGTGCCATACCCTCTCATTCTTACAATCCGTTTAGCTTCAACTATGGTGAAATCTCCTTGCTCACCCTCCTTATAAAGCTTGTTCCTTATAGGTTTTCTAGTTTGCATCTGCACTTAAGGTGGCTCGAAAGACTTGAGGTGGCCCTAAGGCCTTACTGACTTGAAGGCCTGGGTGGCCCGAAGGCCTTAAAGGACTTAGTGACCAAATTGGTGGCCTGAACTCCCAAACAGGGGCATATTTTTTGTTTCTATAGTGCCAAACAGAGCCTTCTATAGTTCGCACTACAGTACCTGCTACAGTACTGTATAGTTCCCGCTACAGTACTGCTACAGTTTTGCTATAGTACACCCAGAAATTATGCCTCCGCATGGTTTTGATCCCTGGTCGCACAGATGCACTTACAAAGTCCTTACCAACCGGGATAAGGCTCATGTGCTTGGATGAAGTCATTGGTGGAACAAGGGAGAAATATGATCGGTGTGAGAGGAAGGAAAATATTTGGTAGGTCAATCATTTTTGGGGATGTGAATTGATTTGATTTATCCTGATTATTTTAACATTAAGGAATTTAAAATAAATAATAATAAATTTATAATAATAAACATTTAATCAGTAATATAACAAAAATGTTAATAAAACAATGCTAACTAAAAGGAATAGTGACTTGTTCATCAATGACTTATCAATAGTGACTTATCAATGACGACTTACCAACTATAGCTGATCAATGGTGACTCATCAATGGTGAGTCATCAATAGTGACTCATCCATGGTGACTCATCAATGGTGACTCATCAATGGTGACTCATCATTGGTGACTCATCATTGGTGACTCATCAATAGTGACTCATCTATAGTGATTCATCAATAGTGACTCATCAATGGCGACTCATCAATGGTGACTCATCAATGATGACTCATAAAACAAAATTTATCATTCTGAGTTCATTTTTGATGGTGTTTAATCTATCAAAATTCGAAGGATTTGTGAAAATATTAGCAAAATGATGTTTAGCTCTAATAAATTCTAATGTTATATCACTTTTTGATAATGATCTCTCAAAAAGTGATGCCTTACATCAATGTTTTTTGTTCTAGAGTGAGATAATATATTTTTGGAAAATGTTTATCACTCTTGTGTTATCACAATTTTTAATCACATGTTTAAATTGGTATCCAAATTCCTGTAAAGTATGTGCCATCTAAAATATTTGGGAATAAAAACATCAAGTAGCTATGTATTATATTTCAATAGTGAATAGTGCAACAAAATTTTGTTTCTAACTACACCATGATAATAGATTTTTTCCTAAAAGACAACATTTTCATGATGTTAATTTTCTATCTAACATAAAACCACCTAAATCAACATCATATTAGGTTAGTAAATCAAAATAATTCTCTCTTGGATAGAAAAATCCGAAATTATTTTTATAATTTAGGAATTTAAATTTTTTTTAATAGCTAAAAAATGTTACACATTTGAATTTTCCTAAAAGTGATCACACATAAACACACTAAACATAATATCAGTCTGACATGTAGTTAAGTACAAAAGAATGTCAATCATGCCTATGTACCATGTTTGATCTATTAATTTCTAAGCTTCATCAATATCTACTTTACATGTGTTACTCATGGAAGTATCACTACTTTTCATACTATATTGGACAAAACACTTTAAAATATATTTAGTACATTTACTTTGATTTAAGATAATGCCTTTTTTATTTTGAAAAATCCAAAATTCAATAATGAATTTGAGTTCACCCATTGAACTCATTTGAAATTCATTTTTCATTAGTTTTGAAAAATTAGTACATAAGGAATTGTTATTATATGCTAAGAAATATCATATATATATACTTGATGTATTAAAATGTCTTTTGAAATTGTTTTTATAAAAAGAATTAGATTATCTATACAATTTGGAAAACTTTTTAAAATAAGAAAAGAGGTGAACCTACCATATCATGCTCTAGTATCATATTTTAAAACTTATAGATATTTCTTTAGTATAAAAACATGTTTTGGAAAATTTGGATTTTGAAATCCAAGGGGGGATTCAACAAAAACATCCTCAATTATAAATCCATTTAATAATTCAGTTTTTACATCCATTTGATATATTTTTAAATCCAAATTTACTGCATATGAAAGAATTTTCCTAATGGATTCAATTCTTGTGATAGGTGTAAAAGTTTCTCTATAATAAATACCTTCTTCTTGATTATAACCTTATGAAACAAGTCTAGATTTATTTCTTACTAAAGTCCCTGACTCATCAAACATGTTTCTAAAAACCCACTTAGTTCCACTATTTAAGTTGTCTTTAGGTCTATAAAAAAGTTACCAAATATTATTTCCCTGAAATTAATTATGTTTTTATTGCATAACTATCACCCAGAATTCATCAATGATGGCATCATTAATTCTATTAGGTTCAAGCTGTTACCTGAAGGGTTGGTGTTCAATTTGATTCCTAAGAGAAGATCTACTTCGAGTACCTCTATCTAGGTTTCCTATAAATACATCTAAAGGGTTGGTTCTATGAGTCTTAATAGGTATTTGATAGGAAGGGTCGAATATATCAAGATCTTTTGTAGGTTTCGGTTCTAGTAGTTTACTAGGTAAATTATCTGCATGTTTAACAAAACATTTAGAAGGTTTTTTATTGATATTTAGAGTTTAAATATCATCCACAAGGTTTTATATGATACTCTTAGGTTCATTGGGATCACTTTCATCATATTTAATATGAATAAATTCTTCCATTACTCTAGATCTTTTATTAAACATTCTATAAAATTTACTAAAAGTTGAATAACTACTGAAAATTACTTCATCACACTTGGATGCAAACTTATCTAGATTATAATTTGTATTAGGAATAAAAACATTTCAACCAAATACTCAAATGTAGTTAACCTCTGGATTTCCATTATTCTATAACTCATAAGGTTTTATGTTTAAGAGAGGTATAATTAAAACTCTATTTATAATATAATAGGTTGTATTGATAGCTTCTTCTCAGAATTAGACAAGTAATTCATTCTTGTTTAGCATAGTCCAAGCTATCTATTAAAGAGTCCTATTTCTACTTTCTACCACAACATTTTTACTCTGGTGTCCTAGGAGCAAAAAGTTGTGATTGAAACCATTTTGGGAAAAATGATTCAAAGTATTGATCTTCAAATTCTCAACCATGATCACTTCTTATGTTCTTAATCCTAATTCCAAAAAGGCTTTTTATAGATTTTGAATACTTAATAAAGTAATATCAAGCTTCACTTTTTTGAGCTCTAAAAAATACCCAAGTGTATATATAGATTTCATCTACAAGGTCACAGTAATAATGTTTTTCATTCAGACTAGAAACTATAGAAGGTACAAATAAGTCCATATGAACTAACTCTAGAGGAAAAGAGGTTGAAACTTCTTTCATTGATTTTAAATAAATATTATGAAGTTTCATGTTTGGGCAGGGATCACAAACTCTATCATTTGAGAATTAATGTTTTGGTAGATCTCTAACTAATACTTTCTTAGATAGCTTTCTTTGTGAATAAATATTAAATGTCTTAGTCTCTTATTCCAAATCCAATATTCTTTGTGAAAGTCACTTAAGCATGAAATATTTTTAGAATATAAATAATTTAAATCAATAGAATAAATATGATCAATTCTTAAAGTAGTAAAAAATTAAAACATTTTATCATTAAAATCATGACCGACATTGTCTTCAAATTTTACCTAAAATCCATCATCACATAATTGAGATATGATAAGATTATTATATTTAAAACTATCTACATATAAAACTTTGAAAATTAATACTAATTTCGGATTACCAAATTGGCCATGGGTGGTGATTCTCCCTTAAGAATTCTCACCAAAAGTGATATGACCCCCGATAACTTTGATCAAATTATTACATTTTGAATACTCACCAGACATATCTCTAGAACATATACTATCCAGATACCATAGGATTTTTCTGGAGGTATCTATACATGTTTCCTACAAAAAAAGTTTATGAAAAAATTGATTTTGGTACCCAAATCATCTTGGGTCTGATTACGTTAATAATAAGAGATTTTAAAATCCATAATATCCAAATGGTATTCTTATAAATATATTGTATGTTTATAGGAATAAATAATTTATTAGTTCTAGTTGAATATGTATTTTCAGTATATAAATTTCAAGACATGTACTTGATGTAAAAATGATTTTTGAAATTTTTTTTCCAGGTTGGTAAACTTTTTCTGTTGTATACTTGGGAGAAACTATCTTTCCCAATATTTGAGTTAATGTATTCTTACAATTGGTAAACCATTATATGACATTATTTAACTGTTCATTTGAAAATTTTAATTAATTTTTCTCTTTCAACATTGGATAATTTTTCTCCTTTTCAATAGTAAGTTTGGTTTTAAGATTTCCTATCAAAGAAAATTGTTTCTTTAGTGACTTATATTTAAATTTTTTCTCCTTAGAATTATCTTCAAGCATGATACATTAATCATATAGATATTTACTAGTCTCTTTTTCAACATTATCAACATTTTCGTCATTTTCATAAATTTTTGAATTATTAGTCTGATAAATAAAAATAATATTTTTTACCTCTAATGTGTTTGTTACGAAGCACATATTTTCCCTGTCACACTTATCTTCTTGATTAGTGTCTGAATCAATCGATCTATGTTCGGATTCACTCCATGTTTCTTTCATGGATCTCTTTAATATTTTCCATTATAATCATAATCATTTTTATATTTCAATTTTGGATAGTAGAATTAATGTGTACTTTCCTCTAACATTCAGATTAGGTGATTTCATTTTGAGTGTCATCCTTTTTCCAATCCCTTTTCCACTTTCCTTTGTAGACATAATTTAATCTGAAATTAGAATTCATGAAGAAAATCTTTTTCCTATAGAATTTCTTGATTCTTATGGCCATGTGGGCCATCTCTACATCACTATTATAAGAATATTCTTCTTTAGTGGTGTCATTAATTTTTACCTTTTCTATTTTTCAAGAGGTAGTAGTCTTGAAGGCTAATAATTTTCTATTTGGTTTATATTCGTCAATCTATATGTTGACTTTAAGCTCTTATTCATGCATCATCAGTTTTTTATCTATTACTTACATGTAGTTTACTCACATCACACGATTCTATAATTGAAATAGATGTACCACTCCATCTATATGGTAAGCATCTGAGAAATATCATCACTTGAAATTTGTTTATCACTTGGTTTCCAAGTGAGTGCATTGTATTCACTATTTCATTGAACCCAGGGTAAATATCAAAAATAGGTTCATTATATTTCATTTTAAAAGTATCATACTTCTATATATATATATTCATTCTCATTTCTTTGAGATTTTATGTTCCTTCAGGTGAAACAGATAAGGTATCACATATTTCAAAAACATATTTCCAAGTAGATATTCTTTTAAATTCATCAGTACCAGAGTCACGAAAAAAAATGATTTCATAGCTTTAAAATTATTATCATAAACTGATTTTGTAGAATATCTCTAATTAATTCTTGTATTTTGTGTTATTTTATATTGATATTCTATTATATTCCAAATTTAAAAAACACATACTTTCTATATGAATTTTCTTTTTTATTTTCCATTGAGAAAGATTTCCACCATTAAAAAAAGGCCAAATGGTAGCAGTTCCTTCTTGTCTATAATCCAGAAATAAATAAAATTTAGAATTGAAATATATTTTAAATCTTTTATAATACAACAAAATAATAGTTGAAGAAGTTAATTTTTTAATAAAACCTCTGATACCAAATGTGAGTCATAGCGTGTAACTCAACAGGGGGAGGTTAATTGAGTTCCCAATAAAAACTTCTGTTAAAGATTAAGTTGAAATAAAAATAGATTAGTTAGACAAACTGGATAATTAATAAAAATAGTATTGTGATATAATATCTATATTTTTAAAAGATTCCTCAATGTGTGATTACGTCCCATCTAAAATAATGTTCAGAAATACCTTAACTTTTGTAATTAATTTAACTGGACGAAAACAAATATATTCACTAGTTAATTTTAATTATCAAAGTAATATATTTTTTATAGATTAAAAAAATCTTGGATATAACAATAAAACAAAACAAAATGACACAATGATATAGTAGAATAAACAATAGGTTCGTTCTTAAGATCAGACTTAATCTCCTACACTTGGAAACCACCTATTTCCAAGAAAATTATAAGAATAATAAAAAACGCCATAACATGGATTAGTTATACAATCAACAGATAAAAGTTATTCAGGTTGAAGAGAATATTCCACAGTTATACACAAGAATTAAGAACAACACAAGTCACACAAGGACCTCTTCCACTAACAAAGTAAGAAAACAGATGTAAAGAAAGGAGATAATAAAAAATTTTCTCTAGTTAAGTGTAGGATACAATGTGTGATTGATAATACAGTTACAACTAAATGTTCAAAGTAGAGTGAAATAAATATAATGAAAAATAAATAATTTAGTAAAGATCAATATGATATTTTCAGAATGTTTATAGTCCTCAGATGAAGATTAGATTGGATTTAGATCTTTATTCAATAAAATCGTAGCAGAATAAAGGATCGTAGGAGTCTCCATAAATGTTTTAATTGATATATGTCAATTTCTCAACCAATATATGTAATGAGTTATATGCCTCTATGTCTTTGAACTTCATAGAACATGAAACAGTAACCTTGTAATGATTCACATAATAAATCACGCATTTTTTTGTAAGTTAGTAAATGATCTATATGTTATATGCATCAAGTAATGAGAGAGAAATGTCCTTCATGTATATATAGCAGCATCAGTTGGAGGAGATACAGAATCCTCAGATAAGATTTTATGGATTATTAATGTATTTGTCAAAATATCCACGATTAGAAATAGTAGTTGTGTAATTCAAGATAAAGTCCTCAAATAACCACGGTAGCAAGATGCGGGTAGTGACTCAACATCTACTGGTATCTCAAACTAGTGGTAGCTCAGGATGACAATGATGGTGACTCATAGTATAGAGGTAGCTTATCATGGCAGTAGCTCCTTTAGCAGTACCTCCTCTAGTGGTAACAAGTTTGGGGTTGATGAGGATGGGGGTGACTCGTTTTAGCAGTAGCTCTTATTTGATGGTAACAAGTCTTAGTGGTGACTTCGGACTAATGTTGACTCACTATAATACTTAGAAGAATTATCATTAAAATAGTCTTACCATATAAAATGCTATCATACAACTTGTGGATCGGTAGTACTAAGAGAATCATGGTTTTTTATCATTAAAATAATAGTGTCAAACATACTCTATACAAGGCGATACGAACAAGGGGTTTAACCAAAATTTAAACAAGTACGTACCAGTATGAATGGTTGGGATCTTAGATCCTCACCACCTTAGGAAAAATCATCCTCTAGCCACACATCCAAGAATTACTGAGACTCAAAGGTAAAATGGTCAAACCACTAGGACCACATATCTATCTCTCCCTCTCAAGTTTCATCATAAACACTAATATATTTCTCCAACACATGGATAAACAACACAACCTTCCCCCCAAACATTGTCACTGTGATCCACAACATGAACCAGATGCTCATCAAAGGATGCATCAGCCTCAAACTAAACCTCAACAACATCAAAAATAAGATAAAATCTATGAAGTACCGATATAAATATCACACAAGGATAGAATAGAATAAATCCCTACATCTACATGGTAGAGCCAATTGGCACACCTTCGGTTTGATGATCTTCGCAACTCATAGACCAAAAAACATGGTTCCATCTCACCAAGATTCTCAAAATTTTAATAGTGACCTAGGCACGGTATCACCCAAAGGAACACAAAATTTTTGACCACAATCCTTATAATACATCAGTATACAACTAATGGCCCAATGGTCTCGATCCACATCTGAACAGACAAAAAATAAGCATGCACAACCATCACATTGAGGAACTCAAATGGTCAAAACCTAATCCAATGCTCATTTCCAAAACCAAAACACCATTATGAACCATACCAAATCCCATTTAACCCGAATCATTAGTCACATCATCAGATAACCTCTTACCCACTATGGTTCTACTTGCCATATACTATATCTCAAATCCACCTCATTTCTGTGGTTGGAACTTCTACTGTAACAGCCCGAGATTTTATGAAAAATATTCTTTTTTATTTCACTAATGTCTTCTGTTGTACGCTACACCAAAAGGATCTTGCACAACACGCATCCTTGACTTGCCTTGCATTACACGCAATCGCGACCTTCCTCGATAGCTTGCGTCATACGCAATACCGAGTTTCACTAAACAACGATATGCTATTAAAACATTATTAAAACTAGCCGTTATGAATAATAATAACCACTTTTTGAAATTTTATAGATTTTATTTTTCAAAATGGACTTCATTTTTGGATTCGGAATACCGAAATTAGCCTAGGGTGAAATTTTGGTATTTTTCTGAAAACATTCAATTTTTGATGAATAGTGAAACCACTAAGTGGTAGGTTAAAAACTGAATTTTGCATAAAACTTAATTTTACCGCTTCTGTGAATGGAATTTCGAAAATCCGACAGGCACGGTTGATATCAGTAAGTAAAATGTGGTTCAATGAGATAAAAATAATTTTTTTGGTGAATAGTAACTTTTTACTTTTTTTACCGCGGTTAATAGTAAATAGGGTAACTAAGGGTAAAAATGATATTACTATTACCCTAACACATGTCCTAATTATATTGGATAAGTTTAATTCGACCAATAACAAACTTAGAAATAAAATATGACCATTTAGGCCCACTTGGGTTAGATTAGGACATTTATTATTAATTTATTTAAAGAAGGGTTAAAATAGATAAAATCAAAGTTTAATAAGTAAATCATTTTTAATAGGGGGTTATACATAAGATAAATTCGACTATAAATATTCATTTGAAAGATAAAACGATTTCCTACATAATGATATTTTATTTATAATTTTTAGACTTTAAATAAATTAATTTATTTATGACACAACGATGATGCAGTAATTACCCTTTTAAGGAAATATTAACATAATTGATGTTATAAATGCTCAAATGAATGTAATTTGAGACTTTTTATGAATTCCACTAATTTTATAGGTTACTATGATATATTAGTGTTGATTTAATCAACTTGGTTCGAACATATAATTCTGTTATGACTTTCACAAAAATCATATATCAAATAGTGTCAAAATTGACACAAAATAGTTTTTAAATCAAATATTATATTATTAATTATTATTTTATTCCTAAAAATCTAAGGTTCGGCCAAATGACTTAGATAAGGATATATGTATTAATAATAAACAATTTGGTGTTCGTTTGGCATGTTATAGTAAGTTTATTAACCATATAGTGAAAGAAAACAAAAAGACACGGTAAAAGTTAAATTATTTAACTTAGAGTTAAATCTAATTGATAAGGTTAAAATAATACCCTAAACTTGTCTAAATCTTATTGGTTGATAGGATTTCGACCCATCCCCACTTTAGCTTCGAAATAAGACCCTTTGGAACCATTATAAACCGATTTTGACATTAATATAAAATAATATTTTGAGGTATTCCTACGGTGCCCCTCTCCTCCCTTATAAAAGGACACCTCCTCCCCCTCCTCCTCACATCAATTTGAGCACTCAAGCTCGGCCAACCCCTGCCAAAATCTCTTCTCCACTTCCCTAGAAACATCCTAGAGATTCTGGTCTTCCTCAAAGACCAATTTTAGTTCCCTAAGAGGAGGTCTCCAAAAGGCGCTTCAAAGAAGAGGTAATTACCGTTACCAATTCTTTCATCTTTATTTCTTCTTCCACTTCTTCTTCTTAGGTTGTTTCATTATGAAGTAATAACATCAGTATCACTCATATACTGATATGTTATTATAAGTATTAAACAACCCTATTTCACCATCTATCCATCCTACGGAAAAAGAAATCACCGTGCGTGCGTACGTACGGAATACCGTCTCCACGCCGTGGTGTAATCTATTTTCCACCACCACTTTACATGGATGGGTATAATGGTGTAAAGAATACCTATACATAGTTATTACAACATCATATTGATTCTGATATATTGTATAATCCACTCCAATTCAATTCAATATTTATGGAAATGATATCATCGCTCGTGCGTACGTACGGACTACCGTCTCCACGACGCGATGAGATTCATTCTCCATGTTAACCATTTAAGAATGATTATAAAGTATATATAAGAAATAATAATGAAATATATGACATTATAAAGCTACTGGATTTATGTATATATATATATATATGTATGTCATCTACTTACTTCCATTCAAGACAATAAGGAAAGGAAAACAGCGTTCGTGCGTACGTACGGACTACCGTCTCCATGAACAGTGTTTTTCATCTATTATATATATATATATATACTGAATATATATGATATATAAATCATATTTTATATTCTGGAAGTAAGTAAATCATGATATAAGTAATAATAATCTCAAGAACAACAAGTCAAAACACCTACGATAAATGAAACGATTTTACCCAAAACGCTTCTTTAACGAGGAATTTACAAAAGAACGGGTAATATAATGTCATAAGTGAACCATATATGATATCATAAAAATGAATATGATTCTGTAATAAGTCAATGACATTATTTAAATCATTATACAGGAGGTTCGGACACATACGAAGCAAATCGGACCTAAGGTAAGGGAAATATCACAATCTCATTTTTATCCGAGATTGTTTATTCGCAAGTATTTACTGGGGTGTATTTTATCATCCACATCCATGTTTCATCAATATGTAATATTATTTCCATCCACCTACAATTTTTTTAAATCCATTTTTACCCTTCGGTGAGTTTTTAGTAATATCTATGAAAGGAATCTTTTGTCGTACGAGGTACTTTTTGACTTTTCTGACAAAAGTACGAAGAATGTTTTTTTAACTTATACGGCATGAATGGATTTTTAAAAAATTATTTCCAAGAAGCTTCCTTTACAAGTTTTCAAGTTTATTTTTAATCAAATTCTTTTATTTTAAAGTCGTGTGACATGTTATGAAAGGAAAAATGTTTTTGAAGAAGAAAGGATATTTTCCTCAAGAATGGAGTTCAAGTGTTTTATCAAAATTATTTTCCATCTAAGTTAATAAAACGTTCTGTTTTTATCCCTATTATTAAATTGATTTGATCATGTTGTAATGGAATTATTTTTATGAATTCCTTTATCTTATATGAATTGTTTTATGATGTCATGTTGTTTAAGAATCCCATTTTTATTACATGGGTTATGCGATGATGTATGATTTATGATTATGTGGCACACATAAGAAAGGATTCATTATAAGATGGGTGGGACCTATATCTCCCTCCAATGCATTGGGTAAATATTTTATATCTCATGAGATAGACATGGTTGGAATGGTAGGTTATACCGGTTCATTGAAACAAGACTGAAACGAGGGTTACTCGATTCAGAAAGGGACTTTGTCCACTAAGATAGTCTTGGAAATGAGTCTTGACTAACAAGAAATGATTCTCTATGATTATGTGTGAATGCCACAAAGTTTCATGTTTTAAGTTATGATTATTGTGATTACATTTCACTGCCATGATTTATCCCATGTTATGAAATTATGCTCTCTTTTGCAGGTTATGATTTCCAAAATGTTATGTTCTTATGAATATGATGTGATTGATATTTCTTTTGTTTACCCTTACTGAGCATTTGAGCTCACCCTTTTATGTTTTCTTTTCCCCAGGATATAAAGAAAGGTTTTAGGTAAAAAAAAAGGAAGATCTTTATAGGAGATGTTGAAGATCTTTCACCACGATTAGAAGATTACGTTCCGAGTTTCCAAAGACACTAAACTATTACGATCCTTGTGTGTGTGTTTTTGTTATCTACTAAGTATTCCGCAAATGTAATGTAATGTCCATGTACGTCAGGCTTCGGGTCTCTACAGTTGGTATCAGAGGAAAGGTTTAGTCAACCTTTGGAAACTAGGATGCGAAAGCGTTAGTGAGATCCCTAGAGATATTTCAAAGGAATGTCTAGGGATGTCCCTAAGGATAAGTATACGTATAGGATATAGTCCTAGAACTATGGTAACGATCTTAGAATTTAACCTAAGATGTTTGATATTTAAGTTACTCTCCCTTTATTATGATTTTTGCCTCTAACACTATTCTTTTTGGGTTTTAGAAAATGGCTGGAAACAAGATGATTCACGATAATGGAGGATATTATGGACAATGGAATGATATTCTTCATGAGCAACCAAATGAAATGGGATTTGGAAGTCCAAACATAATTATTATGCCGAATCATCAATCTCATAATATGATCAATAAAGTGAAATTTGGTAAGTTTCCTGACTCGGATAATAAGAGAAAGATGGAGTTTCATGATGATCATAGAGGAAAGAAAGTTCAATTTCCCCTATGTAAATCATGTGGGAAGAGGCATCAAGGAGAATGTTTCAAAGGAACTGGAAGATGCTTTGGGTGTGGAAAAGAAGGACACAAAGCCAGTAAGTGCAAAGGAAAAGGTTCAGTTAACACCAGGGATGAGGATAATGGTATTGCTACGACATCAACAATGGTAAAATGTTTTAAATGTGGAATGTACGGGCATTATGCAAACCAATGACCTAAGGGAAAGTCTCATGAAGAGAATCAGTATGGTCGTATGGGTAGTATTTATGTGGATGATGATGAAGAGACTACAAATGATATGTGAGATGAAAAAATTGTTGAAGCTCGGTCAATGGTTTAAGAGTGTAGTGGAATGATTACATGTTTATCAAGTGTAATTTTGTATAAGTAATCTCATGGTACTATGGGATAAAGAGACATCTAAGGATTGTTACATTGTTGTCCTTCCTTAAGTTTTGAACGTATGTGATGAATGGTACCAGTATTTTTGGAAATAAGATGATATGCACATAATGAAGGGAAAACGAGAAAATGAAATGTTTAATAGTATTCATGAGCTCATGATTGATATAAGGACTAAGTGATATCATTGTTTGAGTATATAGAATTTTGAGGATTTTGGTATGTGGAAAGTGTTAAATTTTAACTGCGTTCATGTTTTCACTAAGGTATTCAAGAGAATACATGATTAAGGACTTTGAATGTTTGGAATGTGACCAACAAAACATATCTTATGATATATGGGGATCGACGATGGTGTTAAATCTCTGGTAATCGTTTTCACTATGTTATGAGAGTGGACTGCAGTATTATGGATAAGCCTAAAGATTGGAATGGATTATGTTGGACATAAGTTAGTATTGTTTAAGGATAGAGGTTTTCTCGATATTATGGGATGTTATAGTAATATAGTTTTAGAAAAAAAGACAACCTGTAGGACGGGCGACAGCCCATCGCGTCGGACAAGGCTGTGGAAATCGAACCCACAACCGAAGTGCGACTGGCCTTTATCGCCTACCACTGGCCTACAGGAAGTCCCTGTTTAGTATAAACTAGTTTTTTTTATATTAAGTAGTATGATATATGAAGTATAAGTCCATTTTAGGAACCATATATGATTAATAACTTTTTATAACATTTTGTTTGAGACAGATGGAATGACCCGTCATTCTATGATCTGCTAACACTTCACGAATAACAAATTCAACTTCATTTATTTAAGAGATGAAGTGGAAATTGTTCAAGGCACGAACAACAGTGAGATTGTACCAAAATAAAGTAAGTGTTTATTCTAATTCAAATTCTTCAACTTTAGGGAAACGATCTTGAAAACCAAAAAAATGTTGTCCTAGTGATCTTATACCTGATGAATCAGATTGTACCTTAGATCGTCACAAATTTATGGATTTGTGATTACTGGATTTTCCATATCCATGTTCTCTACCACTCTCCATCAGAACATGATGGTTAGATTTCTCTTCCATATCCATATTTTCACCTATGTGGAAACCCAGTGATTAGTTTATTTGGGTAATCGTTACATTTCATACTTTAGTTTTTAAATCCAAGTTTTGGTATTCCCTTTTACGATGTGGGTTTCTATTAAAGAAACTTTCGAATAGTAAACCATTTATAACCCCGACGAATTTTGAGGGCGAAATTCATTTTAAGGGGGGTAGAATGTAACAGCCCGAGATTTTATGAAAAATATTCTTTTTTATTTCACTAATGTCTTGTGTTGTACGCTACACCAAAAGGAGCTTGCACAACACGCATCCTTGACTTGCCTTGCATTACACGCAATCGCGACCTTCCTCGATAGCTTGCGTCGTACGCAATACCGAGTTTTACTAAACAACGATATGCTATTAAAACATTATTAAAACTAGCCGTTATGAATAATAATAACCACTTTTTGAAATTTTATAGATTTTATTTTTCAAAATGGACTTCATTTTTGGATTCGGAATACCGAAATTAGCCTAGGGAGAAATTTTTGTATTTTTTCTGAAAACTTTCAATTTTTGATGAATAGTGAAACCACTAAGTGGTAGGTTAAAAACTGAATTTTGCATAAAACTTAATTTTACCGCTTCTGTGAATGGAATTTCGAAAATCCGACAGACACGGTTGATATCAGTAAGTAAAATGTGGTTCAATGAGATAAAAATAATTTTTTGGTGAATAGTAACTTTTTACTTTTTTTACCGTGGTTAATAGTAAATAGGGTAACTAAGGGTAAAAATGATATTAATATTACCCTAACACATGTCCTAATTCTATTGGATAAGTTTAATTCGACCAAGAACAAACTTAGGAATAAAATATGACCATTTAGGCCCACTTGGGTTAGATTAGGACATTTATTATTAATTTATTTAAAGAAGGGTTAAAATAGTTAAAATCAATGTTTAATAAGTAAATCATTTTTAATATGGGGTTATAAATAAGATAAATTCGACTATAAATATTCATTAGAAAGATAAAAAGATTTCCTACATAATGATATTTTATTTATAATTTTTAGACTTTAAATAAATTAATTTATTTGTGACACAACGATGATGCAGTAATTACCCTTTTAAGGAAATATTAACATAATTGATGTTATAAATGATCAAATGAATGTAATTTGAGACTTTTTATGAATTCCACTAATTTTATAGGTTACTATGATATATTAGTGTTGATTTAATCAACTTGGTTCGAACATATAATTCTCTTATGACTTTCACAAAAATCATATATCAAATAGTGTCAAAATTGACACAAAATAGTTTTTAAATCAAATATTATATTAGTAATTGTTATTTTATTACTAAAAACCTAAGGTTCGGCAAAATGACTTAGATAAGGATATATGTATTAATAATAAACAATTTGGGGTTTTTTTGGCATGTTATAGTAAGTTTATTAACCATATAGTGAAAGAAAACAAAAAGACACGGAAAAGTTAAATTATTTAACTTAGAGTTAAATCTAATTGATAAGGTTAAAATAATACCCTAAACTTGTCTAAATCTTATTGGTTGATAGGAGTTCGACCCATCCCCACTTTAGCTTCGAAATAAGACCCTTTGGAACCATTATAAACCGATTTTGACATTAATATAAAATAATATTTTGAGGTATTCCTACGGTGCCCCTCTCCTCCCTTATAAAAGGACACCTCCTCCCCCTCCTCCTCACACCAATTTGAGCACTCAAGCTCGGCCAACCCCTGCCAAAATCTCTTCTCCACTTCCCTAGAAACATCCTAGAGGTTCTGGTCTTCCTCAAAGACCAATTTTAGTTCCCTAAGAGGAGGTCTCCAAAAGGTGCTTCAAAGAAGAGGTAATTACCGTTACCAATTCTTTCATCATTATTTCTTATTCCACTTCTTCTTCTTAGGTTGTTTCATTATGAAGTAATAACATCAGTATCACTAATATACTGATATGTTATTATAAGTATTAAACAACCCTATTTCACCATCTATCCATCCTACGGAAAAAGAAATCACCGCGCGTGCGTACGTACGGAATACCGTCTCCACGCCGTGGTGTAATCTATTTTCCACCACCACCTTACATGGATGGGTATAATGGTGTAAAGAATAACTATACATAGTTATTACAACATCATATTGATTCTGATATATTGTATAATCCACTCCAATTCAATTCAATATTTATGGAAATGATATCATCGCTCGTGCGTACGTACGGACTACCGTCTCCACGACGCGATGAGATTCATTCTCCATGTTAACCATTTAAGAATGATTATAAAGTATATATAAGAAATAATAATTAAATATATGAAATTATAAAGCTACTGGATTTATGTATATATATATATATGTATGTCATCTACTTACTTCCATTCAAGACAATAAGGAAAGGAAAACAGCGTTCATGCGTACGTACGGACTACCGTCTCCATGAACGGTGTTTTTCATCTATTATATATATATATATATACTGAATATACATGATATATAAATCATATTTTATATTTTGGAAGTAAGTAAATCATGATATAAGTAATAATAATGTCAAGAACAACAAGTCAAAACACCTACGATAAATGAAACGATTTTACCCAAAACGCTTCTTTAACGAGGAATTTACAAAAGAACGGGTAATATAATGTCATAAGTGAACCATATATGATATCATAACAATGAATATGATTCTGTAATAAGTCAATGACATTTTTTAAATCATTATACAGGAGGTTCGGACACATACGAAGCAAATCGGACCTAAGGTAAGGGAAATATCACAATCTCATTTTTATCCGAGATTGTTTATTCGTAAGTATTTACTGGGGTGTATTTTATCATCCACATCCATGTTTCATCAATATGTAATATTATTTCCATCCACCTACAATTTTTTTAAATCCATTTTTACCCTTCGGTGAGTTTTTAGTAATATCTATGAAAGGAATCTTTTGTCGTACGAGGTACTTTTTGACTTTTCTGACAAAAGTACGAAGAATGTTTTTTTTAACTTATACGGCATGAATGGATTTTTAAAACATTATTTCCAAGAAGCTTCCTTTACAAGTTTTCAAGTTTATTTTTAATCAACTTCTTTTATTTTAAAGTCGTGTGACATGTTATGAAAGGAAAAATGTTTTTGAAGAAGAAAAGATATTTTCCTCAAGAATGGAGTTCAGGTGTTTTATCAAAATTATTTTCCATCTAAGATAATAAAAGGTTCTGTTTTTATCCCTATTATTAAATTAATTTGATCATGTTGTAATGGAATTATTTTTATGAATTCCTTTATCTTATATGAATTGTTTTATGATGTCATGTTGTTTAAGAATCCCATTTTTATTACATGGGTTATGCGATGATGTATGATTTATGATTATGTGGCACACATAAGAAAGGATTTATTATAAGATGGCTGGGACCTATATCTCCCTCCAATGCATTGGGTAAAGATTTTATATCTCATGAGATAGACATGGCTGGAATGGTAGGTTATACCGGTTCAGTGAAACAGGACTGAAACGAGGGTTACTCGATTCAGAATGGGACTTTGTCCACTAAGATAGTCTTGGCAATGAGTCTTGACTAACAAGAAATGATTCTCTATGATTATGTGTGAATGCCACAAAGTTTCATGTTTTAAGTTATGATTATTGTGATTACATTTCACTGCCATGATTTATCCCATGTTATGAAATTATGCTCTCTTTTGCAGGTTATGATTTCCAAAATGTTATGTTCTTATGAATATGATGTGATTGATATTTCTTTTGTTTACCCTTACTGAGCATTTGAGCTCACCCTTTTATGTTTTCTTTTCCCCAGGATATAAAGAAAGGTTTTAGAAAAAAAAAGGAAGATCTTTATAGGAGATGTTGAAGATCTTTCACCATGATTAGAAGATTACGTTCGGAGTTTCCAAAGACACTAAACTATTACGATCCTTGTGTGTGTGTTTTTGTTATCTACTAAGTATTCCGCAAATGTAATGTAATGTCCATGTATGTCAGGCTTCGGGTCTCTACATCTACCATAAAAAATACCACTAAAACATCAACTAAACTTCTAGAATATACCCAATGAGTTTCCCAACTCACCACACCCAAACATCAATGAGAATGCCATCCAATATCATCATCCATGCTCCCTATTGAGACCACATGTATTGAATGCATGTTTTCTATCCATAAATCAACCTAAGACAACTTGATTATTTTTTCAAACCCCACTTCTAATTTCATGTACACTATTCATACCAAAACATCCACATAATGTGGTTCCCAAATTATCACTTCTATTCTTTCTTCCAACTAATCAAAGTCATTGTTGACTAACTCATCATGGAAACCCCTAGTTTCACTTTTGACTCGTCCCTACCTTACATGAATAGGATTACATCACATTTAAAGACATTCCAAGATCACCCAACACACCAACCAGAGTCTAGGTAATACTTTTGATGAGGTTATAGTACTAAAACTCTTGTTCCACGAACCATTTTAATGCCTCATCATGCCCATCAATGAATCTTACATAGGAATCTCTAATTTCATTTAAAACCACCTTAATCCTAAATCCAATGCTTGCATCGCTCACCACCACATCTAAGGCCCACTTGTCCATCCCTAAGGGATCCAAACATGTACCTCACAGGTTTCTCATTGGAACCCCGATGCTACCACATTCACTCGACAGTCTTCTCCACAAATCCATGACTGACATATCATTCCCCACCTCTGGATTTTCATTTTCACCACATTCCTCTTGAAATTATAACCACCATGGATCAAGATTTGATCATAAGAATAACCCTAAAACATAGATGTGGTTGTCTAGAATCCACTCGAACAAAAGAAACATAAGCAACCACTACTTATTCCTGGCTTCCAAGAATGGAACTCACAGAATTATTCAACATCTGGTCAATAACGAGGAACTCACCCTTAACTAGTTGATAGTTTACTTTCCACCGTATAGCTCCACATACACTTCTCTACGAGAATAACATCCAAGAGGCCCCATATCCACCCAAAACATATTCAGGTAGCTAGTTTCTCAATGTACCCAGATAATGTTAAGATATTGGGCATGATTGTCACTATCTAAAAGTATTCTAAGAATTCATCAACAAACTTCACCACAAATTATCGACCACTGATGTCACCTCCCACATTGGTGGCACTATAAATTGTTGAAAGTATCAGGCTTCCCTACCTACATACATCTCATTAAAACATAACCACCACTACATAGGTTTTATTTCCTACCAAAACTGACCACTACTACATGACTCTCCACCAAGAATCCATGAATCAATATTTCCTTTGGCCCTACTACAGTCACACCATTAATGTTCTTCTAGAATGACCCTAGAGATTAAAAACTAAAGAAAAAAAAATCACCACACTGGTCCCAACCCAATTGGTCTCTTGTATAATCATTCTTCCCACTTTGGTTTCATAGAAAACAATATGAACTTATCTGGAGGCATTTATTCACCCATCCCAAAATCCATCATGTCTTCCCAAGATATGACCACATATAAGCCTCATCAAATCCCTTGAGGTATCATTCATTCTTATGACCAAACACTAAGATTGAATACAGATCACACGAGATACTCATCACTAGAGCAAGGAACAACATCTTCTTACACAACTAACCATGCCTCTGAGTATTTTAACCTCATTGAACTTGATGCATTCACAATTTAATCATCCAAAAAACCCAACCATTCGTTCAATAAATCCTAACCATGTGACCACCCCTCAACCTGAGGGTCACCTCCAAAACAAAATCTTACATCCACTCTTTGGTTTTGCCTTTACTATCCACCCAAAATCAACATCAATCCCAAAATCAAAAATCATCCAAGATATAGGACCATGATCTCAAATAATCCTTCCACTTACAAACCTGACTTTATATCCACCCACAAGAACTCAAGTTCTTTATTGAGAAAATAAATAAGATATAACCATGCCTTTTGTTGGAACTCAATGTCACATACTGTGCATTGTTTCTACTTCTAAATCACCCACATGTGCTTCATATTCCAAGGAACCTAAAACACTAACTTCTATTGATTTTAACCTAAATTTCTGAAAAAAACCCCAACGCAAAACCATAACTCAAGTTGCATCTACAAAACTATTGGATTTCCCACGTATCCTACTAAGAAAAAACTATCCAAGGAAGCACTATTAATATTTTCCACTAACAATTTCCAAGAAATCCACATATTCCTTATGCACCCAAGGGCACTAGGAACCCCTGTTGACCCCTCTCACGGCTCACCCTCGATGGTCAAATGACACTCACTACCTAACGTAGAGTCACATCTAGAAAAGATCAATGGATATCCATCTAAGACATACACATCAACATCCAACAAGTCACCCCTTGCGAGTGGTACTCTCCCCATTCTAGAACTCATTACATAAAACACACCCAAGTAACCATTTACACTATGTTCCACATCAAGGATTCCCAATCACATTCATCAGATCTACGATCCAAACACCCACTCTAGGTTTCAAAACAAACTCGGATGATCATAGCTGATAATGTATACCACTCCCACATCATCAGAAAATTTATCATATCCCAAAGGCCACAACCATACCAACAGTACAATTAGAAAAACCCCTCTAACCGTACATCAAAATTTAGCCAAGCCTCATGAACCATAAAGAAGGTCTCAAGGGAACTCTCACTACCCAAACCACCCACACATAAGGTATGATCTCAACAATATGGATACCCACACCAACATCACTATATGTCTTATTATTTTCCCATTTCAATTTTTAAATAAGATTTAACATTTTAAACTCAATAATTCAAATTTCAAATATTTATTTTTTAAAATCCAAGGATTTACACAATCAAAAACCTTTTTACTAACCCAATATTTTGAAAATCACTTACTTTGTTCAAATTTATATTTCAGAATATTTTCATTAACAATATTCCCTACTACAAAATAGGTGTTTAAAAGTTTTGTTATTTTTCAGGGCCAAAGAAAAGCACTGTTAAATAGAATATTTATCAGAGATAAAAAAGTACTGATAAATTTAACCCCTTATCAGTTCTTTATTTTTAGCACTGATAATGACTATCCTTTATCAGCACTTCATTTTTAGTATCGATAAAGGGTAACCATTATCAATGCATTATTTTTAGCACCAATAAAGGGTGCCCTTTATCAGTGTTATATTTTTAGCACTCATAGAATGATCCTTTATCATCATTTTTAGCATTGATAATGAACGATTAAATAAAACTAAATAAATAAATAATTAAAAAATAAAAATTGTGTTTATTAAAAATAATATTACAAATTTTATTAACTAAATAATATTGATAAAAATGAATAAATTTATTTTAATATATAAAAATTATAGATAATTCTATTAAAGATTTAGATATATGAAAAATGAAATTTAAACAAATTTAAATAAAAAAATATGCAAATAGTGAAAAATATTAAATATTTTATTAGTTAGATGATTATTGATAATGTTAATAAATAGTATATATGATATATATATATATTAATGTCCGTAAATATTATTTATATATTGAAAAATATTATTTATTCTTTACATTAAATAGTAATGTATTTAGTGAATACTAGTTAATAATTAAAAATTAATTTGAATTAAAAATACTAACTAATTGTGTCAAGTAATGGCCATAATTTAAACTCATTTTATTTTTCAATTTATAACACAAATCAAACGTATTATATTGATTTCACATATACATATTACAGACACACACACACAAATATTTTGTTTACAATTTAATCAATTTATAGTATTTAGTTTTTTATATATATTTACTATATTTTAATAAATTCAATATATTCACATTTATTTCAATATATATCCATATTTTAATGATTTATATTAATCCAACATATCCAAATTTTAATATATTCTAATCATTTTTAATTAATCAATGTTACACATTTTTTACATGAATGAACTTTGGAGTAAATATTTATTAATAATGTTAAAAATACATTTGTAAACAATACTTATAAATAAATATATTTATAAATGTATATTTATTCTTTTTATATGTTCATAATTATAAATAAATAAATAATATTTGTCTAAAAATTATTTATATAATTATAAATAAATAATTATAAATCTTTATTAAATTTATTTAAATAATGAATATATTAACTATGTTTATATATATATATATATATAATTTTGTAAATATATATAATTATACAAATATTATTTTTTAAAAAAGTATTTATATAATTAGAAATAAATAATTATATATTCAGTGAATTATAAAAGTATTATTTTATATTAAATGTTATTATAAGTATTATAATTATATATAATAAGTACACTTTTTTAAAAAATTATCATGGTTTTTTAAAAAGTATTGTAAGTATTTATCAGCACTTTTTTAGCAGTGATAAACATAGATATTTATCAGCACTAAAATATTAGCACATATAAATATTGATTTTATCAATTCTTCTTTAGGATTGATAAATATCTATCTTTATTAGAAAAAAAAGCATTGATAAATATTCATTTTATCAGTTCTTATTAACTTAGTGCTGATAAAAGGTATCTTTATCAATGTTTTTTTGAAGTAATGATAATGGTCACACAATATATTTTAATAACCCTAACTATAACGAACCAGTTTGCAATATCAATAGCTCTTTGGGGAAGCAACCTTCTTCCCGGTGTTCCTTATTGTAAAATCTTTGCTCGAATCTAGGCCAGAATCAATGCTTCAACTATTCCAAGGATCAAATAAAAGTCTCAAGCAATTCAAGGGTTGAGCACAACCACAAATCAAATGAAATCTTGGTTTTTCAGTATCTCTAATTTTCTAAGGTTATCCATTGAACCTTCTCATCCCACATATGTATATCCCAAAAATCTAGTTTCACTCTCCTATAATAAAACAACCCAACATTCATTTTTTTTAGAGTTATTGAAGTATTGTCTTCATAGATATCATGTAGGTATCCTTGGGGAATCATTTGTACTTTCCAACTTGAAATTTGTAAAACCCAATGTTGGGTCTTTTTGTAGGCATAATAATATCTCAATAACTATATTCAATGGAATCTATATTTTTCAATCATCAAATTTTGAAAACTTCATCCGTATAGTGGTCAGTGTTGTCATTGGCTTTGAATATTACATTGCAAATCACTTGTGTGATGAAATATCTAACATTATTCGGGTTTTATATTATGTAATCCAGAAATTGGAACTAAGAGGTTTGAGTGAGGAGGAACTAAAATATAGGGTTATCCTATTCTATTTGAAAGGAAATTCTAGATTTTTTTTCCAAAAAATAGAGGATGAAATATCAAACAGTACACTGGAACAATTATATAATGATTTTTTGATGAATTTGATTCCTAGGATAACGATCACTAAAATATAGTGTAAAATTAATGGAGTTATTTATGATGATTGGGAAATATTTCATGAGGTTTGGGATATATTTATGGGTCACTTATGAAATGTAACAATGAAATGATTATGATGAATCTATAAAATTAGATGAGGAAAATAATTATATACTATTGATTTGTTGTATTATTTATTTAACTACTTCTTGAAAAATTATAATGTTTTCAGTATTTATTTTTTAAATATTTTAATTTGAATTTAAATAATATGAATTAATTTCAATAAAAAGAAAAATCGATTAGGTTTAAGGTTTTATAATCATTGTACTACATTATATAGGAAAAACTGATTTTGAGATACAATGTAATTGATATTTTGATTTTGGTTGTTGAAATATTGTCTCAAAATAAACAATTAGAATGAGTCATTTCTAGGAAAAACCTTTGCATCATGGTTTTCAAAAAAACATGATATTGTTTCATTATGTGGTTTAGGAGAAAGTTACACTGTTGTTATAATTTATTGTTTTCAATCCTTTAGGATTGATCAACATTTTCTATTTTGAGATTTTCTTTGAAAAGTGACTTATTTAACAAGAATAGTTTTCTATTATTTAAATTTTAAATAATATTTCAAATGTTTCAAGAATAAATATTATAACACTATATTTAAAAAATATTGAAAAAATAAAATATTAACATTGATTGATGTAAATTTAATATATCAATTTTAATAGAATCTATTTCTTTGTAATATAAATTATTTTTCATGAATAAAATCATTACACCATTAGAATCCCACTTCAAGGAAACTTTATTAATTTGTATTTAATTATTTAATTACATGATATATTCACTATGGGTAATTAATTATATTGAATTTTATAGTTTAATGACATAAAATTAAATCCATTTTTATGTACTTCTAGTGGTAATATGATTCCCCATAGATGTGACCATCTCAATTACATGACATAAAAAAAATTCATTACAATACATTACCGTGACCTTTAATGTTATGATTTTTACAGAATTAGGAAAAAAATTAACAAAAAATACTAATGTATTTTTAAACTGATTCAAATTTTTTAGAACAATATATGTAACAAATTTATCCATAATAAGACTTCATTGTTCTTATTCAGATCAAGCTCATCATGTAACATTTTTATTTTTCGGATCAATATCATCATGGATAGATTTTATCAAATTATCATCCTTTTCAGCCTCTCCAAATGATATAGGCTCTACATGTGAAAAATTAGGTTTTTTATAGTGTCTTTATCCTTTGTTTTTTCATCGAAACTATTCAATCACCAATGGCATTTTATTCATTTATTTTAGACATGATTGTATTTCTTGTAGTTGGCAAAAATATATCCATTTTTGAAATGATAACCCAATCATTAATACTTCTTAAAGGTAAATTTATTTCTGTCATCACACATGAAATAAATAATACATATGTTTTACATTAATCCATTTAAAACAAATCATTCTTTAACATTGCCTTTTGGCGCCACCCTTATTTTCACCTCATCCTACTCACTCGTTGATTGATTGTTTGGCGAGATCTATTTGCACTTTTTTATCATAACTATTTATTTACCTTTGGAATATCTCTGTGGTCAATAATATTTTCACTATAAAATCATTATCTATAGAATTAATGTATCATTTAATATTTATTTTTAATTTATTTATTTTTCGTATAACTCATATAATATTTTTTTTCTTATACAAGTGGATTTTTTTTGGATTTGGGGTGGTTTGTTCCAAGATTCTCATACTAATGAAGGATTAGATATTGAGCCTACAACTGAGATAATGAAATCAATGAAATTCATCAACAAGTAATATAACCATTTGAAACGGTGAATTACTACTACTTATTTAATTAATTTTGTCATTATTTTATCTTATATTTTTATGTTAATTTCTTAATAATTTTTATCTAATACTTATTTATTTTTTTCAAAGATCTTTTGGGAAGTTATATTTTTCATGTAACTATCTACCACATGCCTTAAAATATATTAAATGATTATTTCTTCCAATGTAACCATGTTTTCTATGTTCATTTTATTTTTTTGACGAGCTTCCAACACTACATAATGATTCAATGGTGTTTTCTGAATAACGTTTATCATTGTTGAAAACCCATAGATTAGAGGAAGCATATATGCCCTTTGTGATGTATTCTCAAGATATAATGTGCACATGAGATTCTTTTGATCTTATTATTTTCAAAAATGAGAAAAAAAATATATTAAGAACATCAAGTTAATATGCAGTGTTGGTAGTTCAACATTAAAAGAATATAGAAACATGGTTACATTGTATGTTAGGATTTTTTGAGTCTTCAGGATGTGTAATAATAAACCACACCCTAATACAACACATGGTATGATAGGTATGAGTTCCATTTCTTCTTTTTATATAAAATTGACATGAATTTTAGTAAAAATGAAAGACGAAATTCTCTAAACCGAGGAAACATATTTTGATTATTTTTATTGTTTAGATAAATGATCCATATGTCATTTGAGATGTGTGGGAATCTGCCACACCTCAATCCAATGCACGGTGTGACCTCTATGACTAAATGTGTTTGTTATCAATTTAAAATAAATAGTTTAGTTCAAAATATCACTCATTGAAAACAAATAGAACATGCTCATATTTTCTTAATAATTTTGGACATCGATTCATAAGTCATTTTTGACATGTTAGAATTAGCCTCACATAAAATAGGTACATGATGTGATCAACATAGTTCAATGTTCATATTTCTAGTTTAAACAGGATTTTAGTAAGAAAAAATGTGACATAATAAAAACCACTAAAACATCATTGAATTATTTTTATAGTTTTTTAAAATGATCCATAAGTCATTTGAGATGTGTAGGAATTAGTCAAATCTTAACCTAACGCACAGTTTGACTGGTATGACTCTATGTGCTTCTTATTATTTAAAAATGACATAAATTTTAATAAAATAGGAAACTAACCTACTCAAAACTGATTAAACAGAATCATATTTTTTTTTTAAACTTTACCAAAATGATCTATAAAACATTTTGGATTTGTAGGAATTATTCGTACCTCAATCTGACTCACGGTGTGACCGATATGACTCCAAGTACAACTTTTTATTTAATATTGACATGAATTCCAATAAAAACGACAAATGACATACTCAAAACTAAGAAAACTCATTCATAATGTTTTGATACTTTAGGTAAATGATCCATAATTAATTTTCAACATGTAGGAATCAGAAATATGATACACTATGTGCCCAGTATGAATCAATGTGTCTGTTATCAGTTTAAAATCGACAGTTTAGATCAAACAATGGAACTCAATGAAAAATGATAAAATTCACTCATATTTACTTAATAATTTAGGAAATTTTATTTTTATTAATTAGTCTCGCATCAAAATAATACATGATGTTATCAGTATGACTCAAAGTGAGTGTTTCCTGTTGAAAATGACATTTTTATAAAAAAGACAAGTGATGTAATCAAAACAAAGTAAATTCATTCATATTGTTTTGATATGTTATGAAAATGATTCATAATATATTTGGTAATTGTAAGAATTATTCACACTTTAATCTGATGCATGGTGTAACCGATATGACTCAAAGTGTGTCTTTTTCATTAAAATTGGCATCAATTTTAGTAAAAAAGACAACTCCCCCACTCAAAACTGAGAAAACAAATTAGTATTATTTTTATACTTTAGGAAAATGATACACATGTCATTTTTGATGTGAAGGAATTAGCTACACCTCAGCCTGATACCCGATGTGTCTGGTATGACTCAATGTGTATGTTATCAGTTTAAAATCAACATTTTAGTTCAAAAAGTATCACTGACTGAAAATCGATAAGACACACTCATATTGTGTTTATAATTCATGGAAAAAATTCTTAAGTCAATTTTTATGTTTATGAATTTTTATCACATCAAACTACCACACGATGTGACTATTATGAGTCAAAGTGTGTGTTTCTAGTTTAAAATGACATTTTAGTAAAAACAAAAACTGATATACTCAAAACCAAGAAAACACATTCATATTGTTTTGATACTTAATGAAAATGATACATATGTCATTTAATATGTGTAATAATTATACATGCCTCAATCTGATGCATGGTGTGATTGGTATGACTCAAAGTGTGTTTTTTTACTATATAAGAATCTTTTTAGTTTAAAACGCATATCACACTACTAAAACTGAGAAAATGAGCCTAAATTGTTTTCTCTTAATTTAAATTATGTATTCATACTCTATTTTGATGATTCTTTTTGTGTTTTTGGAGTTGTGTTGTGCTGTTAAAGCACTCTACTGAGGTGCTACAACACACTACCGTTGTGTTATATTGTGCTATAATAGCACACTACAGTATGCCATTTTATCAGCGCTATTATAATCACTCATATGGTTTTTCTTTGTTAGATCTTATAGAAGCATAGATAAAGGATCCCTTTATCAATATTTTTTAATGTTGATAAAATACTTAGGCTTTTAATCTGACATTAGTAGTTAGTGCTTCTCTAGCACTGATAAAGGCCATTTTTAGCATTGTTAAAGGCTGATTTTTAGTAGTGATTTCATTGACTACAATTTTCAAATTTGTATGATTTTAATTTGATTTCAAAAATCCATCATATAAAACATAAATATTACCTATCAATACTATTTGACTAGAATAATTCATGAACCTACACACCCTCTTTTTTTATACCAGGCCAAGGGATAAAAACTCAAAAAATAGAAACATCCCATCAATGTGCACCCCTCAAGGTGGAAGTATCATCCAACCGTAAAATAATAAATCAAAACATAAATTCCCACCCCTGTAAACTTGGGGTTTCCCTCGTACAAGGGTATTTTGGAACCCATGCATGAGATCGTTACCATTCAAAGAAAAGATCCTTGTCTCTTGTCTACCATGACCAAATAATTAGACTAAAGACATAGCTTTGATGTCACTTTGTAACAACCCATCCTGAGAGCCATTATAATCGATGCCTAGAGCTGGGCCACCACATGAAATTAGTAATTCCTCCTTTTATGAAAGAGGCTACCAACTAGAAGTGCGGGTCTATAAAGGTAATGATGAGACTATACCAACATATCAGAGTAAACCCAAAACAATAAATAATAACAACAGATACATCATAAAAATAAAATTATATATCAGAATAACTAGTGGAAAATTCCAATAATAAACCATGTAACACATGCTATAAACACATGATGGATACACTACATGTCAATAAGTCATCAAAATAAATACTCCTAATCAATAATAAAAAAATACACCAAACACAGACTGGAGTCCAACCATGTATGGAAATCCTATGCTCCAAACAATCATTCCATGAAAAAATCATGCATAAGGTCCCTCTCCTGAACCGATACTAGAAACAAATTAGTGTCTTCTTAGGTAAAAAAGTGCCACAGTGGCCCAAAAAGGGTTTGAGTACAACTCGGCAGGGCACCACCAATCGTATCTAAAGAAATAACCAGTATGTACAATAGTTTATATAGGTAATCAATATGTATTACATAATAATGGAAACAATGGAGATCATTATTCACCTATGAATATTGGGTATTAATAAATTCCTGTGTTTTCGGTTCCATATTGTTTAAAAACTAAAATAAAATATCATTGTTAAAGCCATGAGTCTAATACATAATATAAATATGGGGTTAAAGACACTCTTAGTCATGAAGGTGAATTTACAGACCAAAAAATTCATCAATGTAAACCATATATCCAATTCCTTAATCAATACATGTTCATATGTTTGGTAGAATATAGACTAGTTATGACATCCTAAAACCATTCCAACATTATGATCATAGATCCTTAGTCTGACATCCTAAACTAGGAAAACATCTATTGGCCTAGAGAACCAGTCTAACCACACCTGAAATTGAGGAACCTCAATCCCTAAGATTAAATCATAAAGCCTCAGTCTGACATCCTAACATGAGAAATACATCATTTGGTCCTAGATCCTTGGTCTATATTAACCTGTGGGAGTAGATACTCAGTTAAATAACCCAAACATAGAACTTACTAGTTGGACATGATTAATTAACCATTTATCACATTTACCCATATAAAAATTAAGTTTCTAAGGTCCCAACAGACCATTAAAACAAAATCCTAGAAAAGAACACAAATCGTACAAATCATTTTAAATAATATTTATTCCACCCTTTAAAACATTGGTCTTCATCTTTTTAAAACAAAAACATTCCCTAAGGATTTCATTTCCATTTGAAACCATTCCAAATATTCATTAATAATTTTATAAAAAAATGGAACTGCACCCCCATTTCAAATCATAATTTGAAATACAATTTCAAAAACCATTTTTCAAATACCTTGAGGTTGAAACCTTCTTTCAAAACAATTATAACTTTTAAAAAATCACATTCCATAATTGAAACCAATGTTATAATCGTAATCCAAAACTGGTTATTTAGACCATTTCAAAGGCCTTCTAGGAATTAAAAAACTAGCATAAAACATTTAAATTTTCCCTTAAAAAAATCTCACACACAAATTTAAAATTACTACCCACTCACTTTCATAATTACCCTAACATTATTTTTACCATCCCAATTTACCTTTTTTGAATGGTTCAGTATAACCCACAGGTAGCCCTAGGATTGGTCTCACAACATCAATAAAGCCAATAGGGTCCATGAAAGGTCTCACACCTCAACCTAAGAACCAAAAATAATTTACATAACCATGAACTTTAAAATGAAACAAGGAATAATATTGGAATAACTACATACACATATAAGACATCAAGACTATGGGAAAAATCTATAAGACCACCTACATCATGCTAGTTGGAAATTGATCCATTAATCTTATTCTTTAATTTGAACTAAGATAAACATCAAATACATAGCTTATAATATACTATAAATGTGAGGTCTTAGGGATTTAGAAGGATATAAATCAATAAAACAAGACTATTACTAAAAATATAGGTAAATAGAGTCCAATACTTACCAAGATCTTCAATTCACGCTAAATGGTAATCCAAACACCTAATAATCGAGGGAAAATCATACCTTGTATGCTTGGGGAGAGAGTTTCATAAGTCTTTCAATTGTAGGTTAAAATGGGAGGAATTTGGGGTGATGTTTCATAAATCAAAGGGGGGTATAACTGGAAATATCCCTTCTTTAATGAGGTGCACGGTTTGGCCACATAGTTAGTCATACCATGCCCTAACCATGTGCCACCCCATGACCAAGAGGGGGCATGGGTCGCATGGTCTCCCAGGAGTCCTCATGGTTTGAAAAACCATGTGGTAACCATATGGGATGTCTCTATCCAAGATCACATTGTTTTAGGATTTCCCCTTTCATAGTTTCCAAACCATGCACCTGTCCTCCTAGGCCTGCATGGTTATGGTAGGGAGTTACTACTAATAATGTACCAATCACACAACATGCACTAAATGGACATTTACTCCCTATTTTGTATATTTAACCCCCAATAAACTCCCAACACTTCCTATACACCCTAGAAACATTTAATTAACCAAAAAGGGTAGTTTAAACAAAATTTAAACAAGGAAATTCCTTCACAAAGGGTCGGTATCTTACATATAATCACTTTAGGGATGGTAACTCTATCAAATAAATCTTTTTATTTCCAAATCATCCAACTTATTATCCTCAATTTCTATTAAAAACTAATAAATTCTTCACTTAAGATCCCTATGCGTGAGGAACATCCCTATGTTTTTCACATCTAGGACCAACCTTTCATGAACCGTAACTACCCCAATCTCGCCTTTAATTGGCCAGGGGATGCAGACTTGATGCGAGTAGGAATATCACTCACATTGGAGGCCATAATAAATGTACCTATACACATGCACACATATACAATCCCATACAAAGATAAAATGTAAAAAAATGACGAACCATGCATGCATGTATCTAAAATCACACCATTAGAGTACATAAACAAGTACTGGAAAACAAAAGATCAAAATAAAATCACACCACAATGAATCTAAAAAAAGTAAAACCTATAAAGTGGGTGAGGAATGCTATCAAGGTGACCACAGAAACATAGATTGGTATTTTCGGCTCACTAGTATCTTCCTTGTCTTGGTCCCTCTAAGACTCTATGAAAATTTAAATCATCAGCATAAGAAATTACACATGGGGGAAAAGCCCATGTAGGGATGAGTATAACAATACATAGGACACCCCAAAATCACTAAGAATATAAAATATACAATAACATATAAATCATCATAGATATATGTCACAACACATATAATAAGAATATTAGATATACTCAACATAGGCACACAGTCTCAAGGTAATTTAACAACCATAATTCCAACCTAGGATTCATTCTTGAAGGTTCCACATAATACTCATTCTGAAGGACACACTCCATGAGTTAAGATAACACTATTGATGTTCATATGAGACTTGATGATCAGCATGTATTTCTATAATAAGTACACACTAGAAGTTTGAAGAGAATAATACATAGAATGGGATAATACCCAGGGCGATGTGGTATACCAAAAACCCAACCTGGATTAACTCTCTAAGAAGGGGATTGGTGCTCGAATAGTATTGGTCATAATGATACCAAAAAACCCACCTAGGGAAATGATGATAATAGTGGATCTCATTTTGGGCCTCATAGAGAGATTACCACAATTATATCCAAGAAAAAAGTTCCTATGAAGGGATCACCATCCAATATATAAGTTACGATTCCAAACTAAACCCTCAGGGAAAGGACCAAGGGAACGTACCCTAAGAAAATATGTCTAATTTGAAGAGGAAAAGAGATATAATCCATCTTTAAAGGGATACAGGGAATGTACATTCAGTATATGAAATGTTATTTCAGCAACGGGTCCTACCCATGTATCATGGCCCATGTCCATGTCTGTTTTTGAGAACATGGCTTGTCCAATATTGTATTCTCATGACCATTTTTGTACTTCATTACATTTAATTTATGATACCATGTACTCCAGGATGTGTCCATGTACCCTCCAAAGTACACAGAGATCCATCAAGTAGGGGTCACATATCGTGTGATAGTTATCACACACATTTTTGTCTTCTCCGCTGAACCCTCGCACCACATGGGGGGTCGTACACACCTTGTCATCTTGGATTACACGTCGTGTATATAACAATTTCCAAAACTCGTTGGTCCATCCCACATCGTCCTCCTACACCACCACTGCCACAATATCCACGTCACATATCACCATTAGATCATGTATTAGGGAATACTATGTTTAATCATAATTGGATTATAGATTCTAGCCATTTGGTTTTCTCAGAAAACATCTTATACCACCTCTTCATCATTACAATTCTGAGCCCCACATAAAGGCCTCTCTTCTAGTCCTGATACATCGATGGGGATTTATTCCATCATTGATCCAATCCCATATCTACAATATAAAAAAAAAATTTCCAAGAAATTTTTGGGAAATGATTGATTATCTAGTAATCTATAAAACATCGAGTAAAATAAAATACTGGGGATGAACACATGAACGATGGTGGGAGAAAAACAAGAAACACATAAAAGAGGAATGAACATTGAGTATGTTTGTGTAGGACTTGATCCCTTGTTATTATAATTACTAATTAAGATCCAAATATAAATAAACAATTATCCTGCTCCCATGTAATCTCATGAATATTCCCATTATGCCAATAGATATGCACCGGGGGAATCAATCTCCCATAAAGGATCCTCTCATACCAAACCATTATCTCTAACGAGTACTCATCAAAGGTATCTCTATCATACATGTCCATAATTACCTAGTCGATAACATATAATAGATCATTCATGTACCTCCTCATCTATGACATGTGGAACACATCATTTTACCGGTCTAATTACAATGGTAGAGTTAAGTTGTATTATAAGGACCTGACCTTTTAACATTACATAAAATTTAATTAAATGAATAATTCACATTGAGAATATTTTCAGGTTTAGAGTTTTAGAGAATTAGGCCATAACTATTACATAACTACTTGAATATCCCAATTAGACACTACTACTCAGTATCCATTTTTTATAAAATAAAAACTCTTAAAAAGAAACATATCTAGTTCCATATTTTAGACATCATGAATTTTCCATGATCCCATCCTTGACCCTATTCATCTTTAAGTCCTTTGGAAAACATTTCAAAAACTTGGGATGAGCATAAAAAGCACAATAAGGTTTATAAAATAAGAAAGGAAAACATTAGCCCATCAATAAATACAAATCAATGAAACCATAATTTTCAATCATAACGTACCTTACGAAATCATAAGATTTATGAATAACACACACAAATCATAAATCATAAAGGTTAATTATGGAATCAATATCAAACATACATTGTAGCTATCACATCTATGTAGGGAGTTATGCATGGAATACCCATCACAGTATATTCCCTAAATCTCTTAGGAGAAACATCCCGTTTACCTCCATACGTCACGTTACCCAATGCATTGGAAAGCTATCCCGGGCTCACCTGCCCTAGGCTTATCATAGAACCACCTATATATGTAAACAATTCCAAATAATTATAACATAATCATAACATATAACACATTTATAAAGGAAAAATAACATTTTCACATTCCAATATATCAAATCAAGACAATTTTTTCTCAAATCATTTTTGAAACCATTTAAAAAGAGATTTTTGAATCAAAGTGTCCCATACCAATTTGAAGCTTTTAAATGAATTATTATTTGAAAAAATTAATGTCCATATAAAAAAAAAATCCTAAAACCCATTTTGAAAACATGGACATTAATGATAAATATTTATAAGAATAAATCTTTAAAACATTTAAAACAATATTTTAGTTAACGAGTTTTTAACAAAAAGAGAGATGCTTGAATACAAATAATTGAAGAATAACTTTTAATCAGAACATTATAATATCATGAGAATAAAGGGATTAATGATATAATATTTTAAAGGACAGTATATAAACCATATAATAGTGAATTGGTGTATAACAATAATGAAGTCTCAGTGGAAATGTAAATTAGGATGAAATCTCTTATAAAGATGGTATCCTTAAATTAATGATAAATAAATCACATAACTAAGTGTGAGAAATATAAATACACCCAATATAAGTTTATATTATGTTTAAAACAATTATAGGTCATTCACACATATTCATAGGATGACATGTTCAAGAAGTACAAGTTGAACCCAAAGAATTGAAATTGGTTTAAGAGGTTCCCCTGTAAAAATTTGACAGCCTAATGATGTCACTTTAAAATTCAGAAAATGAGATGATGAGATAAAAAAGGGAATATAATCACCTGGATATAAAGTTTACATCAATAAGTATTTAGAATAACATATCCTAACTTAATAATATGTAAATTAAAAGACATAACAAAGAGACGTCTTTTATAAAGAGGAGGTTGAATAGTTCCCTTACTAATTTGGTAACTTACAAAACATACGCCACGTGAAATAAGGATCATAAAATGAAGATTTAAATACTCATAAATGAAAGTATATTACATATATATTACAATCACGGGTAGTACATACACCACACAAATGGAAATAGTGGAAAATATAGCATGAATCTCACAGGAATAAAAAGTGAGAAGAAACCCTTTACCACGTTGTAATCAACTGAGTCGTATGAGAAAAAGTTAATAAACACCAAATTAGTCACAGAATACCATGAATATAATAATAATCATGATAATATATATCAAATGGCAGTACACAATACACCACATGCAATGAATAAGCGGCGAACAATTGAAATCTCACGGAATTAAAAGTGAGATAAGAAAATCCCTTACATTGTGTCTGACTTGACTCGATCGTTCTTTAATCTCCTGAATAATAAACTAAATATTTTTTCTACTTGCTTAAGAACCTTTTTCAAGTTTATTATTCCTGTTATATCACTTATTACCATGTTATAAATATTATGTTATCATTTAAGTTAATAACGTCCATTTTGACGATATTTGGTACTTGAGTCCAAAATGAACACCTTATATCTAAAAGTTGTCCATGTGGTAAATAGTTCATTATATCCAGAATTAAATTAATTATTTATATATCATATATATCATATATATCCAGTATATACATGTATTTATATTAGTACATAACATTTGGATGTAAGAAATAAAATGCACCGTTCATGGAGACGGTAAGTCGTACGTACACATGAACGCTACTTCCATTTCTATTTCTTATTTTAATGGAATTAGAAACATAATTATACATAGTTATATTATAATTATAGTATAATATCATAAAAAATATTATTAACTCCATCCTTTATATGTCTCACATAAGGCATTAACAAGTCATATCACTTTGAGGTGGCGGTAGTCCGCACTTCCTCTAATGAGATTATCATATTTACCCATTATGGAAACCATAAAGGAGTGATATAAATGGGAATTAAAGAACCATAAGTAAATAATAAACATAATATATATCATATATAAATAAAAGTTCCATAATAATGACCACCATGAGAGGCGGTAAGAGGTAATTTAACAATAATCATTTCGTGAGGCGTTAGTTTTCCATCCACAAGAACATTATGTTCTTCTCCCATTAGATGGAGGTGTGTGTAAGTTTAGTTCGAATACTTATTATAACATCATCCTAGTATATTTAGGATAATTTTTGTGTTACAAAATAAATGAATAAAAAGAGTTTATGGGTTGGAGAAGTAAAATAAATGAAAACAAATTAAGAGAAACTATTACCTTTAATTTGGGTAACTCTATTTTGTTTGAACCAAAGGACTTCTTGAAGTGCCTTATGCATAAGGTAAGGATTATAGTTATAGTAGAGGGATGTAGGTATCTTAATTGAGCATAGGTTAGACAAGCCAAGTGGCTTGAGAGGTGTGAGGAATTGGTTATAAGTGGTCTCCTTTTATAAGGGAGAAGAGGGGCTCTTTAGGAAAGTGTGAAAATATTATTTTATTATAAACTTATATTGGGTTTAAAAAGATCCAAAAATAATTAGGGTAGAAGATAAGATGACTAATTTTCAAAATAAAATAAATCAAAAATAATTGGACATGTTTTGGATATTATTTTAATATTTATAATCTAATTTATCTAAATCATTTATTAATGAGGTATATACTACATCATTATTGTGTCATAAATAATTTAATTTATTTGATGTCTAAAAATTATAAAAAAATACTATCATGTATGAAATTTTTTTAGATTTCCATTGAATATTTATAGTAAAAAATATGTTTTATATAACACTATATGAAAATTCATTTACTAAAATATATTTGTTTTTGTCATTTTGCCTTTACATTAAATTAATTAATCTAATGTGTCATTATCTTTCATAAGTGGCTCCATGGGGTCCCAAAATAGACCCAAAGATGCCCATGGTCGGCCATTACACATCCAATACGTTGTTTGCAAGTGGTAAGGTAATTTGGAATTATTATAATATTCCTTTTACCTTGACGTACCCTATTTACCTTTAACCACGGTAAATAAAAGTCAAAACTTACTATTCACCAAATAATATTTTCATTTTAAAGAACAAAATTTTACTTCTTTATAAAAACCATGTTTGTTGGATTTTTGAAATTTAATTCACATAAGTGGTAAAATTTCATTTAAATGAAAATGTCAGTTTTTTAACTACCACTGTGTGGTTTCTCTATTCATCAAAAATTGATGTTTTTCAGAAAAATACCAAAAATTCAGCCTAATCTATATTTGATATTACAAATTAAAAAATGATATCTATTTTACCGAATTCAAAACATAAATGTTTCATTAATTAATTTTAAAATTAATTCCCGTTGTTAAAACAAATAGCGTGTTTTTAAGAAACAATAACTATCAAAATATTGACACCTGTTTATGTCCAATTTCAAAGTGAAATTAATTCCAATGAGCAACATTGGATTAAACGGTAAAAATATATTCTAATTATACTTTATAACGAATTTAAAATATAATCTAACCATATAAATAAATTATATTTAAACATAGTTTTGAATTAAAATACAATATTTACACTATTTATAAAAAAATGAACTTTTTCCAAAAAATTCCAAAAAATTTCAAAAAGTAAATTTTGATGCCCCCATTATAAAGAAGGATTTTATTTAGTCATATATAGTGTCTTAAAGTGACAAAAACTATATTTAAATAGGTTTCTTCATTAAAAGGTGGTAAATCGACCTTTTAATGTAAATTATACTTAAAATTAGATTCATTTACATTTTATGCCTCTAACATTTATTGGATAAATGTAATTACATTTAACAAACATTTATAATCATATTGTATTTAGTTTTTTTCATTCCCACAAATATAATGACTAGGAGTTAACAACCATTTAAAATAATAATATTATATTATTAGTGTGCAACATAAGATTTCAAAGAAACATGTTGTTTTGTATCAGGTACGCTATCGAACATAACATCCCCTTTATTGTAAAATTTATATTTAATTCAAAAATATTAATAAATATAAAAAGTGTCTTATTCCTTTTTAATCTGGGATGTTACATCCTTCCCCCCTTTTGGGAACTGCGTCCTTGAAAGTTTAAAACATGGCTTGTAAACTTAATTAAAAGCCCCACATCAGAAAAAGAGTCAATAAAACAATCACTTTAAAATAAAGTAATAGAAGTAAAAAAGGTTACACGAGACAAGAGATACTAGTGTTCCATGAAAACATGGATTTGGAGGAGAAAACAAACCATCATGTTCTGATGGAGACTGATCAAAAACATGTTTAGGAGAAAGTTAACCACCAGAAATTCACAAACTTGTGATGGGTTAAACAGTCTTTGATTTTCTAGAAGGAAAAGTTAACAGACAATGTTTTTGTTTTAAGTTACTTTTCATTGAGGAATTTATTTACGGGATTAACAAAAAACATAAGGAAACACAATTACTTTTCATGTAGACTTTTATCCTTCACTATATTTCCAACACAAACTCATATTTCCTCCATATGATGAGTATTCAGGATGACTTGTTTACATTAAAAGTGCTATAATCAACTTCGAGAGAATCAAATAATCCAAAAAAGATGAACAATATATTTCCCCTGTCTTTATATATTAACTAAAACCAAAACGTTTAATACAAGATCAGATATTCCCCTAAATGGATAAACTTTTACATAAAGAGAAACTACTCTTAATCTCTAAAATTTGTCTTAACAAAACCCAAAGTTCAACAAAGACCATTAAATAAAAAATTGTCCCTAAAATTCTTGAAAATTAATCCAAACTTTGATTGTAACCCAAATCTCATAAGGATTTAATTACATAGACTTCCAATATACATCTTAAAATTTATCTCCAAGTAACACTAATTAATCATAAAGTCTCATATCAAAAATTAATTAACCTAATCACATATTCTCCATTATAGGTTAATCATTTTCATAAATAAATCAAATCATCATGTGTCCATAATAAAAACATAGATTCTTCCAAACTAAAATTTTAACCATTATTCCACAATTGAAATCCCATAGTATTCTATCCTTCTTAGGCAAATAGTGTTTCCTCAAAATAGAGAACGTCTTCCACAAAAACCTTTTATCACTTAATCACTAAATCATTTTTCAATATTAATATATCCATTTGATAAAACATAAGTTCCAAAAATCAACTTATTCTTGTTACATAAAAACATTTTACTGAAATAATAAGGGATACTAACCAGGGACTTCAAGTAGGCTAGTGGTAGGCGATGAACCCTTGTTTCCCTTCAGTTGGGGGTTCGATTCCTGCAGCCTTGCCTGATGCGATGGGTTGTCACCCATCCTACGGGTTGTCCTTTTTATAAAACTCAAAAATAACCCTAAAAATATTTAACCTCAAAGGTTTCCTTATACCTCTCATTTTCAACCAAATTCATTATGATCTCAACATATTAATTCTTTAAGTCTTATTTCACCACAATATTATAAAATAAAAGAATCCCCAAAATGAATAACATCATACATTGATCATGGTGTCCATTTGGTTTCATATTCATCTTGTTCACGTAGGTAGAAGGTCCATCCATTAGAGCAATGATATAGAGATCCTTAAAAATCATTTGCTTCCTCCATCCAAATACACATTGTACAACATAGGTCATACGGGTGTTCACAGAAAAATAGTTTTGGAGAATAATCATGTATGACATATAATTTTAAAATATCTGATAAAACGTGATTTCTATAAAACAGTCGAATTGAATTTGAGTTGAAACTTTAAATTAACGGTCCTTTAAGAATACCATAGGTATGTTCTGAGAGACTATATTTTAAAATAAAATATAAATAGGTTGTGCAAGGGTCTCATTCTTCAGAACCTTTTTAAAAATCACAATATTCTTCAAAATCTTGTCATAAGGTAAAATATTTTAAAATACCTTGATAATATTTACCTTTCTTGAAAATATGAGAATATTTTGAAAATATGATTTTTCTAAATATAACCCATGATCCACGATGGTAAAGAGGTATAGTGGAGGTGTTTGATATCTCAAACAACTTCTTGCAAGTGAGTTGTATGCTATAAAATTTTTCACAATCATCCGAACATGACTTTGTAATAATTATTGCAGGCATGTCATCAGGAAGAGATAGGAATGTCATTTGAGATCCTCCTCCTTCCATTTGTAACTAACTTTCCTTGATCTGAAAAAGTTATAAAAAAATTTATTTAACTGAAATATTAGATAGGGACTAACCATATGTATAATGAAAATTCCAAATCCCTAAAGTTTTCTAAACCGACTTCTGATACCAACTATAAGGACCTGACCTTATAACATTACATAATATTGAATTAAATGAATAATTCGCATTTAAGATCTTTTCAGGTTTAGAGTTTAAGAGAATTAGGCCATAACTACTACATAACAACTATAATATTACAAGTAGATACTACTACTCAGTATACATTTTTTTTTCATAAAATAAAAACTTTTAAAAAGAAACATGTCTAGTTCCTTATCTTTGACAGTATGACTTTCCCATAATCCCATCCTTGACCCTATTCAGCTTTAAGTCCTGTGGAAAACATTTCAAAAACATGGGATGAGCATAAAAAGCTTAGTAAGGGTTATAAAATAATAAAGGAAAACATTAGCCCATCAATAAAAACAAATCAATGAAACCATACTTTTCAATCATAACGTACCTTACAAAATCATAAGATTTATGAATAGCACACACAAGTCATAAATCAGAAATGTTACTTATGGCATCCATATCAAACTTAGATTGTATATATCACAGCTATGTAGGGAGTTACACTTTGAATACCCATCACAATATATTCCCTAAATCTCTTAAGAAAAACATCACGTTTACCTCCGTCACGTTACCCAATGCATTGGAGAGCTGTCTCGGGCTCACCCGCCCTAGGTTGATCATGAAACCTCCCATATACGTAAGAAATTCCCAATAAATATAACTTAATCATAACATATAACACATGTATAATGGAAAGATAACATTTCCACATTCCAATATATCAAATCAAGGCAATGTTTTATCAAATCATTTTTAAAACCATTTAAAAATAGATTTTTGAATCAAAGTGTCCCATACCACATTGAAGATTTTAAATGAATTATCATTTCAAAACATTAATGTCCATATAAAAAAAATCCTATAACCCATTTTTAAAACATGGACATTAATGAGAAATATTTATAATAATAAATCTTTAAAACATTTAAAACAATATTTTAGTTAACGAGTTTTTAACAAAAAGAGAGACACTTGAATAAAAATAATTGTAGAATAACTTCTAATCAGAACATTATAATATCATGAGAATAAAGGGATTAATGATATAATATTTCAAAGGACAGTATATAGACCATATAATAGTGAATCGATGCATAACAACAATGAAGTCTCAGTGGAAATGTAAATTGGGATGAAATCTCTTATAAAGATGGTATCCTTAAATTAACGACAAATCAATCACATAACAATGTGTGAGAAATATACATACACAAAATATAAGTGTATATTAAGTGTAAAACAATCATAGGTCATTCACACATATTCATAGGATGACATGTTCAAGAAGTACACGTTGAACCCAAAGAATTGAAATTGGGTTAAAGGTTCCGTTGTAAAAATTCGACAGCCAAACGACAACACATTAAAATTCAAAAAATGAGTTGATGAGAAAAAAATGGAATCTCATCACTTGTATATGAATTTTAAATCAATAAGGATATAGAATAACATATCTTAACATAATGAGATGTAAATTATAAGACATAACAAAGAGAAGTCTTTTATAAAGAGGAGGGTGAATAGTTCCCTTACCGATTTGGTAACTTACAAAACATACGCCACAGGAAATAAGGATCATACAATGAAGATTTAAATACTCATAAATGAAATTATATTACATAAATAGTACAATAATGGTCAGTAAGTACACCATAAAAAAGGAAATAGTGGAAAATATAGCATGATTCTCACCGGAAGAAAAAGTTAGATGAAACCCTTTACCACGTTGTAATCAACTGAGTCATGTGAGAAGAATTTAATAACCACCAAATGAATCTCAAAATACCATGAATATAATAGGAATTATGATAATATATATCAAATGGTAGTACACAATACACCACATGCAATGAATAAGTGGTGAATAATGGAAATCTCACGGAATTAAAAGTGAGATAAGAAAATCCCTTACCTTGTGTCCGACTTTACTAGATCATTCTTTAATATCCTGAATAATAATCTAAAGTTAATTTATACTTTCTTAGGAACCTTTTTCAAGTTTATTATTCCATTTATATCACTTATTACCATGTTATAAATATTATGTTATCATTTAATTTAACAACTTCCATTTTGTCGATATTTGGTACTTATGTCAAAAATGAAAACATTATATTTACAAGTTGTCTATGTGGTCAAAATTTCATTATATCCAGAATGAAATTCATTATTTAGATATCATATATATCATATATATCCAGTATATACATGTATTTATAATAGTACATAACATTTGGAGGTAAGAAATGAAATGCACTATTCCTGGAGACGGTAAGCCGTACGTACACATGAACGCTACTTCCATTTCTATTTATTATTTTAATGTAATTAAAAACATAATGATAAATAGTTATATTATAATTCTTGTATAATATCATATACAATATTTTTAACTCCATCCTTTTTACATCCCACATAAGGCATTAACGAGTCATATCACATTGAGGTGGCGGTAGTCCGCACTTCCTCTAATGACATTATCGTATTTACCCACTATGGAAACCAAAAAGGTGTGATATAAATTCGAATTAAAGAAGAATAAGAAAATAATAAACATAATATATATCATATATAAATAAATTTCCATCATAATGTCCTCCATGAGTGGCGGTAAGAGGTAATTGAACAATCTTCATTTCGTGAGGCGTTAGTTTTCCATCCACAGAAACATTATGTTCTTCACCCATTAGATGGTGGTGTGCGTAAGTGTAGTAAGAATAATTCTTATAAAAACATCCTAGTATATTTAGGATAATGTTTGTGTTACAAAATAAAGGAATAAAAAAATTTATGGGATGGAGAAGTAAAATAGAAGAAAACAATTTAAGAGAAAATGTTACTTGTAATTTCTGTAACTCCATTTGGTTTGAACCAAAGGACTTCTTGAAGTGCCTTATACATAAGGTAATGCATCTATGTGTAGGATAGGGATGTAGGGAACTTTATTGGGAAGATTTTGGTTGAGAAAAATGGTTTGAGAGGTGTGAGGAATTGGTTAGAAGTTGTATCCTTTTATAAGGGAGAGGAGGGGCTCTTTAGAAAAGTGTGAAAATATTATTTTATTATAAGATAATATTCGGTTTCAAAAGGTCCAAAAATCATTAGGGTAGAAGATAAGATGACTTATGGTCGAAATAAAATCATCCAATAAGAATTGGACATGTTTTGGATATTATTTTAACATTTATAATCAAATTTATCTAAATCATCTATTAATGAGGTAAATACTACATCATTATTATATCATAAATAATTTAATTTATTAGATGTCTAAAAATTATAAAAAAAACAAAATCATGTAAGAAATATTTATATATTTCCAATGGATATTTATAGTCAAAATTATTTTTTATATAACACTATATAAAAAATCATTTACTAAAATATTTTTGTTTTTGTTATTTTTACCTTTACATTAAATTAATTAATCTAATGTGTCATTATCTTTCATAAGTGGCTCCATGGGGTCCCAAAATAGCCCCAGAGATGTCCATGGTCGGCCACTACACATCCAATATTTTTTGGAAAAGTGTTAATTTAATTTTGAATTATTATAATATTATTTTTACCTTGAATTACCCTATTTAACTTTAACCACGACAAATAAAAGTAAAAAGTTACTATTCACCAAAAATTATTTTCATCTTAATGAACAAAATTTTACTTCTTTATAACAACCATGTATGTCGAATTTTTGAAATTCAATTCACAGAAGTGGTAAAATTTCATTTAAATGAAAAAGTCTGTTTTTTAACTACCACTAAGTGGTTTCACTATTCATCAAAAATTGAAGTTTTTTTAGAAAAATACCAAAAATGCAGCATCAGATATATTTGATATTAAAAATTAAAAAATGATGTCTATTTTAAGAAATTCAAAACATAAAAGTGTCATTAATTAATTTTAAAATTAATTCCAATTGTTAAAACAAATATCGTGTTTTTAAGAAACAATAACTATCAAAAGATTGACACTTGTTTATGTCCAATTTCAAAGTGAAATTAATTAAAATGACCATCATTGGATTAAATGGTAAAAATATATTCTAATTAAACTTTAAAACCAATTTAAATTATATTCTAACCATATAAATAAATTATATTTAATCATAGTTTTGAATTAAAATACAATATTTACAGTATTCATAAAAAATGAACTTTTTCAGAGAAATTCCAAAATTTTTCACAAAGTAAATTTTGATGTCTCCATTCTAAAGAAGGATTTTATTTAGTCATATATAGTTTATTAAAGTGACCAAATCTATATTTAAATAGGATTCTCCATTAAAAGGTGGTAAATATACCTTTTAATGTAATTTATACTTAAATTTAGATTCATTCACATTTTAAGCCTCTAACATTTATTGGATAAATGTAATTACATTTAGAAAACATGTATAATCATCTTGTATTTAGTTTTGTTCATTCCCACCAATACAATGTCCAGGAGTTAACGACTATTTAAAATAATAATATTATATTATTAGTTTGCAATGTAAGATCAAAGAAACATGTAGTTGTGTATCAGGTACGCTATTGAACATAGCATCCCCTTTAATGTAAAATTAATATATAATTCACAAATATTAAAAAATATGAAATGTGTATTGTTCCTTATTTATCCGGGATGTTACAGGTATGCTACCTCACCAACTCTACAATGTTTTTGGAAAGTAAAAATGTATCTCAAATATATATTAACACCCCAAACAAAACCTCATAATCTACATTGATGTGCGTCTTTAAGGAACACTTGGTCTATCTTCTAAAAATCCAGAGGCCTCCATCATTTGTCCTCATAGAACTTCTGATGGCTCTTTGAAGTTATCTTCCAATCTTGGATGATCTCAACCTTATGAGTAATGGATTATACCAACTTTGGGTACCTTAGTTCTAACTCTCTTAGGTTAGTCCAGGATAGTGGTGACCTAAAAGGACACTCGTACAAGGCCTCAAATGGTTCTATATAGATCGGTTAATGGTAGCTATTGTTGTATGAAAACTTTATGAATTTTAGGTGACTCTCGAAATGAACAAAGACTAACATGTAAGCCCATAGAAGTTTTCTCCAAGTCATTAATGGTCATGTATGTCTAACCATCAGTCTGGGGGTGAAATTTTGTGCTTAAATGAAATTGAATCCCAAAATCCTCCTGCAATCCCTTCCATAACTGATATATGAAGCGAAAATCATATTTAAAAATTCCCATCACGGGAACTCCATGGAATCAGACTATCCCATGCTCCATGAGGTTTCAAAATATCTTTACTAAACTCTTATCATGGATAGCTAGGAAGTGGGATGAATTAGTGAGTTATTCTATGATCATGCATATGGAATACTATCCCTTGGGTGTATTTGGTAATCCCATATTGAATTCCATGGATATACCATCCAAATTACACTCTGAAACATCGATGGGTTAAGATAAACTTGCTAGAACATGGTCCTCAGCCTTCACATGCTGAAAAGTAAGGCATCGAGAGACAAACTCTACAACTCCCTTTTTCTTCATTGGATTCCAAAACAGACATGAGATGTCCTAGTATATCTTCACCACACATCGATGTTTCACTAAGGGAGGTGCATGAAACTCCATTATAACCTCCTCCTGCAAAAATTCTTGTATAATAGTACATCATCTAAAAATAAAAACAAGCTCTCCTCCTTTAGAAAATTCATTAGTAGAATGAATGATTGATACCTGAGTATGTAGGGTCTCATAGTTGGTATCCCTAATCCATGTCTACCTAAATTATGATAATAGTGGAAGGTTAAGAACAATAAAATTTATGTAAGATACTCCTTCCCCATCCATAAAGGACAACTTCAATGAGGATAACTACTTTGACACCTTTCCCATCAACTATGAACATGATCACCTACTAAGAGTATCTGCTACCAAATTCACCTTCCCAGGAGTATACACAATATCAAAGTCATAATCCAGGAGGAACTCTATCCATAAAATTTCTCTCAACTTAATATACTTCCAAGGGAAGTTATACATGATACTCTTGTGTACAGAATAGAAAATAAGCTGCTCACCTATAAGGTAGTTTCTCTATATCTTTAGTGAAAAGACTACTACTCTTAACTCAAGATCAGGGTCCAGGTAGTTATACTCATGTGGTCTCAAGATGTGAACCATAGGCCATCAGAACCTTCCTAGTAATTAGAAAACAACCAAGACTAGTTTCTAATGAATCATAGATCACTACATACTTGAAACCGTCCTCTAGAAATCTCAATATGGGAGAACTCATCAATCTCTGCCTCAACTCTAAGAAAGAATGTTGTAACCTCTCTGTCCACAAGAAAGGATTCCCCTTTAGTTCAATATTGTCGAGGGAGTTTATATCTCGGATGAATATAGTATGAATATATAATAGTGTCCTACAAACCTATGGAATATCCACACCTCTGTCCCACGCTTGGGTGGCTCCCAATTTAACCCTACCTCAACCTTTTTTAGGTATACTGCTATTACATCTGCTGAGAAACGTTTTCTCGAAAGTGGACCTCCTAAATCCAAAAATGAAACTTTGAGAGATTCCTATAATTTTTGTTCTCTCAGAGTATCTCTGGAACCATCCATAAGTTTCTTGCATGATCATCCTTAGAAACTGGGTACACTAGGATATCGTTATAAAAGAAGACAAAAAACTAGTCTAATAAAGGCTAAAAGATCCAACTCATGAGTCACATGAAAACTAATGGTGTGTACATCATGACATAGGGAATCACTGACTACTCAAATTAAACATAATGACATCGAAAATCTATCATTTTTATATCCTTATACTTTAATCTTAATTGGTTATTGCCTTTTCTGAGGTCAATCTTTGAGAAACATTTTCCCCCTCTCAACAGATCAAAGAGGTCATTGATATTCAGTAGTGGGTATTTTTTCTTTTCAATCACCTAGTTTAGGTGATGGGAATCCACACACAACCTAAAGAACATGTCCACCTTCTTGGTGAACAACACTGGTGATGCCAAGGGTGAAATACTAGGTATTACAAATCCCTTAATATTCAAGTACTTCAAGAACACCCTTGTCTCACAAATCTCTACGAAATCCATCTATTATACTAGCATGGATATGAGGATTTTCATGGGGTGTAGATCAGTGCATAAGCATGTCTCTCAATGAGGAGGTATTCCTGACACATATTTGGGGAAGACATACACATACTCCACCACCAGTGCAGGGAACTAAAAACTCATAGAATCCACTACACCAAGGGTCAAGCTATCCAACTGATGAGTAATAAACTACACCCTCCTATGTATGAGTCTATTCCTCTCTATCTAGGTTTCTTTTTCACCCTTAAAGGAAATCCTAGTCCCATTTCTACATACACACAACATCCTTCACCTGTAATAGAATATTTGATCGTAAAATGTAGAGAACAATTCAATACGTAAGATGATGCCATAAAACCTAATTGATACAATAAAGTTATCCTAAATGAAAATATCACCACAAAGTGTTAGGACACACCATTAAAATAATTGTGTGATAACCAAGTCACCTCTAGTTAGAGTCTCCAAGTAGAAGGGTTAAGATAAAGGATTAACTTGAATCTCTATGTCTCAAAATAGATGAGTGGTAATAAAGTAATGAATAAAACCTATTCCCATATGTACTGTAGTTAAGATATAAAAAATATCATCACTTGTACAAACACTAGAACCTCTGGGTTATAATACTTGACCACCTGCAACTTCCCTCTCCCTTGTCCCCCTATCCCTTAGCCTAGCATGGACTGCCTCGGGGCAGTGGTGGCCACAATTAAAAACATCTTCTTCTTCTATATACTCTATAAAATTCTCTTAAATGTACAATTAATTATGTACTTGTCTACTCCTGTCACTTCCTATGACTAGGTGGTCTATCCACTCTCTCTCAGTCAGTATTAAGATGGGTCAAACAATCCCGTGCGAGCTGTCCCCTACCATCATATGCGTTGTACTGCCTCTCCATATGATGACTAGACCCATAATTTGATCCTTGAATTATATATAGTATGTCTTGGGATCACCTAATGAAACATATCTCACATCTATGTACATATTTCTGATATTGGATACCTACTGCTGATGTATGTACACCTGTGTGTCCACTTCTTGTAATAACTATCTATGTCTACTCATCTAGGAAACTCTCAACCACCAAATAATTCTCTAGAACCCCAGAATAAGTTGAAATTCATAAAGGCATCACACTATCTCTAATGTCTATACTTATCCCTCACTCTAAGATCTGATCCTGAATGAACTGATGATGCACAATATCCATCGAGTACCAATAATGGGGGGTAAACCTTACGAATACTTAGACATAGTCATAATGCCATAATGAAATTGTAAAAACTCTTGTATATTCAAAACCATAAAAATATCTAGATAAAAAACCTTCATGAAAAGTTTTTTTAACCCTAAATATAAAAGAGTCACCTCATCATACTTCTAGGTCACCATGTCCCACCATCATCCTTTAGCCATGGAGAGGGCTTACTATCAGGACCACCATCTGATCTGTTGGTATCCTAGAAAGATAAAAAAATTACATCACCACCTTATACCAATACCTATAAACCTGTAGTTTGGGCTCACCTTTGAACTTGAGGGTTCTCTATTTCTAAAACTCATGAAGAAAACTCATCATGCACACCTCAACTTCTAGTACTACCGATACCATCTTCTTCTTGAAAGGTGGTGACATGAATAGTGAACCACCTATAGGTAAAATTTCCCAAAAAAGTCCATGTATAAAAGTCTAATCACTAAGGGGATCATTCTTAGGATCCTGGTGATGAATACAAGATATAAAACGTCATAGAGGAATCCTGAAATAGAAAATACGCACAATGGTCAATGGGTGTGTCTAGAGAGATGGCTCAATAAGGACATTTAAACCACATTCTATTCCAATATGATGCATGTACCAATGTTTCCCAAAAAAATACTTTCTACACATAATGTGTCAACAAGTAGGTTATTGGAGTCCTAATGTATGGATACATCATCCACCACATGAACACTTATGTCTCTGGCCTAAAATCCAAACATGAAACACTTAACACTATTTCACCAAACCAATCTCAAAGACACTGATACAAAGGTGGAAATTACTTTGATACAACTATATCATGACCCAACCCAACGAGGCCTGAACTATGACTACTATAATACCTCCTCTTATAGGATAGAGGATGGTGACTAGCACTGAGTAGGCATGTCACTCACATGGGAGGACTTAGACTAATTTACATGTACACACACACATCTCCAAGCCCATACAATGTTGAAATATAAAAAGAAATGATAAAACATGCTTGAATACATCTAAATTTCCACCATAAGTGTCACGACCCACCTTCACCGAAAGGAGGGAAGGGACAAAAGATTTCCAAGCCCTTCATTCTTTAAAATGAAGGAGAGATAATGACCCCTGAGTCCCGCCACCATTAGGCCCCAGAGTGGCAACTAGCACCAAGGGTATAAAATTTTCACAATATGGGAGGAATTGCCCTTTTTTTGTTAACCAATACTGGGAGAAATAATGAGTCAACACCAAACACCACCAAGTATAGAAAACTCAAGGTAAAAACCAAACTACATGCATGTTTTAATAATAAAACTGAATAATGTACAGGGAAACCAAATTACAATACCCAACACGAAAGGAAAAAGGCTAAGTAGAATCCAATAGCGACCAACAAAAACTCCATCGTCTAGACTAGTAAGGTCCCGCATGGCCTCCGACACCCTCCTGAAAACCTGAAAGTAAACGTAGGGTGAGAATACAAAGTATACTAATTAGGAAAACCTAAATCTCTCCTGAAAAAGTGGGGAGACATCCTAAAGTCCCTTGAGAAGCAGAAGAACCAACACCTATCAAGGAATCTAACCATCCCACCTCACCGGCCACGCTCACCAAATAACACAACTAGGAAGATAAAATTAAAGAACAAAGCATTTGGGTACCCCGCACCACTATTTCCCCCACTAGCTAGCTACTCATATCTAATGGAAAACGTCCTGACGCTACCACAATCTTCCTACCCGCACACACCTGGGCCTCACAACCATCCATATCCCTTACCGCACACACTTGGCCCTCAAAACCAGATCAACCCTGCCCGCACACACCTGTGCCTCATCCAGAATATTCTTAGGAAAACCACCTGCCCGAAGAGACATGGGCTAACAACACTTCAAACGAAACCTACCCGAAGAATATTGGGTGTAAGGTCGCCTCCAGCCATCATAGCCAAGGGAAGAGTGAGCAGGAAGGAGATTAACTAGGGGGAAACACCCATCCCCATGAAATGGGGTGTTTGACACTATGTGCCCTATGTGGGTGGGGTGAAACTAAACAAAAAACATACAGTGACACATATATGCCAACACAAAACCCAACCTATAGCTCCCCAACTGATACAAGAAGGTGCCCAAGCACTGCTGCATCAGAAAACAGGTACAAAACGAACAGTTCCCGGTTTCCCTATTCAAGTTATCATTTCATAACAGTTCAGTATGAGTTAATCACTTCACTATTGGGAAACTAACAGACACATTCACATATGAAACAACAGTAAGGAAAAAATGAAACCCATTGGAAATTTAATCATTCACACCTAGTTCTCTTGTAAATTCACAAAAACTAGGGATCAAGTGAGATCCCTCGAAGTACTGGAAACAAAATAAACCCCGAGACACAGCCCCATGTGCTCGAAAATCTTGGAGCCAACGGTTTCACAATAATAGAGGATCCCACCTGAATTCGTGTCACAATCGAGCAACCACACAGCCTCAGATTCATAACCAAATAAAGTATAACAACAGGGGATCCCATCCCCACCCATATCACCCCAACAATCTAAGCCCCCATCCAAGAAAAAGATAAAGCGACCCGAAATCGGCCCGTGAAAGAAAACAGCCAAACCACTTCCACCAACTCAAGGCAGGACCTTGAAGGTATTTTCATATTTAAAAGATTTAACAAACTCCATGGTTTCAGTTCCATTGGGCTTTAACTGGAGTTATCACAGAAAAGGGTATCCTGGTGCTTTCAATTTATTTAACCGAGTATACGTAATTAACCAATTCCATGTTACGTTTATTTAAACATTCAGGAGCACTGTGCTTCATTAGTATAGAGAAAGACCACCAATGACCATGATTTTCAGTGAGCATAGGCCAACAAAATTCACATCACATATCAACATAAAAGAGTACAACATAACATCCATCACAACCCTTTCCTTCTTTAGAGGTCCGTTCATTATCTTAATTAATTTTGGTTTCATCGATTTCCACAGAGACAAAAGCATACCCATCCTGGATGATGCACGGAAAGGAGAGACGAAGGTGAAAAAAATACCTACCTCATTGATCAAGGATCAACGTTAAGTCCTCGCATTGTAACAGGAAATCAGGAGTACCAGGAACTCCACGAAACGTGATCAAGGAAAACTCTGTGGGGGTACAACTCGTCCAGAGGAAGGGTATTCCAAGCGCAGGGTTATAGATAAAAAGAAACCTTTGGAGAAGAGAAGACTTTAGGTTATAAAGGCTGAGATACCGCATCCTCGGGATGATTAAGATATGGGGAAAACTCAAAACTGTCGAAGAAGAGGGATCGCGGGTTGAAAATGTGGTTGGGCCACCCCACACGTCCAAGTTAGAAGGTCCCCGCCATTCGGGGCTATTAAAATTGGCGCCCATCTCCTTAACCAAGGAAGGACTCTTCACAGAATACGGTAGAGGAGTTTCTGAAAACGCGGTTAAAGGCATGAACAAAACGCATGGTTTTCTATTTAAGGAGGGTACCTGACAAATCATTTAATTTAAACACCATTACTGGGATTTAAAACAGGTTAAAGGGTCAAAACATGGTTTACAAACCAATTCGCGTAAAAAGGAGGCGCTATTGGAAAACCCACGGAGATGTCACCAGTATGCTAGGTCTACCGGTAGGTCGAGGCCACCGGTAGGCTGAGGCCACCGATATACCGAGGTACTGGTAGGACGAGGACACCAGTAGGCCGGGGCGATCGGTAGGTCGAGGCCACCGGTAGGTCGAGGCCACCGGTAGGTCGAGCTACTGGTAGGCTGAGGCTACCTGTAGGTCGAGGCCCCCAGTAGGCCGAGGCCACTGGTAGGCCGAGCTACGGGTAGGCTGAGGCAACGGGTAGGTCGAGGCCACCGGTAGGCGGAGTTACCGGTAGTCCGAGGTCACTGATAGGCCGAGGCTACCGTTAAGAGTCTTAAGCTTCACCGAGAAGCTAGGATGGCCTCCCAGACCACCCAGAACACCCTAATCATTAATGTTTCACCATTTAATGGACCCCAAACCCCCGGGCCATTACATCAGATACTTCTCAAACTATTCTCATCCCCAATAATATAATAACAAACCAAAAAGGAGAAAAGTGGGGTCCAAACAACCACCCTCTAAAGATACTTATCAGGGGAAAACCCTTGAGTTGTTCAAAAGTTAGAACAGAACCCCCTACATCCAGGAATACTCCCCCAAGAGTTATCAACCAAAAACATTCACAAAGCACAAGGATCACACAGTCCAACACCTACGTTAGGGAGTCCCTTACTACATGTTAGGATATTATCCTCTTTGGGTGGAACTGAATCGCCCGCACGGGTTTAATCGCATACACATTAACGTGTCTTGATCAGCAGTCATGTTTTCCCATCATCACACATTTGGTTTCAAAACAATCAGAACAAGAATTTCATATATTAAAACATAAGGTGAATGATCTCAACCGAACTCAGAACAACAACAACAACAAGGAAGTTATAACAGCTCTAGGTATTGAAAACATAACTGTGCCTCCCGCTCCCAAGTGCTCTCCTCCAGGCCACCATGCCTCCACAACACACGAACCAAGGAGATTGTTCGTCCAAGAAGCACTTTCTCATTACTATCCTCGATCTTGATCTTTCGTTCTATGAAGGTCGCATCATTTTCTACATCTAACTCTCCCCAATCAATGATGTGGGAGTCGTCGTGTAGATATCAATGATGCTGGGAGATGTAAAAGACGTTGTGATCTTTCTTAAACTGAGGTGGCAATGCCAGCTGATATGCCACCTCACCAACTTGTCCAAACACCTCAAAAGGTCCAATGAACCTAGGGGAGAGCTTACTCCCCTTCCCAAACCTCTGCTGCCCACGTCGAGGGGAAACCTTCAAGAACACATGACTTCCAAACTCAAACTTCAAGGGCCTCCTCCTACAATCAGCATAAGACTTCTGCCTGTCCTGGGATGCCTTCATACTATCATGCACGAGATGAACCTTCTCAGTGGTGCCCTACACCACTTCTGGCCCAAAAACATCTACTTCCCCAATCTCTGTCCTGCAAACGGATGAACGACATGGCCTTCCATAAAGGCCTCAAATGGTGTCATTCCAATAGTGGAGTGGAAGCTATTATTATAAGAAAACTCTACCGGAGGCAAGTGGCGTACCCATGATCCCCCAAAATCAATAACACATGCCCGTAGCATGTCTTCCAATGTCTGGATTGTTTGTTTTATTTTCCCATCTGTCCGAGGGTGGAAAGCAGTGCTAAGGCGTAGCTGGGTGCCAAAGGCATACTGTAATCCCCTCCAGAGTTGTGAGTTAAACCGCGTGTCTTGATCGAAAACAATAGATCTCAGAATCCCTTGCAACTGCACCACCTCATCGATGTACCTATTGGCTAATGTGATCACCGGGATTTACTCCTTAATCTCAAAGAAGTGTTCTGATTTTGTCAATCGATCAACCACTTCCTAGAAGAAATCATAGCCTCCCTGATCTCTGGGTAGCCCTGTGATGATGTACATCAAGATTTCATCCCACTTCCACTCGGGAACATCTAAAGGATTTAACAACTGTCCAGGAAAACGATGTTCAGCCTTCACTTGCTGACACACTAGGACCTTAGCCACAAACATTGCCACCGCCCGCTTTACCCCGGGCCACCAAAACTGTACCCTCAGGCCTTGGTACATCGTTGAGACCCCAGGATGTACTGTTAAAGCCGATCCATGGAACTCACAGAGAAAAACTTTACGCATCATCTCCGGAACAAAAAGACCTCCACATAAAAGCATCTGATGCTGATCATCCTCTGACCATCCCTCAGGAAAATTTCCCTGATAAACACAATCTCGCATCACTTCCACCTCCGAGTCCCCCCACTGAGACTCTTACACCTGCACCACTATAAAGGAAACTACTGTCATCTGAAACAGATAGACTCTTCCACCTTCTACCCTTGCATCCAAATTCAATGCCGCTAACTCTTCCATCACTCTCCAAGCATCTGCAGATTCTTGAATGACTTCTTTATGCAATTTCTTGCTCAGGGCATCAGCCACAACATTACCCTTGCCCTCAGTATAAGAGATGTTGAAGTTGTAGTCTTGGAGGAACTCAACCCATCTCCGCTGCCGCAAGTTCAGATCCCACTGGGAAAAGACATAACGCAATCTCTTGTGTTATGAGAATACCACAAAGTTCTCTCTAATGAGATAATGCTGCCACAACTTCAATGCGAACACCATGACCGCAATATCCAGATCGTGGGTGGTATATTTACGTTCATGAGGACGTAACTGCCTAGACCCATAAGAGATCACTCCTCGCTGCTGCGTCTGCACACATCCCAAACCAAGGCCATAAGCATCACAAAACACTTCAAAAAACACCCCTTCCTTTGGTAATCAGAGTACTGGAGCACTGACCAGCTTCTATTTTAGGTAGTCAAATGCTTTCTGGCACTGGTTGCTCCACACAAAGGCCTGGTCCTTCCTAGTCAAAGATGTCAAAGGAGCTACAAATCAAGAGAATTCGGGCACAAACCTCTAGTAATATCCTGCCAAACCTAGGAAACTACAAACATCCGCCACATTCATGGGTGTTGCCCATGAAACAACCGCCTCGACCATCGACGGGTCTACTACTATTCCCATTTGAGACATTAAGTGTCCAAGGAAATTTACTTCCTGCATTAAGAAATTACACTTAGACAGTTTCCCATAAATATGGTGGTGTTGAAGGAATTCCAAAACTTCCCTAAGATGCTTGACGTGATCTTCCTCTGATCTTGAGAAGATAAGGATGTCGTCAATGAAAAAAACAATGAACTGGTCTAGAAACTCTCAAAAGACAGAGTTCTTGAGGTTCATAAACATAGATGGTGTGTTCGTAACACCAAAATGCATGACCATGATCTCAAAGTGTCCATATCTGCAGTTAAAAGCCATCTTCAAGATATCACCTTCCATAACTCTTAACTGGTGGTATCCAGACCGCAGATCGATCTTAGAGAACCAACATACTCCCCTCAGCTGGTCGAAAAGATTGTCTATCCTCGGAAGGGGGTAACGATTCTTGAACGTCACCTAATTCATCCTCCGGTTGTCTATGCACAGTTGTAGACTACCATCTGAATTCTTTATGAACAAAAATGGGGCACCCCACGGTGACACACTAGGTCGAACAAATCCATTCTCCATCAGATCGTCAATCTGAATCTGCAACTCCTGCAACTCAAAATGTGCCATTTTATAAGGATCCATCGAGATTGGGTGGGCACCAGGCTATAAGTCTATTCCAAACTCAACGTCACGTTGAGGGGGTAGAGTCACAACCTAATCGGGAAAGAAATTAGGGAATTCAATTATGACCTCTGGGACATCCATCATTCTAGTGTCCGCTAACTCCACTAACACCCCGTCCAACATAGAAAGGAGTGGCTCCACATGTTGACTCCCCACCTGATAACTCCGCTCCCCAAAATCGACACGCCATCCATCATCATTGGATAATTCGACCCTTCTCTGATAGGAGTCAATGATGGCATGCGTGGAGAATAACCAGTCGATGCCGATAATGACATCGTATTGCTGCATTTGCAATGAAAGAAGGTCTCCAATAGACTGATGTTGTCCCAACATCAGTCTACATCCTCGGAAAAAGTATGATACGCTGGTCTTACGCCCAACTGGTGTTCCCAACACTAGGGGAACAAAAAATCTATAGGCATCCAGACCCAGAGCGTGGGCTAATTCTGGCATAACAAAAGAGTGCGAAGCACCCGAATCAAACACGAAAGAAACAAGAGTTCTAAATAAATTGATCGTACCTCAAACAACCTCTGGTACCACTGGAGCTACTAAATCTGTAGTGTTCAACTGTCCACGCCCATCTCCTCTGCCTCGCTGCTGTCGACCACCTCCCCGACCACGCCCTGGTTGAGGTCCCTAAGGAGCACCCTAGTTTCGGTCTCCTCCTGCCAGATAATCCCTCAATGGGACAGTGGAATGCTACTGCTGATAGAAAGGCCTCGCCAGCAGCTGATGCTGCTGAGGTGGGTGTTGAAGATGCCCACCTCCAATATATGGAGCTCGAGTCGGACACCTGCTCTGGACGTGCCTGAAAACTCCGCAAGATAAACACTTCGGTCCTGGCCCTGTGGAAAAGGGGCGAGGGCTAAAAGATCAGGACTGGAACTGAAGAGGCATAATCCCTGCTTGTCGAAACCTTGAAGGCCCTGTCACTGGAGACCTTATGCTGACCGCCTTCCCCTTTGATGAACTCTGTTGGTTCCCTTCTCGTGGCGTGCCTCCCATCGAGTGCATCCTCTCTACTATCTCAGCCTTCTTCTGTACTGCTAGGTACGTCGGAAGAGTTAAGGGAGTGACACCATACTGAAGAGAAGGATGCAGTGCCTCCTCTAAAAGTCTTGCCCGAGACTCCTCATCCAGAAAGAGATCTAGGGTGAAGCGCAAGAGATCTTTGAACATGATACCCAGCTCCCTCAATGACATGCTTCCCTACTGAAGGGAGAGAAACTCCTGTCTCTTCTCAGCCTTCTCCATAGAGGATAGGAACCCCTCATGAAATTCCATCTCGAAACTAGCCCATGAATCTTTTGCCTCTATCTTCTCTCCCAGGAAAAGAATCCACCACGGACGTGCTGCTCCTCTCATCCGACTGACGGCCAATGGAACCCAGTACTCCCTCGGAGCACAGATCAAAGAGAAGGCGATGGCTAGCTTCTTGATCCATCCCTCCGTTACTGAGTCAGAAACGCTTCCCTCGTACATCTCGAGGGTTTGTCACTGGAAGGAGTGCAGAGTCCTCTAACACAAGTCATCCTCCTCATCTCGGTCAACCCTCTACTAGTCAACTGCCTCGATCCGCTGGGCCTCAACCACCCGAGTCGCTCGTGGAAAACGTCCGATTACCATAGCTGCAAGGTAAACAAATAATGCCTTAGCCTGAGTAGCAAGGGAATTATTATTATTATTATTATTAAAAAAAATTTCTCCCCAAGGTGCCCCAAATCAATTAAAAACACAATCAGTATGATGCATGTACCTTCCCTAGGGTCTCTACCCTACAATAAATATATTCTCACTTGGTCATTTGATAGGCTCAGAATCCTTGCATCGGATCACGGGCGGCCCTGAAATCCAGTGTCCTAGCAAGTCCTCCCTGGTCTATTTCACGAACCAAGATCACCTAACAATGTTTCCCTACCATCCCATGCAATCCTCACTATACCTAAATCTAGACTCCATCCTATCCCCCAACCTGGCCTCTGATACCATTCTGTCATGACCCGCCTTCACCAAAAGGTGGGAAGGGATAGAAGATTGCCAAGTCCTTCCTTCATTAAGTTGAATGAGAGATAATGACCCACAATTCCCACCTCTAGTAGGCCCCGAAGTGGTGACTAGAAACATGGGTATAAAATTTTCACAATATGGGAGGCATTACCCTTTTTTTGTTAACCAAGATTTGGAGAAAGAATGAGTCAACACCAAACACCACCAAGTATAGAAATCTCAAGGTAAAAACTAAACTAAATGCATGTTTTAACAATAAAAATGAACAAAGTACAATGACTCCAAAGTTCAATACCCAACAGGAAAGGAAAAAAGGATAAGCAGAATCCAACAACGACCAACGACAACTCCAACGTCCAGACTAGCAGGGTCCCGCATGGCCTCTGACGCCCTCCCGGAAACCTGAAAGTAAACGTCGGGTGAGCATACAATGTATACTCAGTAGGAAAACCTAATGCTCTCATTCACAAGTGGGGAGACGTCCTAACGTCCCATGAGAAGCAGAAGAACCAACATCTATCAAGGAATCTATCCATCCCACCTCACCGGCCACACTCACCAAATAACACAAGAAGTGAGATAAAAGTAAAGAACAAAGCATTTGGGTACCCCGCTCCACTATTTGCCCCACTAGATAGCTGCTCATCCCTACCAGAAAACGTCCTGATGCTACCACGCTCTTCCTGACTGCACACACCTGGGCCTCACAACCATCCACATCCCTGCCCACACACACTTGGGCCTCACAACTAGAACAACCCTGCCCGCACACACCTAGGCCTCATCCAAACGATTCTTGGGAAAACCACATGCCCAAAGGGTCCTGGGCTAACAACACACCAAATGAAACCTACCCGAAGAATCATGGGTATAAGGTTTCCTCCAACCATCAAAACTGAGGAAGAGGGAGCAGGAAGGAGAGTAACTAGGGGGAAACACCCTTCCCCATGAAATGGGGTGTCCGACACTAAGAGGCTGACATGGGTGGGGTGTGACTAAACACAAAACAAACAGTTACATATATATTCCAACACACATCCTAACCTATGACTCCACAACCGATACAAACAGGTTCCCAAGCACTGCTTCCTCATAAAACTGGCACACAACAAACATTGCCCGTTTTCCCTATTCAAGTTATCATTTCATAACAGTTCAGTTTGAGTTAATCCCTTCACTACTGGGAAACTAATAGGCACATTCACATATGAAACAACAATAAGGAAAAAAAGAAACCCATCGGGTAATTTAAGCATTCACACCGGCTTCTCTTGTAAAGTCACAACAACTAGGGATCAAGTGAGATCCCTCGAAGTACTAGAAACAAAACAAACCCCGAGACATAGCCCCATGTCCCCAAAAATTTAGGAGCCAACGATTTCTCAACAATAAAGGATCCCACCTAAATTCGTGTCACATCAGAGCAACCGCACAGCCTCAGATTCAAAACCAATTAAAGTATAACAACATGGGATCCCATCCCGGCCCATATCACCCAAGCAATCTAAGCCCCCATCCAAGAAAACCATAAAGTCACCAGAAATCGTCCCGTCAAAGAAAACAACCAAACCACTAAAACCAACACAAGGAAGGACCTTATAGGTATTTTCAGATTTAAAATATTTAACACACTCAATGGTTTTAGTTCCACTAGTATGTATTCGGAGTTATCATAGAAAAGGGTATCATGGTGCTTTCAATTTATTTAACCGAGTATACATAATTAACCAATTCCATGTTATGTTTATTTAAACATCCAAGAGCATTGAGGTTCATAAGTACAGAGAAAGACAACCAACGTCCATGATTTTTAGTGAGCATAGGCCAGCATAATTCACAGCACATATCAACACGAAAGAGTACAGCAGAACACCCATCACACCACCTTTCCTTTTTTATATGTCTGTTCATTATCTTCATTATGTTTGTTTTCATCAATTTCCACAGAGACAAAATCATACCCACCCCACATGATGCACAGAAAGGAGAGATAAAAGAGAAAAAACCCCCTACCTAATTGATCAAGGATTGACGTTAAGTCCTCGCGTGGAAACTGGAAATCAGGAGTATCAGTAACTCCACAGAACACGATCAAGGAAAACTCTACATGGGTACAACTCGTCAGGATGAAGGGTATTCCGAGTGCAGGGTGATAGATAAAAAGAATACTAGGGAGAACATAAGCTTTTTGGTTATAAAGGCTGAGATACAGCATCCCGGGGACAGCTAAGATATGGAGAAAAACATGAAACTGCCCAAGAAGTTGGATCGTGGGTTGACCACACAGCTGGGCCACCCCACACGTCCAACTTAAAAGGTCCCTGACCTTCGGGGCAGTTAAAACCGATGGACACCTCATTAAACAAGGAAGGACTCCTCACAGGATGTGGTAGAGGGGTTTCTGAAAACGCGGTAAAAGCCATGACCAAAACACATGGTATTCCATTTAAGGAGGGTACCTTACCAATCATTTAATTTATACACCATTAATGGGCTTTAAAACAGGATAAAGGGTCAAAACATGTTTTTAAACCAATTCGCGCAAAAAGGATGCGCTACTGAAAAACCCGTGGAGAGGTCACCAGTAGGCCAAGGCTACCGGTAGGCTGAGGGTACCTGTACACCAAGGCTACAAGTAGGCCGAGGCTAACGGTCACTGATGCCACCAGTAGGCCGAGATACAGGTTGGTCGAGGCTACCGGTAGGCTGAGGCCAGCGGTAGGCCGAGAGACCGGTAGGCCGAGGCCACCGGTAGGCTGAGCTTTTAGTATGCCGAGGCGACCGGTAGGCCGAGCAATCGGTAGGATGAGGCTATCGGTAGGCCGAGGCTACCGGTAGGATGAGGCCAGTGGTAGGCGGAGCTACTTGTAGGCCGAGGTACCAGTTGGACAAGGATACCGTTAGGCCGAGGCCATCGGTAGGCCAAGCTACCAGTAGGCCAAGGCTACCATTAGGAGTCTTAAGCTTCACCGGGAAGCTGGGTGTGCCTTCTAGACCACCCAAAACACTCCAATCATCATATTTTCACCATGTAATGAACCCCAAACATAGGGCCATTACAATAAGAGTTTAAAAACAACTACTAAAAAAAGAAAAAAAATACAATCCCACCATAATGAAACTGAAAACAAGTCCAACCTGCAAAGTTGGTGAGGACTATTATCAAGGTGACCATAGGAAAACACCTTGGTATGTATCACTCATTAAGCTCCACCTAGCCCTGGTCCTTCTACGACTCTATTAAATTTTGATCATCTGCATATGACATGAAACAAGCAGGAGATGCCCATGTAGGGGTGAGTATAATAATACCCAGTAGGACACCCCAAAATCAATAAGCATATAACATCAAGAATAATAGTTATCTCATCACAAATTTATGTTACACCACACATAAAATTAATATATATATATACTAAATATAGGCACAGAATATCATGGTAAATTTACAACCATAATTCCATCCTAGGATTCAAGCTCAAAGGTTCTACATTGAACTTGTCTGGGAGGACACACTCCAACAGTCAAGATAGAACTGATGATGTCCATCTGATATATTGTGCTCATAACGTCAAACTATAATAATTTCACACTAAAAGTATTATAAGAATGATACATGGAAGGAGATCACACCAAAGTTTATGGGGTATACCAACAACTCAATATGGTTTGAACAACTAAGTAGGGTATCTGCGCCCAGGTAGTGTTGGTCATGATGATAACGAAAACCCCACATAGGGAAATGATGATGATAGAGGATATCACTTTAGGACTCATCTAGAGATTCCCACAAATCTACCCAAGAGTAAATACCCTCTAAAGGGATAAAAATATTATATCTAGGACGCAATTCCATTCTAAAACATCAAGGAAAATATCAGGGGATCATACCCTAATGATAATTTTCTGAGATAAATATTAAAAGCAATCTAAGACATCTATGATGTGATAAATGACATGTATTATTAGTACATGGAATTTTTATCAGCACTAACTCCTACCCATGTATCTTGGAAAGTTACCATGTATGTGTTTGATCTTATGGTGTACCTTAACATGTGTAATCCAAACCATGCTTGTGCCATATTAAACAACATGTATGAGCTCGTGTACTCATGGTCATGTATGTGTATCCTCCAAACTGCTCATCGAGCTTCCATGTAAGGTTGACATAAAATGTTACAACTGTGAAATGCCATGTGTTATATATTTTCTCCATGAAACCCTAGAACTATAAAGTGGGGTCCCACACACCATGTAATTCTAGATTACATGTCTTGTATATCAAATATTCTAGAAATATTTAGCCTATAGCATGTCTTCCTCCTCCTGCACTTTTTCAAAAAGATCCACTGGAAATTTCACCACTAGATAATAGATATAGATCTAATAAGTTAAATTTCCACCAGAATCTATATTCTATCCATCTAGTTTTCTAAAAAAAATCCCATAGAACCTACTCATATTCACAATTCCCAACAACATACAAATTTATCTCATTTGGTCTTGATCCTATGATTTGGACTGATCCCATCATTGATAAAATATCGGATCTAAAATATCAAATTGTTTCTGCAATAAATGGTTGTGCATCAATTTATTATTCAATATTCTATTGAACCACTAGTCAAATGAAATATCGACGATGAATTCATGAAGAACAGTGGTAGAAAACCAAGAAACATGAAAAAGAGGAACAAACCCCATACATTTTTGGGTAGTCCTTGATCTATTTCCATTATAATGATGAACACTGATCCAGACAGAAATATAAAATTCTCCTAAATCCACCAAAAGTAATCCCACACCTGCAAAACAATCAAACTCTGAATCAAACCATTAGTTTACTGATTCACCTTTGTCATATCGGAAATAAAATGGGGAATGAATCCAAATAAAAAAACATCCTAAATCAATTTAGATAAGTTTATAGTGAATAACTATTATGTGTTGTTGGTGGTGGTGAGATCCTCAAGTTCCACTGTACACCGATCGATGGTTCAGGATCTGGTCATCACTCTTTAATTAATGATCCTCTAATGTTATCTCACAAATATCCAGGGTTATGTAGATAGCCCTTGTATTTGTTCAATGTAGAGTTTTTAGAGTCCAAAAATTAGGTCATGGAAATTAATTAAATAATATAAATGGAACATTTTATTTATTTATTAATTCTCCCATGTATACACTCATCCCAAATGTCTGACATGATCCAAGGTTATTTCAAACTTAGGGTAAAACCCAGGATTTGAACTCAATGACTACCTCATATTTTGGACTTGAGCCTCTATTTATGAGTTATTCAACATTTTAAGGAAAAGTGTGAGTGTTTATTATTTAAAATATTTCAAAAACTATTTTTGGGAATATATTGCCTAAGAATCTCACGCCATCTCAGCGCCTAACTCCAGAAATAATACAACAATATTCCAAAATAATACATATAAAAATTAAAGTCATTACAAAGTTGAAATCCTATATTTCATGTTACTTTTTGGTATTCTTGTTACAAGAATTATTAAACAGTTAGTAGTTACTAAGGGGTAATTTGAAACTACCGTGTTTATCAACTTTTATACTACCATACACTAATTTAGGACCTTGATTGGAGGTACATAAAATCTATATATTTCTATGACCATCATAGATATAAAATATATTTAAGATATTCCAATCAAAGGTTTGGGAATATCATGTTCTAGATAATTATTTTATGGATTTATATTTGTGTTTATAAAAACATAAAAGACTAATCTATCTATAGAAGTGATAACTCCAATCTATAATTTTACTTTATGAAATGTTATTGTATAATAATTATTTGATTGAATTTTACCAAGAGAAGTTCTTCTTGATTACATCATCTGACATCATCCCCTATAAGTAAGTCTTTAATGTGAAGGGTATGAACTATTATTATAACTTTGGGTAAATGAAACTCAAAAGTACATAACATCAACTTCCTTTCTTATAGAATGGATGGTGAGTACCATTAGAGTCACATTAAATTGACAAAAAATTATTATATAGTTTAATTTTATTGTTTTATGATCAAGGGATCCTACCATTGATTATCCCTAATTTTTAATGATATAAATTTATTTCTAAACTAGACAAAAAAATTCCCCCACCCCTTCAAGAATTTATACACATCCTATACACCATGGTTAAGAATCCACCATTATGTAATTTCTGACTACAAAAAAATATCAATAAATGGTACCAATTTTCTATTTACCTAAATAAATAAGTAGGTGATATCCAAAACATCAAACTAAAACAAAATCTTCATATTAGAAACATACCCCTAGTTGTTTGATATATTCCACAATTAGAACTACTGTAACAAAATCCTCTAAATTTCACCTACTCCCTAATCAATCTTGTAATGAACAAATTTAGAAGACTATTAACCCCCTTTTAATTTAACCAAGACATCATAAAATTTAATATTTAAACTAGAGAAGAAGAAAACCCAATCCCATGGATATGGAAAATTTTGACCTTCAATACAAAATAAAATCTTTATAATAACAAAAATCAAATTGACATGCACAATCATAATGAACAAGTAATATTTTATACATTAATCCCATACCAATAATTCCCTTATATTTAATACACATCCCCTAGGGATGATACATATGTTATGAAATCCTTAAAATTGGAACCTATGGTCCCTTTATGTCAATTATTGGGTTTCTTGGACAACTATACCTACTAATTTTGAATAATCCTATTTCTTTACCAAACCAATTCAAACAACAACGGCACCTCATTAAAACTCTACCATAAAACTCACTCTGATGTTATACCATCATGAATTGAACCTACCAAGGCACCTCTTGAGTAGGATATGAGATTCATTGAGACATATAAATATCACATCTAATAATCTATAAGGCGGTGACTAAAACTAATTATATAAAATATTATTAGGCGATAAATTATTATTTTTAAATATTAAACCCATAAACCAACAATCAATATGAGTTATCTACCTTCAAAACTAAGCTACATGAAAATATTATTGACTATAAACATACTTTATATTTCATAATACTAAAAATTAAATTGAAAAAGTTGGAAAAAAAGTCCAAATAAACAATCCTAAACACATGATATGAAGTGTAAAAAAAATATAATCTTGGAAATATGGATAACTATCATTTACTATGAACTAATAAATCTCAAATCAACCCCAATGTTGTTTTCAAAATATAAAAATTATAGGCAAATTAGGGTTGAGTATATACTATAATAAGTAGGTCTATCCTTAATAAATCTCAAGGTCCAATGTTGATAAAGCAAACTAAAGTCTTTATAAACAAATAAAAAAAAGATAATCCAACCTATCATAAAAGTAAGGCCACATAATCCTATGTATCATTATAATATAAATATCATTCATGAAGTTAAATGATAATGGGTGAGTTATAAAGATCTCCATTGAGACTTTGTTAATACACTGTTAATATTTTCATCAATGGTTAAAGAACCCTAAAAACATAATTTTATCTAATATCATAGTGTTTAAATAACTATCACATTTGGAATAATATAATGACTAGTTTTGTGAGTTGATATATTCATGATATTTTTTCATATTTTATTTATTGTTCACAAAATGATGTATGAATTAAAAGTTTATTAGCACTATATTAATTGAAAAGGAATTATTGTTTCTTGATGTTTAAAAAACCACGCTATAATACACATTGATTATTCTGTTATTACTTATTGAGGTATTAAAATCTTACTCATACCCAGGGGTCAAAAAATGATATACGTACATGACTTGGGTAAGTGGATGGAGTTTATGTACAGAAAATAATATTTTATTATAGTATGTCATTCGTGAATCATTTTTTATGACTATTCCAAAGCATCTAATTTCACACCACAATCCATAGACCATAAAATTTTGATGTCTCTATGGAATATTATTTTTTCTTTTCACATAATCTATTTATTGGTCATGTTATAGTGATTCTATAGAAGTCCGAATGGATTGAGATGACTAAAAATATTAAATTGTAGTATATATCATTATACTATGATAACGTATTGATATGTACATATTTTCTATATTCATTTAGATATATTAAGATGTTTTAAAGGATATTTGATCCCTTTATTTGTGAATATGAATTTAACTAGAGACTATGAAATAATGATGAGTGATATTCCATGATTTGTGAAGATCTAGAAAAACAAGGATTTTCAATTGGAAAAGCATAAAAAATATTTAGATAGACACCTAAAAATTATAAATAGTGTTTCATAAATAAATTTTCTATGGATTAGGATCAGAATGAAAGTAAATAATTGATTCATGATTAGATTAACTTGAGGAGGATTTCATAATATTGATCAATAATGTTGAAATTTTTTTTGTTCTTTATTATTTTAGTGTTCATGACCATATTTTTTTCAATCCCTATATTAATTATTCATAATAAGATAAGGACTTATGAAGAGGGATCAAAACCACTAAGTAGGAAGTATATAACCACTCGATAAAACAATTTGTTATTCAATATAAAAAATGGTTACATCATATTCTACTTATTTCCAATTCTCAATCAATTTAATTAAATTTTATTGTTAAAAGGTCTTATTATGTAACTAGTACAAGAATAATTACTGGAATTTTTATTAGGATGGTATTTATGGTTTTTCATAACCCTAATTTACCACATTCTTAGTTCCTCTCCCTTTTATTTCCTAGGGATCTTTATTTGGAATTAATTGAGAGTTTTATTCTTGAGTATCAAAGTTGTAACATATTGATTAGAAATTTTGATTAAGATATTTCATTGTGATTATGAACTCTATTAAAATGAGTGTGTTTCTACGTTCCATGTAAAATTATTTCATTTAGTATAGGTTAATATATTTTATATCATGTCAAGAATATTCTTGACATCCCAAAGAACAATGTTCATATACTTCAATTTGGTGCATCTCTCACTTTATAGTAAAAGAAGAAAATTGAAATTGACAGGAGAGCACAAAATATGTTACTATCATCCCTATCCAAGAAAGAGTATACATGATTTATGGTTTTTAAAATTGAAGAATTCATATGGGGAAAGATTAATAACATTCATGAATGATACAATAATGTCTGGGAGTTATAATTATAAACATATCATGCTTAGTTTTTGGACATATGGATATATTAATACGAATCATTGAATTTATTCTATATTTAAGTAAAAAAATTATATCCATATGGATTTATGAATATGTTCTTACTGATTCTACCATTTTAACTAAATTGGTGTTGTTTTTTAATATATGTTTTATTCCTAAATCTCTAATTATGTGTATCATGATTTGGATAAGTTTACCATTGAAAGTATCAACAACATTTTGACATACTAGAGATGAATAAGGGACTAAAATTAAAATAAGAAAGTAACATAAGAAATTGATAATACTTTAAAATCCAAGAAAGTATAAAATAAAATTGAATTCAAAATGTATCAAAAATATGATTTAGAAGGTAAAAATAATCACATGAACTTTAATAAGTTAATATCCATTTTCTATAGAGCCATTGTAACATCTCACCCCTCACCCATTGGCTTGGTAAGAGTTGGTGCATGTTACTAGGAATTAGGTTACATCCCTAATACACCAATGGAAACAAATTAATTCCAAGGGCCTCATAAACATTTGGGTGATGATTTTCCCTTCAACAATAACACAACTAAATCATAAGAAAATAACCAAAAACCACTATATTATGCATAAATACAAAGAAATAAAACTCAATTCATAACCAAAACAACAACCATATTCGAGTACAAGTGGGAAAGAATACAAAAAAAACATAAAGACACCAAAAGACATCAGCTCAAAAACTTCCAATATGCTCCAATACCATGGTATCATGATGCATCACTTAAGAACTGAGATATATTTCCTTTACCTATGTATCAATATATGACTTCTTCAAATGAACAATAGTGTCCAAGAAGGGGGTGAGTCTAAACTAAGTATGATTTTCCTTAATGAATTACCAACTCAGGCTACTAGGAAAAACCTGTTAGCACATTTATATAAAATAGTTTTATAATAATTTAATGTATTTTATATCAAAGATAAAACATTTCTCTAAAAAAACATTTTCCCATTGATAGAAATAAAAACCATAATTTAAAACATTTCTCAATTACATTTGGCATAACCATTCCATGATTCCACACATCCACACATCAACACATGCATGATTAGGTGACAGTTCTATACACATGAGCGGTCTCTCTTCGATCTACCAAGTCACCACAAGGTAACAAATACATGGTTCCCTAATGGCACATTCCCCTTACATAGGGCCATGTCTAATGAAAACGAACTCACACCCAATTTGTATGAAAAAAATCAAGACAATCCATTTCAAAATCCATTATTTTTATTAAAAAAAATTCAAGAATCATTTTCCATGTAACAAAACGAAGCCATATTTTTAAAATCACAATTTTAGAATTTATCAATAAATAAGGATTTTCACAAAACTATCCAATTTACACAATTTTCCAAAACCTTCACTAAAGAGGTTTTCCATCAAGAGTACCATATCAATTTCACAATGAATTCAAGAAAATAATTCATTCCAAACTAAGCCTTCATGTTCTAATCAAGTGGAATCAAGAGAGAATCCTCCTACATCTCAAATGTTGATGATAAAAAAGAATGAAAAAAAATTCTATATATCTATTAAAAAACTATGTTATCGTCATTAGAGCCAATAAGAATTCATCATAAAAAATACCCGACACATATATCTAACTATAATAGCATAGATATATGGTTTTGAGATAAAGGTGAATCAAGGATCTAAGAATACTGACCATGAAAGAGCACTTAATGGTAAATATGGATCTCCAATATCTTTTAAAACACCTACGGAATGATCTTGGACTAAAGGGAAACATCTCTCACACCTTGGGAGAAAATTGACTTCTTATTATGGGATTATTTAGGGAAAAATATTTCTTAAGAGGATAAACTGAATTAGATACAAAACAAATTAGAGGGATAACTACACATTTTAGAGTTATGCCACACGACATGGAAACCATGTACTAATCGTGAAGTTGTTGATTTCTTAACCCCACACCTCACATGGTCAGATTGCATGATTAGTCAAACCATACACAAAACATGTATTATCCACTATCCCAAATGATAGTAGGCTCACATGATTTCTCATGAGAAATAACATGGTTTGACCAAACCGTGCACCAATACAGTGCACACTATTTTCTCATGTACGGTTTCCTAGAGGTGTTTCATGGTTTCTACTAATTATTCTCAAACCATAAAAGTTCATTAAATCCATAAAAATGTGTAAAAACACTTAAAACCTCCCGAAACAAAGCCCAATCCCTATAATTACTTAAAATTCATAAAGAAATGGTCATGTTTTTAAAACTAGGGTTGTTACATTATCTCACCCACTGAACTTACTATCCCCAGAAAGTTAAAAACCAAAGTTGTCCTTGAAGTGTTCAGCCCATTTCTCCAACATTTCCATTTCACACTCTAACATTTCTTCATAAATCCAACCATGTTTTTATAAAACCCAAACTTGATCGATGATTTTTCCACACAATAATTTCTCTTTCATATCCACAATCTATTCCAACACATAAACTAACATATCATCTTGGTATTGGTCAAAATTATCGCATAAAATAACATGGTCAGGATCTAGTTGATAGTTATTCAACTATGATACATGAAACCGAATTTGTTATGAACAAAACCTTGGTGGACGATCCAACAGATATTCCACCTTACCAATACATTCAAGTATCTTAAAAGGTCTTCTATATCGAGGATATATATTTCCATTATTACCTAAATGATGATTTTAAATCCTTGGAGAGATTCTCAAGAACACATGATCACTCACCTCAAATGAAAAAGGTCATCAAGGGTGACCCACAAGTGATTTTGATGAATCCAATCCATATCTATTCTCTTTATAGTAAATTGAATCTTCTCCATTATTTCATGCACAATGTTGGGTCTAACTAGTGAAGTATCACCTATTTCCACCTAAGAAAGTGGATAAGGACAAGGATTCCCACACAATTATCCAAAAGGATCTACATGTATTGAGTCTTGATAATTTTTTTCTATAATAACTACACTAATGGTACGTTCTCAACCCATGAGACACCAAAATCCATTAAACTAGACTTAAGTATACCCTCTAATGTTTTTATCATCCTCTCATATTATCCATCTGTTTGAGGATAAAACACCGTGGTCATAGTTAACTAAGTCCTAAGGGTTTTCTATAAGAATTTCCAAAATCAAGATGTAAAATTGGGGTCCCAATCAGATATAACCAAGACTATAATTCCATTCTACTCTATAAATTCTCAGATATAGATTTTAAATAATTCCTCAGTAGTATGGGATTGATGAATAGGGATAAAACGATCTAGCTTCATGAGCTGATGCAGAATCACCCATGTGAAATCATGTAACCTAACCATCCTTCGAAAACTTTTCAGAAAATTCAAGGCTATATTCTCCCAATTTCACATGACAATTAATAAATAATGAAACATGAATACTCTTCATTGGTGTTATGCATGTACCTGTTGATAGGTAAGGCATCTTGAAACCAAATCTTCTAATACTCTTTTCATTCAAACCCACAAAAATTATGCACTCATCACTATATAAATATTGTATATCGGGATGAGCTTACCATTTAGAATTGTGGTTAACATTAAGAATTTTTTCCTAAAAAACAAAAAGTACCATCATATAATCTCTAAACATCAAAACAGAACTACCATCTAGATTTTATGGTCTCCCAACCATTAAATTTCGACCTCATGGAAAACATTTTGAGATCAAATATCTAGGCCACTTATACATGATGGACCAAGTCAAGAAAAAATGAAAATGGTAACAGAAATCCAATATTATCGTGGTCGGTAAAATCTGAGTGAATGTATGGTATGATTGGAATCAACTACCATTAATATGAATCTTCCTTAACCAACTTATTATAAAAATTCATACTTATGAATCTGTCACCAAATTTATTTAACCCATTGTATAAATCAAGTTGAAGTGAAAATTTTGAAAGAATTACATCCAGATTATTTTCCGTAGAGTCAAATAACATTGTGAGAAAATGTGTTTCAAAATTATTTGATCCATAAACACTGTAAATTTCACACAAAAAAGATAATTATGCTAGACATTGAAAGTATAGACTATAATAGCTAATTTTAAATCATGTGTTGGGTAGTTCTTCTCATGAAATAGTAATTTCATGATTTATAAGTAACAAAATGAGAACATATCACAACTCAGATCTTGAAGCATAAAAATTGATTGTATAGAACTATCCAAACTCTAGAATCTTGAGGATAAGTGATGATGTAATTATAACCATAATATCATGAGAGGATTTCTAGAATTCTATAGTCCATTGGAATGGAATGCCTTTCCACTTCAATGCTATCAGTAGTGATGCCAAATGTGAAAATCCACCTAACAAATGTCGGTAGCATCCCACAAATCCAAGGAAACTATGTATCTCAATGAAATTATTTAGTGGTTTCTAAGAGATAATAGCTTCAATATTTTCTAGATCTAATGAAAAACATTTTTCATAAACTGAATGGCTAAGGAAACATGCCTCTTGTATCAAGAAATTTCAATTTGATAACCTGAAATATAAATTATTTCCCACAAGATACCGAACACTATATCCATGTGTTACACAAGATCTTTTATTTTTATAGAGTACACAAGTATATTATCCTCAAACACCACTATAAATATATATAGATAACTTTGAGATATCCGATTCATTAATTCTATAAAGGTGGATGGTACATTCATAAGACAAAAAGGAACAATAATTAAATCATAATGATCATATCTAATTCTAAAATATGTTGTTATAATATCCTCCTTCCGAACCCACAATTGATGATATATCAAACACAAATCAATTTTAGAGAACCAATGTGCACCCCTAAATTGATCGAATGTATCATCAATGCATGGTAGAGGATACCTATTATTTATCATAACATGGTTATGCTTATTATAATCTTCATAAATCCAAAGGTTTACATTCTCATTCTTCACAAAAAGATCTAGTGCTTCCCATGAAGACATTATTGATCAGATGAACCCTTTACTTTATATCACTTCCAAATGATCCTTTAATTACCTCAATTATTTTGGGTTTATATGTTAATAATGAAGGGAAATAGGATTGGTCATCGATGATATATCAATCATAAAATAGAGTTCTCTTTTGAGTGGAAACCTTATGAAATTGTGAGGAAAAACATAACGAATCTTATCCACTATGTGTTGAAAATATCTATTCCTATTTCTATCTACCAATTCCAAATCAATTGTTTCTAATTTTTAGGAGATAGTTCCAACTACCAGTACCAAGGGGCCTTCTCTACTTGCATCTTCACCACAATATCATTTAATGAGATGTGAAACACTATCATTTGATTTGAAACTCACTTTCCATGCATAAAAATTGATATGGGCCTCCAATTTTATCATCAAATCCATTCATAAAATCAAATTATTGACATTCATAACTATCATAGAGAAATATTATACCATCTCGGTCCCATTCATTATTATTTAACACACTGTAAATTTCATGGATCGGCATTATCATTATCCCAAAGGGTTTTAGAGTTTCAAAACTGAAGGAATCATATCAAAATGTTAACACTTAAGATTAATAGAATGAGAAAAAATAAATGAATGAGATGTTCCCATATCAAAAATATATATCATAATTGTATAATTCAAATGAATCATTCCTCTCACCATCGAAGGTCTTGATTGATCATCCATGATCACTTGCTCAGCTCTATATTATTCTTAATCGGTGAACATTTCTCTTTGTTCTATAGCTGAGATTGTACGGACTGATGAGTCATGGTATTTCAAGATTCACCATAGATTTTCAAGTTCTTATGATGATATCTATTATACTATACTCAACCCCTAAAATCATACAATGCCTATGAAGTATGATATGTGTCTCTAGCACCAGACCTTAGAGTATTGCGAAAATAGAGGTGAGTATGTAAAATCTTGTTGCAGTTGTGACATACCCTAGGTGGTGTCGTGTAATCTCACTTCATACAGTTTAAATAACCACAATAAAAACATCTCAACAAACTTTTCAGTTGAGGAGGAAGATTCATTAATCCCATAGTCTAATTCTGAGATAGACCACCCCTAGAGAATATGCGTCCCACCTTCACTTGTTTAAAACATTAGAGATACCACCTATTCCCATAGGAATAAACATGTTTCTTCCAACCATGTTTCCTAAAATGTATCTTTCTTATACTATCTCTCCATTGAACATATCTATATAATCTGTAATACATAGGAAGAAAATATTTGAGAGAATTTTTGGTCTCAATCCCAATTTAAAATATCATTCCTTGAAGGATACACTTACAGAAATATCTCATGAAAAGTGGACTAAGTTCATAAAATTAGCCACATACTCTATTTTAGAGAGATTATACCACTTCAATATGAAGAAGTATATTGTTCTATCAATCCTAAACATGTAAGGATATAACTTTTTATTGAAAAATTATTCAAAATCCTCCCATGCTAGGCCTTGGTATAATTTATCTTGAACTACTAAATCCCACCACAAGAATGCTAGATAATCTAGAATATAGTTTTCCAACTTCACTTTCATCTTAGATAGTGTGTTAAGGATATTGAAGATTCAATTCATCATAATAATCCACACTTATTCTTTTTCTAACACTGAATCACCCCAAAATATTAGAGGAATCAACTTTTGGAACTGAAATGAATAATAAAAATTACTTGGTTAATCCTTTTTGTTTCCTTTATCCTTGGCCTAAAACCCCAGACAATACTTTGGACCATTTGTTGGTTCACCTATGGGTCAGGTGAAACCACATTATTAGCATCCTCTTCTAGTTGGATTTTATAGTGCCTACCCAGTTGCATTTTATATAACCAAAAAAAATTCCATTTAGTATCACTCACTAGAAACCAAAGGCTTTGCTACTTCAATTTATCTCATTTACACATATCACATCATATTTTCCCACAATCATGTTTATCCATAATAAAACATTTTAAAGAAAATTCAAAATTACACAACCAAGACTTTTAAAAATCTCATCTTTTAAACACATTTTTCAACACTTTGTATAAATCAACCTTAATATTACCATTTCATATATAATTAACTAAATGATAAACAATTTATTCTTAGTGGGAATTCATAAAATCATTTCCATTCATGAATTTCTCATCGAATAAACCCTTGATGATGAGGTGATAACTCGCCTATAAGTTTCTAAAAACACTCATGTAACAACATTCCATGATAAATTGAATTTCAGAATAAATAGGTTTTCTATTACTTTTCATGCTCTAAATTTAATTTTTTGAAATTCATACTCCTTTACACCATCCTAAGGATAGACTAACATAGCAGGACTGACACACAAGGTTTGGAGAAAATGACACCATTTTAACATACCACCCTCACCAATTGGCTTAGGAAGATGCAGTTGGTGTTACTGGGCCTTAGGTGAAATCCCCAAGACACCAAAGGCCAGAAATAAATTTTAAGGGCCTCATAAGAATTTAGGGGATTATTTTCTCTTTAGAAATAAAACAATTAAACCATAAGACAATAACAAAAAACTAACACTATATGATGCATTAATACAACGAAATACAACTCAAATCATAACCAAACCAACAACCATATTAGAGTAAAAGTAGAAACCAAAACAAAAAAAAACTCAAAGACATTAAATACATAAAATTTGAAACTCTCTACCTACTCCAATATCTAACTCAACAATCCATTCCCATGGTATAATAGTACATCATAAAAAACTGAGATACATTACCTTTACCTGAGTCACGATAGATGAAATCTAAAATAAAAAGGAGTTCCCAAGTATGAGGTAACTCTAAACTCATTACTATTTCCCAAATTAATTCCCAACTCACCCAACTAGGAAAAAACATGTTAGAACGTTTCTATAAAAAAATTTAAAAAATTTAAAAAAATTTATATTAAATCTAAAATATATCTTCAAAGCAAAATACTATTATATGGAATGGAATAAATAATACCATTTAAAACCATTATAAAATCCATTTGGCATACCCATTCTATGATTCCACACATCCACACATGAATTCCTAGGATATAGTTCCAAACTCATGAGTAGTCTCTCATTGATCTAACATTTTTTCATAAGGTAACCAATATCAGGTTCCCCAAAGTCACACACCCCATCCATAGGGTTATGTCTAATGCAAATGAACTCATGCCAACCATGTATAAAAAAAATCAAGAAAACCCACTTAGAAAACCCTTATTTAAAATATTTCAGCAATTATTTTCCATGAATTAAAATAGAACCATAATTTAAAAATCACCATTTTAAAAATTATCAATAAAGTGTACTTTCCATAAAACCATTTAATTTCTAAAATTTCATAAAACCAACTCTAAAAGGTTATACCTAACAATTCACAAATCAATTTCAAAATAAATTCAAGAAATTAATTCATCTCAAACTAAGAATTCATGTTTTAATCAAGTGGAATTGATAGAGAATCCACTTACCCTAAAAACATTTGCAAAAACAAAAAACTGAACAATGCTTCTCTTGATTCGATCATGAACTAAGTTTATCTCATTATATCCAATATTAATTTATCATAAAATATTACGAAACACATAGATCCAACCATAATGAAATATATTTTTGGTTTCTAGAGAGATCATAATGAAGGATCTTAGAATAATGACCATAAATGAGCACTTACTGAAAAATATGGATCTCTTAGAGCCTTTAAGAAACCTATGAATCACCACCAGAACAACGAGAAACACTTATCGCACCAAGGTAGAAAAATGAATTCATGTTATTGAATAATTATTGGAAAATAGTACTTAAGGGGATAAACCAAATTAGATCAACATTTTTTTTGGAAAGATGAATTTACCTCGCATGGTTAGGCCACACATTTTGGTGAACCATGCACCAACCATTTGGATTATATGGCCTCAATCCAACACCTTTCATGGTTATATCACCTAGTTAGTCAAAAAATATGCTAAATATGAATTAAACACTGCCCCAAATGATAGTAGGCTCACACAATTTCTTCTGATAAATTGTATTGTTTTTCCAAACTGTGCACCAATTGTGTCCCTACCCACTTCAAACTATTTTCCCTTGCACAATTTCTTGGATATCTTTCAAGGTTTCTACTAACCATTCTCAAACCATACAACTCTAGAAAATTCTCAAAGATGTGTGAAAACACCTCATAACCTCCCAAAACATTACCCAGTGGTTATATATAACTAAAATTCATAAATAAAGGGTTATGTATGTGAAATCTGCGGTGTTCTACAAGAATGAAATAAGGAAATGTTAAGTGAAAATGAAAAATTACTTTTAATTGTATTAATTATGGAAATGTTGGAAACATTATAGTTATTTTACTTGAGAATAATATTTAATTGGAAGAGGAATATCAATTCAAAAATATCCTCATTGATAAATACAGTGTCAAGTGATTAAATTAGAGGTAAATTTTCAAAAGTAATGGGAAATTAAAATTCGTAAAAGAAGATAAATTCTCTTTCAAAATTATATTTTCCACACTAGGATAGGGATAATGAAAAATTAAAGGAATAATATATGGTTAATGTGGGTCAATATTTCATGAAATAATCAATGAATTTAAAAAAAACCCACTAAAATAGAAGAAGGAAGTAGTAAATACAATATAGAAGAAGAGTAAATACCAAAATATTTTCAATTTATAATGGTTCTCATGGTTTTATTAATGGAAAAAATAATATTGAAATAGAGAAAGAATATTTGACAAAGGATAATGAATCCTTTAAGAAGTCCCTTATACCAAAAAATTCACAGAGTTTGTTAATAAGGAAGAAATAATTGTGAGTAATTTTTTTACCTCAATGCAATTCTCAATTTAATAAATAATATTATATTTATTATATAATTGAATTTTCTTCCAAAAAATGAGGATTCTATGCTCTAAGATGAATATTTCATTAATACTAAAAATTCGTTTATGAAGTTTTAGTGTTAGTTATAAATTTCAATAAAAGATGTTACAAAATATTATAAATTAGAGGAAAAGGGTAACAGAGATACAAAAAAACTTGATTATTGTTTTAATAAATAACTTTATATAAATATAGATACTAATGCTTGTAACAAAATACTATAATAAATGGAACCAATAGAAATAATGACATTGTTTAATCAATAAAAGTAAATACAATCATTATTAATTCCAATATTTGTATTGAAAATCAGAAAATAGTGAGGTTTAATAAATTAATGAGCTTTAGTAAAATAATAAATAAAAATAAAATATGAATTATAATGACTATAATTATATGTAAATTGATAAAATTAGTAGAGTTAAAATCTAAAGTAAAATAAACAAACATATTTTTTGAAATAAAATTGTATATTATTGAGGATATTTTTTTTTGAAGAAAAATTCTAGGGTTGTGTAGTATATAATAAAAAAGTTTATGTGTATTATTGAAACAATAGTTACTATTACTAAAGTATAGGAATTTATTTTTTGGAGAGATAAGTGAAATATGATGAAAGAAAATTGAGATAGCATCTAAAAGATAAGGAAAAATTGGAAAATAATTACTTCTAAGGAAACTTTTTTTATGTGTGATAATATAGGATATATTCACAAAAATGTGTTTTATGTTCCTACTAGAGTGGTTGAAGATGAATTATATATCTAAATCGTAAAAAATGAATATTAGTCAAGAGTAATCTATAGTGGTTAAAGAGGCTTATAATGCTTCCAAAATAAAAATTCATTAGATCTTGGATAATGATTTTCCATCAAACATAACCTAAAAAAATATATTTATATATTTATATATTTGATATAGTATTCTTCACTATTATAAACAATGGATCTTCTAATTTTAAATGTATTGGAGGCACAGAATTTTTTTAAATGAAATTTGAATCAAATTAAGTTATCATAATCAATGGGTTGATGAATAATCTCTTTGTTTTTTATTAACATTATGACAATTAGATAGAGTTGTTTTTATTAAATAATGGATATTTAGTTAGGAGTTCAAAGGTTGGTACTATCATTTTGATGTGATAATGAAAGAGTTACTACATATTCTAGATTTTAATGATAAAAACACATATTATGTGATGTAAGATAATCATCCTTGAAATATATCAATTATCTATTTAAGACAAGTGAATTTTAAAAACGTTTTAGAGATAAATATTTTTGAAATATTCTATAGTTGAATCAATAGATGAAAAATTATTATAATTTGTGTTACAAGGGAATGATAGAGAACAAGAGTAATAATATAGTAGAGATAAAAATCAAGTGGCCACTCAAATTAATTCATTTAGGTGTGTATACTGGGATGATCGTGAAACCAACAAATAGAGGTATGATATTCCTTAAAATAATTTAGGATTTAATCATATAACTTATGTATATTTCATGTCTAGTAAATAAAATTACCCTAATAAGTTCAATAATTTTTAGAGTGATGGTGAAAATTAAATGTGTTATACTCTGAAAACGTTTGAAATATATAATGGATCAAAATATAGGAATTAAGAATTGGAAGAATATGTTGAGAATCATGGGATAATACTTGAATATAAAATTACATACATTTACAAAAAAAATTAGTTAACTAAAAGGAATAACAATAGTTTAGTGGATAATAGAGGAACGATTTTTTCATAGAAGGTAACTTCAAAATTATTTTGGAGACAAGAAAAAATAGTTAATATCTAAATTATAAACTAGTGATTAATTGATTGAAAATTAGTCAAAATTACTTATAAGATATTATTTTAGAAGAATTATTTTTTATATTTCTTTATGGAGTTTTAAAACTCTTTTTTCATTAATATTAAAGGAATAAATATGTGAATAATTATGATGAGTGAGTTTATGTGAGGGTTTTTTCGTAGATATACACCTAGTGGAATGAGTAATCGATGTTACAATAATAATATATTGAAAACATTTGGAAACTATGATGTTAAAGTCATTTATGATAATGGTACATCACATAAATCATTACCCATTGATTATGATACTGAATAATATCATGGGGATTGTGATACATTATATCTGCTAGAATTAGTTTTAATATTATATTTATGAAATTAAAATTATGATTTTAATGTTTTTATTGATAAAGAAATAATAGATTTTGTTGTATCTAAGTTATGCAGACATCTAAAACATATCGAATCTAACACTATTATTGGATAAAATAGTAATGGTGATTAAATATAATTATGTTTGAGTATTTTCAATACAATGATATTGATTTCATAAGTTAATATAAAGAGTATTGATGAATCCTTATAATATTGGGATTTTATTACATCCAAGGAGGATTTATTAAACCAGTTTTAGAATATTTACACTAGGTAATTGGTGTCATTAACCAAATGAAAGAATTTTATTCTCTTGAAATGATATTTTTGAAGTATTCTCAATAAGATGGAAGAGGTAACCTGGGAAGAAGTGTATATTTTTTTCAAGGGTTAATCTCTAGTTGAGGGTATATATTTTGATCAGATGTATGATCTTAAAAAAATAATTTAAATGATTAATATTTTTTCTATTTTATACACTCATATAAATTATAAATTATTTTGTAAGGTTTCCATTCATGAATATATAACTCAATGAGAAGGTTTACATTGAGAAAATAAAAGGATTTATCAATAACAGAGTCTATTACTGAGTTATTTAGAAGAATAAATAATTATATTTCATAAAATAAGTAACCCAAAATTGGTATTCTATAGTGTAATTCATATTAAAGAGTATGGAATTCATGAAAGGTAAAGTGGATAAAAAGATCTCTGTCATAGGAGATGCCAGAAATTCACTCATTATGATTTTTTATGTCTATGAGTTCATTTTTATTAAGAATTATTTGAAGAATTATGAATAATTATAAACCCAAATGAAAATTCTATTTGATATTTTTATTATTTAGGAACTATAATTATCTATTTTTATATAACCTTGGAATAAAACACATGTCAAGTTTCTCTTATATGAAAAGTATTCTTTTATATTTCTTAAAAAGGATCAAAAATGAAAAAATTGAGAGAATTATAAACCCCAATTAAACTTGGAACCATATTTTACTTGGATAAATAATGAAGGAGTATGGATTAAAATGAGTTTTTAAGTATAATATATTTCCTACATTAACTGAAACTATCAATACCAAACATTGTAATATTCATTAAACAATTTTCATAGTTGAAAAGAAACCCAAATGTGTTGTATTTTATGGTACAACAATGAATCATTCTATATTTAATAGGAATTCCTAATTACGTAACAAGATATAAAAAATATATATCTTTATATAGTTATATTTTTTTAGATTATGATTAGGTATTTAACATTAGAGATCAAGAGTATACTTCTATAGGGATTTTATTTATAAGAGGAGGATGCCATACTTGGAACTCTAGGAAGAATTTTTAGGCAAATTAAGTACATTGAAATATGATTACATTGGATAATCCCAATCCATAACTTATGTGATATATATAATTATTCATCTTAATTTCATGTGGGTTTAAGTTACATATCCTTTATGGTTTTGTATAGTAAAAACGTAAAATCAATTTATCAATGAATATGGAACACATTTTTGAGGTAAAAATCCTATTGACATTAAATACCATTTCATCAAGGATAATATGGAATATGGATTGATTAATATAGAGTATGCTTTAATAATGAACCAAGTAGTAGATATATTGATGAATCCACTAATTAAGGATACCATCCAACACATGAGAGTTCTTTTGGGAGTCCATTATCTCCTAAAAATCTTGTGTATTCACCACTTTATTTTCTATCTTTCATCCCTTTATTTTTTTGATAATGTGAGATAATATTGTGGGAGATATTATTTAAAAGGGGTAATATTTTTATCATATAGAGTGTTAATAAAATGGAGATAAAATATGTATTTTTATTATAGGGTAAGAATTTGGTTTTTATTGGATGGAAGTTTCTTTTAGAATATAAATGATTAATATATTCCCAATAAATACAAAATAAGTTACTGAAGAGCCCTGGTGAAGTGAATAGAAAAAGGGGAGTTTTAAAGATCTCAATTAAGACTTATTAATACAGTATATATCTTTACATCAAAGTTTATATAATACATAAAAACACTATTCTATCCAATGGTGTGATGTTTAGGTAAGTCTCACATTTGGAATCATACCATGACTAGTTTCTTGAGTGGATTCGATAATGATCTTTGAAGTTGTTTTATTTTTGTATTTATTATAAACTTACCCACATATGAGTTTGATATTTATTGAAGTTGTTCTAATTGAAAAGGATTTATGGTTTGTTAATATCTTTAAAATCACAGTATAATATATATTAGTTAAACCATTTTTATTGTTTGAGGAATTATGACCCCCTCGTATTAAAGAGTCACATGACAATACATTACAGTGATATTTTCAGGTTGATAAATATGTGGAAGAGTTCATGAAGATTTTTATGGACTATCATTAATTATATAATTTTAAGGGCAATACCCCATCATTGAATTTAATTTCATATTATTAAAGATATATAATTTTAATATCACTATTAAGATTTTGTAGCCATCATTTCATAGGGATGTTTTATTAGAAATATAACATTGATTTCGTGGAATTTATAAGTAATTTAGATAATTAAAAATATATTCCCTTGGTATATATCATCAAACTATAATGAGTTCAAGATATGTACATAATTTTCATATTTATATAGATCTATTAATGAGTTTTAAATGATATTTTATTATACAGTTTTTGGATCCGTGTTAGGAAAATGATTATACAATAATGATCCACATTATGTCATGATTTATGTATATATTTTTTAAATGTACATTTTTTATTTTAAAATTAATGTGAATCATTTATATATCCACCCAAATATTATAAGGAAAATCATAGAGATATGTTTTATGGGTTTCTGGTGACGAGTGAGAGTCGACACCTAATCTAAAATTGGAGTCACTTAAGGAATATTATTGAATATTAATTGAGTAAGTTGAAACTTTTTTTAAAATTATTGTATTAGAGTTAAAAACCATATTATTTCTCTATTACATGATTTCTTATTGAAAAATTATAATGATGTGTGAAGTGGGAACATAACTACTAAAAATCAAAGATGTATCCACTCAATAAAAAGAAATTGCAAACCTTGTAAAAATATCTTATCTTATGTGTTGTTTCTATCTTGTTTTATATAAATAGCTATCAATTGTTTTTGTTTTTATATCTTATTCTCTAACTGGTATAAAAACACATGATAATATTTATTGGTATTGAATTTTTTAGTATTATTCACACTAATCTACCCCTCTCATGTCTTCTTGCATTTCATTTATAAGGAACCTCATAATCACACATCCTTGAAACACCACATACAACATAGTATAACATTTTCAAAATAATATTACATAAAGTTCCCATGCTACTTAAATCCCATAAAAAATCACCTCCATATAGAATAAAACATCCCTATGGGAATGCAATATCTCATGAGTGATATATTTATAGAATAAAATTTCCATGAATGGAACACAACATCTCATACGTGTATCATGAGTGGATGGTAGACAACCATATATTAAAATATAAATATTTGGTTTCACTTGATATCTAATGTAAGATGGATGAAAAATCAATCATGATCTGACTCAAAAGGTGGTCATGTAATAAAATGAGAACAAGCACCAACCATAGCTAAAATAATAAAAATAAGAAATTATATACACATAATAAAAACAACTTAGTGTTTAATATATAAAATAATAATAATCCCAAATCTATATGTCTCAGTATGTTTTTATTTATCACATTATGCTCAAAAAAATTTCATATATTTTAATCAATTTAATAAAAATGTTTCCATATTATGTTACTATATTAAATTTTTATATTTAATTTTCATATCTTGGACATAAAAATATTCTCATATGTGTTCTTGTCACTCGATATCATGTCCTAAAACTATATCATATATCATTTACAATTTAAATAAATTAATGTTGTTTCTAAATTAATTTAAACAATAAATAGGACTTTAACTTGAAAAGTTAAAATTGATAAAAATACTCACTAAATATAAACCATATTGTGGTGGTATAAACATGCTATTGTTTATTATAGTATAAAAAATGTCACAGTGATGGAAACTATGATATTATTTTTTCATGTAAGGTTATTCAATATATGATATGTATACAAATTTATTTTTTGTCCTATTATAATCTATAATGTTTAAGATAAACTTCATGTGATTATTTTTAATTATTTTTACCCATCCAAAATTATTTTTTAAGTAACTAAAATTTGAAATAGTAATTGAGATGCATGGTATAATTAGTTATACTTTTAAAAAAGTAGAAATGTTTTAATTAATGTATTACTGTTTGAGATATATTTTAGATCAAAAGGGTTTCATATAATTCCTATGTAAAGGGTTTAATTCATAGTGTTTTATGTGGATACCATTTATAAATTTTTTGATTATCCTTTAACCGAATGTTATTTTTTCCTTCAATCATTTAATTAATAGTTTTAGTAGATCACTTCTTGAAGGAAACCTTTTACAATAATTGAGGTATTCATTATATCAAATAGATTACCTTTAGAATAGGAATGATTTTTCTTATGATGTATCTTTAAAAAACATGTATAATAAGATATTGGATAGTCTAGTTTTATTAGAGAAAAATAGGTGTTCTTTATTTTAATATCATTCAATCTAAAATGAATGTTTGGATCAAGGGGAAATTAGCCTTTATTGATTTTTTCTGAGACATTTGGATAAAAAGGTACCTTTAAAACACTCCAATGTTATCTTATCCACATAAACCTCATTTTTATTGTATATTTAGATAGATAAAGAATCTAGAAAATACGATTTTCTAAAACCTTGGTTTGTTTTATGAAAAATTTCAGGGTTATTGAAGTTTTTCAAAAACCATTATGTATTTCTATGAAAAATGGGTTAAAAATTTGATGATAAAAAACATATAATAGTAAAAAAATAGTTTCAAATCATTTTTTTATCAAAATATATTTATGGATTTTATGATATTGTGATATCCGTAAGAAAACCATGATGTATCTGAAAAAAAACACATTTTTGTTTCAATAGTATGACATTTTTAGGATTTTAAAAAAGATGGATATTTGAAAGGGAAAAAATATGTGGCCACATTGGTAAGTGCTTTCACTAGTGAAGACTCACATTATACTATATTGTAAAAAATGACCATTGTTTTTTATTTTTAAATTTTTTTATTAAAATTATCAAAACCCTCTACTAGACAAGGATTTTTGAAGTATAGAGGTAGTATTTTTTAAATTGTTTTATTGGATTTGATTGATGTTAAAAGACTTTAATTTTTATTCCAGACTTATGAAATGTTTAAAATTTAAAAATATGTTAAATATACAAGATATTGTACTATAATACTAAATTCTTATAATAAAGGATATATTTAAAAAATTATTTTAACTATTTAAAATAAAGTATTATTGAACATAATCAAGTAACAACTAAAAGAAACATGTGATATATTTTATAAATTTTTTTATATAATATATGAAAATATTATATCATTATAAAACTTTTCTTGAATATTTAGTTTTTTGGATGATATATATTATATAATTTAATTAAGAATTTGTTTATGATAAATTCAATGTAAATTTATAATATGACATAATTTATATTCAAATAAATAAAAAGTGTTCATGGTTTAATATTTATGGAATTTATATAACAATTTATTGATTATAATTTTTTATAACTATTTATTTATGAAGTATTAAAAAAAAATTATGTGATGTTTATATTTATGAATTATTTATTTATTTCTATTAGTTTATACTTTATTAAATTCATGAACATAAAATATTTATACTATTAATTAATGTCTAAATTTGTTTAATGTGATAAAATATTTTTTATAAATTTAATACAATGCGTATAAGGGGTTACATGACACATATGACATAAAATTTATTTATATTGAACCATAACTATGGTTTTTCATGTTTCATGAACACTTGAGTAAATATTGATTATGATTTATGAATATTAGGTTCTAAAATTAATTTTAATTGATGTCACCCTTGATTAATGATCTATAGATAGTTTGACTATGGACCAGACTACTATAAAGAACTAGACTATAACGACCCATACTTTAAATAAATTTTTATTACTTCATAATTGAAGCATACATATTTCAACATATAACAAAACCATGGTAGGAATGTATAGGTATGGTGTCTTTAGAAATTGGGAAACATAAACAACTGGTTCATAACAATTCTACATTGTCTCCTATTTATTTCATCATATATAGAGTCCATTTTTGGCATATCCTACTTAATACCCTTCTTCCTATCCTGGGGAAAAGAAAACATACAAAAGGGTGAGCTGAAATGCTCAGTAAGGGTAAACAAAATAAATATCAATCATATCATATTCATAAGAACATAACATTTTGAAAATATTATCCTGCAAAATAGATCATTATATCATAACATGGGATAAATCATGGTAGTGAAATGTAATCCCAATAATCATAACACAAAACATGAAACTTTTTTTAATACACACATAATCATAAAGAATAATTTCTTAGTAGTCAAGACTCATTGCCAAGACTATCATAGCGGACAAAGTCCATTTCTGAACCGAGTTCACTCCTCGTTTTAGTCCTGTATCACGAACCAGATTAACCTACAATTACAACCATGTCTATCTCATGAGATATAAATCTTTACCCAATGTATTGGAGGGAGATATAGGTCCCACCCATCTCATAATTATACCATTCTTATGTGTGCCACAAGATCATAAATCATACATCATAGCATAACCCATGTAATAAAATTGAATTCTTAAGCATCATGCCATCATAACATAATCCATAAGATAAAAGGACATCATAAAAATAATCCATCATAACATAATCAAATCAATGTAAAAATAGGGATAGAAATAGAACCCTATTTTATCTTAGATGGAAAATAATTTTGATAAAATGCTTGAACTCCATTCTTGAGGAAAATATCCTTTCTTCTTCAAAAACAAATTTTCCTTTCTTAATATGTCATACAATTTTAAACTAAAATAGGTTTATTAAAAATAAACTTGAAAACTTTTAAAGTATGATTCATGGAAATAATTTTCTATGAAATCATAAAAATCCCTTCATATCGCATATGTTAAAAAAACATTCTTCTCATACTATGGCCGAAAAAGTGAAAAAGTATCTCATACTGAAAACAAAAAAATATTCCATTCATATCTATTAATAAAAATTCACCAATAGGTAAAATTGGATTTAAACAATTTTATGAGGATATAAATAATATTACATATTTAGGAAACATGGATTTGGATGATAAATTTTCCCCAGTAAATTCTAAAGTATAAACAATCTTAGATAAAAATGAGATTGCGAGATTATCCGTTACATTAGGTCCGATATGCTTTGTACGTGTCTGAACCTCCTGTATAATGATTTATATAATGTTATTTAATTATTCTAGAATCATAATCATTGTTATGATATCATATATGGTCATATTTTTCACTTCTTATTAGTAATATTTCACTGTTACTTGTTATTCGAGTGTTCATTGCTTTATGTTCTTATGCATGTTTTGTTGAATAAATTCTTATTCGTATTTTTAGTTTATATAAACCTCATTTCCATAATTTTATTAGTGTAATATATATCATATTTATTCATTCTATTCATTTATATAATCATTATTCAATGAAGATCATGCAAAACGAGTCGCATCACATCGTGGAGACGGTAGGCCGTACATACCCACGAGCGATGATATCATTCCCATGACCGTGGAATTTTATTGAAGTGTATGTATACTATTTCAGAATCAACATAACTTTAAAATAATCATATATAGTTATTCTTTACACCATCATACCCATCCAAGTAAGGTGGTGGTGGAAAAAAGATTACACCACGGCGTGGAGACGGTATTCCGTACGTACGCACGCGCAGTGATTTCTTTTTCTGTAGGATGTATAGAAGGTGAAATATGGTTGTTTCATATTTATAATAACATATTAGTATATAACTGATACTGATTTTATTACTTACTAAGGAAACATCTAATGAAGAGGAAGTAGAAGAGGAAATAAATTTGAAAGGATCGGTAACAGATATTACCTCTTCTTCGACACGCCTCTTTGAAACCTCCTATTAGGACACTAATATTGGTCTTGGAAGAAGATCAGGACCACTAGTATGTTTCTAAGTAAGTTGATAAGGGAAGTGTTCAGGGGTTTTCCAAGCTTTAAGGCTCAAAATTGTGTGAGGAGGTGAGGGAGGACGTTCCCTTTTATAAGGGAGGAGAAGGGAACCTTTGGAAAAACTTAAAATATTATTTTATAATAAAGTCATATTCAGTTTTTAATAGCTCCAAATTGATTTATTTCGAAGAAAAGGTGGGGATGGGTCTAAATCCTCTCAACCAATAGGTTTTAGACAAGTTTAGGTTATCATTTTAAACTTATCATTTAGATTTAACTCTATGTTAAATAATTTAACTTTTACCATGTCTTCTTGTTTTTTTACACTAAATGGTTAATAAACATACTATAACAAGTCAAACGAACACCAAGTGGTTCATTATTAATATATATAACCTTATATATGTCATTTTTCTGAACCATAGATTTTTAGGAATAAAATCACAACTAATAATATAATATTTGATTTAAAAACAATTTTATTTCAATTTTGACACTATTTGGTAATTGAATTTTGTGAAAATCATAACAGAATTATTAGTTCAAAAAACTTAATTAAATAAATAATAACATGTCATATTGACCTATAAAATTAGTTTAATTTATAAAAAGTCTCAAATAACATTTATTTGGGTTTTAATAATATCAATTATGTTAATATTTCATTAATAAGGTAATTACTGCATCATCATTGTGTCATAAATAAATTAAACTATTTAATTTATAAAAATTATAAATAAAATACCATTATGTAGGAAATAGTTTTATCTTTATAATTAATATTTATAGTAAAATTTATCATATTTATAACCATATATTAAAAATGTTTTAGTTATTAAACATTGATTTTAACTCTTTTAACTCTTCTTTAAATAAAATAATAATAAGTGTCCTAATCTAATCCAAGTGGACCTAAATGGTAAAATGTTATTACTAAGGTTTTTTTTGGTCGAATTAAACTTATCCAATAGAATTAGGAAACGTTTTAGGGTAATAATAATATCATTTTTACCCTTAATTACCCTATTTACTTTTAACCGTGGTAAAAAGGTAAAAGGTTACCATTCACCAAAAGTTATTTTTATCTTATTGAACCAAATTTTACACCTTGATATTAATCGTGTCTCTTGGATTTTCTAAATTCCACTCACAGAAGTGGTAAAATTAATTTTTATGTAAATTTTCAAATTCTTTTAGGAGGTGGGTAAAAGACGGTGAAAAGTTCAATAATATATATATATATATAAATATAATTATTATAAAATGAATCCAATGAATTACATTGAACATATATATGTATCATGTATAAATTTTTACCTAAAATAAATTTAAATAAAATAAAAAATTATTTAATGAAAAGTCACTTTTTAAATAGTAACCCAGTGTTTTCACTATTCATCAAAAATTGAAAGTTTTCAGAAGAATACCAAAATTTCACCCTAGGATAATTTCGATATTCCGGATCCAAAAAAGAAGTCCATTTTAAAAGATAAAATTTATAAAATTTAAAAAATTGGATATTACTATTCCTAACAGCTAGTTTATATAATATTTTAATAACATATCGTTGTTTAGTGAAACTTGGTATTGCGTACAACGCAAGCTATCGAGGAAGGTTGATCATGTTTGTAACAAAAGTCAAGATAGTTTTGTGTGTAGTGAAACATTCTTATTTTTATGCATATAACATAAAAACAAAATATTTCTCATAAAATCTCGGGTGTTATATAGACCCCAGTATCTCAGAGCCAGTGCCTTACATTATTACATTGATATAAGATACAAGAAATCACATCCCAAAAGACTAAATATCTTATTATTTTTGAAAAAAAAGATAAATTCATGAATCATATATTGTAATTGAAAAAAGTAAACATATTAATACCTTTGAGAACACTATTATTCTCTTAGATCATCCCTATACAGTCAATCATAAAAAGCTATCTAATATCCTGGGAAAAAATAAAACACAAGAATGGGATGGTCTTAAATAATATGTAAGGGTATGTATATAGTGTAATATATCATAAATAACAATTATGGAAATGTAAGTAACAAAAACAATTTTCCTTTAATTAATAACATGAGAAAAATATGGCACGAATAAAAGATAATCGAGTAATTCCATATAAAAAATCCAAGGAGTTACAAGACTTGTCCATGGAAATTATACTAATTGAATAGTAACATGAAAATTAATAAATAATATCATAATTATTTAATTTATAATACTGGACATATAAACTATATAATTAAGGCCTCGTCTAAGACATTTAAAAATAAGTTGGAAAAGCGTCAGCCAAATCCCAAGTTGGTTTTTCTCATGAGATCAACTAATGAATTGGGGGAAATATAATCCCCCACCCATCTATTAATAAGTCCAATTCATTCATCATATTAATATAGTTAAACAGAAGAAACATAAACATAGTAAATGTAAATAACTTTTCCCAGTTAGTAAACATAGTCACAAACCATTTTGATTAATATGGTGAATAAAATCAAAATAGAACATCCATATTCAAAATGATTGTAAACCATTTAATAAAATGTGTTATATGGTATCATAAGATATAAACATCAATAGAGAATAATATTAAACATGGGAAGTTAACATAGATGAAAATACTCTAAAAAATCATGAAAAATTATGGAGAGAAATACCCTTCTTTTTACTTTGAAATAATTTATTTAAAAAGCGACTCAATTTTAAAATAAAATATTTTAATTGAAAAGAACCTTGTTAAATTGTAAATTTATCTTTAAAAAAATATGTTTTCATGATAGTGGAAAAATCTAGTCATGGTGCATATGTTACAATAAAATTCTTTATGTATTTTTGTAAAACATTTCATAAAGTACATTGTTTAAAAGAATAACAAAGATATTCTTTTCAAAACATTTTTTTAAAAAGTAAAACATGAGATAATGTCATTTAAAACTATTTAGGATAATAGTAAAAATATTTTTAATTTTTTTAGAAAAAACCAACTGGGAAGAAAAATAGTCCCTAGTGAATACTTAAACACGAATTATCTCAATTAAAGATTAGACTGTGAATTAAAACCATACCTTAGGCCTGATTTCTTTCATACATGTCATACAATCTTTCATAATGGATTTAAAAATATTTTTAAATCATAAAATAATAATAATAATATTTTATATATAATATATGATACCCATATAAAATTTTACCACTCATTTATTAATAATGTTCTATTTATTTCACTGTTTCCGATGTTAATTGTCATGTTTTCTCAGGGTTGTTTTGTCTTGAAATTCATGGTTCTCTTGAATAAGATATATATAAAACATCTATATAATAATAATAATTTCATAAATATCATATTTAATTATTAAATACATTTTTAGTCACTATTTAATTTTTAACTTAGATAATAAATTACATCGTTTTGTGGAGATGGTAAGTCGTACGTACACATGAGCGATGATATCATTTATATTTGGTTTAGAGGGAAAGTAATTTGATGATATATTAATTTAATAAGATCAATAACCTATAATAATTATTAAATAAATTTATATATATATATATATATACTTTATTTCCATCATAATAACCTTCCTAGTAAAATGGTGATAAAAACAAATTACACCACTACGTGGAGATGGTAATTCATAAGTATGCATGCACAATTCATTCGTTTTTCTTAAGATAGATAAAATGAGGAATATGGTTTTCCCATAATAATAATAACATATCCGAATATATATGATACTTTATTTGTTACTTTATCATGGAAACAATACATGAATTGGAAGTATATGTAGAAATGAACATAAATTAGTTAGTAAAAACGATTACCTCTTATTTGATTGACTTTCTTTAGATCTCTTCTTAAGAGATACAGGGATGCTCTTTTTGGAGAACCAGGATACCAAAAAATTGGATTAGGAGGTTGGAAATAGAAATGGGTATGTTTTGGTCAAGATATAAGGCTCAATGGTTTGTAAAGAAGTGATGATGGATGTGCCTTTTTATAATTGAGGTGAGGGGTACTTTAAGAAACTCTAAAAATATTAAATTATTATAAATTAATTTTCATTTAAAAAGGAATAAAAAGTTATTTGTTTCAAATATAATATGCTTATGAGTCAAAATAATCTCAAAAAAATAATTTTATAAAATTCTAGGTGACATTTTTACTATTATCTTTTGGTTTTAACCCTTATTTAATCTCTTTAACTCTTATAATGACAACATGGTTTTTTACTATTTGAGGGTAAATATTCCAACAGTAAAATGATAAAATAACCATAGAAGAATGATGAATGATATTTTAAATGATATATCTATAATATTTATTAATTTTATATTTTTTTTATAAATTTAATATCATTTAATAAAATATTATGTATTTCAATATAACATTAATGTCAATTTTGACACAATTCATTACTTTGACATTACAGAAATCAATAAAATTATATATCTTAAAAGAGACTAATTTAACACATCACTAACATGTCAATGTTATTTATATAATTATTTTATGATATTAATTATGTCAAATAATATTAATTATAATATTTTTAATATCATTTATTTTCCATTTCCATTAATTAATCAATTACTGAATAATCATTATGAAAGACTTTAAGTCAATTATTTATTCTATAAAAAATTGAAAATAAATTATAATTATTAATATCAAGGTTTTATTTTTCAAATGACTATTTATAGTTGAATATATGTATTAAATAACCACATATAAAAAATGCAATACATCTTAAAAACATTAATATGACATATTTTCACTTTTTTAAAATAAAATATTATAAAATTATTAAAGACATCCAAATGGCTCAAAGAGGCCATAAAATCAGAAAATGGATGACATTGGTCGAAAATAACTCATCTAGTTAAATTAGGATAAATTTTGGAGTAATTTTATAATATTTATAATATTATTTTTACTCTTAATTACCTAATTTACCCTGAACCGTGGTAATTAAAATTACTATGGTTTAATTCATATTGTCTAAAAGTAAAAGGGGCATATTTAAAAAATATAGACCATATAATTAAAAAATATTCTGATGAAGGTAATTTAATTAATATATATATATATATATAATTTATTTAATTTTACATTAAAATAAGTTTAAATTGTAATTTAATATTATAAATGTTTTAGATGAAATGTCAGTTTTCCATTAAAATGTTGTGTTTTTTACTATTCACCAAATACTAAAACATCTCCGAAAAGCATGAAAATTTCATCCAAGGTAGAATTTGATATTATTATTTCATAAATGAAGTTTATTTTTGAAAATATAACTTATAAAAGCATCACAATTTATTTTTAATAAAATTTTACGCTTAAAAGGTATTAAAATTGTCTTTAGAAAAATATAGCCTTTTAATGTGTAAAATTGGATTAATTCTTATCATAGGCCTATAAAATATTTTGTATGAATGTAATTAAATTTTATTGAATGTATAATATTGAAATTTCAAAATGTGGTTAATACTATTCATTCCAACTATTTAATGTTTAGGTTATAATAATATTTTATTATTCATTTAAGCTAGGTGTTCCATGAAATATAAGATATTGAAGAGATTAAATTTTAAAAGATACATACCATAAAATATTGGGGTGTTACAACTACTCACTCCTAGGGGGGATTAACATTTTCCTACAAAGGTAGGGTTTGAATAAATATTTCCACATACTATATCTTACGATGATTTTGGTTTCATATGATTATAATACTTTATACAAATTAGTTTTACAGACCTTATACATGAGATGAGTTAATATTTGGGTAAATATAATTATCTTTCATTTTTTGGTAAGTAAAAAAAAATCTGTTGTATAAATTTTCATAAATTAATATGGTTTCTATATTTTAATTTGGTTGATGGTATAAGATATAAAAACCAAATCATTACAATCATGTATATATGAAATGAATACGTGAGAAAATATAGTGAGACTTAGAAACACCTCAAAATACTAACTGTTAGATTCCTTCCAAAGTAAACAATTTTCATGTCCTATATTATCTAAATGATTAGGTTTTTGAAAAGTCGGGTTCCCAAGGATTATATTATATAAGGAAACTATGTTATAGGAGATCATAATAATATTATATTACTATATATGGTATAAGATTTTGATCACCAGGAAACCATAAATGTTAAGATACTTGAGGAATAGAGTTATGTTAATATATATTAGGGGTTTGGGTAATTACTCATTAGATCAGCATTGAAATATTCATATATTATATCATTTACATTAGTTTCTACTTAAATATATAATATATGATAGAAAAAATTATAGTACTCAATGATATGGGAAATATAGATCTTTCCCACTAATATACTTAATCTAAATATAAATGGTATATCATTTGAGTAGAAAAATTAATTAAATGTCCTTATTAAACTATTATAATATATGATATTCATATGATAAAAAATTCTACTATAGAATAAAATGAATTCATCATATTTATTTATATTTGGATCAATTATGTTAAAGAAAATCTTAATCAGAGAAACTAACTAAACTAGTAAAGGAATTTATTTTTTCAAAATAGAAAAGAAAATTCTATGTGTTGGAGTTGAAATTTTTTAGAAAGAATGAGATTATAAAGATACTCAAGAAGAGAAATTTTCTTATAGTTTCCTGGTAAATATTATCTCTATATATATATTTAATGAATTTTTATATGGTTCCCATACTTCAAAAAAGACTTCAGAATATAAATTATTCTATAATGATGTTTTTGATTCTTTTTATTTGGTCTAGTGAGTCACACTACTTTTTTTCCATATATTCCGTCACTCCAAAGATGGGTGGCCTCTTCCACTATTGATGGTGATGTTAGATACTTGATCAAAATGGGGTTATGGGATGTTGATTATTCCTTCAATAAATATCTCCTTGGATCCCATAACCTAGTTCAGGTCTCCAACACATATTTGATCCATTTTGTATGAAACTTTTTCTCAATGCCACCTCGAGGTGGATTACATATAATTACACTACTTATATCTCAATAGGGAACACACCTTCATTTAGAGTTTTTTTTGGAAATGTTGGTAATGTATATGAATCTCTAGATGTTTGTTGTGTTGGTCCCCTATAATGTCTCCCCATTTTGAATTTATAGGTATATCATATGAGGAATCTTTGGCATATAACCTAAGGCATTATGTGTTGTCCATGAGCTAGTTGGTGCCCGAGGCATAAGTCTTCTGATGTTTTTTACCAATGGAATCCCATGTTTATTATATGGGGTAGTGGTTCTAGATGAGTTAAAAATTATAATATCTTATAGAGAAATTTGGGTGGTTAAATGTGTCCCAAAGGGGAATATTTGATACTTGAGATTTAGTGAAGTATGTCCCCAGGGGAATGATTTCGCACTTGGTATTTGGTAGAGTGTTCCCCCAAAGGGGAATATTTTACACTTTTGGGTTTGGTGGAGTGTTCCCCTAGGGGGGATTTCACACTCAGGGTTTGGAAGACTGTGTCCCTAGGGGGGAAGATTTTACACTTGGTTTTTGGTGGAACGAAACACAAGGGGGGGTTTCACACTCAGGGTTTGGCAGTGTGTACCCCCATGGAAAAATATTTCAAACACAAGGTTTTGTAGAGTGTGCCCCCATAGGGAATTACTTCATACTCAAGGTTTTTTGACTATTTCCTCAGGGGGAATCTTTCACACTTGAGTTTTTGTGGAGTGTGTCCCTAGGGGGGAGATTTCACACTTGAGGTTTTGTGGAGTGTGTCCCCAGGGGGGGAGACTTCACACTTGGGTTTTTCGTGATTGTACATCATGAATACATTCTATGTACCCTATCAGTAAAAATTGATTAAAACCCATTTAGTTCAATAGAAAAGTTTAAGGTTGTATTCTAGGACTGGTCTATATAGTTTAACATCATACAGTATAAATGCTGGTGTTTCAGAAGGAGTGTCAATGAGGGATTGTGTGGGGATTAAGAATGTGGGATAACTGTATTCTAAAACTGGGGTAGTGATGGTGTGAATGGTTCTTATATGTGGGAACTTCCTAGTTGATGTTATGGGCAGTGTTGGTGTGATTGGGGCTTATATGTGGAATCTACCCAGGTGCTTCTCGAAGTAGCGTTGATGTGGATAAGGAAAACAAGTGAGATATGACCAAGTGATTATATGGGGAAACGATGGTATGACTAGTATTTATGCATGGGATATTCCTAGATGCTACTATGGGGAAGCATTAGTATGATTGTAGATTATGTGTGGAAGCTTCCCAGGTGCTGCTAGGAGTAGCGATGATATGGTTGGGGCTTATGTGTGGAAGCTTCCTATGTTATATTATGGGGTAGTGATGGTATTATTGGGGATTATATATGAGATCTACCAAATTTATGTCATGGGGAAGTGTTGATATGATTTCAGCTTACGCTTGGAAGATGCTCATGTATAGATAGGAGAAGTGACGATGTGGTTAGAACATATGTGTGGGAGTGGCCAAGGTGTCTGGGTATCATCTCACGCATATCACATGAGGCATCTTATGATTCTCACACCAGTAATTTGGTACTTATAACATAGGCAATCCACTATGCACCGCATAGGGTAATGTTATAGTTTAACGTCAAGTGAAAGGATGTGGTGTGTGTTGTAATAGTGGGTTCCTTGGCCCCAACATCAATGGTACTTTTGATTACAATTACATGTATAAAATTAGATAAATAAATGTATTTATTATTATAATAATAGTTTTGAAATATTATTATAAACTATTTACATAGTAATTTCCTTAGACTATGGGTCTTATCAAAAGGTTATAGTAATTCTCATCTATAATGAGAATATCAAGATACTATAATAGTAATCGAAAATATATATGTCCAATGGTCTAGATACATCCTACTAAGAAGACGCATATGATGTTTTAATATTAGGTGATGGGGGTCATATGCATTAATACTACTTCTGATGAAGTTCACACTTGGTGATTTGTATTAGTGAGATCACGAGGAGAGACCCACCAATAGGAACACCACATGTTTTAGGTGTCATTGGTTGTTCCAATATATGAACATGTGTATTAATCTCAGGAATTGAGATCAATATCATTGTGTTCCATTTGATCACAAAATTTTATGAAAGGTGAAAAAAATGATAATTAAATGGTGGTGAGGTAGTTTGTGTTGGGTGCGTCATTGGGGGTATGACATTAGTTGAATGATCAAGATATATTTTTTCACTTCTAAGTTGAGTAAGAGATATCTTGTGGGCCCAGGTTGACCAAGATGTAAATACCTTCACAAATCCATGGAGATGGTATAAGAAGTTATGTCCATCCAGTAAGGTCACAAAATATATAAAGCAACCGAAGGATGATGACACTAGTGTCAATCCTACTTTACGTGATATCACGATACAATGATATTATATCACACTTTAAGTGTTCATAGGAGGAAGGCATAACATTGTAATTACATATCACCATATGGTCTATACTGGGTTTCTATACTTCGTTATTGTTCTATGGGTTGGATACACTACTATTGAGATAAGGTCCTTTAGGGTCACACACTAAGTGTATCCAAACATTCCAAATATTCTAATGAATAAGAGTTTTGGGCAATGTTTTCCCCACATGTGTGGGATGGTGAACATATGAGGTTGAAGGATAAAAAATATAACTAATTTAATTATATTATTAAATATTATAATAATGATGATTCAGTGTATTTCTCAAGTTATTCACATGTTTTTTATAATAAATGTTAATATGAAAAAATTACAATTTTTTGAACATTGGATGTTTAAGGTTCTTTAAATTATTTGTGGAGATTATATTCTGAGTTAATCGTTCGTATTTTTTCATGTCACATTTTATTTTTCTTGAAGTAAGTGAAAAAATATTTGTGACATTTTTGACAAGTTTATTAAGTCATATATGCGTTCAAAGGTCTAAAATGAAGGTTATTACTTTCCAGGGACCAAAGTGGAATTTTAGAATGTATAACCTAAGTATAAAAGATCATTTTAGATTCATGATTTTATAGCACCAAAATTTGAATGAATTTAGAGATAGAAGGTATGTTATCCTCTCATCTTATGTTTTGAAGGAATGTCATGGTTGGATTGATCTTGCATTCTCGATCAAGTCTTCATTCTCCAAGAAACTGATTAGACGTCATAAGGCTCTTTTATTTCCCATGATGGCACCTAGAAAATGTAGATCAATGATCCTAGAGTTATAGAGCACATGTGGATGATCAAGATGAACTCTAGTTTGACCTATTATAACCATGAATGATCGACAATGAGTGAATCAAAACGGTAACTACAAATGAACAATGAATTGTCTAAGCTTTCATTTGATTTTATTTTTCATGATGAAATTGAATTACATGTGATCCTTTTTGAAATCCAGGAAAGTGTTTTTGTGAATTATATGTTTTTAACATGAATCCAAACACAATATTATAATCATCACCTTCTATATCACATTCGCTAGGCCTTAACATTCATCAAGTATTATTTAAGAGAACATGTAATTAATTAAGTCCAATACTTTGAAATTTCAACTAAATTTTAAATTATTAAATAATAGGGGTTTGATGGAGTCCCTATGAAAATAAATAAATGCCAATATGATTTTTTTCTCTATGATATGGCTGATCAAAGATCAATAGGTTTTGTGTAAAACATGTTACCCAAACTAAAGATTTATTTTATGCATTAATTTAATAGCTACTGGTGTGATGGATTTTATCCCTATCATGATGTATGTACATTTCAGAGTAGATGAATATATCTAAAGCTTCTTGGGTTAGTATATTTCTAATAGAATCTCTCTATGGAAGTTTGTTTAATTAAATAGATAATGCTTCCCTTGAAATCTAGTTTCAATCTTCTTAGAGAAGCATGTTTAGTTAAAAAAAATAAAGAATCCAAGGGAATCTAGGTTACAGATTTCCCATGAATCATTTTTAACTAAATGAATAACGCTTCCCTTGTAAACCAGTTTGTAACTTATCCTTGAATCCTATTTATTTAAATGGATAAATCTTCCCATGGAATCTTGTTGAAAGATTCTTAAAAATCTTATTTAATTAAAAGGATAAATCTTCCACTAAAATCTTTTTCAATTGAATGGAAAATGGATCCCTTGGATGTTTATTTAAATATTCTCGTGGAAGGGTGTTTAAAATATATATATATAAGGAAAAAATCTTACATTGAATTTTTTTTATCATTTTATATTATTATATGTGTGTGTGTTTGTCCTTTAAATTGATACCCCCTCTTAGGCTGGACAAATTTGGTCGGGGACTGACTGGCCTGACCTATTTAACCCTTCATTGGTCTTAAAATAATTTATTGGGGATCATCTTTAGTAATTATTAGGCTCGAAAAATTATAAAAAAATATAAAATTTAATTTAATTTTATGGGATTTAATAAAATTATTTCAGGTGTTGTGGGATGAATTAATAATTAATTAGATCTATTTTAATAGATGTTAATGAATTAAAAATACCACTGATTTTTATTTGATAAAATATTATTTTTCTTATGAAATATTATTGCATCTTGACTAGTCATGAGATGAGGTGAACCCATACATTTTTGGTTTATTATTTACTTAATTTTTTTATTGCATTTACGTTCTATAAAATTTAATATTTATTTTATTTTAATGATCTATGAATTGTCCATATATATTTAATTTGTATAGGGGAATGTGTAGACACATTTAAGTGATAAAAATTTAATTCTTCACCCCATGCCCCTCCTCACCTATGTGTGAGTATACATTGAAAATATCAGAGGAGTTCGTGGTGACATGGTTCAAGTTGAGAGTAGGCATATTCCAAACAAGTGAAGTGCACAAGAGTTGTTGGAACCACAATTAAAGTTAGGTATTGACTTATTTAATTCCCCTACGGTATCAGTATATCCATTATTCTCTAAATGGATTAAAAATAGTTAATATCTCATGATCATATCATTATTTATTTATTTTTTAATCTACATGGTTAATTATTTTGTGAATATGTATATATTATGTGTGATCTCATAATATAATAATAAGCAAGCCTTCAAAGATAAAATGAATATGTGTGGTGAATATTTTCTATTTAGAACTATTGTTATATTGTGAGTGCGATCACATAGAAAAATCATGTTAAATATAAAATGATTTCATTTACTGATATTAAGTTACCAAATACCTCTAAGAAAATATTAAATCATCAAATTCCTTCCATCACTGAAATTTGAGTAAAACAAGGTGTACAGGGTTCTTGGTCAACCAATAATGTGGGATCCTCCCACTATCAAGGAGTTATTATGAGAGTGTTTGGGAGACTTAACTATTGTTATATGTAACAGGATAACCAAAGATATCTTAAGGAAAATTTAGAGGCAAAGAGTTGATTTATGAAAATTAATTCTTTATAGGAGATAGGACCCCAGTCAATAGATAAAGGATCTATGAGTTAATGAGTTTAGCCCAATTAGTGCCTACCTTGGACTCCTTGTGTAGTGGCATAGACAAACCTTGTAGACTATGAATATGGTTTTCAAGGATCCTTTCAACTAAAATACTTGAGAGATAGATTATTCCGATTCTAGTATATAGGGTTCCTAAAATTTGATAAAACAGTGGGATACATTTAAAATATATAATTTTATGATGTGTAAATCATTAATCAATATAAAATTACAATATTCTAGATTTAATTTAGCAGAAAAATATCTAATAATAACACAAGTAAATTATGATAATATTGAACCAATAAAAGGTCCCAACTAGCATGAGTTTCCAAAGAGTATTATAGATTCTTGTGTAAAGTACTATGAAATTAGTGAATTATAGGTGTTGCTATCCCAAAACCTGTTAATCTACCTTAGGAAAAAAGGTTGCTAATTAAAAAAATCCTTACAATAGACTCGTGTATTATGCATATTATTCCTATATCATAATGATATCATCAATTTATGACGTGAGTTGTGAATATAACATGAATACATGAATTATTTCACATGTTGTATCATCTCTAAGAAGCTGTTGAGGAGAATGAAAATCAAAGCTGTGAATATGTGATGTTTACACTTGATATGTATAAATTTGAAATACATATCATGATATTTCAAGGAATCCCATTATTCTAACTTTTTTAACCATTAATTCAGATTTTATTAATATTAAAAATGAATAGTATGGATAAAAATGCTTCGTTACCTTCTGCGTAATGTTTTCCAAGAAGTATGATCTTAAAGAGAGTTTAATCTTTAGTTATTATAGTGAATAAGTAGAAAGATAAGGTGAAAAGTACAATGAAAAGAGAGATTCCATAGGCACCTACAAAATGTACTTTAATGAATGAGGTATTAAATAGGAGGATATCTTCTTTTTATATCTTGAAATTTATATATATAATTTCAATAAAATGAACTTAAATGAAAGAGAACGTATTTGTTTCCTCTTAAGGAATAATTGCCAAGAATAATTAATGTTTCATTTTTACTTCTTAGGTATTAAATACAATTAAATTATCAAATATTAGTATTTATATATAGTAACCAAGTATATAAAGAAATTTTACTATATGTAAGGTGTGTTCTCCAAGAAGTTCAGAAAATGAGATTCCTAAATCAATGGTGTGTATTACACAACTTCTATATATATAAGTTTGTAGATTATAGTCGAACATTTGGAGTATCACCAAAAAATTAATCTCATGTTTCCATTGGGCATAACGAGGCATTGTTCCAGTTTTGGAATATATTTTTTTGTGGTATCTAATAGCCAATCCATAGTTTAGTGATACATGAATCGGTGACAATACGTGATTAATATAAAATTTAAGACCAATATACCCATTTTTGGTAAGAAAATACTTTATCAATCAAAACTAAATAGATTTCAAGGATATTGGAAGTATGGTTTTAGACTATTTTGATTTAATGACCTTAGGTATTATCAATATACTAATATACTTATTTTTGGACAAAGAAACTTTTATAAATAAAGGTAAGCCACAAATCTTTCAAAACTAGTTGTGATAGAGAGCGTGGACTATTCCATGGTTAATATAGTGGTATGAATACTTCATAAGATTCCTCCTTGTGGTTAAGAAATGTTAAAATGAATTATTATATACACCTTTTCAAAATGTATGGGAGGCTTTGGGATAATATGACAAAGAATATATTGATCAAGCATTCATTGACCAAAATAATATAGCATTGAGTTATTTTTAATGGAACATTACCTTATACACATTAAATTTATGATGATAATAAAGAGGATTTACGAAAAATATTACATGTTAACATTGATAAATAAAATATAGTGTGGGGAAATTCCTTAACTAACATTTCATTATACACATTAGAGTCATGATGTGAGTAATAAGATCATAACTATTAGAACTCATTCATTGTAGATACATCAATTTTTTAATACATGATTTAGAAATAATGAATTTATACCATAATAATATGTTAACTATCATGAAAAATTTATATCGTCTAAGTTATGGTATGAAAAAAATCCATTATGTCATAAGAACATGTATGTAGATCCAAATAGTTAGTTAAGATATAAAAAACATGCATTAAGAAAAAAAATATGTATCTATAGTAATCATCATAATGTTTTATAAATATATTACAAAAATACTTATTATAGAAAATATATAGTCAACTTCTAGATTATATATCTATATAATGCTTTACATATATATTTTAGATTTTAAAATCCCATGTTTTTTAAAAGATAGACTATGTTCAATAGCCTACATAATACGCCACATCGAACATAAGAGAAAAACTAAATATTATGACGTTTCTTTATAACATAGATATTAAAATGGGGGGAATGAATAGTATTAATTGATTTATGAAAATATTGTTTACACAAGTATCTAATTAATTCTTTTGTAAAAAATTATTTATAAATGAAAATAAAACCCTTTTTAATTAAAATGATTTTTTTTAAAAAAAATTATTTAAATGAAAATTAGTGAGTTTATAAAATAATAAAATCACTCTTTATGGATATTTATTAAATAAATATAAATTTAATATATTAAATTTATTGTTTAAATTTCATCTTATATATGTTCTATACATGATATAAGAATAAATTCAATTTTTCAGTTAAAAGAAGTATTTTTCAAAAAAATATAGTTTTACCGCATTTTGATAGTGAACCCATTTTAAATATAGTTTGAAAAAAAATTATATATTATATTTGAAAAAATAAATTTCTTATTTAGAATAGGGACATCAAAATTTAATTTGGTTGAATTTTCGTATTTTGCTGATAAAATTCATTTTTTATGAATAGGGAAAAATACTGCATTAAAATTCAAAGCTCCATTTTCATCAATTTTTTTATAGTTATATTTTTTTATTAATTGATTTTATAGTATAATTGGATTATGTTTTTGCTATTGAATCTAATTTTGGTAATTTTAGGTAATTTCACATTAAAAATTGATATAAACACATGTCCATATTTTGATGGATTGAACTTTTAAAAAACCCATTTACTAATCTTGACAATCGGGATGACTTTTATATTAATTAATGAAACTTATCTGTTTTTAATTTTTAAAAATTGATTCCATAATTTGAATCATAAAGTCCAAATTTTTTAAACAGGTCCATTATATTTTTAGACATGATGAATAATAACTTTAGTAATTACTCTTATTTACAACATTTAATGGTTAAATCATGTTTATAATAATATAAAACTACCCTAAAACTTTTCCTAATTTTCTGGGATGACACATGGATGAAAAAAATTATTGGGTTGAAACTTTGGCATTTGAAATCCACTTGTGTGTGATTATGAAACATATAAATTTTAATTTAAAGTAAAGAAAGAAATTTTATAAACATATATCTTATCACTAAAATAATTTTAATATTTTTTTATATAAGTAATATCTCAACTATAAAAATTCATTATAAATATTTTTTTTTTATATCATGGTATTTAATTTTTAATTTTTTGACATTATAATATGAAATTTAATTATGACACAATGATAATGTAGTGATTGCTTTATTGATGAAGGAATCAAATAAATGATATTATAAATATTAAAATAAATATAATTTTACATAATTTAGGTAATTTGATATTTTATGGATGAATAATATATGTTATAATATTATTTTATGGTTTGGTTAGAAGTTATCTCCAAATTTAGATTGTATTTATACTCAAAAACATGAATCGTGTAAAAATTGACATAATTGGTGTTTTATAAAAATAGTAAATTACAAAATTATTTAAAAATAATAAAAATATATAAAAATCCCAAAGTGACTATTATAAGGTATAAATTTTCATTATGTGTCCAATTATGGTAAATTTAACCCATATAGGTAAAATTGGTAGCCTCTTAATAGTTAAAGTTTTGTTACCAAAATTAAAATTAAAAGAGAATAATTAAGGGTAAACAGAAAAGATAAGGATTAAAATAAAATAAATACATATCTAAAAAATTATTAGACTATTGTATTTAGAAATATAATCTTATTATATTTTACATATTTCAAGTTTGAGAATTTGTTAATAAAAAAAGAATTTAAATTAATTTAATAATTTAAGAGTTTCCAAGGGTGCCCCTTCCCTCTACTATAAAAAGGTAACATTTTTCTCTAATACTCACCCTTAAATAACCCTTTGGTTCGGCCAATACCTGAAAAATACTCATCCTAGAATCTCTATCCTCATTCTAGAAGCTTACATTAGGGCATATATACTCCCAAGGAAGCCTTTTGGTATATACCAAAATAAGTTACCCAATTAAGAGGTAACATCTTCTCTCATGGTGTTTTGTTTCATTTCTATTCTGCATTCCCTAATATCTTATTATTATATGATTACATAAAAAAACCAATATAATATATATATATATATATTAATATGTTTTAGGCTATGTTTATTATATACACTTACACACACATCCATTTAATTGGTAACGAACATATTGTTTCTATGTATGGCGAACTACTACCTCACGAACAATGATTGTTCAATTTTCACAAACCACCACTCATGGTGGCCATTATAATGGAAAATATTTTAAAATATTATATATATTATATTTATATTTTCTATATTCTTATTTAATATTTATTTAGATCATACCTTTATTCACTCCATATTGTGTAAATATCACAATTTCATTTGAGGAAATGTGGAATAGTGCCCCCTAAAAGTGACATGACTCATTCCCGCTATACATGGACCCTATAAAGGATGGTTTTATAAAAAAAATGAAAAATAAAATAAATTGATAAAATAATATTATTATAATATAAATTTATATCATTTAATTATTATTCTTTTAATATGACAAAGAAAAGAAAATAACGTTCATGCGTACTTACAGCCTACCGTCTCCATGAATGGGGCATTTAATTTATTCTTTACTGAGATTTTTATTCTAATACAAGGTTTTTAAATGGTTTACATAGGATTTAAATAAGAATAGTGTCAATAGGGGGTAAAAGAAAAATTTATGAAGTTTAAACATGAAACAAAACTATGTTTCTTATAAATGTTTTTCTGTTTTATGAAAAAATGGATAGTGAGTAGAGGTGTCTACTTTATAATTTTTAAGTTGTTATGTAGGAGTTATCACCCAATTATATAAAGCTATAAACCTGAAAACATCTTTGATGTGAATTAAAGTCAAATTATTGACTTATCTCAAGATTAATTAATGTTTAAGGATGGGGCCTTATAGTTAGAATCAAAGGTTGGTTTAGATAAATTTATGGATTATGATGTATTCTAAAGAGATAGGGATATCATATGAGTTTATAATTTTTAGGTTAATCATAATTTCAATGTCTGAGAAATCCATTTTGAGGCTTTATGTTGCAAAATTTTAAGGAGATTAACAGTACTTTTTGAGAAATATATTTTTGAGGTAATTATGGGTTATTAATTTTTGGGATTCAAAATGAATGGGATAATATAAAATTTGAGGTTAAAATATGTTATGGTTATTTTTGAAGATTTTATCTCATTTTTGGAATTTTATAAAATTATATAGTTTTTAAAAAATGACCACATGAAGACCGCGTGATAACCTGTCACGTTATACAAGGCTACAGGAATCAAACCCACCACCAAAGTGCGGCCGAGCATTATCACCTACCATTAGCCTATGTGAATTAATTAGTTAGTATGAATTATTCTTTTTTAGTTAAATGATCTTATGGATTCAGAATACGTTGATTTGAGATAAATATATTTTATCGATTTGATATCCTAAGTCTCATAAAATGATATGGAAATTTTGCGGTAAATGTTATTTTTGGAGATATTAACTATTTTGGGAACTTCATATGATTAAGGTAAATATAATATTGTAAGATTTTATTGGAGTAATAGTTGAAATATTTTTTGGAAGAATCTATGAAATTAATTGTGGATTTTTTGGAATTATGTTATTTATGTATATGATTAACATATCATGGAGAATATGTGATTAGGTTAATTACTTTTTAGTATGAGACTTTAAGAGTGACTGATTGTTTTGGAGATACATGTTAAAATTTATCCTGGAAGACTATGAGGTCAAATTCTTCTTAGTTTTGTGTTTTAATATTAGTTTTATTATTTTACGGAATTTTAAGGACATTTTCTTCTTGAATGGTCTATGTAGAACATTGGTATTACTGTTGAATTTTGTAGATTAAAACTTTTCGTTCTCCTTATAAAGGATTATTAATTTTGAGGGATTATATTATATTATAAGGACCATTTTGGTTTTGGTTACTGTCTAAATATAGGGGAAATATATAGTTCATCTTTGGTTGATTTTGTTATTCTCTAGAATTTTATTAGAGTGTTGTAGGTGTGACCAAGTCATCTTAAATACTAATCGATTAGAGAAAAAGATGATTTTTTTGTAGAATTAAATTAATGGATGAATCTCTACAAGTAAATTAATTATATTTTATTTATTTTCTTATTCTAAGTAGTAAAATAATTCCCTCAACATTATGAAAATGATCTTTAAACAAGAAATCCATTTAATTTTTGTACTGTGAAATCAATGACCTTTTAACCAATAAAAAATTTATGGTTTTGTGATTGTTAAATTTATCCAGATCATGTTTTCTGTCACCCTCCATCAAAACATGATAGTTATTTTTTCTTCCATATCCATGTTTTTCTACATGGAATCCTTGTATGTGTTATCTCTGGTGACCTTCACATGGTCCCTTCTTTCATTTAAAGTGGATGTTTTATTAATCCTTTTTTATATTTGTGGTTGCAACAAAGGTATTTTGAAAGTTATACTGGAGTTACAAAAAACAAATTCAAATTAAAATTGTTAAATTTCAAAAAGGGGGTATAATGAAAAATCCCATGTTTTTTATTGAGACACTATGTTCAGTAGCGTACATAATATGCCACATCAAACATAAGAGAACAACTAAATATTTTTATGTTACCTTATATACTAGCTATTAAAATGGAGGGAATAAATATTTTTAGTTTATTTATGAAAATATTAGTTACACATGTATTTAATTAATTTTTTTGGACAATTATTTATAAATGAAAATAAAACCATTTTTAATTAAAAGGTAATATTTTTCTAAAAAACTATTTAAATGTAAATTGGTTAGTTTATAAAATAATAAAATCACTATTTATGGATTTTTATAATGAAATATATATTTAATATATTCAATTTAATGTTTAAAATTCATCTTATACATTTTCTAGACATGATATAATAACAAATTCAATATTTCGGATAAAAGAAGTATTTTAAAAAAAATACATATTTATTACCTTTTGAGGGTGAACCCTTTTTAAATATATTTTTTGAAAATTTTATATGATATATTTGACAAAATAAACTTATTATTTTGAAGCGGGAGATCAAAATTTACTTTGGTTGAATTTTGGTATTTTTTTGATAAAATTCTATTTTTTTTATGAATAGTAAAAAATTATACATTTTAATTCAAAAATACCTTTTTGAATAATTTTTTAATATAGTTAGATTGATTTTTAATTGGTTTTATAGTTTAATTGGGTTATTTTTTTATTATTTAATCCAATCTGGTTCATTTTAGGTAATTTCACATTGAAATTTGATATAAAAAATGTCAATCTTTTGATGGTTTTTAATTTTAAAAAATTCATTTTCTCTTTTTGAAAATGAGAATTAATTTTAAAATAATCATTAAAACTTATTTTTTGGGAGTTTGGAAAATTATGTTCTATATTTTGAATCACAAGGTCCAAATTATGTAAACATGTCCCTTGTATTTTTTGACATGATGAATATAAACTTCAACGATTATTTTTGTTTGCCACAGTTAAAGGGTAAATTAGGTAAATAAGGGTGAAAATAAAATTATAATAACATAAAACTCTCCTTACACTTGTCCTAATCCCACTGGATAATATATGGTTGACCAAGACAACCCTTGTGATGAAAATTTGGCCTTTTTAAGCAAGTTGGGTGTGATTATGACACTTATAACTTTTAAATTAAAGTAAAGAAAAATTGGTTATAAACATATATCTTCTTAATAAAACAATTATAATATGGTTTTATATAAATCGAATATTTTATTATAAATATTAATTAGTGATATAAAAATATTTACAACATCATAGTATTTTTTTTATAATTTTTAGATGTTAAATAATAAAATTCTATTGTAACACAATGATGATGCAGTGATTGATTTATTAAGGTAGGAATCAAATAAATGATATTATAAATATTAAAATAAATATTATCTGACATATTTTATGTCATAAGTTATTTTTTAGGTGAATAAAACATTTTATAATACTATTCAATTGTTCGGTTCAAATTAAAATCTCTGTTTAGATTTTACACAAATTCAATAAATTTAATAGCATAAAAATTGGAAAAATTTATGTTTTATAAAAATAGTAATTTATTAAATTATTTAAAAACACTAAAAATATTTTAAAATCACTAAGTTAATGTTATAAGGTCTAAAAGATCATTACATTTCCAATTATGGGAAATTTACACCACATAAGTAAAATTAATAGCCTCTTAATAATTAAAATATTGTTACCACAATTAAAATTAAAAGATAATAATTAAGTGTAAACTAAAAATATATGGTTTAAAATAAAACCAATTAATGTATAAAAATTTCATTTATGATATTATTTCGAACTATAATAATATTTGATTATACATATCTCAATTTTTATCCTTTTTAATTAAAAAATTAATTTATATTAATTTAATAATTTTAGAGTTTCCACGGGCGCCCATTCCCTCTCCTATAAAAAAATACCCTCTCTTCTCTGATACTCAGAATTAAAGAACACTTTGGTTTGGAAACTCCCTACCCAAAACTCTTCCTAGAATCCTTACCCTCATCCTTGAATATTCCCTTAGGGCATAAAGCTTCCCAAGGAATCCTTAGGGTATGAACCTAAAGAAGTTACCTATTTAAGAAGTCACACCTTCTCTCATTATTTTTAGTTTCATGTCCATTCTTAACTCCATAATCTCTTATTATTCTATTATTACATAACAAAAACATTATCCTAGATATAATATTATTTTATTATGCTACATTTTCAATCCACACTTACACACACCTCCATTTAATGAGTAATTAACATACTATTTTTGTATACAACAAGCTACTCCTTCATGAAATGATGATTGTTCAATTTTCCCCTACCACATTTCATAGAGGACATTATAATAGAAAAAAAATTATATATGATATATATTATATTTATATTTTCTATATTATTTGTTAATATTTATTTATAACATAACTTAATGCATTCCATGTTGTGTAAAGATGATAATTTCCTTTGAGGAAGTGTGGACTACCTCTCCCACAAAGCGATATGACTCATTCCCTATATACATTGAATGTATAAAGGATGGTTTTGTTAAACCTATGAGATATATATTAAATCAATAAAATACTGGTATTATAATATAAAACTATATGATTTAATTATTATTCTTTTAATATGATGATTAAATGAATGTAGCGTTCATGCATACAGACTGCCTACCATCTCCATGAATAATACATTTTATTTCTTGTCAAAAAATATTATGTATTATTATAAATAAATATATACTGGATATATATGATATTTCAATCATGAATGATATTCTAGAGATGATGGACTTTTTACCACATGGACAATGTACATCAAAACAAGTTCATTTTTGACTCATGTACCGAATATAATTTTTTTTGATATGAACATAAATTGTTATGTAAATTTTGAAACATAGAAATACATAATATAAAAGGAATAATGAAGATGAAATGGTTCTCTAGAAAGTATAAATTAAACTAAGTTTATTATTTAGGAAAATAAAGAACGTATGAGACAAGTCAGACTCAAGGTAAGGGATTCCCATATCACTTTTTACATCTGTGATATAAATGTCATATTCACCACTTCTTTTGTGTGGCACACCTACTGCCCATGTTGATATATATAATATCATTAATTCATTTATATTAATATTATTTAGATTTTTCATTTTATGATTATCACTATTTTATTTTTTGAAATTCATGTGTAAGGGACTTCACCTCAATATCCTTTAGTTGAGGCATACATTGATGTTATACATCAACTTCTTTTTTATGATGTTTAATTTACACCTTTTACATTTAATTTAATTCAAATGTTTTCGAAAGGAATTTTTTTCAATGAATCATTTTACTAAACCACAAAAGGAATGTTTTTAACATTTGTGGTGATAATTAATTCTATGTTTCCATAACTATTATTTGATATTTGGATTCCTCTATGAGCCTTAGTGTTTTTAAAAGAAAAATAAATCCCTTATTCCCTTTTTAGGTATTTTGGTATTGGAAATGGTTTCAAAAATGTATTTCCTATTTCAATATATTGAATTTATTTCTTGTGATTTGAAATGAAGTTCTTATGAGTGAAATGTTGATAATTTCAATACTCTATGTTTTATGATTATATATTGGTACTTGGACATCTGACGACTAGTTACATGATAAACCAAATATGGGTGGTTCCATGATAAACCAAGGATGGGTGGTTATGTTATAACCTCCAATCCATTGAGTATGTAAGTTAGACATATGACTATTCCATTTAGTGATATGTGCAGATGTTAACAATATGGTTATTCCATTTAAGTATGATTATGTACCACGTTACCTTTATATGTTATATGTGTTTTCCATGGGTTTTATGGTAATATTTTTTTTGAAAAAAAATGTTAAGCAATGATATTATATTTGGTGAAGAGTATTTACTACTTATTAAAGGTGAAATTTATTATTTTATGATAAAGTATTCATGGTTAACATGTTTTCACAAGGATAATGGATAACCTTCTTTTGTATCCCTTACTGATATTTTTTTTCTCATCCCTAGTTTTGAAATATTTTCCATTGGATTTAATGAATAATAGAGTCAAGGATGGTATCAAGGAAAAGTTATGCTGTTCAAACAAGAAATGAAACCATGTTTCTTGTAATAATTGTTCTGTTTTATGAAAAAATGGTTAGTTAGTAGAGGTATCTACATTGTAATTTTTAAGTTTTTATATAGGATTTATGACTTAATTCTCTAATTTTTTAAACCTGAAAAGATCCTCTATGTTAATTAATTTCAGATTATTAATTCATCCCATGATTAAGCAATTTTTAGTGCTAGGGAATTATAGAGATGGTGGGTGTAAGATTGACTTGGGCTTAGTCAATGATAGAGATGCATAAATAGTTTACATTGGAACACATTTCATAAGACCTTGTTGAAAAGAATATTCTAGTGACACATACTAAATAGGATGGATAAAACCATGGTGATAGTTTAATATTTATCATGGTCACTGATACATTATTTTTAGAGAATAATTATTCCTACAATTAATTAGTGTATGGAAATTAGCTAAGATTTAAAAGATCAATTAAACCTCAATAATGCATTCCATGTATCACAATATAGGAGGATTACTAATTTTAATACTTTGATGGGTATTCAAATGATAATATACATGGATGGAACAAGCATCATACCAATAAGGATCTCTTGGTTATACCATGTAATTATTCCTAAATCCATTAGAATTTTACATATAATAGTTGATTTCTATGATCATTTTATTGAACATATTATATTAATACCACTAATATTGGGATATATCTATTTAACACAACCAGAAAAGGGATGGATACATAATAGAATGCTAATAAGTGAGAAGGTTACTAAAATCTATTTCAGGAATAAAGTATGAAACTAGATCATAGAATATTCATTCAGAATTAATCTTTTCCATGTGCATACTATAGGTTTGTGAGAGCACTATTGTTTTCAAAGTAAAATATGCTTGTTAAAATATGGAAAATAGCTATTGTTCTTACAGTTAGTTAAGACTATAATGAAAAATAACTTTCCATAGATTGAATTACTGTAGAAACCATATATCCAGGGAATGATATTTACTATCTTAGATCTAATGGTTTCTTAGACCTAGTCAATCATACATATATTTATATAGTATTAAAAATAAAAGTTGGAATAATTCAATATAGAATTGTTACTAGTGTCACATGGAAAATATATCTCCATGTAGATTTGTTTAGGACATAGGAGGAGATTAATCTAGTGATTTGAATTCCATATGTTTTAGAAATGGATCCATAATATATTCCATGATATGCACAAGAATTGATATTTCCAACATATAATTTATAGTAGTAAAATACAAGTTGTACCTAGGAGAACTACAAGCGATATATTCTAAACTGTACAGTTTCACTTAAATAAGTATAAAGGATGTGTACCTCGTATGTGGATATGAATTAATACTAGTTTTTAGGGGACAAAAATGAGTATTACTTGGATCATTGTGATCTGATATCGCAATTAGGCTAAGATAAGGAGAAATAAAAACTCATTCAAGCTATTGGTATCTATATCTACATGTACTAAGTTCATTGCAACTTCTAAGGTAGCTTAGAATTAGTGTAAAATATGAAACTTTTTGTTCCAATTATTGGAATCACACCTAGAAAGTAAAGTATTATCATATTTATGGTACTCTTACTAGCCAATATGTCATGTGAAGATAGTGGAAAAAGGTATACACTCAGGGATTACATCTCAGGAGTTGTTTTACTCAAAGAGATGAGGTTTCATATAGTAGAATAGTCGGGCAGTGGAAAAGGGGAAGTCCCCTGTCTAAAGCCATATCTTATCAGAAACATAATTGTTTCATATGATACCAAACACGTATAGTTATAAAGTTGGATTTATAGAATTTGGGAGTGTTCTAATAGTGGGTTACCTATAACCAACATGAACAATACATTTAATTACCATTACATGTATATAATTTGATATATACATGTGTTTATTCGTAATATAATAGTGTTTATATTTCTATATTCACTATTTAAATGGTATTTTCCTTAGAATAAGAGTCATATCAAAGCGTTATAGAATTTACCTGCTATAATGAGAAACTTGATATACTATTTTAGTAATATTAAATATATATTTCATATGGTCTAGATACATCATACTAATTGGACACATATGATGTCTAAATATCAGGTGTTGGGGGAACATAATCATTTATAATTATTTTCATGATGTTTTCACTTGTTTATCTCTCGGAGTGAGATCATGTGAGAAAATATGACAATAGGAACACCACCTGTTTCAGGTGTCATCGATTGTCCCTATCTACGAACATGTGTATTGGTCTTCAAACTTGAGATCATTATCAGTGTGTTCCATTTTATCACATAATTTTATTCAAGGAAAAAACCATGATAATGAAATTTTGGAGATGTAGTTTATGTTGGGTGCATCATTGGTGGCATTGAATTGGCTGAATGATCACGATAAATTTTATTGCATACACATTATGGATGTGGTATCTTGTGGGCCCAGGTTGACCCGGATGGCAGTACATTCATAAATTCGTGGACATGATACAAGATTGTAAGCCCATGCAGTAAGGTTATGAAACATATAAATCAACATAAGGATGACGAAACAAGTGTAAAACTACTTTATGAGATATCACGAGACAAAGAGATTATATCACACAGTACATGTTAATAGGAGGAATTCGTAGCTATGGAATTGCTCATTTCCTGAGGGGACATGATGGGTTGGTAGAATATTCTCTTGGTATATGGTTTGGAATCACTGATATCGAGATAAGGATGTAGAGGGTCACACACTAAGTGTATCGACAAGTTCAACCAATTATAACAAATAGGAGTTTAGGACAAAATTAGCACCACATGTGGGGGCCGGTGAATGTCTGATTTTTCACGATCACAAATAAAACTGATTCAATTATATTATTCAAGTTTATAACAATTATGATTGAATTTATTTATAAATGTATTCATGATTTTTTTTATCATAAATGTGAATATGAGAAAAATATAATTTTTTTTATTGAAAATTAGATGTTTATGGTTTGTTAAATTATTTGAATATCTTACAGGCCATGTTAATGGTTAAAATTTTATTAGGTAACATTTAATTTTTTGACAAGTAAGTGATAAAATATTTTTTACATTTATGAAAAGTTTGTTAAGTAATATATATTCGCAAACATTTAAAATTAAGGTTATTTTTTCTGGACCAAATTGAAAATTTTTAATGTATAACCTATGTATAAAAGCTCATTTTTGCCTCTTGAATTAATAACTATATAATTTTTAAGAATATAGAGAGGGAAGATATCTTTTCCTCTTCTATCATGTTCTTAGATAAATATTTCAAATGTGGATCTAAGTCGGATCCATCCTACTTTCTCAATCGAGTCTTTATTTTTTAGGTAATGGAAGGATTGTCATAAAACTCTAAGACATCATACTATAGCACCCAAAAAATGGATATTGACAATCCTAGAATTGTGGGTCACATGTGGAAAATATATAATATTTATAGTTTTGTATCTTATAGTCACAACACATTGATAGTGAGTGAATAAAACCGATGAATACAAAAGAATGAGGCACTGTTTAAGATTTCATTTGATTTAATTTTTCAAGATTAAATTTAATTACATTTGATCCTTTTAGAAATATGGGAATATGGTTAATTGGAATTTATTTTTTCTACATGAATCCAAACCCAAAATTTTAAATTTTTCATTCTTTAATGCTCCCACGGTGTCTCAGGTTCCTTTAGTATATTGAGATTTTACATTGAGTTGTCTATATTTTTATCCTCATGTTGGGTCAAGAGGGAATATCAAAGCACTATTAGGTCAAAGAATATGACTGTGGATTAAACCTGATAAGGCAAACCATGGGGGATGCTGGGGAGCATCCTGGATATATATTGGGGTTACATTCTAGGGCATCCCATTATTCTTTTTCATGTTCGGTAATGATGGAGTCCCATGTTCCTAACTTTGGGTAAGGATATAGTTTGAGGTCATGTGAAAGTACATGGTGTGTTGGTCTTGTTCATTCATCTTCACATCCTTTATTTATCATATTGGTTCAAGGGGTAATATCAACCAATTGATGGGTTAAAAAAATATTATTGGGACTTACACATAAGTAGGGGCCCATGGGGATTTTTTGGTGGTTTTCTCATATCCATTAAATGAGGAGTATTATGATTTACAAATAAGGAATCACATTATTTTCCCCAGAGGGATCCTATTCTCATCATATAGGTTATATTACAGTTAAAATTCATATATTGAGGACTAAGGGGGTTTTCTCATGATCATGGCTTGAGGAATCTTACATTAGATATGTAAGGCATCTCATGTTTACCACATAAGGCATCTTATACTTCCAACATTAGGCATAATATAGTTTAACAATTTGTAGTGAGTACTAAGGGGGTGGAAGATACCTAGAAATAGCTGGTGTTGGGATTAAATGAGAGCGGAACATTCATTTTTGACTTGGCACATGAGTTAGTTGATGGGGTTTCAAGAGTTCCTTGAAGAGTATTTCGACTTAAGGCATTTAGGGAATTGAAGAGAAGAATCTCAATTCATGAACTATGAAAGGGAAAATTAGGAGTAGGTTGACTCAAGGTATTTTAGTCCATATGGAGGAGTATATCAACTAAAGTAATTTAAGGGTTGTACATTATTTATGTATAAGGTTACAACTAAAAATTTACCCAACCCAACCTGAAAGGTCTTATTATGACTCTCTATTTTTCATGGGGGGGGAGTAATGGTATTGAAGGGACCGAGTTGAAGGTCGTGGACTATATTCCAATAAGGGTCATGGGGGGGGGGGGTCCCCTAAGGTATGGACCTTTGGGAACCATGGTAGGAGATTCATGATAGTTTGGGGTTCACAAGCATTCTCAATTTTTTATAAAATATGCTATGTTAAAGGAGGGTAGAAAATGAATATGGAAAATAGTGTTTCATGAAACTTTGGTGTTTTGGGAAATTGGAGTTTCATGAGGCCCAACCATCTTACACAAAAAGTTTTATTCCTTGATATATGTTTCATGAAACATACTCAAATACTAACCCATTTATAGAAGGCCTCGAATGAGGGTAATTCTTGATGGATTACCCAGAGGGTAATTAGTGACAAGAATTCTAGAAACTATTTTGAGTTTCATGAATTGATAGTGTGATGTCATAGCTCATTATCGACTACTTTAGAAATGATGAATTGAGGGTGTATTTATAGATTCTTAGGTCATAAAATGATTTATTTCATTTAAGATACCATTATTGTAGAAAGATTTAGTTTGATGAAGGATTTTTATTTTTGAGAAAGTATTAGTTTCACGATGTGACATACACTATGTGAAGGTTACTGCTTCTAGCTCCGCACAGTCTAGTGAATTCAATGAAAAAGAGTTATTCTATATAAAAGTTAACATATATATATATCAAAATTTTGATATTTAAAAAATATTTAGGTTCATGAATGGTTTTTTTCTTTGGTGGATTTTGGAGTTTTGTGAAATTCTGTACTTTGTTAAATAATCACTCTTACTGGCCATTTTAGTAATTCAGACATCAAATGATGATATCTTATGATATGTGACTCTATTTTTTATCTAAGACTAGTCAAATATTTTCGTTAAATGAAATAAAATCTTGTATCATGTTTTTTAGCATTCATACAATCAATTCCACATTTTTTTAATCCCTAATAGATTTATAGATACCAAAAATGTTTATATTAGTGAAAATATATACATAAGAGATATGATGTTTAAAAAGAACCTTTTTTGTGTAATATGGATGTGGTTATATAAATTTTAACACATTTACTCAATATGATTATTTATTTAAATGAATTAGATACTTTCAGGTCACTAATTAAGCTTAATATGTCCATAGATTTCTTTCTGAAATTTATTATAGAAAGGTTTCAACATTTTATTTACAATTATATCATGAATGGGTTAAAAACATTGACCTAATACCTTCAATATATTGGTGATCTTTGAGAATAAAATGGAAGGTCTTACCTCATATTCCATGAAGATGGTACAAAAATTAAAGGGGAATTTTTTTTTCTAGAAGGAGAAGAAGAGAGTCGATTGAGATTCCACAATAACTTATATAAAACCAAAGAATTAACATTATATGATAAATGTTTCCACTATGGAAAATTTTTTAATTATATATGAAATTGTCTATAATATCTAAATGGGTGAATGAAACATAAAATAGAGTCCACATCAGGTATTAGTGTTATAAAAAGAAATTATTTATGGAAATTTGAATATGATACCAATTATACATCAAACAAATAATGTAAATATATATATGTAAGTTCAATTCGCCAAATTTAATTGTTATAAGTGGTGAACTCATGAGGGAATTTGAATTTTTAGTTTAGTTAGGGGTCCATTTTGAGGAGTATGACTTGGATTGAGATTAAAAAAGTTTATATTTCCTTGAATGGTATTATTGGATGTGGTTTGAGGTTGGGTGGATTTCATAAGTGTTTGCAAGGGTTTTAGAGCAGTAGCTAACTATTGGAAAATATAAAATAATTACATTCCTTGTGTGTCGGGTGGTACTCACATCGTGAATGACACTTAACTGGGGTTGATGACCCATACATGTTCATTCATTATATGAAGCACTCCTTCACTCCATGAAGTTTACCCTTTCATATGTGATAAGGGACTCTTTCAAGGCATTTAGAATGTGAAGCAATTCCTCATACCAATGAAGTATCAGAGAAGAGGGATAGGGAACTCTTTCTATGAGGATATATAGGATGAAACCTCTTTCCACATAACGAATAGTGCTGGGTTCACTCATTTTGAGGTTTCTTGGTAATTTTTCCTAAGGTTTTACTTTAGAAAACCCTCTAATTTCTTTTATTTACATTAAAAAATGGATATAAGAGACACACTTTGGATCTCCTATTCCCCTCTCTTGTGTTTCCTTGTTTTTTTCATTCTGAGGGTGTTTTATTGTTCCAAAATAAGGTGATATTCTTCCCCATATTATTATCACTCCCTTCACTATTCACTGTTGATTTTTTTTGCATTTATCAAGGGTTGAAATGAATCATTACAATATAGAATGGACATATCATTGCACATGATTTTAATTTAATTTGTGTCTCATAAGGGATATCATTTGACGAGGGAACAAAGATTCCACACACCATTTGGATTAAAGTATTTGGTTCCAAATATTTATTCAGTATTCCTAATGAGTTTGGATGAAATTGTCCATTATTTCTGTTTGAATATTTTGGCTTTTATTTCCTAGGATTGGGGTTGTGGTTGGATTGGATTGTACTTTTTCCCTTATGATTTTAGAATCATAGGGATACATTATGAGTTTAGTGTCGGTTATTAAAATTTATTAAATTGGTGTTTAAAGTTTAATTAATGAATTAAATAATTTGTATTGATTGTAATTGTTTCCTAAGACTTTATGGAAGTCGGTATAGTCTTGGGATGTGTTTATGAACTCTAATTTAGGTAGATAGCCTTGATTTTTCTCATTCTCATGGTATTTTTGAGATTTTATGTGTGTATGTCACATTTATATTATTTTTATAAATGTTTTCATGATTTTATGGTTTTTCATTAGGATATGATTGTGTTAGTATAATAGACCATATAGATTACATATCTTACTAAAAGGTTAGATGGTGATGGCCTATTCGAATGTGTTATAGTAGCCCTCCCTATGGATTTACTTGGTGGCATGAATTAGATTTAAAATACAAAAGAGATTTCCAATTTTAAAATGTGTTTAAAAAAAATAGATGGACTTAAATTAGAAATTAATGAAAAATGATTTATTTGGTAAAAGGGTTTTGAAATTTTATTTCAAAATAGAAATAGGGTTTTCTAAAGAAATTTTGATGGGATTTGGCCAAGGGCCTAGTGTGACTAAAACTAAACACGACACCTTTTGTAAAAGATCATAAAATCGATTTTTTTTTGTTTTTAAATGAAATATAAATGGTTTTAGATCAAAGGTTTTTTGTTCTAGTTGATATTATGTTGGTGATTCCCTATTTTTGAAATATTTTTCTTCTTCTTTGTTTTGGTTTTTTATTATGTATATTGATGCACGATGATACATGTTATGTGTTTATCCCTATAATAACATTATTTTGGGTATCAAAGTGGTGGATTAATCTAGGATGATGTAAGAGAACTCAAAGAGGGTTGATATTAATATTATCGTATGTTCAAGAAATGGGGCTCGATCCGAAGGGACTAGTTCCGTAGTGATGAGTTGTTTTGTTTTGCTATCAGTTGCATGCCCTGTTTTCTATATCCTACATGTGATTGATGATTTATTCTAGTGATAAGTGATTAATTGTAGTGTGGAAGAACATATTGAGAATTTTCCCTACCAGAAGTGTGATGGAATTAGTTGGATTTATATGGGTTATATAGTATCCTAGTGTGATTGATGTCTGACCATACCTGGAGTGATAGGGTAGTGGTTACAAAATGGGCCTTTCCATTAGTGATATTTCCCATCTGACCATGCCATGTATGAGACTATGTGGGTTTTATATGTATATTGGGTTAGTCGTGAGTGATATGAATGGATCTAGATGTGATATAAAATGGTGGAACCACCAGGTGCGATATGGGGTTTGAGTGGGGATGTGTTATAGGTTATGGATGGGTTTCCCTACCATGAGTGAGAAGGTAGTCTCTGATTGGTGATGTAGCCTTCCTAAAGTGTGTAGGTATGGTGGGGAACTTGTTATGAGATTGTATGTGTCTTGAAATGTTTTCTAGTGTCCTTAGGTATTGGTTGGGATTATGATATGTGATTGATCTTCCTTAAGGCATTGACTGAATTTGGTATACTCAGGTGTCATGGTGACCAGATTAGTACATGATGAATAGACATGTTTTATTTTATGTGCATTATGTTTTATGTTTCTAGGTGGGTTTGATGCATGTGAATGGATGTAAACCTATATGTATTTACTACATGCATATCCACTTGATCACAACAACACGTGGTATTATTGAGGCATTTTTGATTCCTACTGGGTCTCTGGAATCACCATTTCCTGCATACAAGGAAAAGGTTTCAATGTATATGGGTAGATTTTTTAGTTTTCACTGAGGACCTAGATACTTCTTTGATGTGGAAACATGATACAGGTATATTATACTATAGAGGTTGAAGATTCAATATGATTATTTTGTTAGTGGGGTCAGAGTCCAGTTTACTTTAGTTTTTTTTCATCATGTGTACTGGCTATTGTGCTATTTTATTGATAGTATAATACTTTGTTTTTCGTGCTACTCTATTACGGTTGTCTTATCATTTAGATAAATACACTATTTTTTTCTAGACAATGGGGGTAGTTTGACTCCCGATTTTAGATTTATAGGTTTTTGGGATGTATGCCATATAGATGGGAAATGAATTTTTTTGTAAGATTCAAGCATGATCCTTGGGTATTTTTTTAGAGGGAATAGTGTCTCTACGAATATGTTAGGCCTTCACCACTAGTTTAAAGCACTGATCATACTAATATAAATGTTTGAGGTGATTTGGTGACCCCAACATGGGTATTATTTGGGAGATCTAGGCTAGAGGCATTACAAAGTGGTAGGATATATACTTTTGGGATTCATTAGTTTAGTTAGAGGTGGATTTAGGATTTTAGAACTCAGTAGGTAGATCGAGAACATGCCTGGACAACATGACATCAATTGATACTCATGTTTTCAGATGATATATAGTTTGGGGATTGTAAACTCTAGGATGAGTGAGGTGTTGGTTTGGAATGAGAATCCCAAATTGGGATGGTTGGTACTCAGTATGAGTCATAAGGGTCATCCTAGAGTAAGTTAATTTTTTAGAAATCATGATAGCGGCATGATCAAGTCATGATTCACACACATATGGGAAGTATTATTTGACATTACGCGTCATTAGAACCCATTATTAACTGAATAAAAATAAAATAAAATAAATGTTTTCTTAATTATATTATAATGGGTGATTAGGTTAATATGAATATTAGGTTCTTCATTGATTTATTTTTATTTTTATTTTTTGGTTTTTATAGGGAAATTCGTTTTGGGGATTTTGGTTTTTGAGGAAAATAATGTTTCGAAAGGAGAACTTTTATCATGGCATGTGGTGTGTGTAAAATGGTTTCAAAAGTTGGTCTGTTGAAAGGGTATATGAAGATATAAATTTTTCATTTCTTTGTGACTTTTAGGTATTGTTAAATATTTTGGAAAAATGGTTTTGTAAAATCATTTAAAGAAAGTTTTTGTAAATTGGATTTTGAAATTGGATTTTGAAAATGGGATCATTTTTTGAAAAATAATAATCTTGTTTAGATATTTTGGTGTTTTTATATTTTAGTGAATACCAATTAATTCCAAGTGGTGTTTTGAGAACCCATGTGGGTTTTTGTGTGTGTAGTTAACTTAATTATGGGTTTGAATGAAGAAATGCATTTTTTGTGAACCAGGATACTTGGATTTTGTGTTTTGTCTAGGAGGGACCTAGATACATGAATGGGATTATTGACTTATGGGACATGTTTGGTTTAGGACCTCTATGTTATATTGGAAGGTGTGGACCTATTTTGGTCAGGTGATGGGAAAAGTAACTAGTTCCTATGTAGACTTGGTTTTCATGGATTCAATAATGGAGCTGGATAACCCTGGGTGTAACCTTGTATGTTCAATGGGTATTACACTATTTATTTAAGATATACATGTGTGGTGGGATCATGTGATGAATATTTGTTGTTGGTATTGATTATTAAAATGTTATTTTGGTGGTTTTAGTGATTTAACCCCTAAAGTGAGTTTGGGTGTTTCATGGGTCGGTCTACTTGATGTGCATTTATGGTAGGAGGGTTTTATGGTGGGGGGATATGGTTATAGATAAATTTATCAAAATATTTTCTATATACTTGGGTCAATGAGTGTGGTTTGAACCTTTTGGGTGTTTTTTGATGATAATGGTAGGAATTATCAAGAGTTGGATTTCAGAATCTATGAGTGGTTTTTGTTTAAAATTTAAAGATAAGAAAACTCCTATAGTGGGTAGAATCTTATCGGTCATAAAGTTGTGACTCTTATGTTCAATGGTTCGAAGGTGTAGTGTAACCAGTCAAAGTATGATTGAGGTGATAAAAAGATGTTATTGAGTGGGAAAACTGGATCTAAGAATTTGGGAGTAATTTTTAATGAATACCATTGGTTAGTGTTGGGATTGGGATTATGGTAGTGTGATCCAACATTGATTTTGATCGGTGGTGTGTTGGATATTAGGGTGGGATAATTGATTATGTAGAATATGGTTTGTTATTTAACCATGAAACTACATTGAGAGTTAGGTTTGAGATTTGGTGTGTGAGTTAGATGATTTTATAATGCCTTCAGGAGTTAAGGAATCACAAGTGGGTGGGTTTTTGATGTTCTAGTGAGTGAGGATGAGTTATTTTAGATTAAGTTGGTTTACGGAGAACTGAATCATTTTTTTCTTTGAATTATATATATTGATATGTAATTCATATTTTAATTTTAATTTGGAATGTTGTTGGGATGTTTCAAGGATAAAATTGGGATTGTGGAAAAAAACTAATGTATTTATGCCTTATCATTATAATTTTATAGTGGAAGTGTGTTTGGAATTTGGAGATGGGACATAAAGAGTTAGTCATGAAATGATGATTGGGGTACGTCTGGATTTGTGGTTAGAGGACTAAAATGACTTTTTGGGGATGTGAAGATTTATTTTGGATAATTTTTAATGACCCTCATCATTATGGGTAGTGAATTCCTTAAGGTATTGGAATTTTTGGTCTGGTGAGGGGTTTATTTTGAGAAATGAGAATTAAATTAGGATTTCACGTGTTTGAATCTCCTTTAATAGAGGTTTTATACATGTATTGAGGCTCATTTGATGCCTCATGGGTTCATAAAGATGTTAGAGTAGTGTCTCGGTGGATGATCTAATGAAAATTCAATGAGGTGTCCATTCACAATGTGATAGATGGTGGTCACACACATGAGCCTCAACCCAGTTGGTGAGGACTCCTTAAGTGAATCCAGGATACTAGGGATCAAATCCAGATGAAATCTAATTTCTGGTATTATAGTAGTATTGTAGCAATACTGTAGTGGGAACTGTGCAAAACTATAGAAGGTATTGTAGCGGGAACTGTAGAAAGAACTGTTTGGCTCTATAGTAGCTGGTAATATTCCTCCATTTGGGCCATCGGCCCAGCGATTTGGTCTTCGAGTCCATTAAGGCCTTCAGGCTACCCTGGCCTTTGGGTTAGTAAGGCCTTCGGGCAACCTAGAGGCCTTCGGGCCACCTTATGTGTAGATGAAAACCAAAAAACCTACAAAGGAACAAACATCAGAAGGAGGAGGAGCAAGGACCTTTCACCATAGAAGAATCTAAACAAATTTCAAGAATGAAGGGGTATAACACCTACCATTGGGACAAGCATGTGTATGTACATGAAAGACTATCCAAACAACCATGCGAAGGTGGAGAGCTGATTTCACAATGAAGGTGCTAGGGAGGAGCAGTTCCAAGTAGTTAGTCTGGGTTGTATGTAATGTTTGAAGCTTATAGGCAATGGATTACTCTAAGGTCTATGGGCCATGTAATACTTATGCCTACGAGCCTTGTAAGGGTTCCACCTCTCCCCTTGAAAGGTGTATTATCAAAAATCAATAAAAATGAAGGCCTTCAGGCCGTTGGAGGTGATAGATGGTGGTCACACAAAGAATGACCCTTATGTGGTTCCAAGGACCCTTATGTGGACTTTTAGGTCAGGAATCAGGGCTTCATATTGTAAATTTTACCCTTATATATGCAATAAGGGACCCAAACATGTAATTTATGTTGGGAAATAATGCTTAAAGCCATGAAAGTATGAGGGAAGAGGGTTGGGGATCTCTCACTATGGGGATTCACAGAGTGAAAACTCAGTTCTTCCACGAACCATAACATGTTCCACTTTTTTAGGGTCTTTTTGTAAATTTTCTTGTGATTTTATTTTAGGGATCCCTTAAGATTCTTTTTTTCATCGACCAAATAAAATGGGGATAACCCCTTTTCCACTCTTCTTTCACTCTTTTTTATTTCCTTGATTGAAAGGTTTCATCATGAAAAACAAAGTTAATATCCTTCCATATCTTTACTCACTCCCTCCATTGTTCATCATTGATTTTTACATCTATTTCTGAGGGTTTTGATGAGTGATTTCTCCGGAGAATGGATTTTATTTTCCTAGTGGAGAATTTATGTGAAAAACGTAGAGCATTTCTTTGGAGGAGGAAAAAAGGAATCACACACCATTTGTCTTAATGGATGTGATTCCACATATTTATTTATGCTTCTTAATGAATTTGGGTAAAATTTCCCATAGTTTCAGGTTGAAAATTTGGGGATTTTGTATTTATGGAGACTAGGGGTGTTTTAGGAGTAGACTACACCCCTTCAATTATAGTTTTGGCACCATTTTCCTACCTAGGAACTTTATAATCATTTATGATTTTTTTTTAATTTTATTTTATTGTTAAATTATATAATTTAATGATCTTTATTGATTAAGATAGTGCTTATAGGAAAATGGATTCTAGTAACATCTTAAGAGGGTTTTATAAAAAATTATTGAAGTGGTTTGCCTTTACGTTTCCCATTATCTTTCTCTTTTAGTGGTTTTATGTTCACATGTGACCATTATATTATCTTCTTTCATGCTTTGTGATTATGTAGTTTTGACATAATGTTTACCCAAGAACATTTCAACATAATAGTTAATATAGGCAACATAGATTTCCAAATGGTTCCATAGTGACACCTTGATTGAATGAGTTCCAGTGTCTCTCCTTTTGGATTTTCATGATGGAATGACTTATATTTAAAATATAACAGATATTTCACTTTTTAAATATGTTTTAAAAATGAATTTTATATAAATAGTAATTTTATGGAAAATTAATGATTTGATAATTGGTTATTAAAATCATATTTCCAATCATAAATGAGTTTTCTAAAGAATGTTTGAGGGGATTTGACCAAGGACATAGTGTAAGTACATGGTGACATTTCTAAATTTCGGTAAAGAAGGTAATTTTTTTGTTTTGAAGGGAAATATATAAGGTATTTATTTAAATGTTATTTCATCTATTTTACATTGTGTTGATGATTCCTTGTTTTAAAAAATTTGAGTACCTTGTAATTTTAGGTTCTTTGTTTGTATTTTGATTCTTTATAAAGTTTATTGTGTTTGTATCCCTATGATAACATATCTTCTTAGTATAAAAGTATTTTTTTTGGTCTATGTGGATGGAATAAAACCCTTAGAGGTTTGACATTAGAATTGAGAAATTTTTGAGATGTGAGACTCGGTCCCAAGGGGTTAGTTCCCTAGTGAATAACTGGTGAGTTGTGTAACAGGCATCATGCCTAATTTTCTATTTCCTACATGTTCCAGATGATTTATTCTCATGATAAGAAATGAATTATATTATGGGATAGGATCATGAGGTTGTGCCTCACTATGAGTGATACGGAATTGGCAGGATATCTTTAAGAGAGATGATATAACAGTGTCCAAGATGTTGGTCCATACACTGAGTGATTGGGTAGTGGTTGTGGAAGGGGCCTTTCTAGCAGTGAGATGGCCTGGTTGACCACACCTTGAGTGAGAATAAATAGGTTAATAGATGAATATTGGTTAATTCATGAGTGATATGACTGAACTGTGATTCAATATTGGTAGGTTTGGACACCATTAGTGAAATGGGGTGTGAGTGGTGATGATTTGTGAGTTATAGATGGGTTTCCCCACCTTGAGTGAGTAGGCAGTGGTTAGTTCTTTGTGTAACCTCCCTTGAGTGAGAAGGGATTATGAGATTATTGATATGAGACCAAATGTATCATGGAACCCAACCCAATGTCTTTGGGTACGAGTTGGGACTGTTATATCCAGTGACTAATCCTTCAATAGTAGTTCAAAGAATATATGTTTAGGTGTGGTGGTGCCTGGTTTTCACATGAGGACATTACATGTTTGATTGTATTCACATTTATTATTAAGTTTTTGGGTGGTTTTGATTCATGGGATTTAATTCACTCTTATATGAATTTATTTCAATGCAATCCACTTCATTGTTGTAGAACTCATTATTGCTAATGCATTGGAGAATCCTACTAGGTCATTGGACTCACCCCCTACCTGCATACATAATATGGGTTTTGATGTACATGGGTAGAATTTATTATTTTCTCTTAGGACATAGGTACTACTTGGAGTTGGAAACATGATATGAGAATATCAATTTATAGAGGTTTAGGATTTGTTATGATAATTATGTGATTTAGGTCAGAGGATAGTTTACTTTTACTTTTTATTCAACATTCCATTGTCTAGTGTGCAATTTTATTTAAATTTTTATGCTTAATTTATTGTTTATTTCTACTACTACTCCATTATGGTTTCATCATCTAATATTTATATTTAATTATTTCATATATAGAGGATATTAGCTTGTTTGGTTCCCTATTTTACATCTATTGGGTTTTGGGATGTCTATCATATGGATGGGCCATGCCTAATTTCCATCAGATTATTCGATGAATATTGGGCCTTATATTCTAGAGTAGTGTCTCCCCATGTCATGAACCGTCCCAAAAAGGGATGTGTTGTGACTCCCTAAGACCACATCCAATATTATTGGGGATGGTGACTAGTGACGATTGGGCATGTTACTAACATGGGAGGCCTTAGCCTAGCTACCTGCACACATAAACATATCTACAAGCCCATACAATGATGAAATGTAAAAACAACTGAATAACCCTTCATGCATACATATAAATCCCAAAACCAGATTATGATAGGAAGTAAAAAAAAGTAAAAGGTACAAATACCAGGCCACCACCAAAGTCTAAAAATAAGGTCAACCTGAAAGTAAAACTCGGACTGCTATCAAGATACTGCAGGAACACACCTCAGTCTTTCCGTTCTCTCTAAGAATATTTTGGTCCTATTTTATCTAGGAATCATTCAAAATTCAGTCATCTTCACAAGACAAAACACGTACGAGAAACTCCAGTGCATGGGTGAGTTTAATAATACTTAGCAGGACACCCTGAACCCATAAAACATACAAAAAAATAAGTTCAATCATCTCTACATAGGTATATGTCTATAACACATATAACAATACAATCCAAATATACTCAACAATGAAAGAAAGTATAAAGGTATTACACTACCATATTTCTAGCCTAGGATTCTAGCTTTTTGGTTCCAAAAATTCATCCAGGATAACACACTACTGAGTCTGATGTCATTAATGACGTCCGTCTGAGAGGTAATTCTCGCCAGCTCTCACCATTAGAATTAAATGATGAGAATCCAAAGAGATACGATACCCATATGAGGATAACTTCAAATTCCACGGGGTATACCAAAAAATCAATCTATATTAACCTACTATGTTGAGGATTAGAGCCCCCATATTTACGGTTAGGACGATAATAATAACTACACCTAGTGAACAAAGATGAATAGAGGATCTTACTCTCAACCTCATGGATGGATTCTAATAACTATATCCAAGAAGTCATACTAAAGGGATCGATTTACTAAGTCTATGAGGAAATTACATTCCAACCCTTAGGGAAGTGATTTGGGGAATTCCCCATAATGAAACTTGTCCCAGATCATAGGACAATGGATTTAATCTATGATTTTAGAAGTACACACTATGTAGTAGGGTTACACATAGTGTCCCATTGATCCCAATTCCCAAACATATAAAAGGAATGTGTCCCATGACCATGTATAAGTACAAAATTTACTGCTTTCCATGTACATCTTTCTATATACTGGTACACAACGTAGCCCATGTACCTTTTACCAGGTTGTGTCCATGTGGGAGTAGATGTTGTTCTCGTTCTTATGCACTCAAACATGTTTCCATTTATCCTATGAGGTATATACTGATCCACCAGGGAGATTCCACCCTCCATGTGAAATTTTTACATTCTATGTGATACTTATCTCTCTACTGAAACCCTAGCCTCTTCTATGAGGGGCCCACATGGTTTGTGGATCTGTATTACACATCGTGTATCACTGAATTTTATAGATTCTCAGATCTAGTTTTTGTGCATCTTATATGATGCTCTGATCACTGATCTAGTTTTTACTCACCAAGAAAAATGAGGAACTAGGTTGGAAAAGGCATTATATTGATGGAAAACGCCACATGGATCTTTGATTCATTCATAAAATACCTACGAATGGTGTTCTTTTTTGCGTTCCAAAGAACACAAAAAATTGGTACCTACATCATTTGATCCATTTAAGCTTCCAGTATCACCCACCATCAAGTCGTTTGGATCCTAGATCTGCAATATCATATAATTATTCTATGAAATGTTGCAAAATGATAAATTCATCAGAATAAGTTGAACCACATTCCAATCAAAGAAGGCTCTTGATGAATAAAGAGTCATGGGGAAAAGAAAAGGAATAATAAAGAGGAACAAACCTCGATTTATGTTAGCACCAACTTCAATTTATTTTAAATATAATGTAAAGAGATAAGTAAAAAATAATGAAGAAATTATATGAAAAAATCCCCTAAATAAACCCATCCCACAATACAGATGATCAAAGGATCAATCATTTAGTTGATTGATCCATGTTATTCATAGAAACAAAACTAGGGAAACAAAACCAATCAATACAAATTTCCTACCTCGATTTGGATCATTCACCTTCAAAGAATGAATATGCACCATGATCATTTGTGAGATCCTCTAAATTCTTCTCTCAATGACAGTCTTTATTCAATTCGGTTTTCATCCACCAAAAGAAACTCATTTTCAAGATCTCTAATGGACCACTGGAACTCTAGGTTTTAGTTACTAAAACTAGGAATTCCAAATAATTGTTTATTTATAAAATATGTTAGATCACTATGTCATTGAAATAAAATAAAATAATTTATTTTATTATTTTATATATTTTATGTCTACGATGAATTTTCCACAAATGATTCATTCAATCCATGTTTATGTTGTTCCTAGGGTGAAACGTGTTTTCAAAACTCAATGTTGAACTCATATTTCTGATATACTCACCCATTTAGAAGTTAATATAATTTTTCTAGAAAATTGTGTGTGAATGATAATTAATATATTTAATATATTTCAAATGTTTATTCTAGGAACATCGAGCCTCATAATTGCATGTCATCGCAGCTCTTGGTCTAGAAAATAACCCATCTCGTATCAAAAAATAAAAAATGGAAAATAAGAGTCACTACATTCTCACAACCATGGGGATTTATGTCCTGAAAGTCCAAAACAAGGGACACACAAAGAGATGTGGGTACTGAGCATTATTCTGATCCTCTTTCTACCATTTTTTCTCTTAGAGATTCTCGTGCTACAAATGGACACATAATAAAGGAATCAAACTCCTAAGAAGGATCCTCTATTGTCGATCCACATTCTCTATTGGGTACTTAGCAAAGTAAGCTTCATCCTTAATGTACAACTTAGCCTAGTCAACAATGAGTGATGGCTCATACATGTACCTCTTAGATATGACATGTGGAAGAATTCATGTACACGGTATAACTATGGAGGTATAGCTAATAGGTACACCACCTCACTAACTCTACATAGAATTTGGAAATGGCTGATGAATCTGGGAGATAAATTTACACTCCTGAAAAATCTTGGGAATCCATGTTGAGGTGAAATATGTAGGAACACATAGTCTCCCTCCCCAAACTCCAAATTCTTATATTGACTATTCTGATAATAAAAATAATGGATTTGTTTAGTCCTCATCTACTCTGGAATTATCTGCACCTTCTCTATAGTTTCTCACACCAACTCTGGGCCCATGAGTTCTGAATCTCCTAGATTAGTCTAATAAATAGTTTACTTATAGGGTCACACATACATAGCCTTAAAGGTGTTATACCGATGTTGGAATGGTAATTGTAATTTTATGAAAATTATACCAGTGGTAGGTGATCCTCCCAATTATGGCCAAAGTCAAACATTCATGCTTGCAACATGTCCTCAAAACCCGCAATGGTCTGCTCTGTTTGGCCATCAATTTTGGGGTGAAATGTTTTTATCAAGAATAACGGAGTCACAAAAGACTAATGTACTCATTTCCACAACATGGATGTTAAACCTTCATCATTATCATAAATTATAGTTCATGGAACTCCATGGATTTAGACTATCTCCTTCATGTAGAGACATATCAAGATCTCTAGTGGACTCTGCTCCTCAAAATTTAAGAAGTGGGATGAATTTTTGAGTTGGTATATGATAACGTAGATGGAATCACATCCCCTAGACATAAATGGTAATACCGTGATGATTTACATGGATATACCATCCCACTTTTACTCTGTAACCACAGAGGTGTGAGCTAAACCCATTGGAACATGATTCCCAACCATCACTTGCTGACAAGTAAGGCATCAAAAAACAAACTCTGCAACTCCCTTCTTCATCCATTTCCACAAAAAAACTGATTTTGGAGTTCCTGGAACATATTTCCCACATCTATATGTACAACTAATGGAGATATGTGAAAATATATCAGACCCACCCCCTATAATGTCACTTGTACCATTGTGAATCCTCTAAAAATAACGACATGCTCTCTACCTTCACAAAATCCATAAAGAGCATGTCCAGTGGATATATGAGTATGTAGGGTCTCATAATTGGTATACCCAATTTGTCTCACCCCAAATCAGTAAAATAGAGGAGGTGTGAAACCCTTTACTAGAGGTAAGTTGTTCTATGTCCATCCACAAAGGACCTGTATAATGAGTCCAAATGCTCTGAAGCCTCATTCAGTAACTATTAACAAGATCCCCTGTCGAGAGGATCTGGTATATGTTATCCTTCCTAAGAGTGTAGAAAATTTTGTATTCATAATCTTGGAGGAATCCTAGACATTGTAGCTACCACATGTTAAAATCCTTCTAAGAGAAGATATAAATGAAACTCTTGTGATTAGAATAGATGATATACTGATCACCCATTCGGTAGAGTCACCACATAGGAATTGTGAATACAACCACTCCAGAATAAAGATCTAGGTCATGTAGTTCATCTCATGTGGCCTCAATTGACATAAACCATAGTCATTCAACACAAACCTCTACATTAGAAAACAACCAAGCTCAATTCTTGATACATCACAGAATACTATGTATTCAACAACCTCCTTTGGTAATCTCAAGATTGGAGTGCTCATCAAATTCTGGATCAACTACTAAAAATCCAAATATAACCTCTCCATCCACATGAATGTATACCCCTTTAATGTTAAATTTGTCACAAGTGTTGATATTTTGTAGAAATCCATTATGAATCTCATGTAATATCCTGTCAACTGAAGGAAGCTATACACCCCTGTCTCTCTCTTGGGTGGACCACAAGTTAACACTCCCTCAACCTTCTCCAAGTCCACTAACACTCCATATAATGAGATAATATATCCCAAAAAGAAAAACTCTAGCATCCATAATTGACACTTTGAGAGATTTCCATAAATTTGGTGCTCTCAGAGTATGTCCAAAACCTCCCTCAAGAGTCTCACATTCTCCTAATCCTATATGAAGGACACACAGATATAATTGATAAAGACTACAAAGAACCGATCTAAAAAAGGTTTAAATTTTCATTTCATGAGTCCCATGAACAATTATAGGGAATTCGGCAAGTCAAATGGTATCACTAAGTATCCATAGTGAACATAGAAATATCTAAATTTCATATTTAGTATATCATCTTCCCAAACTCATAATTGGTGATCGCCTAACATGAGATCAACCTTCAAGAACCATCAATCCCCTCTCAACTTATTAAATAGATAATTAAACTTCAATAGTGGATACTTTTTCTTCATGGTCACCTAATTAATGTGCCTGTAGTCCACACATAACCTTAAGATCTCTTCTTCCTTCAAGGTGAACAACATTGGGGATGCCCAGGCTGAAATAATGGGTCTAACAAATCCCTTCCTCTTTATGTCCTCCAAGTACACCCTCATCTCTCAAAGATCTATGTAATCCATATGATATATTGATGCAAATATAAGTGTCATCTGGGGGTGAAGATCAACTCATAAGTCTCTCTTTGGGTGGGGAGGTAAACCTAGAACATCCTCAAGGAAACAATCCTCATACTCTACCACCACTGAAGGAAACATGTGACTCATAACATCCAATCCACTAAGGGTCATTCTATCCAACTGATGATTAATAGGATTCAACCTACTATGGATGAGACTATCGTACACTACATGGGCTTCCTTTTCACCGACATAGGAGAATCTAGTTCTTTCACTATGGAAAAACTGCATCCTCCTCCTGAAATAATCAATATAGAAAAGAAAAATGGATAACTAGTCCATCCCTATGATGAATTCATAATGTCTAATCACTACTATAAATAGATCCCAATAGAAAATCTCCCATCAAAGAGTCAAGTCACATATTATGAACAAGTTTACGATCACTGAGTCATCTCTAGTATGAGTCTTCAAGCATAACGGTGAAGAAAAGGGCTCAAACAGAGTCTCTAAGTCTCGAACAATATATGTGGAAATAAAGGAAGGACTAGTACACGAATCTATCAATACTAAAAATAAGTTAGAAAATACACGGATCAGATCTTTTATCATTATCTGAACCTCTGAGTCATAATATTTGATCACCTACATGTCATTAACCCTATCCTAAAGCTGTGTGAGCCTGGAGAGGATCTCTTGCGGGTGGTGGTGGTAATAAGTCAAAGAATATACCACCTCTTACTTCTCTCCAAGATCATAATCCATGCCTGCTAACTTTTACTACTAATACCACTACCTAAGAGGCCTATCTATGGTCTCCTTATCACCCATTCAATAGGTTATAGAATCTCAATCAGGATGTACCCTACCGTCACATGAATAGAACTACCTATCTATGGGATTATTGGAACAATAAGAGGGCCTTGATACATAGATCCTCTATCTTTGGACCTATTAAAGAAATGTATAACATGTCTAGGTCCCTTAGACTAATGTTGAATCCCTACTTCTTAGGTTTCATCTCCTACTTTCCCACTTCTAGAAACCACTATCAGAATATGCTATGCCAAGAAATTATCGGCCACGAAATATCTCTCTTAAACCCCAGCATAAGTGGGAATGAATAGAGGGATAACAATAGCTTATATGTCTATCTGAATCTCTCTCTTGAAGTTTCAATCCCTGAATAACTGGTCACTAACCATATCCATCAATTAACTTGATAGTTTGGTAAACCTCAATGAATACTCTGATACTATCATGACTCCCTATTGAAGATGCAGATGCTCCTAAATACATACATACCTCAATGTAACCAGATATAAACCCTCTCTAATGAGATGATCAAGCTTTAACCACGGTATAGTCTCCTCTTCATAAGATTGGGTCACTAAACCCCACCATCATCTTGATTATCTATAGAGAATACTCACTGCCTAAACAGCCATCTGATTTGATGGTGTACAGAACAAATGGAAAACTCATGTCACTACCTCAAACCTGTCCTCATACACTTGTGGGTTAGGATCACCTCAGAATCTGAGGGGTCTCTATCACTAAAACTCATGATGATTTCTCAACCTACGAGTCTCATTATCTGGTACTCTGGGTACCATGTTTTTATCTATAGGTGCTGGTATAGCTGGTGCACCACCTAGAGGTATTACCTATAGAAATGGTCGATGTATTTGAAACTCATCACTGAGGGGATCATACTCATGATCATGATACTAAACCCCAAATGGAATAAATGGCATTGACATATGAAAATAAAGAAGATGTACCATGGTCATTAAGTATGTCTGGAGTGATGAATCAAGAAGGACATGGAAAGAACAACCCATTCATATATGATGATTGTACCATTTTTCTACTATAACTAATGTTCTCGTGTATCGAGTCAAAATTAGGTGATAAAATTACTAGTGTATGGATAGGTTGAACACCACCCCAACAATGGAGTCCTTAGCCTCAAATCCAAACTCAAAAAACTCAACACTACCACCCCAAACCAATCTCATATACTACAGATACTAAGGAAGAACTAACTAATCTGATACCACTCTATCATGACCCATCCCTATGGGGGCTATTCCATGTCTCCCCAAGCCCGAATCTAATAGGCCAGGGGTTAGAGACTAGTACTGAGTAGGCATGTCACTAACATGGGAGGCCATAGACTAAGTAAATGAAAAAACACACACAAATATATATATATCTATATATCTAAGGAAAAAAATTCTAGAATGTAAAAAAATGGAACAGACAAGCTTGTATACATCTAAATCTCACAACCAGAGTTCTATAGGAAGTAAAGGAAAGTATGTACGGCCAAATACAATCCCACCACAAACTGTCTACAAACAATTCCAAAATAAATATAAAATTGGGACTGCTATCAAGATGCCATGAGAACACTCCTTTTTCTTTCCATTCTCACAAAGGACCATCTGGTCTTGGTCTATCAAGGACTTTGTCAAATGTTCGATTGTATGCCAACGAGACGAGGATAACTCCCATGTTCATTGGGTGTACCAAAAACTCAATCTAGATTAACCTACTTTGTAAAATATTGTCTCTAGCATAGTTTTGGTGACGACGATACTGATAAATCCACATAGGGAATGAAGATGAATAGAGGATCTCACTATGGGTCTCACATAAGGATTCCAACAACTCTATACAAGAATTTATGATAAAGGGATTGATTTTTTATGTGTAGGAGGTGATTATATACTAACACTCAGAGAAAGTATATAGGAACAAACACAAACAAAACTCTTCCAAGATATAGAGGAAGAGGTATTCAAGCCATGTTTTTTGGAGTACAATGCTTGTAGTAGAGTTAAAAGCCATGTTCCTTCCACCTTGGGTCCTACCCATATAAACAGACCATGTACTAGGTCTATGTAGAGGTAAAAAAGTATGATACCTTCTGTATACCAATACATATCTTATCCCGTGTACCTTTTCCTAGGCCATGTATGTGTTGGAGTACACAATGTGACCATGCCCACACACTCTAGTCCATGTTCTTTTACAATCTGAGGTACACGATGTGCCACTGGGGAGAGGTCACATGATTTGTGACCATTTAAAAATATTTTTGATACTTATATCCCTCCTGAAACCCTAGTTGCTACTAAGATGGGCCCACAAGGTTTGTGGTTCTGAGTTACATGATGTGTATCATAGAATTTACCAGATTCCAAAATCTATTTTTTGTGCATCTTCCCCATTGCTCTAGCCACCATTCTGGTTTCACCTCCCCCAGAAAACTGAGGAACTAGGTCGGATGAGCCTTTTCATCAAGAAAACAACACCACCAGGATTCTTTAGTTCATTTGGAAAATTACTTCTAATGGTGTTCTTCATTGTTTTCCAAAGAACATGAAAACTAGGTACACATGTAGTCTGTTAGATTTTCATATCCATCATTACAACACCTTCATGTCGTGCCAATCCAATATCTATAATATTAGAACACTGTGAAAAGAAAAGGGTGTGAAATGATTGATTCATTGAGATATGATGAACAATAGGGAAAAAAGAACAACCATGGTGAATGAAGTATCAGGGGAGAAAAGCACAAGAATAATCAATAGGAATAGACTTCGTTTGATGTTCCTGTCGACCCTGATTAATTTTCCTATGAAAGATAAACAAGGAATAAAAAATCACAAGGAAATTTTTTTAATAAATTCCTACAATAAACCCATCCCTCAATAGGAATGATACACATATCAATATGTGATTTTCATAGAAACTAAAATGTAGAAAGAAAACTAATTAAAACAAATTTCCTATCTAACTTTGGATCGAACACTAATGAAAAATGAATTTGCATCAAGATCATTGGTGTGATCCTCTAAATGCATCTGGCACTAATCATCAATATTCTATTTGGTTGTTGTCTTGTAATGGATACTCATTCATCGACTATCCAATTATCCAACAGATCTATAGGTTTTAGCGTTTAAACCTAGTAATTTCTTATAATCCTTTATTTATAAATTAGGTTATGTTTTCATGTCAATGAAATAAAATAAAATAATTTAATTAAGTATTTTTTATATTTTATACATGCGGTGAATTTTCCACAAATGTTCTGCGCCGACTATGTTTATGTCACTCCTAGGGTAAAACATGAATTTTGAACTCAACAATTCCATCAAAATTCTGATCTGGACCCCTATTTATAAGTTACTCACCATATTCTAGAAAACTGTGCATGTGTGCTGATTCATATATTTAATATATTTCAAAATTTATTCCAGGCACATAGAGCCTCAAGATATCACACCGTCTCATCACCTCTTCATTAAAATAATCCATAAAATATCCAAAACTAATATATGGGAATTATGATTTTCTACACCCAAAAACTACGTTAGGACCTCACCACTTGTCTTCAACCTCAAGCATACAAATAGGCACACCAGAAGTTATGTGGAAACCCTTTCCTGGGTGATTTTTGAGTGATTTGAGATAGGGGTGTCAAATTATTAATTGAAATATAATTGATAAATATATATTTATTTAATCATTAAAATGGAGAAGATATGTTTTAATACAACAAATAGGAGGATGCATTTGATTAATTCAATCCTAATGTAGTTATAAATAATTATAATACATTTTTTATCTTGTTTTCTACAATTTGATAAGAGATTTGTCATTGTATACAATGTTTGATATCAGTAAATGAGAAATGTTCTCTTTTTAAATAGTTTATGGTATGATCTAATTATATGACACATTCGATTTAATGATAATAATGGAAACTTTTTATCTTGGATAAATGAGTTTATCCCTGTTATTTTTAAAAATATGTGGTAAAGAGCCCCCAAAAGCACATAGTATAATATTTTAAAAAATGAAATATTAGTTTAATAATACTACCTTAAAAACATATAAATCGATATATTTTATAGGTTTTAATAGTTCAATTAATGAATATTCCAACAAAAAAATATTATTTTCTAAAAATAAGTGAGGATTTTGTCTTCAGAATATATTTTAAAAAATATATAGTTTCTAAGTGGTTAGTAAGAGTATGTTTATACATAGAAATAATTAAATTATAACAAATATATTTGTGTAAAAGTATAATTTATGTGAAATTTACATTATATCCTAAGAGATTTTATGGTATAGTGGTAAATAATTATCATAATCTTACATTTTATTTTTTTAACAAACTGATCTCAAAGAAAATTATGAATGTAACCATTATAAGATAAAAATAAATAACATAGAATATGTTTTCAATATTTATGAAAAAATATTAATATTATAACATTGGATGTTGTGAAGTATAAAATTAGAATATTATGTTCAAAGAGATGAACATGGGGATTATGACTCCTAATATCACTATTATTAAAATATCTTTATTTATATATGTCAAATCATTAAAGGAGTTTAGTTGGAGGATTTATTTGATAGTCACATTGAAATTTGATAGGAAGTAAATAGTGATTTATTGAGTTCAGTAAATCCTTAAAAGTGCAATATTCATAAGGCTTCTCAAGTGGTCTATCATATGGGATGTGATTAAAAATGAACTTATATATGGTTTTTTAATATTATCAAAGGAGTTTAAGAACATAAAAAATTCATATTATTATAAAAAAGGGAATCATCCACTTTTTTGTTCATTCATGTTTAATCCATATATTTCACAATGTGAAATGAAAATTAACCCTTAAAATTATGACTTAGATTTATCCTAATCAATGGTCATATATAGATAAAAAATTCTCTCATGAGGCATAAAAGGATTTTTGTGTATTAGATGACCTACTATATATACAATATCGAGTGTTTAACACTATGTGTTTTTTATACCAGGGGTGAAAGTTTTTTGTTGAATACGCATTACCTAAGGTTGAAAATTTAATTATATTGATAATATTTATACTTTAGGTAACATCTTGAACAAAATCATCACTCATTAACCTCACCTGAGAGAGGATGTAATGATACTGGGCCATAGGCATGCCCTATTGATTACTAATATACTGAAAGTAAATGGTGATGAATTACAAAATATTATTTTGAGATGTTTCTACCTCAAGTAATACTTTATCCACATGAAAAAACAATCCTAAAATTTTATCCTGAGGGATTAATATATCATTAATTCCAAACCTATATGATAAAGGAACAATAAAAATAAAAATTCCATCAATAATAACATATATAATGATTGAAAAACCTTTCAAAACATTATATACTACTAAAAAAACAAAAAATATACAAATTTATACTACTTAAAATGAAGACCGATTTGGATTTAAAGTGAAAATATTAAAATTAACTCCCAAACAACTTCTTTATGTCTCCATAAAAACCCCATGAGTCCTTCCATCATCTAGAATTCCTCCCCGATGGATCCCCTATGATAGATATGGTTCAAAACCATTTAACTAGTTCATATTCCGCATACATCTATCACAATGCATAAAATATACCCATTAACATGGGTGAGTGAATAGGGGGATAATACAATATATAGTATAATATTCCAAAGACATCACATATGAAGTGACCCTAGATGGATGGACCATTAATAGGTGATGGGGTGATATCAATGGATTATTTTATGAATTCTTCATCTTTTAAATTCAACCTATTGGAATGGATTGAGTTCCTAATCCACTCAATGAATTTTCGCAACCTCACCTCACGAATAGTAAATAAATAAAAGATATTAGCACAAAATATTTAATTTTTTTGCCTTAAAGCATAATCATTGACAAATTGGTTATATAACCCAACATGGACTATCTAATATTTTGAACAATTCTTTATAACTAATGATAGTCTAGTCCTATGAACACACATTTTTTTATATTCCCTTCAATAATTTCATTCCAATATATAATCCCCAATTTTCCCATGTCTTCTAAAATCCATTGAAATAGAATTCACTTCCTTAATAATGATTCATCAAAGAAATAATTTCACATCATGAAGATATTCCTCATCTATGAGTAGATGAATCAGTAGGTTAACACATGTAAATTAATCAATAACAACAACAACAACAACAATGAGTGATTAGCACTATTGTCCTTGAAACTCAATTGCATATAGAATAATCTGAGTCCTTTGGAATATTTTGGTTGTAGTTTTTCTCTTCTAGTGAATGATCACCCATATTGATATTATTTTCTCTCTTTTTTTTTTCTCCCTCTCAATCATAATGGAAATATTTAAACTATAATAATTATCTCACAATGTTTATAAGAGTTCTCCATAATTCTCAACAAATTATGTGATACCAGTATTCAACTAAAGTAGATGAATGGTAGAATCATAAATTCATTTTATTTCTCATTATTTTAAATTTCCAAGATTTTTAGTATTTCAAAATACTTCATAATTATTGGCATTTAAATCCTTGTAAATACTCATCTAAACAAGTTAATTAATTATCATTTAATCTAATATAAATATGAGATAATAATACCTTTGAAACTTTTTGATGATTTGTTTATTTATCCTTATGCTATATTGGATTATCACTTGATAATTTAATTTCATTAATACATGAAATTTATTCTTCACTGATTTCCAAATTCAATATAATTTTAGATGCCTAAAAGTAATTGGACTTCTTCACTAACATGGTTAATAAATAGAGAAACACACATTTCTATTTTTAATGACAATATTTAAACTTTTATTTTCTTCTTACAACTTCACCTAGATTATTCAGTAATCATTAAAATCATATGAAATGTATACTCCAATGGACTCAATATTAATGCAAGATTAATTAAATTTGGGATCTTATCCATGAAATATTCACTTGATCACTACAGTGGAAACATGTAAGAATTATATTTATTCTAATGGATCGACCTCGATGCTATCTTGAAAATCATGATATAACATTTTTTAACTCAATTCACATGAATTCAAGTATAACTACATGCATGTATCTTTTTCATATGTCATGGAATCTTATGTATCATGCATGCTATAGAACTACAAGAATTCAAAATTTAGTTTTGATACTCTGTTGTTTAGTGTACATACAAAACACTTCATGTTGTAGGTTTAATTTTTCTATACATTCTAGTGGTTTATGTGGAAGTTCTATCTATTATTCTTGTTAATGAAATCAATGGGAATCCTTCATATGGTATCCTGGAAATATCATAGTAGGTTGGTAACTCTTTATATGGTAGCTTATATTTCTTAATGTCTCTATTTCAACGTCCATTATCAACTGACAGTTTTCTTAACTTTAGTCAATATTACTCATGGTAGCTCCAAAATTTTTCATATGGTCGCTTGAGATATACTTCAGAAGTTACTCAATCTTTATACTCATGGTCACTATATCATATAAAATGTTAACATTTTTTTGTGTGGTGGCTTGAGTTACTCATGTGGTGGGTCATATGTTCTTATGGAATCTCACTCGTCATAAGGAAGATTTGTTTAAACTCATGGGGTCTATAGACATGGATCATAGTGAAAGCTTCTAATTCTTCTTATGGTTGATTCATTACTTCACGATTCAAATTGTTTAAGTAGTAAGTTTATCTACCATGAATATACTATTGTGGTAGAGGATCTCATTTTAGGTCATGGTGTGGTAGCTTGTAGACCATTCATGTGGTTTCTTGAACATCACACAGTTAATGGAACTAATATCCCAGGGTCAATCCCAACATTAGGGTTACTAATGTAAGAAGATGATGTTGTAAAATTTATTTAATGACATTCATCAAATAGATTGGATTAACCACATCATATTCTTATCCGAATTAGTGGATAAAAAATATCATGTAAAAGTGGTCATCCCACATTATACATATACATGACTATACTCCACTTAATAAATTCATATCTTCTATCACCCCTTCGGCTATGGCATTAGGGTCAGCTCTAAGAAACACTATACACACCCACCTGCCTCACCATTCATGACTCCTCTCTCTAAAACTCCAACACCCCTATTTTTACCCCAAATTCCCACCTATGTAGTGGGTGAATTTGGGTCCTATGGTTGGCTGTATATGGACCATTTTTTAGTAGACTCCAAATTTAAAAACATAGTCAAGAAAAGTAAATGTAAACCTAGCCAATAAGCCTTCTCATGTACACTTCATAAAATATTTTTTATGATCTTTTTCAATACTTTTAACACATAAAATTATTTCCATCTTCATTATTGTAAACAATGTGCATTCTCCAATACTATAACATGTGTTTAAAACTTATGAACATAATAATAATAATATAAGAAACTATATCCCCTCAGTAAATATTGACATCCTACATTTCTAAGAACAAATAAAATTCATCCATAAGGATCAAAAATCTCCACCATTGTGTTTGTTTTTTAATACCTCAAAAAATTTATTTTTTATGCCAATATGAGAGCTTCCTTTTCTACCCTTATTAATAATCAATTTTAAATTAATTATACAGGATTCTTCACATCTGATTTGGTTCTCATAAGTTTCTTCTCCTCACTTTTGATATCATTGATTGAATCATTTTCAAGATATGTATGTTATCACATTTTTTTATATGAAAATATAATTCATATATGAATATCAACTTGGGCGAACTCAATGTATATAAAAGTTTGTATAGCCAAGGATATCTGTATGGTCCATAAAATTTATATGCATGTGATAAAAAGCTCAAAAAGATCAACAAATTTTATTTTAGAGGATTTTTATAGTATATTTATTTAAATAAGAAATGTATCCAACACACATCTAAAAAACCATCAAAACAAATCATATACATGTCATGTAATTATATATTTATTTTAATTAATCAACACTCTACCAAAAAAATTGCTTGACATAATAAGGTTTGTGATTGTGATTGGTATACCATTTTCTCTAAATCTCAAAGATCAGTAACAAATTCTATATTTTAGATATTACAAGACATTAAAATCATACTTGTATTGGTTTTCTCCCATCAAGTTATTCACTAAAAAACACATTATTGTAATTGGAAAACTTCATGATAATTCATTTTACTGTTATATTAGTACTGAATATCATAAACTGCTCATTTAATTACCTATATATTTGTTCAAAAAACAAAAATTAATAGGTAATAAAGAGGGTTATCTTTGATTCTTCATAAGTAACATTTATGCTAGGAATTTTCACTTAACTCATTATTCTTCTTATAAAGACCAAGATTTTTCCTTGTAATACTTTTGAACATTTCTATATATATATTATCTAAGAAAGGTACTAAGATGGAGTGAAATTCAAAGGCTTGGTTTGTTATGAAATAATTGCATAAAAATATTAAATATATTTTACATTTTTTATGCATAGTTTCTTAAGGAAAACGTGATAACTCTGAAATGGAAGTTCATATTAGGAATCTGAGACCATTATTGAGTTTAGAACATTATATTTTCCCTAGACATGACCTAAAATAGATCAGTGTAGGGTGTTCAGATAATATGGCCATTGGTGTAATGTTTAGTGGTTTAATAAATTTTCTAACTTAATTAATTAATTAAATGAACACAATAGTTTTAATCAATAAATAAAACATTATCTAAAATCCTCTAGGGTTACTTGCATAAACCCTTGGAGGATTGTGCGATGTTATTCCTCCTTCTGTTGGTGAGTTGCAATCGACAATGATGAGATTTTAGATCCAATAAGATCGAGAGATAGTGAATGAAAAAACTTTTCAATTTTTGGGAAAGCACTTTCATCAATGATGAATAATCCTATATCTAGGTTCGACACATAAATTATTTTTTTGTGCCCTTTTTGACTAAATTATTAATCATGATCAATTCTTTTCATTGATCTGTTCCAATTTTGGATAATTGAATGCGTCCGTGTAGTGAAATTATATTAATTATTCATTTTTTCTCACCCCAGATATCCCCATTCATATTTTTTGTAAAATAAATATTTGAAAAAGAATTATTAAACCTTTTCATTGTTTTTTTCTCCCTTGATTATTCATGTTATTTACTGATTGGATTACGGGGCATCAGTTTGTTGTTTTCGGCTAGTACCAATCCTGATCGGACCCCTAGATTCATGGAGGAATCATGATTAACAAATGGAATACCAAATTAATGATGAAATTGAGGGTTTTGTGGGTTTTAAGTGATTGATCCAATGATTTTTAATCTGAATCAGATACCATGGGATTCAAATTATGTGCGCAATGTGAGTTGGTTCGTGTTGGTTTGTGTATGGAAATGAGAATCTATTTCTTGGCAACTAAAGAGGTGAAAATCATCACAAGAATCAAGATCCTTAATTTTTGGGATGGAAAAAAGACATATTTTAAGGTAGAATAAATGGATATAAATTGAGGAGACCAGATCTAAACTTCTATGAAGATCCGGACTACACTCCATGTACTTTGGATGAACACACAACGTTTGACCCCTATGTTGTGGTGACTAGGGGTTGGAAAAAAATATAAGGATGGCATGGAATTCAGGCCTTATACACACCATGTAGTCATCCTCAGATGGACATGTCATGTGGAAGAGCACACATCCAAGACCTTGTGTGGGAAGCCATGACATAAAACACACCATGTCCCGAAGTACAAAAACACAACCAAGGTGCATAGGCAAGGACCCTAGATGACAAGTACATTCCATGTAGACTCACTACATGAAATGTAGTGCTACATGGTTGGTGATCCATTTACATTTATATTAACAACATGTTGATGTAGTAGGACCACATACTCTGTGGGTCCCCTCACACATCATGTACCCTTTGGTTCCTTTTGAGGAAACTTCAATCTCTCATATCTCATTTGTTTGGACTTATATTTTATCACATGAGTTGGCTATAATGTGTTTTTTTCAATACATAACATGATGGTGGAATCATTAGTTTATTTTGATATATGAATTGAGATGTTCTAAGAATGATTATTATTTAGGTGACAGCCAATGATAGAAGTGATCTTGAAGAGGATCACTAGACATGCTTGAGTAGAATTCCCATGATGCACCAGGGTATGCATCTTCAACCTATAGAGTGGACCCCCCGTCATCTTGGGTTTTGGTCCTCAACATATCAAGTGGAATCCCCTTATCAGATAGGGTGTGTGTCCTCATGACAATAGAGTGGAACCCCTCTGACGCACCAGGGCACGTTTCGTCATCCTATAGACTGGAACCCCCCATTAGCATGGGCATATGTCCTCTACCTACTGAGTGGGACCCCTATCAGATATGGTGTTTTTCCTCATCAAACTAGAGTGCCCACCCCCCAACACACAACGGTGTGGATCATCGACCTATATAGTGGAACCCACCATCATATGGGGTGAAAGTCTTCTAAGTAAAAAGTGGAACCCCCTACTAGATAGGGCATGGGTCCTCATGTGACTAGAGTGGAACCCCCCGGATGCACCAAGGAAGAATTCCCCAAACTATAGAGTAGAACCCCCTAAAGCACTAGGTGAGGAGTTTGTGACCTATATTGTGGACCACCTTCGTGCATCAGGGTGTGGGTCCTCTATATATACTTGTTGAGTGGTACCCACAAATTCACTAGAGTATGGATACTATAATTGGAAGTCATACCCCCTATATCGTGCAGAATAGTGGTGAGGCTTTGGCCCTCCACTTGAATAATTTTTAGTAGAGGCACAAGATGCTAGGCATCGTTGATGGTCTTTTGGAATTGATGGAGACTCTTTTCCTGTGTTGGGCTATGTGATGGTGATCCCCTTTCTCTTTCATTTTGGATTATTTTACTAATCACACACACACACACAAATATATATCCATGTTGATTGGATTTTGTTAATTTCTTTCTATGGGTAGTAGATACGTGATGTGTATTCCACCTACATGATGTGTTGAGCTCCTTTTAGTTGGATGTGGTTAACTTCTTAATTTGGGTTGATATTTTTCCTATATACTATTTATATTTCTATTCCTATTGTGTCCTTTACTACTCCCCCTTTATCTTTCAGGGTGTCCTACTAGTAATTTGTATACTCATCCCTACATAGGATTTTCCAACACATGTCACGTATTATACAAACAATGGATTGGTTGGAGATGACTTCCTAGGAGCTTAGGTATACCTTGGTGCATTGAATGTATATGGTGGTCGATGCATGGATATTTGGAGCAAGGATATCTTAGTAGGATAGTTTTCTAGTTTTTTTTGTTGGGACATCTCTCTTGTTAGGAATGTATATTTCCCCATTACTTTTAGTTTGCCTAATAGTACTCTTGTACACCCTAGTGGTTTTGTATGCTTGGTTTATATAAAAGTAGTTGATTTTTGTTATTGTTATTCCTTTTCACTTATACATTGAGATGGTCAGGTGTGTGTATAGGTACATTAGGTAAAGGCCTCCCCATGTTAGATATGACTTATGGAACTATTTCCTAGCCCTTAGCCTATGGAGTCGATCTTGGTGTAGTTGCGGCTCGAGCCCTATGAGATTGGGTTATGACTATTTCGAATCAAGGGTGGTTCTATCATTGGGAAAATGTTTGGTATGGTTCCTTTATGAGTATATGGTTGGAATTTATGGAAATAGTGTCATGGTTTTTTTATTGAGGCTCTTAGGGCTGGGAATATAGTGTTGGTATGGGTGGCTGATGTATGCATTCACATGAACTGTGACCACCTACTTGTCGACTCGACACATCGAGGCATTGGTGTTAGGGATTATTGGTTAATTTATAATATAGGATTGAGTCTTTGACTCCCCTTATTGAGTGAAATACCCATTTTTTATAAATATATTTTCTCATAGGATTATGGTGTGTCTTGGTTAAAATATAAAGAATACTCCATGATGACAACCATCCAGGATACCAATTCTGTATCAGTATGAAGATCTGATGAGAAATGAGGGCTCAATTTAGGGTCCATCCCATGATATTCTTCCTAATGGTGGATGGTTATTAGAACCAAAACTTTTTGAGTAGAAAATCATACTAGAAGATCCGGATAAGTATACTTGCAGGCTTACCACACTCTGTGAGTTCCAGTGCCATAGTCCACTAAGGTTCCGTGGTGAGCCAAATCCCAAGGTACCAGAGGAATTGGATAGATTCGGTGGTCTATGTTATTAGGATCATCTTGAAACTGATGAATCAAGTGGTTGTACTAGTATCTAGTCATTTTTATGGAGTATCTAGTTATTGTTGGAGTCTTCTTACCAAAATACATGATGATTTGATACACTCATGGCCCAACACCCATCAACTATTTATTGAGGAGTACTAACCCTCCTACTTTCACTTTGTTTAGATTCAAGAGATTATGGAGAAATAATAGGGAGGGATGATAGTGACTAAGTATGTGGAAAGTTTTAGACACCTTACATGGTACTCCATCTAAATGATATGAGATGGATACTTCTGAGCATTGAAGTTTGAGTAGGGAATCCACCGAGAGATATTTGCCAGCATGATACCCTTGTGAATTGCAACCTATGTTAGGGTGTTGGACTAGGAAATAGTAGTAGAGAGTTTGATATAATTGTAACTCCATATAGCAAGAGTTTTCACTAGGCATTATAGGGATGAGTCTTCTACAGTATCTATCAGGCAATGGTTGATAGGTGCTTGGTGAAGGATACCACCCTGTGATAACAAACAAGCCCATGGTCGTATGGAATTGGAATAGTGAATAGCACTAGTGGAGTCTAGAGAGGGGTGATTCTATACATGTGATGGGTGAATTCACATAGTATGAGAGTACCTGGACAGAGGTGTTCATGAGCGTAGGTAGATAGCTGATTCACTTCCCTGACAAAGGATACATCGTGATTAGGGATAACCTAGGATAGGGAAGGGATTCCCTTGGGGAGGTGGATTTGTTAGAGGAGTTGGAGGAGATATGGGTGGTGGATGATGCTATGAGATCCTTACCCCACCACAATTAGGAATTCTACATCAGGCTTAGGGAGCTAGCATTTGGGGCCACAGACAACTGTAGTCTATGAACACATACGACACAGTGGAACATGAGATGATAAGAGGTATGACCTATGTATTTTATACTATTTATTTAGTATAATTAGACACAGGTTCATATCATTACTTCTTCTCCATACTTTTGGTGTGAGAGTTTGAGCTCCCAGTATTGGATTAAGCTCAACAGATTCATCTTGAGGTTCCTACAGTGAACACGTTTATATCATTTATCTATTGGTAGTGAGAGATATCTCTTGTTGGATAGGGGTTCATGTCTGTCTTTTTTGTCTTCATAATGGAACCCTATAAATTTATCATGAGTACTGATCGGTTCTCTATGGTCTGAGCCCATATTTTATTTCACTGTAGACAATTTGGATGAATTCAAAAATATTAGATGAGATTCTCCATTGTGTGTGAGAGAGATCTCATGATAGGATGAGTGTGTTTTATGAGTTGGAGATCATATCCCATCACCCACCAGTTGGTGATTATTTCCCTTAGAACATCAGGTTCTTCAAGAATCTGGATTCCTTCATTATTTGGGGTTTTTATGTAAGTCTTCCTTGAAAATGTTTCGAGACTACCTCGATAGTAGTTAATGGATTTTTTTTTATATTTCAGCCTTGGTTCAATTTGATATCTTCGGTAGAATATCAAATGGATCCCACCAAGCTCTAGGAGCTATGGTTACAATTAGATGACCTTTTAGAGAAGTGTTTTATTATGCTAAATGTATCCCCTGGTTTTACTAGTGTTGTTTGTGAAAACGGAGGATGAGAGATTATGAAATTTCATAGATTATCGTCACCTGCACCAGGATAAAAAAAAGAAAAAGTGCCCCTTTCTGAGGATTGATGACCTCTTTAACAAGTTTTGAGGTGAAATATAGTTATCAAAGTTATATATTTGGTTCTCTTATAATGATTTGATGGTTCATGAGGTTGATATTATAAATATTTAATTCTGATGTCATTACAGATACTATGTGTTCTTAGTGATGCCCCTTAGTGTGAAAAATTCCCCCACTATGTTTATAGAATTGATGAACCGAATCTTCCAATCATACATGGACTAGTTTTGGTAGTATTAATTAATTAAATACAAATATACTCTATGTTAGATGAGGAGCATGCCAAGCACTTGAGGTTCATCCAATAATTTCTTTGGGAGGATGAGGTTGTTTCTTATCTCTTGAAGTGCCATTTCTATATTCACAAGGTCCACTTTCTGTAATAAGTTATTTCTGAGAATGGTTTATCCACGAACCCAATAAATATTGATGTAGTTATTTCATGGGAGCCACCAAAGAGCATGTTAGTGGTGTGGAGTTTTCTTGGATTAATATGTCACAAATAAATGTTTTGGAATACTTCTCTAGGATTTTATCTCCTTTTTTCCCTGACATAGAATGAGATTCCCTTTACCTAGATGGGGAAGTTCCAGATTTTCTTATTGGAGTTGAAGCTAAGGGTGAAGAGTGATCTAATATTGAGACTACTAGTGAAGGGTGTGTAGTATGTAGTGTATTTTGATGCCTCAGGAAATAGTATTATCTATGTGTTGATATTGAGGTAGAAAGTTATCACATACGGGTCAAGGTAGTTGATACACCATAAGAATAACTACATGAATCATGACTTAGAGCTGGAAGAAACAATCACTACCTTGTGGATTTAGAAGAATTATATTCTTGTAGACTGATTTTTGGTTTACTCAAACCATTAGTGTATCATGTATTTTTTCATGTAGAGAGACTTGAACCTGAGACGATGACATTGGTTGGAGTTCCTATAGGACTTTTACTTTGAGAAAATATATAGTCTAAGGAAGGGAAACATGGTAGTATATTCCCATTTCAATATTTCCCATGATTTTTGGTTGTAGGAGGCTTATGAGTAGTTGGATTCCTTGTAGCTGGAACCGGTGGAGAAAGAGGATGACATTTTTCTGTTGTCAATGGTGTTGACTCCTACACTTCTCGAGCATGTGAGAGAGTCCCAACTAGGAGACATCAACTATGAGTAATTTTGTGACAATATATCCATGAGATATTCACCATATGGATATTATTAAGGAGGTAATCATGTCATACCTTTCTTGGGGAAGATGGTGGTCCTGGTCACAATGTGGGAAGATGTTGTGTTAGAGTTTCCCAATTATCATTTTGATGTACATCCCCATGTATAAAATATGTATAAAGTCAATAATCAGTTGTTTTGGTGGTCCATCATGAGAAACTGTTTGGGAGAGTTCATCTCATAGTGCTCACATGTTAGCAGGTGAAGTCTGAGCACCACGTTTTAGAAGGATTATTGCATCACCTTAAGATACAAGACTGTAAATAGTATGACATATTCATGGAATTTGTTGTAGGAATTAGGTGGACTTAAAAGGGCCATAAAACCATCTAGGTTATAGTTTAATGACTCATGATGTTGAAATACTTACTTATTATCCATGAGTAGAGTTTGTTAGATAGATTGGGGAAGATGTATGTAAGGGAGATTACTCAACTTAATTGGGTGCCCATGACTATTATATCTGATCGTGATGTATGGTTTACATCATGGTTTTTGAGAGGTCTTCAGGATGAATTCATTTCCCAGATGAGGATGAGTATTTCCTTTCACCCCCAAGAAGTATGGGAAGACTGAAAGTACTATCCAGGTGTTAGAGGATATGATGAGGGCTTTCATGTTAGACTTAGGATAGAGCTGGGGGGATCAAATTCCCTTGGTAGAGTTTTTGTATAGAAATAGATTCCACTATAATGTCATCATGGAACCTATTAGGACCTATAAGGGAGACTATATAGGTCAACCTTATGCTGGATAGATATCGATGAGACACCTCTTGTGGGTCCATATTGGGTGTAGGTGAGGACTAAGAAGGTCCATGTCGTCCATGAGGGGATGAGGATGTCCCAATGTAGATAAAAATATTACGTAGATCATCATCGTAGGCCCCAAGAGTTAGACTAGGGATACTATTTTTTCCTTATAAGCTCCCCATGATGACCATTATAGAGTTTTGGTCATAAAACAATGCTATACCTAACATTCATCAGGAAATTCATGATATTATAGAGGTTTATAAAGGTTTCTTACAAACATTACCTACCCTAAAATTGGAGTGGGTGCATGATTTCATCTGAGACTCATAGCTAAGGATATACATGTATGATCCCACACACATCATTGACTAGTGTGATCTGTATATCAAGGATGGATCCACTTTTTCAAAGCACCCAATGGCCACTAAGGATCGACAGGAAATGATACTAGGTGGATGAACCATCCCCTTGGTTCTCATGTTGTGGTAGCATGGGAATGTTCAGGAGAGCTCCTGGGAATGGGTGATCTAGATATGGGCTTAATACCCCAATTTTTTTGTGTAGTTTTTCTTTCTAGGGATAAAAATATTGATGGAGGGAATGATGAAATGACCCATTTTTTACCTTTTATACATTGAAATATATATATATATATATGGAGATATATTATGAGACGTATTGCGATTCTGGGGCCTGATGTGCCATAATTAATTTTATAAAAATATTAAATATATTTTATATTTCATGTGGAATTTTTCTTAAGGAAAATTAGATAAATATTATAAGGATTATTGGATAATGAATCTAAAACTACCATTGAGTATGAAATGGGATGTTTACCCTAGGAGCGCCCTAAATTGGGTCGGTGTGGGGCTTTTAGATAAGACAGTCATTGGAGGCATGTTTAGTTTTTTAGTTAAATTTTTAATTTAATTAATTCATTAAATTAACCCATGGTTTTGTATAAATAACCCATTATGGAAAATCCTCTAGGGTTAGCTGCATAAACCTTGGGAGGATCGAGCGGTCTTCCTCCTCTTTACATTGGAGAATCACATCCGACGATGATGAGACTCCAAATCTGAGAAGATTGAGATGTATTGAAATTAAATACATCATCCATTAATTAGTGAGTATGTTATTAAATGAATAGATATCCAATATCCAATAATGACTCATCAATTTGTGTTTTACACCATTTTTTATTAAATTGTTATTGAAGATCAATTATTTTCGTTGATCTCTGCCAATTGTGGAAAATGTCATGCACTCGTGTACTAAAATTATATTTATTATTCATTTTTTCTCACCTTGGATATCACCATTCATATTCATTATCCAAGAATTTTTCCCATTGTTTTTTAAACCTTTTTTCGGTGTTGTTCTCCCTTTATTCTTTATGTTTTTTCTTATTGGATTATGAGGCCTCCATTTGACATTTTTGGGTGGTACCCATCCTAATCAGACACTTGTATTCATGGAGCAATCTCATATGAAAAATGGATTACTGATTCTAGGATGAAATAAATGTTTTTTGGGTTTTATGTGATCTTATTTGTTGAGTTGGAATTTTAATCGAATATGGTGGGAGAAGAATTATGTGCGTAGTGTGAGGTGGTTCATGCAAGTTTTTGTGTAGCAATGAGAATTGGTATCCCAAGCACTGGGGGCCGAAAGTCAATATAAAAAGTAATATCATTAATTATTTAGAAGGAAATAAGATGTATTAGGGGGAGGATAATCATATTTGAGTCACATATACTGAATATGAACTTCTGTAGGAATCATGACTACATGTCTAGTAGTTTGGAAGAACACATGGCATGTAACCCCTATGTTGCGGTGGCTAGGGTCTGGGAAAAAGAAAAGGAAGGAATGAAATATAAGCCTCCTAAACTCCATGTGTTCCTACCCTAGTAGACATTCCATGTGGGTAATCACACAAGAAATATTTCATGTGGGAGGACACAGCTAAGAACTTTCCCTCTACCAAAGTACACAGACACATCCGAGGTGCACGACCAAGGACCCCAAGTGAATAAAACACAACATGTAGACTCCCTACATGTTGTGTAGTTCAACATAGTTAGTGATCCACATACCTTCACGGGCATATAAAGGTTATGGAGTGCGACCACACACCATGTGGTCCCCTCACATGTCATGTACACCTTGGTTCCTTTCAGGTAAACTACAATCGCCCATATCTCTTTTATTTGGGCTCATATTTTTTCCCATGAGTAGCCTATCCTGAGATTTTCAACACAGAACACAATGGTGGATACTATAGTGGATTTATAGATATTATGTTAGATTTTTTATTCATGACACTTATTTTCATGGCACCTGATGAAAGTAGTGATCGGGTAGAGGATCACGAGAGACACTAGAGTGGAAGCCCCTGATGCACCAAAGTGTTGGTTTTAGAACTATAGAGTTGAAATCCGTGTCATCTTGGGTGGGGTTCATCTTCCTATTGAGTGGAACCCAGTATTGGATATGGAATGAGTCCTTATGACACTATATTTGAACCCCCATGATGCACTAGGTCATAGATCATCGACCTATGGAGTGGAACCCCAATCAGCTTGGGTGTGGTTCCCGTACCTACAAAGTGAAACCCCATATTTGGTAGGGTGAAAGTCTTCATGACACTAGATTGAAACCCCCTTAACACACTAGGGTGTGGGTCCTCGACCTAGAGAGTGTAACCCCACATCATCTTGGGTCTGGGTACTATAAAAACTAAGTGGAACCCCCTATTGTATAGGGAGCATGTCCTCATGACACCGTAGTGGAACCACCCTGATGCCCCAAGGAATCAGTCCTTAACCTATAGATTTGAACCCCCTGATGCATCAGGGAACAGGTCTTGAACCTATAGTGTGAAACCCCCTTGGAGCATCAAGGCACGGGTCCTCAACCTATAGAGTGAAACCCCCTTGGTGCATCAGGGAACGAGTCATCTATAGATACTAGTTGAGTGGACCCCACCCTCTAGACACACTAGGGAGTGGGATCTCTACTTGGGTATCATTACCCCTTAACTATACGACATAGTGGTGAGGTGTGGGATTCCACCCAATTACATCGAAGAAGATGTGTGCGATGTTGGGAATCATTGATGTATATTTGGAACTAACGTTGACACCTTACCTAGGGTGGGCTATCAGATAGAGATCCCCCTTCCCTCTCAATTGGGATTCTTTTACATAGTATATATATATATAAATATATATCCCTACTGATCATATATTGTTACTCTATTATTAGGGGTAGCAGAGACCTGATGTGTATTCTACCTATATGATGTGTTGAGCTCCTTGTAGTTGGATGAGGTTTCCTATTTTACTTTGGGTTGAGCTATTTATTTTTAAATATCTATCTATTTTTTCCTATTATGTCTCTTACTTCACCCCCTTGAGATTTTGGGACATCATATTGGGTATTTATATTATCACCCCTACATTGAATTATATTCCACATGTCATATCTTATATAGATGATAAAAAGGTTGTAAGTTTCTTTATAGGAGATTAAGGATACCTTGGTGCATTGACCGCATATTGTGGTTAGATCTTAGAGATTCGTAGTTGGGCTCTCTTAGTAATTTAATTTTCATGTTTTTTAGGTTGGGACATCTTTCTTATTGGGTGCTTATTTTTTCCATTTTCTTTTAGTTTTCACTGTAGTACTCTTGTACACCCTAGAAGTTTTTTATTTTTGGTTTATATTATAGATTTTTCATCTTATTATTATTATTATTCTGCACTTCTACATTGAGATGGTCAGTTGTGTGCATTAATGTACATTAGGTGAAGGCCTCCCCATTTTACATATGTTTTTTTCTACTGGTCACCATCCCCCGGCCTATAGAGGTGGGCGTGTGGTGATTTTGGATCAATCCTCATGGCGTTAGGTCATGACACTTGTTCTTTCAAAAATAAACAATTTTCTTTTGTCTTTCATGAACATATTCATAGTTTGAAACAATTATATTCACTTTAAAAGTTAATTCATCCTTATTTTCTTATGCCTACTTCATCCTCCTCATAATTTATTCATTGGATGGTAGAATATTTATTCATTCCATTCATCCATACCCAAATTAATCACATATCTCACATTTCTTTTTAATTTTTATGTCACCACTTTTGGATTCCAACTCATGTATCATGGACTCACTTTTGTGGGACTTTTCTTTACCTCATTATCCAAAAAGTATTTCTTATTCCCCTAATCAATTATCTAATTTTTATTGATTTGACCAAGAAATAAGGAAATGTTTCTTATCATTATTAGCCTCCTAAAAATTTTCACATGACATACAACTTAATTTTTTTCAAATATCTTCCCTTTTTAGAGCATATGGAACTTATCATTCCAACCTTATCATTTATACCTTATCCTTGTGACCTTCCAAATGTAATCTTCCAAATACTAATTATATAACCAAAAATATATAATTTTAGGTATCTTTGGTTTCGATCTTGTCATAGTTTAGGTCCTTTCATATTTTTTCATTATATTCTCTTAGAAACATACCCTTTGTCATTTACTCTTTCCTGATATATATAAATTCTACAAGAAAAAATATTAGTTGGGTCCATTCATACTATTAATCCATTAAAATCCTTGGATGTTTTGTATTTCAGACTGTTTATTGATCTATCTAGATTTTAGTTATTGTTATCCTATTGAAAATTATGCATTATTTTTTCTTTGGGGGTGTCTGTTAGCTTCTATAATCTCTTCCTTCATTTTATGTGGAAGCTCTAATATCATTATTGTTATTCTGAACCTCCTCGGTTTTTCTTTTTTCACTTGAACTATTAAATAAATATAATTGTTTTTTATTATAAGTAAGTAATTTTTTACCTTTCTCTTTTAAATATTTATTCTCATAATTTTGAGGAGACCCTCCTTTGACCTTAATTTATTATTTTAATCCTTCTATATCCATGATTAGATAATTTTGAATAGTTATACTTATGGCATGTGGCTCAAATAGTTCTTCATCATTTTTAACTATATTTTCATCAAGATCATATACATATTTCCTTATTCATGTACCTTTAATTGTTTCCTCCCAATCTCATCATAATAATCTCACTTTTTTCTATCTAACTTGGTCTCCATTTAGTCAAATTTTTTTGTTAATGAAATTATTTTTGAGTAAATATATTTTTAATTTTATTTCACTAGATTCCTTGTTTATTTATTGATCCATGTAATCTTATCATGAAATGATTATAACATTTTTTATCTCCCACTCAATCTTAGTCCATTATTATCCCTCATAATCACTACTTGATATATAAAAAAATTCACAACTTGTGTAAATAAATGGAATTCATTATCTAATGAACTACTTGAGTTGTCTTGTTCCTTCTTGATCATTAAAATTATTCTTTTTCTAATGAACTACTTATTTTTATTTTCTCCCTCCTAGAGATTGTTTTCTTTCTCCTTCTGTGAAATTAAAATTCTTCAATCTCCCCCTTCAAATAATTTTTTTCAATATGATAGATAATATAACAGTTACAAAATATCATAAATTTCATACCATTTACTTTTCATTTACCCATATTGAATCTCTTTAAAATTTCCATGATTTGGTTGAGATCATTATCACATTCCTCATCATCTGAATTTCATAATTCAATATTTTACTTATATTATTTCACTTCTCCTTTTTGGATGTCTTCAAAGAAAATTTCATCTTTATCTTTATTTATGTTTTTTTTAAATTTTCACCATTTATGAAAGTGGGATAATTACTTTTGTCATAGGCTATAAGGATTTTTTGAAGTTCAACCTAGTTGAATTATTATATATACTCTAAATATAAATCCTTGGGATCATATATATTCAATAAATTTATCACAAGCTTCTTCATAATTAATGAATAATCCAACTTCTCACCAAATCCTTGAATATTTTTGACTATTTCATTTACCCTGGTGAAATAATCATCTAAATTATAATCATCAACCATTTTTTATAATCTAAAAACCTTCTCCTATAAACATGTAATTTGGATTCCTTGACATTGATATTACTCACAAAATTTATTCTCATTTTTCCAAAATTCCTTTAGCAGTCTAAAGACCCAGGACTTTTGTATATAATTTCTTTGATAGAGATATCAGGATAGAATTTTATGCTTTCAAATATATATTAATATTCTTCCTATTAGCACGAATCATTGGATAATATTTATTACTATGTGGAAAACCTATAGTAGGATCATATTTTAATTCTTGTATGATTGAGATGACAGAGGGTAGCATCCTATCCCTTAAACTCAGGTATTTTATACCATTGAATGTTTCTACTCTTTGTCTCTTCACATAATCCTAATTATTCTTTTTTTTATGATGAAGTGTTCTTAGATCTTTAGAGGGGTCCTATTCTATGATAAAACATGAATTAAACTAGTCTAGAAACCAATAGGGGTGTTGAATTTGTGGACTTATTTTATTAATTATTCACCATTTAAATTTGAAATCTTCAATGAGTTATTATCCATGATCCACTTAATAAATTCTTACAAACACACCTCATGTGAAAAATAAATCATAGGAATCTTCACAAGGTATTTAAAAGGTTTTTCATGATATCCTACTACTTTTCATGTTGGTTATACATCATAATATAGATTATCCAATATTTTAAATAATTATTTACAACAATTTATAGAACATTTATGTCAATAAAAAAGTAACTATGTTCCCACAAATAGTTTCCTCCAAATAATGAATGAATTTTCTTCCCATAGTTTCTAAAATCCATTAGAAGAGACATCACTTCTTCAATGATGATACACAAAAGAAATATTTTCACCAATTTATGATTTTACTCCTCCACAAAGAGATAGATCTGAATTTTTACATGAGTACATCATTAAAATAAATTAGAAGAAACCAATAATGATTAATAGTGTTGGTCTCAAAACTCAATTTGATCACGAATGATATGAACCCTTCTTTTGAATACTTGGGGAGAGGTTCTTCTCTTTAAGGGAATGACCACTAAACTTTAGACTCCTCTGTCACTCTATAAAAATTGAAATTATCAGGATCTCATAAATCTCTCACATAGTGTGTGAGAGATCTTCATAATTTTTAATTCCTTCTACGATACTTGTATTAAACATAAATAGAGGAATGAAATTGTCAAAAAACAATTTTCATTCTCATTATTTTGAATTACCACGATTTTTAGTATTTCAAAATCCATCAATATTATCTTCAATAAATTCCCGTAAAATTATTAGATTAATAATTCATGTATTTAGCATATAATCTCATATAAATATGAGATAATATTACTTTTGAAACACTATAAAGACTCTATAATTTATACTGATCAAATATTGAAATATCACATGCTCAAGAATAATTGTTATGAATTATAATTTATTATTCCTTGATTTCCTCATTCAGACTCCTTTTAAATACTTAAAATGCATTGGTTTTCACTAATCATGCTATTAATAAACAAATAACCACACTTCTTCCTTTTTAAAGGATTACTTTTAATCTTTTATTTTCATCACATATAATAACTTCACCTGATTTTTTCGAGAATCCTTAAAATAATTTACAACATATAATCATGTAGCCTGAAGATTCATTCAAAATGATACATCATGAGATTTCATCCACATAATCCTTACTTTATCACTCTAGTCATGAAATAAAAGAAATGTACTACAATAACTATTTTTAGATCAATGTTTACCTTTACATTATAGATTACCTTTTATATCTCAATTCCCATGAATAAAAGTGAAATGAAATGTATATATTGATTTCATATATTAAAAATATTATGTATCATAAATTCTCTTTAATTCATGAATTCAAACGTCAATTTAAATTCGTTTTTAGTGTCCTTGTTAAAGACTTTTTGCAGTTGGTTCAAGCATACAATAGGTTCAATTTGATCATGTGGTAGCTCCATATATCATTATTTTTTATGTGTTCGATGACAATACTTTATATGGTATATTGGAAATCTCATTTTAGCTAATGGTTGGTCATGTTCTCTTAATTAAATAGGTTCTGGTTCATCATGTGGTTGATATATCGACCATGGTCACTTAAAAGTGTTCCTGTAGTTGGTCTATAGTACTCACAATAGCTCATTAATCCTTTATCTAGTTTCTCAAGCTCTTCTCATGCGGTCCCTTGAGCTTTACACATCTGGTCACTTCACTATGTAATAGGTACATATTTTTTGTGTGGTTTCTTAAGTTGATCATGTGGTAGTTTGGATGTTCTTTTAGAAACTCACTAGTCATATGTAGATTGGTTTGAAATAATATGGCTGATAGGATTGGAGGATTATATAAACATTATATTCCTCTTATGGTTGATTCATCATTTCATGGTATGTTTATATTGTTCATATGGTTGGTGTGTCAACATGATGAGACTCTTGTGTCAGATTTTCTCATAGTGGGTTTGTGTGTAGTAGTTTGAAGACTCTTCATGTACTTGATCATCATGTGGTCAAGTGAACTAATATCCTATGGTTGATTATATGGTTAGGTGTACTAAAAAAAGAAGATGATTTTTTGAAATTGATTTAATAACATTAATGGAACAGATTAAACATATCAAACTACCCTTAACATATTTGTATCTTTATATGAGGATGAACAATGTCCTATAAATGTTTTAATCCCTCATCAAACTTGTGTGTGTCTAGACTCTAATTAAAGGATCCCAGTCTTCCATCACCGGTTCATCCATAGAATTAGGTTCAACTCCCAAACACACTATATACACATTCCTTAGGGGTTGCGCCTCCCCACACTGACAAATTGACCCCCATGTGGATAAAAAAAGTATCGACCTAATATATTGATAAACATAGGTCCAACATTTTTCCACTAGCTGACCTAATATTTGAGATTACTACCAACTAAAACACTTAGTAAAATATTATGTGTAATTCCATCTAATTTACCAACACAAGTATGCTACATGTAATATTTTATCATGGAGTTCTTGAACACTCTCAAAACTTCAAATTCTTCACTTACTCATTATTGTAAACAATATTCACTCTCTAATACTATAACATGTTTTGAACCTCATGAAAAAAAATCCTCCAAGTTCCCTTAGCTCTCTAACTAATTTTTATATCCTAACTTATTGAAAAAAGTACAGTAAATTCACGGGGATCAACCCCATGCTCCCTATGGATGTGAACATACAATAGTAAATTAATTCTATAAATCATTCCCTAATCCCATAAAAGATTATACACCAAAATAAAGAAAATCATTTTTCATCTCGAAAAATATTTTACAAACAACCATAGATAAAAAAAATTATATATTTTATCATTCGCATAAGAAAAAATCCCTATACCCAAGCCTTAACATAAACCTGAGAGAACTCCAAGAACATGAGTAATAATAAATAAGTAAATGAGAATCTCTTATTAATTTGTCAAAAAATTCCCAAAATTTTTCTAATAACCCCATAAAAATTGATTAGGTAGCCATAATTATGTTGGAATAAAGTTCCTCACAACCCTAATAAGGAACCTAACCCTAATTAGTAATTCTGATTGATGTTCGATCACTCACCCAAAACAACCCATCAATAATATTCAAATATTAAAAATACATATAATTCATTGAATAAAATTAAATAAATATAAAAAAACTAAAAATCAATGTATTCATAGCCTAAATAAATTTCAACCATGACTTTAACAATTACTTAAATATTATATAAATCCCGAATACACTCAGAAAATTACACATCCCCATTTTTTGAAAAACCACACCCACCAAAATCATATGTGGAATAAACATCCCATAAACCCAATAAAATACTTATGAAATAAATAAATATTTTAATTATAATTTAACATTCAAATTTATGTCATTTTCCAAAATATATAGTAGGGGAGAATCCACTTAAGTTTAATTGACTTTGGAGTTGAATCATGCCACTGAATTGAGGTTTCGTGATCTCTATTACATCCTCAAGAACCTAGAACCAAAATCCCCAAATTTATCCAAGATCAAGGAAACCATTTCCTAAAAAACCTACACAATTTGTGTTTAATTAAATTGGGATCATTAAAAAACACAAGAGATAATATTTGAAGGATACAGGCCTTCGATTAAAATAAAAAACTAAAAGAAATAACATCCAATGGATAGAATCCATCAAAATATCCTCCAAATTAATCCAAAATTATGTGGATTTCTTCAAGGGGTTGTGATAAACTAAAAAACACATAAATAGGTAAAAATAAAGAGTTTAGGGACCATTTTATTTAAATTAATAAACTAATTACAGGTTCCTTCCAATTGTGTATGTGATCATGCATTCTTTGCAGGAAAAAATTGTTTCGACAACCATAGTCCTTGAAACTATGAAGACAAGAATGTATTTACTACTTGATTTTATAAACTGGCCTGTACAACAACCTAGGAATCATGAAATGTCTGACAATAATATTCTTACACACAATCCTTATAAAATATCTTTAAAAATGAGTAATTACCCCCAAACCTCCCAAAATATCATATTAATCCAATATAAACATTGTATATATTCAATGGGGCCCTATAATACTATCTCCAATGTATATACCATCCCATGGAAATTAAAGTTAATTATTTCCAGTTAAAATATCATTTCACTGATAGCAGATCAATGAATTCTTCTCTCATGTCTCCCTTTGGAAAATACGATGTTTCCAAAACAAACATACATATAGAATAAATCAGTCATAATCCACTTTCTCTTATGGGTCAATTATGTGAATATGTTTCAATACAAATCTTGCTTCTAGATCCAAATATACCTGATCCCAAATTTTAACTTGAAATGGGTTCGAAACATTTTTTTTGTAATTATAATATTTGAATCACATCATGCTTAAAACTATAACAATAGTCTAATTCAAACTGACTTGATACATTCACAACATGATTACTATTCCAAAATAGTCCCATATATCTAAGCATAAACATCCTCTACTTACCAAGCCTCCATTGACTAGATATTTGATAATCCCACAAAAAACATTATTGTATATAGAAAAATTTCAAGATCATTATAAAATACTGAAATATTACATTTCATACTATGATCTGTAACCATCAAATTTAGAATTAAATAAATCATTTTTTTATCTCTACGACCATTATAGGCCCTACCAAGGATAGTTTTCCAAATTTAGGACTAATAAAAGGTAGAAAAAAATGGCCACCCAAAGAGTAACTTTAAGGGATCTATCCCAATATAAATTGTATGACTTTTAATAAATAAAAAATCCACTAATAGGAGAAGATATACCCATGTTACAACAAAATCCATAAAACCTAATTTATGCATGTACTCCAATAATTGGATAGTATGCTCAGATCGATCATCCATATAAGGATGGTAGGCATTGATAAGCATCAACTAAATATCTATTACCTTCTGTAACATTTTCCAAAAAACTATATGTGAACTAGGGATCCTTCTAAGAAATAATTTATATTGGATTACCAAGAAGTTTGATCACTTACCATACATGATTATTTGTCAACTCCTACACCGTATTCATCTCATAAATAAGACTACAATAAGAATATTAATTAAATATTACCATGAATACCTAAATGGAGTCCTTATTCCTCAAGTACTTGGGAATTTATACCTTTAAATGCATAAAACTTTTCCACTTACAAACTAGAATATTTTATGATTGAAACATTACAATTGAACTTTTATTTTCAATCATTACTTATTAATCGATAATACATTGTTCAACAAGACATGTAATATCTATATTTTCACATGACCATAAAAACATCATTTTATGTTCTAGATTTTTTTTTGGAAATGGGTTGAACTACTCAATTAGAATGATGAATCCCATTAAATAATTCCTCCCATATCAAAGAGGAACAAGAAACCTATTTAGGAAACTCAACATCAAATTTTATGCATGGTACCTTCTATCAATGGCCTATAAATAATTCAGGGAATTCATCATAGAAAAAAACATAAATATGATAATTTATATTCATTCAACCCATCTTTAAAATCTATTGTAATAAAAACACTAAATAATTACATCTATTCAAACTACACAGATATATATAGTAATATTTTTTAGATTAAGCACATAACTTTAAAATTTTCATTCAATCCTTTAATCACTCCCCCATTTGATTTATGAATTAAATAATTTAATCTAATATTTCCTTTTCAATGTTTTTATAAGTACTTCAACCATCATTACTACCACAAATTCATATCATGTTTTGATAAGAAATACTTAAAGATATTTTGTTCCATATAAATTTTGAACTTCTAACAAAAAAATAGTTACAATACATTTTCAATGATTACCTGGTAATTACAAGTTCAAGGTCTTGTATTGGGAAATATTTCTCACAAAATCTCATTTGGTGTGGGATATAATTAATTCCATGATTAACCTATATCAAGACACACATGATCCCAGTTCGTAAAGCATCACAATAAACAATATATCCATCTCCCGTCTCAAGAAATATGAGAAATAGAACTGATTTCAACCTAATTTGTAACACCCCGAGATTTTATGAAAAATATTATTTTAATTTCATTAATGTCTTATGTTGTATTCTACACCAAGATTACCCTGCGCTATACGCAACACCGTATTAGCTTGCAGTATACGCAACACTATTCTTGGACCGTGTTACACATAATTTTGATAATAGTTATTCTACGCAACATTGAGTATATATATATATATATATTAAATGTATAAATGAAATATGGTTGGATTCTGTTATACGAAAGAATGATGGATTCTTTCACAACACGCAACCCTGACTTGGCTTGCATTACACACAATCACGACCTTCCTCGATAGCGTGTGTTGTACGCAATACCAGGTTTTAATAAACAATGTTATATTATTATAATATTGTCATGAACTAGCCGTTATGAATAGTATTAACTAAATTTTGAATTTTATAACATTATTATTCATCTTACACATTTCTAGAACATGGTATAAGAACAAAATAACTTTTTCGGGTAAAATAAGTATTTTTCAGAAAATGCAGTTTTGCCGCCTTTGGATGGCGCACCCACTTTAAATATGGTTTTTGACATGTTTATATGTTCAATTTGACAAAATAATATTCTTCTTTTGAATCAGGATATAAAAATTTACATTACATAAAGTTTTGATATTTTTCTGATAACTTTCATATTTTAATGAATAGTAAAAACACGCTATATTTTAATTAAAAACAACTTTTTTCATCGTAATATCTTATGTGGTTAAATTATAATATTGAATGGTTTTAAAGTATAAATAGAATATATTTTTACCATTTAATATAATGTATGTCATTAGCATTGATTTTACCTTGAATTCGTAGGTTAAATCAATTCAATCTTTTGCAATGTTTTAAAGAAAAACCTGTTTTCTTTCGACAACGGCATTAATTTTAATTTAATTTCTGCATCTTTTGTGTATTGAATTTGGAAAAATGGATTCCATATTTGGAATCAGTGGGTCCAAATTATGTTAATAAGCTACTTTTATTTTTGGGAATTATGAATAGTAACTACGGTAAATTTTATTTATCATAGTTAAAGGTAAATCGGGTAATTAAGGGTAAATATAATATTTTAAAATTACCCTAAAAAATGTCAAAATCCTATTGGATGACTACAAGTCGACCCATATCACCTAAGGGTCGGATTAGAATCATTTAATGGACATTTTTCCATGAAAATAACTTAATTATTATTAAAACCAAAGAAAGTGACAACATGTCACTCTCTTAAATTTTATAAGTATATTAATTTTAATTTAGTGATACACTTCATGAAACTTCGAACATGAATAGTCTCCAGAATTCTAATGAAATTATCTACATCATATAAATTTATTTATAATTTTTAGGGATTAAATAATTATCATTAATTATGACACAATAGTGATGAAGAGATTGTTTATCTAGTGAAAAATCAAGAATATTGTTTTTTTTAAACTAATAGTGACCATACAATGCACAAATACCTAACCCAAACTTATTTTACATGTAAATGTAAACCATAAGCATCCAATGGTATTATATTTGACCATTTGGAGCCTTATAAAATCGATTATGACACTTATATTATTTTATTTTAAATGATGCCAAAGTTGTCACCTTCATAATTTAATAAATATAACAATTTAAATATTGTTATTTTAAGATGATAAATTCGAGTAAAAGTATTATTGTGAAAGGTAATATATTTATCTTCATCATAGAATTTTATTTTAAATTTTTATACAACAAATAAGTATATTAAATAATTATACAAAAATGATGTAGTAATTATTTTATTAAGAGATAAACCAAATAAATGGTTTTAAAAATAATAAAATAAATATTATATGAACTATTTAATGTGATACACTAATTTTATAGATACATATGACCTTTTATTAATATATTAAAGCTTTTATTTCGAACATATCTTCTGTATATGATTTATTTAAATTCAAATAAATGAATAGTCTCAAAATTGACACTATTGTTATTTTACAAATATAACATATTATAAAATTGATTAAAAATCACAAAAATATTTAAAAATTATAAATTTATATTTATATGGTCTATAATGTTATAAAGTAAACAATTATGGAAAATTCACAACAAATAAGTAATTATTTGTTATAATTTAAAATTTATAATTTTATTACCACAAATAAACTTAAATAGATTAAATAAGGATAAATGAAAATGATAAGGTTTAAAATAAGATCCAAATATGTCTAAATTTGATTGGATGATGAGATTACAACCCTATCTCATCTAATCTTCGAATATGAGTAATTTTTGGAGGTTTTTAAGTGGGGTTAGATTTATTATAAATTAATATTTTTAAGAATTCCAAAGGTGCCCCTCTCCTCCCTTATAAAAGGGCACCTCCTCCCCCTCCTCCTCACACCGATTTGAGCACTCAAGCTCGGCCAAACCCTGCCAAAATATCTTCTCCACTTCCCTAGCAACATCTTAGAGGTTCTGGTCTTCCTCTAAGACCAATTTTAGTGCCCTAAGAGGAGGTCTCAAAGAGGTGCTTCAAAGAAGAGGTAATTACCGTTACCAATTCTTTCATCTTTATTTCTTCTTCCACTTCTTCTTCTTATGTTGTTTCATTATGAAGTAATAACATCAGTATCACTCATATACTGATATGTTATTATAAGTATGAAACAACCCTATTTCACCATATATCCATCCTACGGAAAAAGAAATCACCGCACGTGCGTACGTACGGAATACCGTCTCCACGTCGTGGTGTAATCTATTTTCCACCACCACCTTACATGGATGGGTATAATGGTGTAAAGAATAACTATACATAGTTATTACAACATCATATTGATTCTGATATATTGTATAATCCACTCCAATTCAATTCAATATTTATGGAAATGATATCATCGCTCGTGCGTACGTACGGACTACCGTCTCCACGACGCGATGAGATTCATTCTCCATGTTAACCATTTAAGAATGATTATAAAGTATATATAAGAAATAATAATGAAATATATGAAATTATAAAGCTACTGGATTTATTTATATATATATATATATATGTATGTCATCTACTTACTTCCATTCAAGATAATAAGGAACGGAAAACAGTGTTCATGCGTACGTACGGACTACCGTCTCCATGAACGGTGCTTTTCATTTTATTTATCTATCTATTATATATATATATATATATATACTGAATATATATGATATATAAATCATATTTTATATTCTGTAAGTAAGTAAATCATGATATAAGTAATAATAATGTCAAGAACAACAAGTCAAAACACCTACGATAAATGAAACGATTTTACCCAAAACGCTTCTTTAACATGGAATTTACAAAAGAACGGGTAATATAATGTCATAAGTGAACCATATATGATATCATAACAATTAATATGATTCTTTAATAAGTCAATGACATTATTTAAATAATTATACAGGAGGTTCGAACACATACGAAGCAAATCGGACCTAAGGTAAGGGAAATATCACAATCTCATTTTTATCTGAGATTGTTTATTCGTAAGTATTTACTGGGGTGTATTTTATCATCCACATCCATGTTTCATAAATATGTAATATTATTTACATCCACCTACAATTGTTTAAATCCATTTTTACCCTTCGGTGAGTTTTTAGTAAAAGAAATGAAAGGAATCTTTTGTCATTTTTTTCATACGAGGTACTTTTTGACTTTTCCGACAAAAGTACGAAGAATGTTTTTTTTTAACTTATACGGCATGAATGGATTTTTAAAACATTATTTCCAAGAAGCTTAATTTACAAGTTTTCAAGTTTATTTTTAATCATCTTCTTTTATTTTAAAATCGTATGACATGTTATGAAAGGAAAAATGTTTTTGAAGTAAAAAGGATATTTTCCTCAAGAATGGAGTTCAAGTATTTTATCAAAATTATTTTCCATCTAAGATAATAAAATGGTTCTGTTTTTATCCCTATTATTACATGGATTTGATTATGTTGTGATGGAAATATTTTTATGAATTCCTTTATCTTATATGAATTGTTTTATGATGTCATGTTGTTTAAGAATCCCATTTTTATTACATGGGTTACGTTATGATGTATTGTTTATGATTATGTGGCACACATAAGAAAGGATTCATTATGAGATGGGTGGGACCTATATCTCCCTCCAATGCATTGGGTAAAGATTTTATATCTCATGAGATAGACATGGCTGGAATGGTAGGTTATACCGGTTCAGTGAAACAGGACTGAAACGAGGGTTACTCGATTCAGAAAGGGACTTTGTCCACTAAGATAGTCTTGGCAATGAGTCTTGACTAACAAGAAATGATTCTCTATGATTATGTGTGAATGCCACAAAGTTCCATGTTTTATGTTATGATTATTGTGATTACATTTCACTGCCATGATTTACCCCATGTTATGAAATTATGATCTCTTTTGCAGGTTAAGATTTCTAATAGTTATGTGCTTATGTATATGATGTGATTGATATTTCTTTTGTTTACCCTTACTGAGCATTTGATCTCACCCTTTTATGTTTTATTTTCCCCAGGATATAAAGAAAGGTTTTAGGTAAGAAAACAAAGGGGAAGATCTTTATGGGAGATATTGAAGATCTTTCACCACGATTAGAAGATTACGTTCCGAGTTTCCAAAGACACTAAACTATTACGATCCTTGTGTGTGTGTTTTTTTTTGTAATAAGTATTCCGCAAAAGTAATGTAATGTTCATGTACGTCAAGATACGGGTCTCTACTGTTGGTATCAGAGGAAAGTTTTAGTCAACCTTTGGAAACTAGGATGCGAGAACTTTAGTGAGATCCCTGGAGATATTTCTAAGGTATGTCTAGGGATGTCCCTAAGGTTAAGTATACGTATAGGTTATAGTACTAGAATTACGCTAATGATCATAGAATTAAACCTAAGATGTTAGATATTGAAGGTACTTCCCCTTTATTATGTTGTTTTCCCTAGCATGATTTTTGCCTCTCACACTATTCTTTTGGGTTTTAGAAAATGGCTGGAAACAAGATGATTCACGATAATGGAGGATATGATGGACAATGGAATGATATTCTTCATAATGAAATGGGATTTGGAAGTCCAAACATAATTATTATGCCGAATCAGCAATCTCATAATATCATCAATAAAGTAAAATTTGGTAGGTTTCCTGACTCGGCTAATAAGAGAAAGATGGAGTTTCATGATGATCATAGAGGAAAGAAAGTTCAATTTCCCCTATGTAAATCATGTGGGAAGAGGCATCAAGGAGAATGTTTCAAAGGAACTGGAAGATGTTTTGGGTGTGGAAAAGAAGGACACAAAGCAAGTAAGTGCAAAGGAAAAGGTTCAGTTAACACCATGGATGAGGATAATGGTATTGCTACGACATCAACAATGGTTAAATGTTTTAAATGTGGAATGTACGGGAATTATGCAAAACAATGCCCTAAGGGAAAGTCTCATGAAGATAATCAGTATGGTCGTATGGGAAGTATTTATATTGATGATGATGAAGAGACTACAAATGATATGTGAGATGAAAGAATTGTTGAAACTCGGTCAATGGTTTAAGAATGTAGTGGAATGATTACATGTTTATCATGTGTAATGTTGAATAAGAAATCTCATGGTACTATGGAATAAAGAGACATCTAAGGATTGTTACACTGTTGTCTTTCCTTCAGTTATGAAAGTGTATGATTAATGGTACCACTATCCATGAAAGGTTATTCAGATATTTTTGGAATTTAGATGATATGCGCATAATGAAGGAATAATAAGATAATGAGGTGTTTGATTGTATTCATGAGCTCATGACTGATATAAGGAGAAGGTTATATCATGGTTTGAGTATAGAGAATTTTTGGATTTTGGTATGTGGAAAGAGTTAACTTTTAACTGCATTCATGTTTTCACTAAGGATCAATGGGTATTCAAGAGAGTACATGATTAAGGCCTTTGAATGTTTGGAATGTGACCAACAAGACATATCTTATGATATATAGGGATCAACGATGGTATTAAATCTCTGGTAATCATTTTCACTATATAATGAGAGTGGACTGCAGTATTATGGATAAGCCTAAAGATTGGAATGGATTATGTTGGACATATGTTAGTATTGTTTAAGGATAGAAGTTTTTTTCGATATTATTGATGGTATGTTATAGTAATGTAGTTTTAGAAAAAGGACAACCTGCAGGACGGGCGACAGCCCATCGCATCGGACAGGGCTGTGGAAATCAAACCCACAACCGAAGTGCGACTGGCCTTTATCGCCTACAACTGGCCTACAGGAAGTCCCTATTTAGTAGAAACTAGTTTTATTATATTAAGCAGTATGATATATGAAGTATAAGTCCATTTAAGGAACAATATATGATTAATCTCACTATAGATCGACTTATGTATATAATTTTTGCTAACCTTTTGTTTGAGACAGATGGAATGACCCGTCATTCTATCACATGATCTGCTAACACTTCACGAATAACAAATTCAACTTCATTTATTTAATAGATGAAGTGGAAATTGTTAAAGGCACGAACAACAGTGAGATTGTACCAAAATAAAGTAAGTATTTATTCTAATTTCTTAACTTTAGGGAAACGATCTTGAAAACCAAAAATGTTGTCCTAGTGATCTTATACCTGATGAATTAGATGGTACCTTATATAATCACAAATCTATGGATTTGTGATTACTGGCTTTTCCATAGCCATGTTCTCTACCACTCTCCATCAGAACATGACGGTTAGATTTCTCTTCCATGTCCATATTTTCAGCTATGTTCTCCTCTATGGATACCCAGTGATTAGTTAACTTGGGTAACCATTACGTTTTATACTTTAGTTTTTAAAGATAAGTTTTGGTATTCCTTTTTACGATGTGGGTTTCTATCAAAGAAACTTTCAAATAGTAAACCATTTATAACCCCGATGAATTTCGAGGGCGAAATTCATTTTAAGGGGGGTAGAATGTAACACCCCGAGATTTTATGAAAAATATTATTTTAATTTCATTAATGTCTTATGTTGTATTCTACACCAAGATTACCCTGCGCTATACGCAACACCGTATTAGCTTGCAGTATACGCAACACTATTCTTGGACCGTGTTACACATAATTTTGATAATAGTTATTCTACGCAACATTGAGTATATATATATATATATTAAATGTATAAATGAAATATGGTTGGATTATGTTATACGAAACAATGATGGATTCTTTCACAACACGCAACCCTGACTTGGCTTGCATTACACGCAATCACGACCTTCCTCGATAGCGTGTGTTGTACGCAATACCAGGTTTTAATAAACAATGTTATATTATTATAATATTGTCATGAACTAGCCGTTATGAATATTATTAACTAAATTTTGAATTTTATAAAATTATTATTCATCTTACACATTTCTAGAACATGGTATAAGAACAAAATAACTTTTTCGGGTAAAATAAGTATTTTCAAAAAATGCAGTTTTGCCGCCTTTGGATGGCGCACCCACTTTAAATCTGGTTTTTGACATGTTTATATGTTAAATTTGACAAAATAATATTCTTCTTTTGAATCAGGATATAAAAATTTACATTACATAAAGTTTTGATATTTTTCCGATAACTTTAATATTTTAATAAATAGTAAAAACACGCTATATTTTAATTAAAAACAACTTTTTTCATCGCAATATCTTATGTGGTTAAATTATAATATTGAATGGTTTTAAAGTATAAATAGAATATATTTTTACCATTTAATATAATGTATGTCATTAGCATTGATTTTACCTTGAATTCGTAGGTTAAATCAATTCAATCTTTTGCAATGTTTTAAAGAAAAACCAGTTTTCTTTCGACAACGGGATTAATTTTAATTTAATTTATGCATATTTTGTGTATTGAATTTGGAAAAATGGATTCCATATTTGGAATCAGTGGGTCCAAATTATGTTAATAAGCTACTTTTATTTTTGGGAATTATGAATAGTAACTACGGTAAATTTTATTTATCATAGTTAAAGGTAAATCGGGTAATTAAGGGTAAATATAATATTTTAAAATTACCCTAAAAAATGTCAAAATCCTATTGGATGACTAAAAGTCGACCCATATCACCTAAGGGTCGGATTAGAATCATTTAATGGACATTTGTCCATGAAAATAAATTAATTATTATTAAAACCAAAGAAAGTGACAACATGTCTCTCTCTTAAATTTTATAAGTATATTAATTTTAATTTAGTGATAAACTTCATGAAACTTAGAACATGAATAGTCTCCATAATGCTAATAAAATTATCTACATCATATAAATTTATTTATAATTTTTAGGGATTAAATAATTATCATTAATTATGACACAATAGTGATGAAGAAATTGTTTATCTAGTGAAAAATCAAGAATATTGTTTTTTTTAAACTAATAGTGACCATACAATGCACAAATACCTAACCAAAACTTATTTTACATGTAAATGTAAACCATAAGAATCCAATGGTCGAATATTTGACCATTTGGAGCCTTATAAAAGCGATTATGACACTTATATTATTTTATTTTAAATGATGCCAAAGTTGTCACCTTCATAATTTAATAAATATAACAATTTAAATATTGTTATTTTAAGATGATAAATTCGAGTAAAAGTATTATTGTGAAAGATAATATATTTATCTTCATCATAGAATTTTATTTTAAATTTTTATACAACAAATAAGTATATTAAATAATTATAAACAAATGATGTAGTAATTATGTTTTTAAGAGATAAACCAAATAAATGGTTTTAAAAATAATAAAATAAATATTATATGAACTATTTAATGTGATAAACTAATTTTATAGATACATATTACCTTTTATTAATATATTAAAGCTTTTATTTGGAACATATCTTCTGTATATATTTTATTTAAATTCAAATAAATGAATAGTGTCAAAATAGACACTATTGTTATTTTACAAATATAACATATTATAAAATTGTTTAAAAATCACAAAAATATTTAAAAATTATAAATTTATATTTATATGGTCTATAATGTTATAAATTAAACAATTATGGAAAATTAACAACAAATAAGTAATTATTTGTTATAATTTAAAGTTTAGAATTTTATTACCACAAATAAACTTAAATAGATTAAATAAGGATAAATGAAAATGATAAGGTTTAAAATAAGATCCAAACATGTCTAAATTTGATTTGTTGATGAGATTACAACCCTATATCATCTAATCTTCGAATATGAGTAATTTTTGGAGGTTTTTAAGTGGGGTTAGATTTATTATAAATTAATATTTTTAAGAATTCCAAAGGTGCCCCTCTCCTCCCTTATAAAAGGGCACCACCTCCCCCTCCTACTCACACCGATTTGAGCACTCAAGCTCGGCCAACCCCTGCCAAAATCTCTTCTCCACTTCCCTAGCAACATCCTAGAGGTTCTTGTCTTCCTCAAATACCAATTTTAGTGCCCTAAGAGGAGGTCTCAAAGAGGCGCTTCAAAGAAGAGGTAATTACCGTTACCAATTCTTTCATCTTTATTTCTTCTTCCACTTCTTCTTCTTAGGTTGTTTCATTATGAAGTAATAACATCAGTATCACTCATATACTAATATGTTATTATAAGTATGAAACAACCCTATTTCACCATATATCCATCCTACAGAAAAAGAAATCACCGCGCGTGCGTACGTACGGAATACCGTCTCCACGCCGTGGTGTAATCTATTTTCCACCACCACATTACATGGATGGGTATAATGGTGTAAAAAATAACTATACATAGTTATTACAACATCATATTGATTCTGATATATTGTATAATCCACTCCAATTCAATTTAATATTTATGGAAATGATATCATCGCTCATGCGTACGTACGGACTACCGTCTCCACGACGCGATGAGATTCATTCTCCATGTTAACCATTTAAGAATGATTATAAAGTATATATAAGAAATAATAATGAAATATATGAAATTATAAAGATACTGGATTTATGTATATATATATATATATGTATGTCATCTACTTACTTCCATTCAAGATAATAAGGAACGGAAAACAGCGTTCATGCGTACGTACGGACTACCGTCTCCATGAACGATGTTTTTCATTTTATTTATCTATCTATTATATATATATATATATATAATGAATATGTATGATATATAAATCATATTTTATATTCTGGAAGTAAGTAAATCATTATATAAGTAATAATAATGTCAAGAACAACAAGTCAAAACACCTACGATAAATGAAATGATTTTACCCAAAACGCTTCTTTAACAAGGAATTTACAAAAGAACGGGTAATATAATGTCATAAGTGAACCATATATGATATCATAACAATTAATATGATTCTTTAATAAGTCAATGACATTATTTAAATCATTATACAGGAGGTTCGGACACATACGAAGAAAATCGAACCTAAGGTAAGGGAAATATCACAATCTCCTTTTTATCTGAGATTGTTTATTTGTAAGTATTTACTGGGGTGTATTTTATCATCCACATCCATGTTTCATAAATATGTAATATTATTTCCATCCACCTACAATTGTTTAAATCCATTTTTACCCTTCGGTGAGTTTTTAGTAAAATAAATGAAACGAATCTTTTGTTATTTTTTTCATACGAGGTACTTTTTGACTTTTCCGACAAAAGTACGAAGAATGTTTTTTTTAACTTATACGGCATGAATGGATTTTTAAAACATTATTTCCAAGAAGCTTAATTTACAAGTTTTCATGTTTATTTTTAATAATCTTCTTTTATTTTAAAATCGTATGACATGTTATGAAAGGAAAAATGTTTTTGATGTAAAAAGGATATTTTCCTCAAGAATGGAGTTCAAGTATTTTATCAAAATTATTTTCCATCTAAGATAATAAAATGGTTCTGTTTTTATCCCTATTATTACATGGATTTGATTATGTTGTGATGGAAATATTTTTATGAATTCCTTTATCTTATATGAATTGTTTTATGATGTCATGTTGTTTAAGAATCCCATTTTTATTACATGGGTTACGTTATGATGTATGGTTTATGATTATGTGGCACACATAAGAAAGGATTCATTATGAGATGGGTGGGACCTATATCTCCCTCCAATGCATTGGGTAAAGATTTTATATCTCATGAGATAAACATGGCTGGAATGGTAGGTTATACCGGTTCAGTGAAACAGGACTGAAACGAGGGTTACTCGATTCAGAAAGGGACTTTGTCCACTAAGATAGTCTTGGAAATGAGTCTTGACTAACAAGAAATGATTCTCTTTGATTATGTGTGAATGCCACAAAGTTCCATGTTTTATGTTATGATTATTGTGATTACATTTCACTGCCATGATTTACCCCATGTTATGAAATTATGATCTCTTTTGCAGGTTAAGATTTCTAATAGTTATGTGCTTATGTATATGATGTGATTGATATTTCTTTTGTTTACCCTTACTGAGCATTTGAGCTCACCCTTTTATGTTTTCTTTTCCCCAGGATATAAAGAAAGGTTTTAGGTAAGAAAAAAAAGGGGAAGATCTTTATGGGAGATATTGAAGATCTTTCACCACGATTAGAAGATTACGTTCCGAGTTTCCAAAGACACTAAACTATTACGATCCTTGTGTGTCTGTGTTTTTTTGTACTAAGTATTCCGCAAAAGTAATGTAATGTTCATGTACGTCAAGATACGGGTCTCTACTTAATTTCTCCCCCAAAACAACAACTACATCCTAAATTACATAAAAATTATATATCCTTCTTGATAAAATCATTCATTGGTGATTCTAAGCCTAATAAATCAGGAAAAAACTTTTATAATGCCCTCATAATCCCAGAAATCACTATACCTTAAATTCCTTTTTAGTGCATTCCATGATACCAAGATTTCAATATTTTCATGGTAAATAGATATTTTTTTTCGAAATTGAAATTATTGAGAAATTTAACTTCATGAATATTGAATGTAAACATTTAAATTTAATTATAGAGATGATGATCCCTCATTGTACCTAGAAAAATTATAGTTTTTGGTTCTAATCGTCCCTCTATCATGAATACTGAACTATATAATTGATAACTATAACTATAAATGATTCATGGTATTCAATTAAAATATATTAAATATTAATAATTTAAAATAGAATAAAAAATACTAATAATGGTATTACTAAAAAAAATTATTATTATTATCCACTTTCATTACAATAAGTTTATATTGTGCTTATCAAAATTAGAATTTTTTAAAATAATATGGAACATTTTAATTGAGTAACAAATATTCAAATATAGTAAAAAAATATTTATTCTTGATTATAGATTGATTTATATTTCTGTAATCGGTATATAACCATAATTTGTCATCATCCTTCACAATAATGAAAACTATAGCCACCCAAAGTGAGTAGCTCAATCTAATGGGTCCTTTATTATCTAAATTCTTTACATTAGGTTTAAAATATTTTAAATCAGTTGCTTATATATGATATAAAGGGTGAGAAATATGAATAATCCTTGATAATAAAAAAAATTCAAAAATTCACCTCATTGTCATGACCCAATCAAGGGGGTGTCGTCCCACACCAACAACAACATCAAGGATATGGTTCATATGGTTTTGTCCCTATTGAAGAGATGGGAGTCTCCCCAAAAAGGTATAAGATGGTGCATGTTGGTCCTGACACCACTAGTTGAGAGTTGGGGCCACACTCTTGATGAGTCTATGGTAGGATGAAACCACTGAACCTCACATAATATGAATATGTGGATAGCTAAACCCCACCCACCTCAGAGGGGGCTAGGGTGTCGCACAGAAAAACCATGGTACTGAGACACTCATCCCGTGACAACTGGCAAGGTAGGGAATGTTCCTAATGATATTTTCGAAATTATTCTTGTTAGAACATGGTAGTGTAAGTGGATTCCAGATGTGTCATTGCATATGTGACACAATAAAGAATTTCACGCTCAATAGATGTCAGAGGTAGAGACACCACTTTAGATGGTGGGTTTCGTGGAGGTGGTTCGCGACCAAGAAAGAGGGTAGAACACAATGTTTTGTGACCCTAAAAGAGGGTGGACCATTAATTCCAATGATAAGGAATGAGAATCCCTGATGCTATTCTTGGTAGCCGGTTAGTTGAAGAAGACTATTTCACAGACACATAGAAGGTCCTGATCCTACATGCACGAGGGTGTGCATGGAATAGTGGTGGGATAATGTCACAAACCAGTCATGGGGTCACATCCAACACCAGAAAGAACATCAAGGGTATGGTTCATGTGGGTTTTCCCTATTGAAGAGATGAGAGTCACCCTGAAAAAGTGGAGGATGGTATGTGTCAGTCCTAACACCACTAGTTTGGAGTTGAGGCTACTCTCCAAATGATTTTATGGCAAGACAAAACTAGTGAACCTCACATAATATAAAGAGAAGGATGGGTGAAACCCACCTGCCTAGGAGGGGGTTGGGGTGCCACATGGGAAAACCACTGTGCTGAGATTCTCTTCCCATGACATCATGCTCTAAATATTGTTTTTAAATAATATATAAAAACATCTAGTAAATTTCTAACTATCTCTAGAAACCTATCCAAAATAGTTATTTCTACTACTCAAAAAACCATCACCACTAGTAAAAATATATACCCATAATGTGAATCATTATAGATCCATGTGTACCTATATTCACAACCTTTTCACCCATGAGTGTATGAATCTCACCTAATTGAGTGGATAATAATACATTTCGACCATAATAGTATATGTGATAATTATATGCAATTAAATATTCTATGAATATGATGATATCAAACATTTCTATATTGATGATAGTAATGTATCATGTCATTTCCATGACATCTATCATAATATTGCATCATGAAATAATAAATCCATTACTACCATATTCTCTTAGTGGTTTGTTTATGTGAATGACATGTATCATCATTCATACTTATAATCCCAACCATTCTACTTCTCATGATGGAATAAATGGATGAGTAGATATCATATAAAATAATATCGATATGATACTATAATTAAGTAATATGGAACCTATAGTCATAAAATATCTCACCTATACCTATTTTATATCTTTATTCACTATAAATAAGAAACCCTGAGTCTTTTTATACTTGGATCATTTAGCATATTATGATGGTTCCTATTGAGATTTTCATATTGTCATAGTGTAATTCCTTGAAAAGTGAAACTAATTGTGTGAACTAGGCAATAATGACCTAACATATTTGGATTATGATTCCAATGTCTGATTTTCTCCCTAAAATATAATTGTGGTAGGTATATTTCTATAATAATACTTCAGGTGTTTAATCATTACACGCCTAAAAAATGAGATGTTATCATGTAAAACCACTCTTCTGGTGGAAAAAATGAACTATACTGAAATAACCACTCCTAAAAATCTATTTATCCCATATAGGAGTTTATTAATATATCTTACTTATAAAATTTTCTCGATCTATGAGAAGAAATATGTAACGCCCCGACCCCAGCTACCCGGAGCCGGTGCGTTACTTCGTAACATTGGCATGATCACAAAAGATCAAGTCTCGAAAGACCGATTAGTTTAGTAGCCTTGGAAACACTAGATACATTAATAAGTCTTACATTACACAATAAAGTAAAAGAAAACTACTACATCTTCTCTTCATATCCCCTTATAATATCCCTGCAGGTCATTCATAATATACTTCATCACATCCTGGAAAATATTAAAACATTTAAAGGGGTGAGCTCAGATGCTCAGTAAGGATATCAATATTGCGGAAGCTTTCATAAAAAAACATTAACATTTAAGGCAATGTATAACAAAAAAAAAGCCTTTTAAACATGAACTTCAACATAATATGGCAAAAGTAAAATGAGATAATTCCATTTACTTATTCACATGGATAATCTACTGGTCGAATAATCACATGCAATATCATTAACCACATTCATAATGATGGAATGAATAATGCCAGACATTATAAAACATTTTGTGAAGGCCTCGGCCAAGACGTCTAAAATGATTAAGGCCTCGGCCAAAACCATAAATCAAATTGGGAAAGGGCCTCGGCCAATTCCACGTCTAGTTATCTCATGAGACCTACCGATGCATCGAGGAGCTATGGCGGGCTCCACCCGTCACTTATTAAGTCCAATGCATTCCTCATGTGAATAGGTTTAAACGTATCATAAACTATAACATAATCGTATCACATAAAACATGCATAAAGGAAACATAACATTTCCACATTTCAATCACAAGATATCAATACAACACATTGATATAATAAAAACGCTTTCAAAACCATTTTCAATACCAAAATAAAAGAAAAGTATAACATGGTATTTATTTTTCACTAAAAAAAGGTATGGATTGTAGAGGAAGCCGAAACTCAAATAATGGTCACGGTGGCAGAGAAGTCGTTGTCGCCGCATACATACGACAAAAACATTCCCTTTTGTCGTTTAGTAAACGCTTCGTATAAAAAAGATTCCTTTTGAATATACGTAAAAGTCAAAGGGGTTTATACACCGTATAAAAGAAATTTGTGTATAAAACCAAATATGCCTCAATGAAAGGAGATTGAGACGAAGTCCTTACAAAGATCATTTTTTAAAATAAAATAGATATATTATGTGTATTCACTATAGGTACACCTAAAGAAAGTAAAAATACAAAATAAGACATAATAATATCATGACATAATTTGAACATAGAAGATTAACCCAAAGAATAGAAGTTGGGTTAAGAAGTTCCCTTACCTTGTGTCTGACTTGATTCGACCGTTCTTTAACCTCCTGAATAATAAACTAGAGTTAATATCTACCATTTTCAATTTCATTATCCCATATAGGAGTTTGTTAATATATCTTACTTATAAAAGTTTCTCGATCTATGAGAAGAAATATGTAACGCCCCGACCCCAGCTACTCGGAGCCGGTGTGTTACTTCGTAACATTGGCATCATCACAAAAGATCAAGTCTCGAAAGACCGATTAGTTTAGTAGCCTTGGAAACACTAGATACATTAATAAGTCTTACATTAAACAATAAAGTAAAATAAAACTACTACATCTTCTCTTCATATCCCCTTATAATATCCCTGCAGGTCATTCATAATATAGTTCTTCACATCCTGGAAAATATTAAAACATTGAAAGGGGTGAGCTCAGATGCTCAGTAAGGATATCAATATTGCGGAAGCTTTCATAAATAAACATTAACATTTAAGGCAATGTATAACAAAAAAAGCCTTTTAAACATGAACTTCAACATAATATGGAAAACGTAAAATGAGATAATGCCATTTAATTATTCACATGGATATTCTACTGGTCGAATAATCACATGCAATATCATTAACCACTTTCATAATGATGGAATGCAAAATGCCAGACATTCTGAAGCATTTTGTCAAGGCCTCGGCCAAGACGTCTAAAATGATTAAGGCCTCGGCCAAAACCATAAATCAAATTGGGAAAGGGCCTCGGCCAATTCCACGTCTAGTTGTCTCATGAGACCTACCGATGCATTGAGGAGCTATAGCGGGCTCCACCCGTCACTTATTAAGTCCAATGCATTCCTCATATGAATAGGTTTAAACAAATCATAAACCATAACATAATCGTATCACATAAAACATGCATAAAGGAAACATAACATTTCCACATTTCAATCACAAGATATCAATACAACACATTGATATAATAGAAATTCTTTCAAAACCATTTTCAATACCAAAATAAAAGAAAAGTATAACATGGTATTTATTTTTCATTAAAAAAAAGGTATGGCTTGTAGAGGAAGCCGAAACTCAAATAGTGGTCACGGCGGCAGAGAATTCATCGTCGCTGCATACGTACGACAAAAACATTCCCTTTTGTCGTTTAGTAAATGCTTCGTATAAAAAATATTCCTTTTGAATATACATAAAAGTCAAAGGGGTTTATACACCGTATAAAAGAAATTTGTGTATAAAACCAAATATGCCTCAATGAAAGGAGATTGAGATGAAGTCCTTACAAAGATCATTTTTTAAAATAAAATAGATATATTATTTTTATTCACTATAGGTACACATAAATAAAGTAAAAATACAAAATAAGACATAATAATATCATGACATAATTTGAAAGTAGGAGATTAACCCAAAGAATGGAAGTTAGGTTAAGAAGTTCCCTTACCTTGTGTCCGACTTGATTCGACCATTCTTTAACCTCATGAATAATAAACTAGAGTTAATATCTACCATTTTCAATTTCATTATCCTTTTTATATCACTTATTACAATGTTATGAACATTATGTAATTATTTAAGTTAATAACGGTCTTTTTGTCGATTTTTGGTACTTGAGTCAACAATAAACTTCTTATAATTACAAGTTGATTATGTGGTAGAATATCCATTATCTACAGAATTATATTCATGATTTAGACATCATATATATCATATATATCCAGTATATACATTCATTTATAATATTAAGTAACATTTAGAGGTAAGAAATGAAATGCACCGTTCATGGAGACGGTAAGCCGTACGTACGCATGAACACTACTTTCATTTATATTTCATATTTAATGGAATGAAATCATAATTATATAAATGTATAATATAATTCCATTATAATATAGTGTATAATACCATATACTCCATCCTTTATACATCCCACATATGGAATTAACGATTCAAATCACTTTGAGGGGGCGGTAGTCCGCACTTCCTAAAATGAAATTATCACGTTTACCCATAATGGAAATCATAAAGCATGCCATAAATGAGAAATACATAAGAATAAGTAAAACATAAACATATTATATATCATATATAAATATAGTGACATCTTAATGGCCACCATTGAAGGTGTTATATGTGTGTTGAACAATCATCGTTTCGTGAGGCAGAAATTCGCCATCCACAGAAACCGTATGTTCTTTAACCATTAGATGTAGGTGTGTGTAATTGTAGCTCGAATCCTTCTTATAACAACATCCTAGTACATTTAGGATACTGGTGTTGTTACAAAAGAAATGAATAAAAAGAGTTTAGGGGGTTGGAGAAGAAAAATAAAACAAAACAACATTAGAGAAGACATTACCTCAAAATCGGGTAACTCTTTTTGATTTGAGCCAAAGGCTTCCTTGGGAAGAGTTCTGCCCAAAGTGAGGCATCTTGGAGTAAGAGAGGAAAGTGGAGAGAGTATTTGGGCAGAGGTTGGCCGATCCAAATGGCTTGAAAGTGTGAATGATGTGGTAGAGGTGGGGGCCTTTTATAAGTGGAGAGGAGGGGCACTCTTGGAATGTAAAGAAAAGTCACTTTATTATAAAATGCGTTTCGGATTTTAGAGGTCCCAAACTTATATAATTCGAGGCTAAGGTGATAAGGGTTCTAAATCCACCCATCCAATAGGTTTTTGACATGTGTAGGTCTTAGATATTACATTATATTTCCATTTTATTTAAATCGTTAAATAATGAGGTCATCGCTACATCATCATGATGTCATAAATAATTTAATTTATTTAATGTATAAAAATTATAAAAAAAATACTATGATGTAGGAAATATTTTTATCTTTATAATGACTATTTATAGTAAAAAATATGACTTGAATAACCCCATTTAAATTTTTTTTAGTAAAACATTTCATGTTTGTGTCGCTTTTTACTTTAACATTAAATAAAAGGTATTTGTGTCATTTTCCAACTAAAGTGGCTCCATGGGGTCCCCAAGTTGACCCATGGATTTTCTTGGTCGGCCATGGCACATCCAATGAGGGCATGACATGTGTCAAGCTCATCTCATATTATTAAGACATTATTTTTACCTTAAACTACACTAATTACCTCTAATCGCGATTAAGAACTTAAACGTTACTATTCACCAGAAATTATTTTAATCTCATTGAACCACATTTTACTTCTTAATGAAAACCATGTTTGTCGGATTTTTGAAAATCAAATCACAGAAGTGGTAATATTTCATTTAAACGAAAAATCAGTTATTTAACTACCACTTAGTGGTTTCACTATTCATCAAAAATTGATGTTTTTCAGAACAATGCCAAAATTTCACCCTAAGCTATAATTGATATTCCGAATTCAAAAATGATTTCTATTTTACGAAATTCCAAACATATAAGTTTCATTAATTAATTTTATAATTAATTCCCGTTGTCACAACAAATAGCTTGTTTTTAAGAAACAATTTATATCAAAAGATTGGCAATTGTTTATGTCCAATTTCAATTTTAAATTAATTTTAATGACCACCATTGGATAAAATGGTAAAAATATATTATAATTATACTTTAAAACCACTAAATAGTATAATTTATCACTATAAATTATTTTGATTAAAAAATGTTGTTTTTAAGTATTTTTCATTATTCATAAAAAAATTAGAAGTTCTCAGAAAATTACAAAAAATTCAACTTAGGGTAATTTCGATATTACGAATACAAAAATGAAGTCCATTTTGAAATATAAAATTTCTATAATTTTAAAAAGTGGTTATTACTATTCATAACGGCTACTTTGATTAGTCGCGGTGTTTTAGAACTCGAAGTTGCGTACAATGCAAGATATTGAATTATTGAAAGAGAAATGTATCGTGGAAGCTCGGGGTGTTACAAAATATCTCTCGTTTTCTTCCTCTCACCACTTGTGCCACTCCCTCCATACGGTTGAGTGAAAATACTTCAGACAGATGGGTTTAAATATTTATTTATCGACCTCATAGTCCATATTATCTATCTCAATATGTGATTAAATGGAAAAAATCTCCACCCCTGATTGTTTATTATCTCACAATAATGAATCAAACATTTAATCCATTAATGAATAACTAATAGATACCTCCCATAAAAATCAGGCCAAAGTTGTAAATTGTGCAGAATACTAAATAACCATCATTATGCAAGTAGAATAACAATGAAATATATGATATATGAAATGTGTGAGGGTACATGTATTGATTAAAAATATTTTCAAAACCCTCAAATGTCCAACGTGAAACATAGATTGTGTGGCAAAATCCATCCAATAACATACATGCATGTTGAACATGCTAATTACCAATTCCACTTTCACGTCTTCTTGTTCATCCAAAATGTTGATGATCTTATCAATAAATTTTAACCAATTTTCTGTTACATTAGTTTTTGGAACCCATTAAAATATTATAATATTCTTCCTTTTATAATCAAATAACCTATCCACTTAATCTTCTTTAGGTTACACAACCCCACCAATAGCCTATAAAATAATTTCAGAATTATATAATAATTTCTGATCTAATGATGGATCATTTAGAAAAATGTTCCTGATCTATTTATCTATGTAATTTGAAAATGGTCTCATCAATGGAATCTTATTTGAATTCATAATGAAAAACCATCAATACTAATCATAATGGGACATCTATAGTCACTTAAAGTCACACAGGTGTTCCCTGTAATACCAAAAATTATGTGTTAATTATTCACAGCAATATTTTTCCAAGAAGCATCCCCCATAGGATTCTTTTAACATAATTTTTTCTACAAAACCATAATAAAAGTAAAGGGGATTTTTTTTCACAAATAAATCCACCTTAAAAATAAAATATTTTAAAATAACATACAATTGGGGGTATAAGTGAGTGGTAAACCCCCATAATACTGATTTGAGAGACCCAAGATTAAAACTGGGTAGGGGGTATTTTTAAGTTTCTATAGTGATCACTATAGAAGAACCATATCATGTAAAGTAGTGATAATATAGTTGTGAAACTATTCATATAAAATGGGATTTTAGGTCACAAAATTGGGGGAAAATCCTTCGGGATTCATGGCCATCAATGACCATTAGTCCATAGGGCCTCTAAGAAATCATTAGTAAACTAAATTTAGTATATATAACCTTTGGTTCACCATTAGTGAGAAACTAAGGATTTGGAGGGATTTGATGAATGACTTGATAGAATAAGAAGGTTGTGCAATTTGGAAAAACACATGCACCACCGGGTGGGAGGCCTCAATAGAGGGACAAGTGCATTGGCTCCTATCAACAATATATCTATCCCCATGGATTTTCATTGTGATTTGAATGGATCCCCTACCATATGAATATTAATGTAGTTGGATCTATGAGATGATGTATTGAAATATGAATGTGATGTTGTTGGTCACTACACAGGTATCACTGGGTGGGTAGATCAAAAGAGAGATGAGTTTGTGGGTACCCACCATCTATCCCTCTTTCCTCACAAATCCTTGATATGGGATAGAGGGGTGCATTGACATGGTTCTTTAGAGGCCAGAAAGATGAAATGATTCTTATTTGTGGGGGTTATGTAGTTTTCAGACTAAAAACACTATGTTATGGTGAAAATGGGGGAGGTTTAAGAGTATTAACAAAGCATAAAAGTGGATTCTCATTCAAAGGAAACCATATTCTCAGCCTTGGGGTTGTTGGGCCTTTGGTCCACCCATTTTCTAAGTATTCTGTTCATTATTTCCATGTTTTCTAATACAATAGATTTAGTGGGTGATATTCATTACTTATAGAGAGGGATGTGTCTTGGCTCACTAGGGTTCTACGGTGTATTTGTCATTTGGTTTCTTGTAATCCCCTCAACCTATAATAATAATATTTTAAAAAAACCAATTTGGAAATACATTTCAGAATAAAATCCAAATATTTTTTAAACCATGCATCCATGATTCATTTCTTATCTATGAATGCCTATATGATACATAAATACCACTATTTTCCTTAATATTTGATATAAGAAAAAAATAACTTTATCAAATTATACATGTGTTCTACTGACCACTTGATCTAACCATACATATTGATAACTCATGTATCTCCATAAATATTTTAGCTATGGCTTTTTATAACTATATCACGAGTTCTATCTTGGAATATCATCATGCATAACTCCTAAATAAACCAAACCAAATTCAATTTTATCATCCTAAACTGATCATTGCACCTCATCCAAACTATAGAAATGTTGGACTACTAATAGGACTCTATTTTTTCCTCTTGATCGCAAATGGTTGAAAATAAACACCAAATGATAAAATAACACAATCAGGTGATGGTTTTTCATCAGGAAATATATTATCCTCATGCCCCTATTATATAAAAAATTCAGCATGAAGGATTCTTATATCTAACATTATCAAACAATAATATAATTGAAAAATAACATTGTTGAAATATTATCATGAATATCATATATGATGTATAAAAAACTCTGAAAACAAGGAAGATATGTATTAAAAAACCAAGAATTCCACTAGTGTATATAATTAAAAATGAATTATGAAATTTTTGAAAAGTGAATATTCTAGAATAAACTCTCAAATGAATCCTCTATATCTTCAAAAAACCATTATAATTCTTACCATCATTTGGAATGTCACTTCCATGGCTCCACTGCTGTGGACACAACACACCATATGAAAATTGGGATGTATATCCCAAACTAATGCCCTAATGAGTAAAATCTAACCATAAAACTCGGTGCAAAATATTGGGAGAGTAAAACCAATGTAGAATATCCCCAAGACTTCCAATTCACATAAAATGTGATCAACTAGAGCCAGATATCCTCTCAAACTAGTACTTGATATGAATTTCCAAATACATGAAGGGTGTTACTACTCCGAAGGGGATGAAGACTAGAACTTGCATATCAACAACAAACACAGGGAATGATTTAACACAACTTGATGCATAAAACATTACATATACATATATACACAATGGTAAGAAACAAAAGAAGAATAAACAAGAATATCTGTCATAGATAAAGGGAAATAATAGAAGCAATGCAATTTAACAGTAATTAAATAGTCTCCAAGATGAAATTCCAATACAAAAGGAAAAGTACAAATTAAATAGCTACTCTATTTGATATAATGGGAAAACTCTCACCATCCCATCATCAACTACTCAAACAAAACTGATAGAAACCCCACCTGCCTCATTGTGGTGCCTTTCCTTTCCCTACATCAAAAGACATACAAGGTCTATAAACCATAGAAGTGGTGCATAGGGTGTGAGCTAAATATTCTTAGTAGGATCCCACCTAAGTGTTTCATATTAAGTACCTATAAAAATATATGAGAATTATCAACATTATGTAAAACTACTCATGAATATCAATTAAACAGTTTTTATGTCAAAATCATGGTGAAGCATTTCCCCTTTTCCACTATTCTAAATTAAGTAGGTAAAACAGTTTTAAATCATTTCATATACATTGAATTACTCAAATTAAATCAAATAATGTATCACATACCAAATCAAATCCATGATATTACAATCCAAAATCACAGGTAACATCCTAACAAAGATCACTACAGGTTAGGCGAGTAGACTACTCATACAATAGTCAATGAATATTATACACTTAAGTACTTAGAATACACGCCAAAGGAGTAGTGTAACTCCCCATGAGTAAACCTCCTACAAATTATAATCTATTACCTATAATAACATGACTATGGAGAAAAGAAACTCCCATTAGTGAACCCACATAAATAAAAACAAATATACTATATTCCTAAGCTACACCTTCCACCTAAGTACCCAAGGATTCCCATATTCTAAATTTTCCAAACCATTTCATCACTATCATGCTTTGAAAACCCATTTCATAAATTAATTTCAAAATTCATTAAAAATACCTTTTATTTTACAAAAATAAGAGTAAAAATATCTCTTATAAAAAACCCATTTCCACACACACAAACCAATCATTCCTATTCATTTAATAAACAATGTATAAAACCAAATTAATATAGTTCATCTAATATAGGATAGAGATAGAACCACCTACCTCAAACTCTGATCACACAATCCTGTAACAGGATCCACCAACAAGAAAGAAATTAAAGATAGCAATAGAGTCCCTAGAATCAATCATCACTTATCAGAATTAATTTAACAATCAAAGTGGCCAACTAAGAGGATATATCATTTAAAACCTCAAACAATACACAACAAAAGAACCACAACCAATAAAGTATCTTCTATTGTAAGAAGATGACACAATAGATCTAGATGGAGAAACCCCACAAGATCAGAGGATCTTAAAATAATGATCAAAGAAACTACTATGATCAATGGAAATGATGAAACAGAAATATCACATTCCTATAGAGATACAATGCAACAACCCTGATGATAAATCTCTGGTTGAAGTGATCTAAAAGGAGGGAAGTTCCCCAAAATCACATGGGAGTGCTCTTAGGTCAATTTATATGATGATAAATATGAGTAATAAATAAAGTCATCTATGTATCACATTAAAACTCACCTTCCCATATCAATACACATCATGAAAACCCTTCACATCTTGCAATATTTTTATTAAAATGTCTTTCTGAAAAACACATCACCTCATATTAAAATATCAATCCAAACCATTTCATGATGTGTAAAATTTTCCTAATGTTTAATATTTTCATTCTTTGAACCAATATCATGAAATATTCTTGACAACCAATACATTATGTGAGCATTTTTATGGCGTGAAAACCATTCGTTCTGTTTAATCATTACACGCTGTTAAATCACCCAACCGATAGAAAATAATCCTGATCCTACATGAAATCCCAAACCACCACTAGTGTTATCTAAACACTGGGATAACCCCATAAATGATTTATCACATTTAAACCCACACTCCATTAATTAAAATAAATATACATCCCTGAACATTAATACATTTTCATTTAAAAAATCTCTTCATCCACGAGAGTTCCAAGATGCACCCAAATCAAGGGAGAAATTGTAACAGAGAAGATAACCACCTAAAAAATGTAATGTGATGTTAAAAACTCCCCACTATAAGAATTTCCATCTCTAGGATGTCATGTGGATGAATGAGTTACATAAAGATGTGAGCCCATTTCTCCCTCATCAATGACTCGCGCACACAAGTCACATGAGAATATGATCTTTGTTGTAATAATAGTATAACTGATAAAATCAACATCCAATGAATGACTTTTAACTAATATTCAACAGTCTCCATTGGTTACTCTACATTAGAAACATGTGGATCTAAACTGATCTCTTCCCAACTCAGAATATGAGATGGATCAAGAAGGAATTTCCTAAGTTGAAATACAAGGAAAAAATCATGAATATCCATAATATAAACTAGAAATTCCAACTGATCAGAAACCTAACAAATCTTATAAAGGTCATTAAATGCTACAAAAAACAATCAAATCTAACTATCCCTATTTTCAAAGACTATGGTGACCCATCTAAGGATAAACATTGAAGAAAACCAAGTTACCAATGGAAAACTCCAAAGGAAAACACCATTTATCCACATATTTTTTTTAAACTCTGAGCTATAACCAATGGTGAATATATATCATGAGTTGTCAAAAACTTATCCTAAATGAGACTTAGTCCCGTGATAAATGACTCACCCACCTCTACCCAATAAAAAGGATATCTATACATGTGACCACAGAAATCCTCGAAGGTGGTCATTCTAATTGATGACTTATAACTATTATTACAAGAAAAATCAAATAGTACTTGATGTATATCCCATGATCCAATAAAATCTAATATTTATGAATTGAGAATATCCTTCAGGATCTAGATAGTACACTCTATATTGTTGTATATCTATGGATGATAATTTGTACTCAACCTGAAAAAATTCCCCATTACCTCTTGGAAAGTATTCCAAAACCATGAGGTAAACATAGGATCCTTATCCGAAACAATGGAAGAGGGAACTCTAGGAAACCACATAATATTCTTCACATACAACTTTCCTATATTTTTAACTTTGGTGGTGTCTCTGATTGGAATGGAATGAGATGGATTTTTTCAATCAATCAATCACCACCCAGATAGAATTCATTCCTCAAGGAGTCTATAGTTATACAACAACAAATTCCATGAACACCTCATCCAATTTTTATATAGACACCAAAAAAGGTTGGAGAATCCTTGAATGTTTTGGATGCTCTACCTTTATATATTTGTAGGTGTAATAGTTGGACACATAATATTCAATGTCACGATTTATTTTTGGCCACTAGAATCACCATTTCATTTCATAATACATAATCATAGTGCATGTACAAATACCCAACAATTAACTATGATATTAAAAAAATTATCTTTTCAAATATCATTGGATGAATAAGTGATTCCTAAAATAGAGAATATAACATGAAGAGTGTGACTACCTTGAAATGGTCTCCACACCATTATAGGGTTTCTCAAATTCTCCTAAACTCATCATCCTTCTATTAACCCCACGGAATAGACTCAAGGAAGGATGATTATAAATAAACAATACTCAAAACCATAACTAAAACATCTTTCTGAGAATCCAGGTGGAATTGAGTGAAGTTTCCCATAAGGTTTCACTCTTCCTTTAATTCCAAAATATCATGCAATGATACTTTCTTACTTAGAGAATATGTAATGAATATCCTCTTTTCTTGGGTGTAGGTGATTTCACTTTGAAACATATAAAAGTATTCAAACCACAAACTCTATCTGAGATTCAATTATTTCTATGAAAATATATAACATATAATCTTATTCTTATAAAAGACAATGACCCTTTATCCCAAAAGATTGTGCCTCCAACACATAAGAACATGCACAACTGTGAAAATATAAAAATCATCAGTGGTGTAATTATTATAATGTGGTTGAATATTTAGAGTCATAATCCACCATATAATCATCCTATATAAGAACTCAACCCAAATTAGCGTTAAAATATTCATAGAAAACCACATACCCATCACTAGGATTAGGTATAATCAGAATAGGATTTGATGTTAGATTTCATTTTAGATCATAAAAAGAATAATAACATAACGAATCCAATGTGAATTTTATCTCTTTTCTATTAATATCATTCAACAGTGATGAAAACATTGATAAATCCTTGATGAACTGTTAGTAGTATCGAGTAAGACCAAGGAATCTTTGAATATCATAGACATTCTATGTCTCCTCCCATAAGAAAATAGTCTTCAACATCTCAAGATAAACTGATAAAACATTATCATAAATTAAATGTATTAAGAACATTAATTCTAAGATCTATAATTTTCATTTTAAATGTTTTTCATATAAATGATGAACCCTTAGTATTTACAAAACCAAACTCAAATAGTTCTCATGCTCCCATTCATATCCTTAATAAACTAGAATATCATCCACGAACATAACCACCAAAGTTCCAAGATTATCATGGAATATTATATTCATCAAACCCATAAAAATGGAAGGATTAGTTAGGATTATTACTCAGAATAAATGGAGTCACACCATATTTTTAATGGCCATACATACTCATTAATGTTGTCTTATGTATATCATACTCCCAAACTATGGGCTGATGATAACCCACCCTAATTTTGATTTCAAAAAACAACTTTCCCCCCTTTCACTAATCAATCAAATCAACAACATGAGGTAATGAATATATATTATCAACCACAATATGATTCAGCTTTAGATAATCCATTTACAATCAGAGTGAACCATCTACCTTCTTTGAAAAGAGAATAGGGGATTCCCAAGTTGAAACACTATGGTGAAAAAAATATTTCTCCATTAGATAATCTAACTCAATATAGAAAACTTTTAGATATGCTAGGTCTATATGATAAGAAGGTATCAAAATCTATTCTAAACTAGGAATATGTTCCATCATAAAATCTAACTCCCTATATGGAGGTAGACTACATAAATAATTTTAGAAACATCTATAAAATCCTAAAAACCAGTGGGAAGACAAAAAATAGAAGAAGCATCTTCAAGAAAAAAATTTACAGTATACAAAATACTTTTGATCTCTGGGTGGGAAGGTCTTACAAGACCAAACCTCATATCCCACTCTACATGAAACACCTTTGATCTCCCATCAACTACAAAAAATGAGACATCCTAATGATAAATATCAACATCCACATGATGAGAAACAAACTAATCTATCTCAATGATGATGTCAAATAGATCTAGATTGAGAATGATAAAATCCCTAACTAAATCCACATAAAATTTTGATAGAGAAAAAGAACAATAAAAATCATTCTCATTCCTATTTCCAATAGGTATTTTGAACTTAATAGCAAATGACATAAGCTTTATTGGAATTTTAATAATATAAAAAAACTGGAAAGAATGAATGAGTGGGAAGAAAATGTATGAAATAAATAAATAACTTTATGAAGATGTAATAAATATGGTACTTATCACTACACTGGACCTACATCTACCTCCAGAATATAATCATATACTGTTTGAAGGATGTTCAAACCTTAGGATTATGACATGGTCCTTTTATTATTTGATGCATATGAATTCTCCATATTATACTTTAGAGATAATGATCACTGTCTATGATGAGGTGGGGACATGGACAGAATGAAATTATACAGATGAAACGAGAATCCACAATTGTTACACATCTTTGTAGGTGATGAATAATAATGTATGGTGTTCTTGACCTTGATACACTGATAGAAAGTCATTTGTACCCACCTAGATGAAACCGAAGGTGTGGAGTAAGAATAATGTTGAGAACCAACTCCAATACTCTTGTGAAGATAATTATACTTCCTGTTCATTACCTATATACCACTAAATATGCCACTTGATGGAAGAGAAGAATAAGAATAACAAAAATTATCTAGTATATTCATATTTTCCATAATTTTCTAATCTACCCACTCTATTTAGTTCTAAAGCTACAACATAAAAACATATTATCTAATATCTTTTCCCAAAACTTGCATCTACTACAAATCCTTCATCTGGTTATTCATTACTAAATTTGGAGAAAAATGAACTTGCTCTGCAAACTGGTTGGTGTACACCAACACTGAATGCTCTCCCTACTGAAAGTAGAGGAACTCTAAAGAATTCACCATCAATAGTGACTCTATAAAAACTACTAGAAAAAGGTGTCCTAACATTCTTCTAGTCCAATACGACAATTCTATCCATATGTACCATGGAATCCCACAATATCTTTTTGGGAAACTCCCGCCTGAACTCTAAACACTTCATATTGATACTCTCAGGTGTATCCAGGAATTCAAATATATTATCCATATTATTTATAAAATACTCTTCCACTATAGATTGATTTATAAAATTAAAGGTTGGTGGATTATCACGTAAGATGTCTCATTAATTATTGTTATCTTTTCCAGTTACTGGTTATACATATCCAACTACGTTATAGACTTGTAGAACATTTTGGAAAACAACACAAACTTCCTAGAGTATATCGTCAATAAAATTTTGATCTCAAGGTGGATTTCCTTGAGGAACGTCTACTCCACCCTCCTAAGGAACCCATGGATGAAGTCTCAGAGGCATACCCCTGCACACCAAAATAGATGATGTGATTAGACTATATTATAATATCATTTAATACTAGAAAGTCATAAAAAACCGAGATTAAGATCATGAACTCAAAATAAGAGACACACATCCCAACATCCCATGGTTTCTTGAGTCTTCCTACAGAAAGAGTTGTCCAGGAACTCACCACAACATACCTATAAAATCTTAACAATAATATCTCTATTCGATAAAATTTCCTTGATGAGGACTCTTAAGAACAAACCAACTTCCTCTAATACTAAACTCAAAAATCCTTTAACATGTTTATAACCATTCTCCATTAATCCAAATGAAAATATATCCCTAAAATATAGAACAATTTAATTAGAAAATGATATTCATACATAGGAGTTCCAAGACACACCCAAATAAATATGTAAATGGAAATAGAGAAGAGAAATACACAAAATAAGGTGATGGGATTTTACACATTAAATGTGAAAATCCAACAGGATTTTAAATAAATGTAATAAAACATGTCCTAATCTTATGAAAATTTATTAACACCAAGAAAACGCATGACATTTATACCATTAATGACAGTCAAACTAACCATACAAAAACACATCATAAATTCCATATTTTCCAAAAGAAAACACCCACACACTCAAACCATAACTAAAAATTGAGAAAATTATTAGACCATCAGAATTAATAAATTATGTAAAGTGTTATATCCAAATTTTTAGTAGATCGACTACCCAATTTTTTTTGACATCTCTATCTAACTCGATGAGGGACATACACCTATGTGAGAATTATGAACATTGTTAACCATGATAAGGCACATACACTCAATTAAGAATCCGAACTCATGACCACTACCTCAACTATGACATGCCATAAATAAATAATAAAATATTATATGTCAACGAAAATCATTTCATCAAATCCATAAAAAGATAAAAAAAACCCTTACACCTCAATAAAACCAATCCTCCAAACCATCTCAAACACAAATTTTCACATCCACCAAATTTTCTAAAAATCACAAATGCACCGAAAAAATCACCCTTCTCCATTTTAAAAAAATACACAAAAATAACATTTGAGAAAATATACTATATAAAACACATTAGAAAAAAATAATCAATTGTTATTAAAAAGTGATATTAAAACCCACTTTTAACATAGGTTTTTTTATAACAGATATTAAAATATCTTTTTTACATCATTTTTTCATTATTAATAACAAAATTGATTTTCAATATCATCTTATAAGAATTGATATTAAATTATTAAAAAAATATTACCCTAAAAACATTTAATATTTTTATATCATGTTGCTCCTCACCATTGTGTGTGTTCTCTCATGACATTTTTTATCCATGAATTATATCACACCACCATTATTTTTTTCATTATCCCTTAATTTTTTTTAATTTATCTTATATTCTTGACATATTATCTCTTCCAAATTTTATCATTTCCCATTCAAAAATTCTAGATTATTTTTCAGTAGTTTCAACTATTATGTATATTTAATTAAACTACTTAATGAAACGAGGGAGAAAACCGCGTCATTACCTAGATAATTGGTAGTGATGATAGTAGTGAATGTTTTTTATATGAAATTATATATCCAAAAATTATTACTTGATCTATTTTTTTTATAGATATAAAATATTATGAATTTTATCTTATGGTATCATCTAATTTTTTTAATCATTTTTAAAAATATTCATTAATTATTATCTCTATTTAAGGGATGATTATTTTTTTAGTAATTTATATAACAGTGAATAATTTATTTTTTAAAATGAGTATTTAATTAAACATTAAAATTAAAATATTTTATTTATCTATAATTTCTCTTGGTATTGTTTTTCAAAATAAAATTTTAAGGCTTATTTGTTACAACAATTTTTTTATTTTTCAAAAAAATAAATATTATAACATCTGTTATTTGAATAACCAGTGTAAAAATGAGTTTTCACATTAGTTATAAAAATAACTATCATTTAAAAAAATTAACATTGGTTTATATAACGGATGATAAAAATATATTTACAACATCACTTGCATAGAAATTTCCCAGAAATATAATATTAAAAGAAAAAATCAAAATGAATGAGAGATTTTCTACTATAGAATCATCCCATAATCATAATTAAATTATTTTTAAACTATATAATAATTTATTTAAAATTCAACATCCAAGATAATAAGATTTTCCACACAACATAGTTTATAAGAAACCACACACCTCAACATGATGATAGAGTGGATTTAAACCACCAAACTCAAGTTAGATGATCTATATAACCTCTTTATGAAACTAGAACCAAAATATAAAAAATTATTCAAGCCCAACCATACAATTTCATCCAAACCCTTCCCAGTTTGGGTTTTATCAATGGGGAATCAGTAATAGATGTAATGGTAGATATTCAATGGTCGCATACCTTTGATCTAGAAATAAACACTCTTAGAACCATGATATGAGGGAGAGAATAACCCCCCCCCCCCCAAATACCCTCCCAATTACCTGAAATAGATATAATTGTGCCAAGTTTTTTTAATAGATCAAAACCCCCAAAAAACTTGTAACAATAGAGGGTTTAATGCTCATTTATTGTGAGTACATGACCTAATTGCACAGTCTTAGTGACTATGGATGCGACCACACCTTCATCATTGAATTTTTTTAATAATAATTTTTGACATGCATTTTAATATTAATAATATAAAATAACATTCATTTTTTAGTTCATTTGTTAAACTAATTTATATGGACTCCTAAGAATAATGCACAACCCACTAATTGTGAGCCTACTAATGCACCCTTTAAAAACCCTTCTGAAATTCCAAATCTAATGCATGAACCTCCCTAAAATACATATATATATATATAATATTAAAATTATATACCTTAAATAGGTTCCTACACTTTGATTCATCTCTTACACCAGCCTTTAGTTTAAGCTAATAATGATGTGGTTGGGTATGTTATTGATCATGTCATCAGTTGTTATTTGAAAAAAAATATGATTTTTGATCTCAAATATTATGTATAATATCTTGTCCATTTATTAAGATAGAATGAGTAAGCTTGTGTATATACCTTTATAAGTGAAGTGTTATGTGTTAATCTATTTAGATTATGGGAATTAGATATTCTCATCCATCTGCATTAATAACATTCATTATGTTTATCTATTTGGTTATTCTATATATGGAGAATAAATAATAAATTAATTGGATATATTGGAATGAAAACAATCCCCATATCATAGTTACTTGATTACTTTGATAGAATAATTATTTGATTATGCATATTGTGAAATGAAAATAACCAAATGTGTTAGTCATATCTTGAATTTTGGTTTTTGAATTCATTTATTATTATATTTTAGAGAGGTTATGGTGCTTAAAGGATTCATAGAGGTGTCATAGAATATTTTAGGAATAGTATTTTGGGTAGATTTGTTATTACAAGTTGTATAATTCTCACCAGAAGACATGTGGGTGTCCACTATGTCTCTAGAGGTGCTAACATAGGATACTACCATTTAAACCAGAACTATGTTGGGATTCTAGCAGTGTTTTAGTGGAAATTTTATGCTTTCTAATTGAAAAATATAATATTTTAATTTTAAAACCTAAAATTAACCCATTTAATATCTCAAATTTTAATTTCCTCTGCAACAATTATAGGACTCACATATTGCATTCTCTCTTCCATTCTCTATTCTCTTTGGATGAAACACCTTCCTCTATTGATTAAGGATGCTTTGGTTTATTATTGAATATCTCTTAAAATGTGGTAAATATATAATCCATCGATAATATCCATCTTATCCTAATTATATTTCGAAACATATATAAACCACACCTTCCTTGATCAATGGTTCATGATAACATATAAATCTTTTCATTTACTTTCATATAGTTTCTATTGAGGCATTTACATATAGTATCTAATGTAAACATGAGGTCTTCATCTTGGAATTGTTTTCCCTAAAGCATAGTGGCATTTCCCAAAATTCTGACCTTTAATAAGTGGTTAGATTAAACTATTTGGTGGAACTCTTATTTTTCCACGAAATCTGTGGAGACTATCTATATTTAGATTGGTAGGAATACTACTTCTACCATTCCTATTTATATAGGGGATGTTTATGATATTATTTTCTTGTCCTTAGGTTAGTCCTTCAATCTTGAGTCTCATGTGTTATATTAGTTGTTAATAAATGGAAATTAGTAGGTATCATTCAATGTCATGTACTCTCCTATATTTGGTTATTGATTTGTTGTTGGAAATATTAGAAAACATATATTATATGAAATACTAATATTAAATAAATGATGTTCCCCTTGTATTTATTCTTAATGAGTAGGTTAATATGGTTTAATAACTAATCCCTCTATGTAAATTTTTTTAATATGATAATGGTAGCTATATTCATTTTTGTTATAGCCATGCCATTTCATTACATTATTTAAATTGATTCTTTGAGAATGTGAAATTGTTTTAATGATTTTTTTGACCATATAACCTTATTTATAAGGAATGTTTTTCTAAAAAAGGTGTTTCTATATGTGGTAAACCCATAGGGTATGTAAGAAGTAATAAACTAGTGTTATAGTGGATTCCATCATATTTCCACTTTCAACATCAAGAGATAAATTTGACTACCATCAGAGTTTTAGTGGGGCCATAGGTTTCATGTTAAAAATATATATAATGGAAAAAATTGTATTTGAGGTAGAGGAATGGGGTTATACATGAACTATATAGTGTATTTAATCCTTCGGGTTGTCTTTTCTAGGAAATAAATTATAGATATAACTCTCCACTATATTATATATGATGACACTATGATGACCACCCCTTACTGAGTGGGATGGTGTGGCAAGCATGAACTACCAACTCAACCTAATATACACCCTAACAATAAATATTGGACTTCCCAAATTCTCTTTGTCACAAGTCATTAAAATATATGAAATGATCATGTGTCCTAAAATATATTGATTTATTTTTTAGTTTCACCATAATATAATTTTTTTGGGTGATATAGCTCCTCGATAAGATAAGGAATGCATTGATCATATCAATAACATTTTTGTAAGAATCAAACATCATTGGTGGGGAATGATTCTTGAGGCTATCAGGAGATATTTTCCCAACCAGGTAGGATTCTAAGATCCCATTTTAACTAAATTTTATATAGAAACCCTAATTTAGGATAAAGTGAATGATTTCATGAACCTCCGGTAATGGTCAATAATTTTTATGGAGTATGACCATACCTTTGTAGAAATTTAATGCTTCACTCCATATCTAAACAGGGATGATGAATCGAAATAAATTTGTTCTAAGATGGGGATTAGGGAGCCTCTATAAACCCCACTTATGTTATTCACAGTGAAAATATTCTTTGAAGAGGTTAATAAGGATTCTCATGAATAGAGTGATTCTAAAGGAGGATCAGTGGTAGGTGGCCCACTATATATTCAATCCATAGGTGATGGTTCATCTAGTGGTGATGATGAGTGGAGGTGAATAGGTGTGGTTCTCACCAAGGAAGCTAAAGTGGTGTTATACCTTCAAATATTATAACGTGAAGGTCCTCCATTATTTTCACCAGTGTAGGAAACATGAAAACATAAAATTTAAAATATAAATTTGAGGTAAATCATTTCCATTCCTATGTCCAATATAACTATTTATATATATTATTGTCTCTATGTATGCATATGATTTGTGGGGAATAAATCTTGGTAGACTCATTTATTACATGTATAATGAGATATATAATATAGTGGTGGAATTCAACCAACATCTCAATGATCCAGTCTAGGAGTAAATTGGGGAATTCGAGGATAATTATCTTTATTACCATTTTTTAGGTTGGTATTTTATACCCCATGTTTTGTTTAAAGAGGAATGCATTGGGTATCTATCAGAGAAAGATATGGCTATAACTCTAAAGTTGAGTAGTCTATTGTTAGAGGTACCATTCACATATATTACACATTAGTACATGCCCTATATAATATAGGTTCTTCACATTATTTCATTCCATATAGGTTATAATTTAATCTTAAGTTTAATGTGTATTCTTTATCATTATATATAGTCCTCAATACACCTTTATGAAAGAGGATTGAAAAAACAAGAAATTTTCATCTTGTACCTTTATAGTGGCACCATTTGAAAACCTCTTGGGTCTATGGGATGTTAAAATTGAAACCTTTAATATCATCTTGGGGATGGATTATTGATCCCAATTTTAGGATTTCATTTATTATTATAATTATAGATTTTTTTCATATCTTAATCAAGTTCAATACACTCTTTATGGGGATTTTGAATCCTAGGATGGTCATGTTAGTCCGAATCTAGTATAATTAAGGAATATTATAATAAATATTGATTTAATAATTATTATAGTTTAGTATGTTAGGTGGTATAATGTCTTACCACACGTAATGAATAGATATCTTAATGTATTCCCATAAGAATTTTCAGGACCATCACTGAAGGGGAAGTAGATTTTTCTTTTGAATTGGTACCTAGAAAATAGCATATTTCAATTTCTATGTATCATATGGCTCTAACAGAGTTAATAGAATTCACTACATTACTTTTGGATCTCAAAGAAAAATGATTCATTGAACTGAGTACCTCTCATTAAGATACACTATTCCATTTTTTATAATAATTCCATCATAAGTATTCACTTATGAGTTAAATTTTCAATGGTGGGTTAGGAAATGATCTATAATCATTATCATTTTCCCAAAATTTATGATCTAATTAATCAATAAAAGGGAGTGATATGGTTTTAAAACAATTTCATTGGATCATGTTACCACTAGATTTTTGTTAGGCCATAGGATATTCTTAATATGTATTTTTGAATCAATTAAATGAATATAAAATATCTAGTAATTCCATTTGGACTAATGAAATACCATATAATGTTTACAGAATTAATGAATAGTATTTTTCATCCATTCTTAGAAATGTTTTTTTTCATTGTAGATGTTATCCTCATGTACTCTATGTCTTACACTGAGAAAGGTTAATATCTTCTTATAATTCAAGATACCTTATGAGAACATAAACATTATGATAAGTAATATTAATGAACCTTCGGTATTATGGAGGCCAAATTACTTGGACATTTTATATTTTAAGATAGTATTTTAGTGGATCTTGATAAGGTGTAGTAATTAATGTCTTGGAAAGTCCGAATGATTGTCTTTGAGGTTCAAAATTTTATTAAGATTGTAGGTTTTAACTGTTAGTTTATTGAGATAATTTCTATTATTTCTACACAAATTTCCTTCCTAAATAATAAAGTATTTAATTATACAAGGAGATACCATTGTGAGTTATGTTTTCAAGAGTTTATGTATTGGATAAACACAACTCCAATTTTTATTATACCTAGTATATGTTAGGGTTTTGAGGTATATTTCAATTTTTATTCAATCATATGTAGATGTGTCATTATATATAATCAAATGGTAATGGAATATGGGTCCCAATAGTAACACCCATATAAATGGAATTACATTTAGTATAATCATTAATTGGTCATTATCTTCCATGATTTGAATAATTTTACACTCTATCAATACGATTAAAGATTTTTGTTTATTACGGGCCATATGATATTTAAATATATCTTCTCTCAATGGGAATTTAATATCATATAACACCATTTGTTGGAATACCTCTAGAAATTTGATTTCATCTCTCATTACACTCCTGGTATGGGAAACATTTTTTAATGCACACTTAATCAAAGAATTAACTCACAAAAGGTTGATAGAATCAAAGGATGAATGAATATGGAAGTCTCTTAAAGATGAAATTCACCTTGATATGTTCCACATCCATATTGGAGTCCACTTATGTAATTTAAAATTTTGGGATAACCACCAACACTGATCACTAAAATATACACCCATTGAAACTTCAAGTGTAATAGAAAAATGAACTAGAAAATCCATTAACTAAATGTAACTCCCCCAAAATTATTATAATAGAAATTAGAAAGATGAAACCTCACCATAAATCTCCAAACAATGTATATGATCTTTTACATAATTAAAAAAAATATTCAATAAAATAAAAAGAAGAGGTGAATATAATTTTAGATTTATATTGTTCAAAATTTAAGTTATACATCAACATTAGAACACTACAACATTTTTATTTCTTTCGAAGTTACATTTTTTACAATCACTTTGTCCCAGTCATCCAATTATATCACCAATAACATGTAATAACATGATAGGTTTTCATATGGTTCCAACCAACCTTTATAGTGGGTCATTGTTCATAATTCGGTTACACTAACCTCTGAACTTTATGGATTTCCAACTATTAAGTATTGAAACTACCAATTTTCTATAGGAAACAACACCTGACTACTAGACTTAGGTGAACATAAAACTTACACTGATTTATAATATTATGAGTTTTATATATCCATTAGTTTCCTCAAAATCATTCCATAAATGAGCATTATGTTCTATCATTATAATTCTTCAATATAAGATATAAAATTTTTTCACTGGACTGGTCAAATCTAACCACTGTGCATCAATAAGAATTACATATCTACATGCATCTCTACTATATTTCTTTTCCACTATCTACATTATGTTGAGGCTAAATTATATATATCCTTCAATTAATATTATTCTAAAAAATCTCCCACTTGAATACCATTTTCAATTAAACCATGAAAAACTCCAAAATTTTAGATAAAATTGAATCCTTCTATTTCTGTAGAAATCAATGTCTCTGCCACCTTCCAGTTTCTCTATCCCCGTCATGGAATAGTGTTTCCTCAAATATTCCTTATCCAAAACCTTATGGAACATGCCAGAAATATTTTTTATTTTAATTAAGTTTTGTATCATAATTATTCCATCCTTAAAAAACATTAAAATTATTTGATATTTTAGGTTGATGTGTTTTATCGAAGTTTGTAACACCTAATTCTGAGACAATTTTATTACAATATAATAGTAAAAGAAAATAAATATTCCTTCTTGGACTCTTCCAATATCCTAAAACATACACCTCAACTATATAGATTCATTCCCAATATATTTTTCTACCATATACTCAAATTCCTTTATAGATAGAGATACCAGTAGTTTCAACCTTTAAATAAATCTGAATACCATTTGTTTGAATGTGAACACATAACTTTTGTACTCTTCTAAGTATCTAAATCATCCTAAAAATCTAAATCTATCTACCAATAAAATGGATCATCTGATCTAAGGCATGAGGTTGTATAATACATTCTTTTGAGATATTGGATGATACATTTCCCAACTTTCGAGTGTAATTTTTATAGATTTTCTATAAACTAAATAATGACTCCAATTACAAATTCATTGTTTGGAAAAGTATGCACCATGTTGTACATCAAGATTTATACTACTAATGTAAAAAAAACTTTTACCATTTACTACACCTTATATTATATTTTTGTTGATTTATTATTATAATTTTTGATGTTCTCCACTATTGTATTTGATTCTGGAATACATATAGGCATTAGTAATCTTTTTATTATCTTCCATATGTAATCCCACAAAGGTAGAAAAAATCCTACATATTTTTGGTTTTAGTCAATACCCACCAATAATATCTTATTGGCATCCCTAAGATATTTCATCTAAAATATGTTATGAAAATAAAATTTAATCTCTTTAATCCTCTTCATTTTAAGACCAAAAACAATTATATCATCCAAAAAATGGTCAAGAAGATAATTCACATATCCAAAAAAATCCTCACATTATCAATGTTTATCTATGTTTCTCGTCATGAAACATTTATTATCCATGAAATAATAAAACAAACATTTCCATTATCTTGTTGAATGTTTCAAGGCATAAGGACTCCTCTTCTTCATACACACTAAGTACTGATTCTAATTATCATTAAAACTAGTTATATGATTTAGGTAAATTTATTCATCCAAAATAATTTGTATAAAAACCATTTTTATGTTAGTTTTTTTTGAGTAAAACTATTGATAACAACCAATCATGTCATTGTTTGTACGGTAGTCTTCTTAACTACTAATAAAAATATTTAAGATAAGTAAATACCTTCCTTCTACAGAAATACATTGAAATTAATCCATTCCTTGTATCATTTTCTACCTTCAACCACTTCTTTTAACTATAGTACCTTTTTTTCTCAAGAACCTTATTCCCCTACAGTAGATCTATTAGCTCCCAGGATTCATTCTCATAAAGTGAATCTGAATTTTCTTTCATACCTAACTATAAATGTCAATAAGTACTAATAAAATACACTTCTTTTAGGATCTTAAGATCTCATCCATCAATTAGAATCAAATTATGAAATTCATAACTAAAAATTTGAATGAGCCTCATAACTCTAGTAGATTTCCACTTCTCATCTTAAAACTTATTTTCTCAGAATTGAGGATTTTAATACATCACATTATTCTATTCTAAAATGATCCTCACTAGACAAAAATATCCCTATTATATATGCCACTGGATAATGTTCTTGACTCTGAATTCTCCATGAACTCTCAAAAAATTTATGTTCTTTTTGAACTCCTACTCATATCAACTTGGACACATTTGGTTGATTATTTGTTATCAAATTCCTTTTTAAAAAACAACCAATGTTTCCTCAAGATTTTTTCATTGACGATAACATTCTAAATCCTCCCCATATTAAAATATTAATCATCCCAGATCCAAAATCCAAAATTTTCGTCATAGTATCCCATAAAGATACACGAATGATACTTAGATTTACGTTTTTCTCTTTAATTTGAATGCACATATGAAAAAATCAAAAAATATAAAATAAATCATGTAGTAATACTCAAATAGTTTCTTAAAGTATTACTGATCTTGAATCTCGAACAATGTTGGTGCTAAAGGACATATATTAAGTAATTGGGCTACACCATTAACCAAAACACTCATATTTCCTTGGAAATTAGGTATTTTAACCTCACAATCTAGGAATTTTTTTGTTAATTTATGATTAATACACTCAACCACAACATTATAATCGGGTGTCATAGGTATTGAATTTTCCATCATGATTGATTTCCTCAAGAAGTGGTTCTAAAAATCCCTTATACTGAATTCAATAATATAATCAGACCTTAATAATTTTGTTTTTACCCTTTCTATAGAGACCCATGCCTTTACACATATTACTTTATGATTATTAACAAATACATATATTATTCTAAACACAAAGAATGTGAGGCTTGGTGTCTTTGGAACACTAAGTTCATAATATATCAACCTTTGAAAAAAATAAATATTCTTTATTTTATTATTCATAATGAGATCCTAAATCATACCAATTTCCTAAAACTATATTGTATTACCTAGGGAATATATAGAAAAAGGGGTGTTCTAAAAATAACAATAAGGGAAAAACAAGATAAGGAAACATCATGTATGAGTCAAAGGTTTAATATGTTATCATTAAAAATAAAGTAAATGAGTAATAAAATGGAAGCATAATATTAATGAAATTGTGTTATAATATCAAATTAGAATAGAAAATATCGAATAAACATAATCATAAGTCAATTATAACCACTGATGCAACATATCATAGTAGGTAAAGCACTATAATGGATTCGGTCTACTCCCTAATCCCATAAATAACATCTTGTTGTGCCCAAGTGAAGTAATTGCATTTGTTGTCAATAACTTGTCATGGTGTGCCATCTGATGAAGTACATCTTGAAGATTGATGATTTCAGAAGCATTACATCTGACGATTGTTGAACTGATCTTTAAGTTCCAAGAACTTGTATCAACTGGATACAATGTCACAACAAGCTTTAGAAGACCATGCATTGTAATGACAATGCATGAGGTGATGAAAGCTGATCCATCCACAACTACTAAGTGGATGATGTGGATTAAAGAAATCCATGCACTAACACTTAGTGCATGTGAATGAGAAGTGATCCAACTTGATCTCTAATTGGATCAATGAAGAATGTTGAAGAACATGTGTGATTTATGAGATTCAGTTGAAGAAGTCCCTCCTAAGTATTGAACACATATGGAAGAGGAGATGAAGAAGATTAAGAAGAAACCTTTTGAATTCCATATCCTAAGTGAAGATTATATGTTGAGGAGGATTAAGGAATTCTTAAGAAGTGGAGAAGGGAAGAAATGAAGAATAAGAATGGTGAAGAGGGCAAAGTGGCTTGGGTTGGCATTTATATATTGGGAATACTTTGTTTTTAACAAAGTCATTATTCCTTGCCTTAACCAAAAAAACTGGCCAGCCAAGGCACCTTGGGGGGTTCAACCCCAAGGCATGGGCACTAGGGCACCACGCCCGGGGGAACCCCGTGGGGCGAGCCAGGGCGGCAGGGCGCACCCAAGGACACCGCAAGGGCGCCAGGGGCACGCCCGGAGGAGCGCAAGGAGCATAGTGGGCGCTTGAAGCGCGCCCGCGAGGACCAGAGTGGGCGCAGAGCGCGCCCGCAGAGAGAACCCGGTGCGGGGCGGCACCGGGAGGGGAGAGGATTCAACTGGCGTATGGTGGGCAGCGGCAGGGTTATAAACCGCGGAAATTCCGCGAGAGAATTCGATGTGGGACGCGCAAAAAATCCCGGGAGCAAATCTCCGCCGTCCGTCTCATCGCGCGCTTGATCTGCGCCGCACATCTGATCCGCGGCGTCGCGATCTAATCCACACCGTTGAAGATCTGATCCGACGGCCCCGGCTTCTTCCTCAACCTCGAGCTCGGCCGAGGCATCTCCCGCGACGCCGCTGAACCAGAGGCCTCCCGAGCACCCGTTTTCGAGCATCCGGCCACCATTTTCGAAACCGAGACGTCCATTGGAATCGTCTGGACCTACTGAACACATTCATGCCAAAAAATGACCATGCATGCGATGAGAAGAAGAATTGGAGATTCGGCCGAGGCAAACAACGTTGCCGAGGCCATGAGGATTATGCTTTGCATGTGTTTGGATTAAACAGAGGCTTGCATGCGTTTTAAATGCATGCACATAGATAAAGGAGAAGGAGAACAAGTCCGCGTTGTGCAGAGAGAAAGAACGAGATTCTCGGCCCGCGTTTGAAGTTTTCAAAGAACCGGAAATCTCGGTGGATCGATATTTATATCCCGCGGATGTTTTGAGGATTCCTATGCCTATATAAAGAGAGGCCGAGACCTCTGGATTTGCTGCTGATCCTTTGGATATTTGCTGTTCCGTGAGCGCATCTCTCTGCCTCGCGAAGTTTTGAAGCCTCCGCGCAAATACCTCTTGCGTGGCTGAAGTTCTCGGGACCACCCGAGGTCCCGAAGGAGTCCCTTGCGCGCAACTCATCTGCGTGACAAGAAGAAGATTTGCGCGCCCGCGGTTGAGGTGCTTTGCACCAAGGCTTACGCGGCTGCCCCTTGCAAAGACCTTGCGCGCCACTTTGTGTTTCATTGGACTTGCGCGGCTTGCACCTAGCGCGCCTCTTTTGTGGGCAGTGGGTGTGCACCAAAGAAGACCCGAGGCCATACCATATCTTGTGTGTGTGAGATGTGAAGAAAAGGCCAAGGCTTAGCCCTTGTGTGTGGACAAGTGAAGAAGAACACACCTTGAGTGTGTGTGAAGTGAAGAGCCCGAGGCTTGTGACTGTGCAAAGAAAGGAAGAGGCCGAGGTTCGGCTTGTACCCATTTGAGTACATTCAAAATGAGTTGTGCATGTGTTCACAAGTGAAAAAGAGAGACAACACATAAGAAGAAGAGGAGTACACACCTAAGTGTGTGAATGCAAAAGAACTGATCATTCTAAGTGATTGGTTTTTGGTGAGCAAGACCAACGAGATCTTTTGAAGACTGTTGAAGCTACTTGAAGTTTTGATCAACACCTTTGAAGAAGTGAAGTGGAGCCATGATGAAGATGATGTTGTGGAGTTGGGGGGTTTAACCAACTTGTAATTGGGGGGTATAACCAATTACTGTGTAATCATCTTTTGGCATAGTGAAGAATCCGTGTTGGGGGGTGTAACCAACACGGCAAGGAGTAGGTCTTTGTACCGAACCTTGTAAATCTCTGTGTTCTGTGCTCTCATTATTACTGCACCACCAAAAGAGTAGATCTAGGCTTTAACCAGCTGCAGAGGTTGAATTGATAAATCAAAAGGGAACAATTCATAAAAAGAAAAAGTTATCACTGATTCACCCCTCCCCTCCCAGTGATCACAACCGATCCAGGCATTTCAAGTGGTATCAGAGGGAGGTTGCCTCTGTAAGGATCTACTTCTGAGAAGATGGACAATCTGAATTCTGTTAATAGTAGGGGTGTTCCTACATTCGATGGAAAGAATTACCACAGCTGGAAGAATCGGATGTTACCCTACCTTCTATCTCTCGGCCTTGAAGTTAGAAATGCAGCCTTATTTGGATTCCCTCCTCTTGCTAATGAAGCTGCTATGACACTCGAAGGGAAAAGAAATATGGAAGTTGATGGTAAAGCTCAAAATGCCATTCTTATGTCACTCTCAGAAAAGGTATACACAAAAGTCATGGGACTCAAGAATGCTAAAGAAATTTGGGACAAATTGGAAAGTAGTTATGAAGGCAACATGAAAGTCAAGGAAGCCAAATTACAGATTTGGAGAAGCAAGTTTGAAGATGTCAAGATGGGAGAAGAATAAAATATTGATGATTATTTCACAAGAGTCAATGAAATTGTCAGTAACATTCGGGGCTTTGGAGAAAAGTTGGAGGACTCCACTATTGTTAAAAAGCTTATGAGAAATTTTCCTGACAGGTTTGACCCCAAAGTCTCAGCATTAGAAGACAGAGATGATCTCTCTCTTGATGAACTACACAACATTCTCATTGCATATGAAATGAGGAAGATCCCAGTATTCAAGAAGAAGATCAAGGATGAGATGGCTTTTGAGGCCATGAGACAACTCAAGATAAAAGATGACGAAGTCCTAGAATCAAGTGATACTGACAATGAAGAAAAGGATGAAGATCTCAACACGATTATTTCTCTTTTTTCTAAAAGGTTTGGAAAAGCTAAATTCAAGGGAAAAGGGAAATCACCATCGAGATGTTTCAATTGCAATAACATCGGACACTTTGCTGTAAACTGCCCCAAGAAGAGATATAGTGCTCCAGAAGTTGAAGATGAGAAGTCACAAAAGAAGAAATGGAGTAGATACCCAAGAGAAGGAAACAAATCAGGTGTAAGAAAGAAAAGGTTCGTTCCAGGTGAAAGAAGAAGCTATGTAAGCAAAGAGGAAGAATCAGACTCTACTTCAGCCAGTCAATCAGAAGAAGAAACGAATTTTATGGCTCATGTAGAAAAAGGGTTTGATACCTGCAGCAGTGAAGATGATGAAAGTGAACGAACAGAGCTTGAATACAGATTGAAAGATGAATTAGTGGCTTGCCTTGAACAGAACACTGGACTCAAGAAAGAGAAGAGATTGTTACAAAAGGAAACCAAAAGGATGACTGAGGAGTTGGAAGAATGTATGAAGAAAGAGACAATGTACATTGATGAAATCAAGAGACACAAACTGAAGGTAGCTGAGCTTGACAAGATAGAAAAAGATCTTGAGGAGAAACTTCACCTCAAAGAAGAAGAGCAATCACTGACACATTCCAAGTGGATTGAAGCACAGAATAGCTTGACAAAGATGAGAGAAGACTTCAACAAGGCTGTTGAGGTCAAGGCAGAATCATCTCATGCTGGTGCTCAGAGGCAGGTCAATTTACCGCCAAGTAAATCTCTAAATACATCTGTTATTTCTAACAATGCAGGCTCAAAGATAAAATTGAGACAAACATGGCATGAACCAACCTATGTAAAATCATCTTCAATGGAAGAAAGGAAATCCTCAGGAAGGACTACTCAAATCTTGGACAGAAAATTACAACATGACTCTTATCAACAAAGAAGGTCAAGGTTCAGAGGCTACTGCTGGTGTTGTGGTGTGTTTGGACATAAGGCCTATGCATGCTGGTATAACATGTCTCGTCCAAACATGAGGCATGAGTCAAGGGGGAGACATCCTGAAACCCAGAGTGTTTTGCAGAAAGTATCAAAACCACCAACTCAGAACACATTTGACTGCCTGAGTGAAGCTTGTGGAAGATGTGACCAACAAGGTCATAGAGCTGATAAATGTCTGACAACTCTTCCTAAACAAAAAGTCAAAGACATGAAAGGGAAAGGCATTCAAGAAACCAATGATGAAATCACATGCTTTGCTGAAGTGGCTCTAAAAGCCAGCAGTAAAACCAAGTCATGGATTCTTGATAGTGGATGCTCATCCCACATGACTGGTGATACAAAAATTCTAAGCAACATTGAAAGTCATGAGGGAGGAACTGTGGTGTTTGGAAATGATCGTTCTCTGAAAATCAAGGGAGTTGGAAAGGCTATGATTGCAACAACAAATATTAAATCCAATGATGTGTTGTTTGTTGAAGGATTAAAGCACAACCTACTCAGTGTAAGTCAATTATGTGATGATGGACATGAGGTGTTGTTCCAGAAGGACTCATGCATCATCAAGAGCTCAAAGGATGGAAAAATCATCACTCAAGGAAGAAGAACCACTGGAAATCTATTTCAAATTGGTGATCCCATCAATTCTTGTTTTCTTAGCTCTAAAGATGAAAACAACCTCTGGCATAGAAGACTTGGCCATCTTGGCCAAAGGAGTATGAGTAAACTTCTGAAGTACAATGTTGTACGAGATCTACCCAAATTAAAGAGAGAAAGAGATGAAGTCTGCGACACATGTCAGATGGGAAAACTGACCCATAGGTCACACAAAGGAGTTGATATCATGACTACTAGGCCTCTTGAACTCATCCATACAGACATATGTGGACCAATGAGACAGAAGTCTACAAGAGGAGATTTCTATTTTATAACCTTCATTGATGATTACACTCGGATGACCAATGTCATGTTCATGAAACACAAGTCAGAGGCAATCACGATGTTCAAGACTTTCAGAAGGCAGGCTGAGAAGGAACTAGAGCTCTGCATCAAGAAAGTAAGATCAGACAACGGAAAAGAATATACCGGTGATGTCTTTGAAAGCTATCTGGTCAAGCATGGAATCAAACATCAATATAGTACACCATATACTCCACAACAGAATGGAGTGGCTGAACGAAAGAATCGAAGCATAGTTGAAATGGGGAGGACTATGTTAGCTGAGCATGATATCTCTAAGTTTTTCTGGAGAGAAGCAGTATGCACTGCTATACACATACAGAACAGATGTCTCCTGAGACCAGAAACACAAACGACAGCCTATGAAATGTGGTTTAACAGAAAACCAACTGTGAAATATTTCAAAGTCTTTGGCAGTCCCTGCATCATCAAGATTAAAAACATCAATCTGGGAAAGTTTGACGAAAAAGCTGAGGAAGGAATCTTTATGGGTTACCTACCTAATGGAAAAGGCTACAGATGCTGGAATAAGAGGTTGAATAAAATGATTGACTGCAGCGATGTCATAATAATTGAAAACAACACCAAACCATACACTGTGGATGATGATGACTCAAAGAATGACACAGCCTTGGACCAGAAGAATGCAGAATTACCTGAGCCAACACCAACTGCTGGTGAGATCAACTCTGAATATACCAGTGATGAAGATGAAGGTAATGAAAATGGAAGAAGAAGATACAACAAATTGAAGAAGCATGTTGACACAGAAAATGTCCTTGGAGACCTACAGTCCTCAGTAAGAACTAGAAGAAGATTGAGATTGGAAGATCAGACTGCACTGGTTTCACAAGTTGAACCTCACACGGTGGCTGAAGCAGTTGTACATGAGGAATGGATACAAGCTATGCATGAGGAACTCAATCAAATTGAAAAGAATTCCACCTGGGATCTTGTGCCAAGGCCCAAAAATAAAAATGTTATTGGGACAAAGTGGGTGTTTAGAAACAAACTCAATGAAAAGGGAGAAGTTTCCAGAAACAAGGCCAGACTTGTATGCAAAGGATATTCACAAATGGAAGGAATCGACTTTGAGGAAACCTTTGCACCAGTTGCAAGACTGGAAACTATCAGAATGTTCTTAGCAGTTGCAGCACACAAGCAGTACAAGGTCTATCAGATGAATGTGAAATCTGCATTTCTAAATGGAGATCTTGAAGAAGAGGTGTATATTGAACAACCAGAGGGATTTTTGCTAGACAAAGATGGCAGTATGGTGTGCAGATTGAGAAAAGCCTTGTATGGATTGAAGCAGGCCCCTAGAGCCTAGTACTCAAAATTGGATGGTTGTCTTAAAGACATGAAATTTGTCAAAGGAACAGTTGACAGTAACCTCTATGTCAGAGAAATGGCCAATGGTACCCTCATAGTCATTATCTATGTGGATGATATCATTTTTGCTGGTAACAAGGAAGGACTATGTGAAGAATTTGCTGAGCAGATGAAAAGAACTTTTGAAATGTCGATGCTTGGTCAAATGACATATTTTCTAGGATTTCAGGTGGAACAAAGACAAAACTCCATATTTCTTTCACAAGAAAAGTACGCAAGGGACTTAGTGAAAAGGTTTGGAATGGAAAGTTCAAAGGAAGTCTCCACACCCATTTCTGTCGGAACCAAGCTATGTAAGGATGAAGAAGGCAACAATGTTGATCAGAAAGAGTTCAGAAGAATTATTGGCAGTCTACTTTATCTCACGGCTTCAAGGCCAGATATAGCATATGTAGTGACTTTGTGTGCCAGATTCCAAAGTGACCCAAAAGAATCTCATTTAACTGCAGCCAAAAGAATCCTGAGATATGTTAAAGGAACCCTCAACTATGGACTCTTATACAAACACAGTGCAAACATACAGTTGTTGGGATTCACAGATGCTGATTGGGCTGGTGATTGCACTGATAGAAGATCCACATCTGGTGGAACCTTCTTTCTGGGAGAAGGATGTGTTAGCTGGTACAGCAAGAAACAAAATTCTGTAACATTGAGCACAGCTGAAGCAGAGTATGTGGCCGCTACACATGCATGTACTCAAATGATTTGGATGCAGGTGCAGCTAGCAGATTTGAGGATTAAAGCTGAAAAACCATTGAGGATCTTATGTGATAATCAAAGTGCAATTGGGTTGTCTAAGAATCCTATCCAACACTCCAGATCCAAGCACATTGATATAAAATATCATTTCATCAAAGAAAGGGTCGCCAATGGAGACATCAAGCTAGACTACATTCCTACTCAAGATCAGGTGGCAGACATTTTCACCAAAGCTATGCCTACAGAAAGATTTGTTCAATTGAGGCTGAAACTTCATGTTCAGCCTTCTACTCTCACTTGAGGAAGAAGAAGGTCCCTCCTTATTCCCTAAATTTTTTTTATTCTTGTACTTACATGCAGGGAATTGAAGGAGATGAGTGCATCCCCTGAGTGGGAGCATTGGTAGTTGAAGATGTGCAGGTTCCACAAGCTCTATACTATGAGTATGGCTTTCATTCATCCCTTTGCATTTGTTGGCCAATAAGGGGGAGAAATCATCAGGCACAAGGCACACGACATTCTATCAGTGTGAGCACAAGGCACACGACATTCTATCAGTGTGCTTCGGAGTATTGACAACCAAATACAAAGGGGGAGATTGTTGTGCCCAAGTGAAGTAATTGCATTTGTTGTCAATAACTTGTCATGGTGTGCCATCTGATGAAGTACATCTTGAAGATTGATGATTTCAGAAGCATTACATCTGACGATTGTTGAACTGATCTTTAAGTTCCAAGAACTTGTATCAACTGGATACAATGTCACAACAAGCTTTAGAAGACCATGCATTGTAATGACAATGCATGAGGTGATGAAAGCTGATCCATCCACAACTACTAAGTGGATGATGTGGATTAAAGAAATCCATGCACTAACACTTAGTGCATGTGAATGAGAAGTGATCCAACTTGATCTCTAATTGGATCAATGAAGAATGTTGAAGAACATGTGTGATTTATGAGATTCAGTTGAAGAAGTCCCTCCTAAGTATTGAACACATATGGAAGAGGAGATGAAGAAGATTAAGAAGAAACCTTTTGAATTCCATATCCTAAGTGAAGATTATATGTTGAGGAGGATTAAGGAATTCTTAAGAAGTAGAGAAGGGAAGAAATGAAGAATAAGAATGGTGAAGAGGGCAAAGTGGCTTGGGTTGGCATTTATATATTGGGAATACTTTGTTTTTAACAAAGTCATTATTCCTTGCCTTAACCAAAAAAACTGGCCAGCCAAGGCACCTTGGGGGGTTCAACCCCAAGGCATGGGCACTAGGGCACCACGCCCGGGGGAACCCCGTGGGGCGAGCCAGGGCGGCAGGGTGCACCCAAGGACACCGCAAGGGCGCCAGGGGCACGCCCGGAGGAGCGCAAGGAGCATAGTGGGCGCTTGAAGCGCGCCCGCGAGGACCAGAGTGGGCGCAGAGCGCGCCCGCAGAGAGAACCCGGTGCGGGGCGGCACCGGGAGGGGAGAGGATTCAACTGGCGTATGGTGGGCAGCGGCAGGGTTATAAACCGCGGAAATTCCGCGAGAGAATTCGATGTGGGACGCGCAAAAAATCCCGGGAGCAAATCTCCGCCGTCCGTCTCATCGCGCGCTTGATCTGCGCCGCACATCTGATCCGCGGCGTCGCGATCTAATCCACACCGTTGAAGATCTGATCCGACGGCCCCGGCTTCGTCCTCAACCTCGAGCTCGGCCGAGGCATCTCCCGCGACGCCGCTGAACCAGAGGCCTCCCGAGCACCCGTTTTCGAGCATCCGGCCACCATTTTCGAAACCGAGACGTCCATTGGAATCGTCTGGACCTACTGAACACATTCATGCCTAAAAATGACCATGCATGCGATGAGAAGAAGAATTGGAGATTCGGCCGAGGCAAACAACATTGCCGAGGCCATGAGGATTATGCTTTGCATGTGTTTGGATTAAACAGAGGCTTGCATGCGTTTTAAATGCATGCACGTGGATAAAGGAGAAGGAGAACAAGTCCGCGTTGTGCAGAGAGAAAGAACGAGATTCTCGGCCCGCGTTTGAAGTTTTCAAAGAACCGGAAATCTCGGTGGATCGATATTTATATCCCGCGGATGTTTTGAGGATTCCTCTGCCTATATAAAGAGAGGCCGAGACCTCTGGATTTGCTGCTGATCCTTTGGATATTTGCTGTTCCGTGAGCGCATCTCTCTGCCTCGCGAAGTTTTGAAGCCTCCGCGCAAATACCTCTTGCGTGGCTGAAGTTCTCGGGACCACCCGAGGTCCCGAAGGAGTCCCTTGCGCGCAACTCATCTGCGTGACAAGAAGAAGATTTGCGCGCCCGCGGTTGAGGTGCTTTGCACCAAGGCTTACGCGGCTGACCCTTGCAAAGACCTTGCGCGCCACTTTGTGTTTCATTGGACTTGCGCGGCTTGCACCTAGCGCGCCTCTTTTGTGGGCAGTGGGTGTGCACCAAAGAAGACCCGAGGCCATACCATATCTTGTGTGTGTGAGATGTGAAGAAAAGGCCAAGGCTTAGCCCTTGTGTGTGGACAAGTGAAGAAGAACACACCTTGAGTGTGTGTGAAGTGAAGAGCCCGAGGCTTGTGACTGTGCAAAGAAAGGAAGAGGCCGAGGTTCGGCTTGTACCCATTTGAGTACATTCAAAATGAGTTGTGCATGTGTGCACAAGTGAAAAAGAGAGACAACACATAAGAAGAAGAGGAGTACACACCTAAGTGTGTGAATGCAAAAGAACTGATCATTCTAAGTGATTGGTTTTTGGTGAGCAAGACCAACGAGATCTTTTGAAGACTGTTGAAGCTACTTGAAGTTTTGATCAACACCTTTGAAGATGTGAAGTGGAGCCATGATGAAGATGATGTTGTGGAGTAGGGGGGTTTAACCAACTTGTAATTGGGGGGTATAACCAATTACTGTGTAATCATCTTTTGGCATAGTGAAGAATCCGTGTTAGGGGGTGTAACCAACACGGCAAGGAGTAGGTCTTTGTACCGAACCTTGTAAATCTCTGTGTTCTGTGCTCTCATTATTACTGCACCACCAAAAGAGTAGATCTAGGCTTTAACCAGCTGCAGAGGTTGAATTGATAAATCAAAAGGGAACAATTCATAAAAAGAAAAAGTTATCACTGATTCACCCCTCCCCTCTCAGTGATCACAACCGATCCAGGCATTTCACATCTCATGAGACTAAAACATTACGCAATGCATTAGAGGGATATATAATTATGGGCCCACTCGAAACATTCATTTCATGTACATGAATATGTGTTCTATATAAGGAAATAAATAATAATTCATAATCAATAGAATTACACATGGAAAAAATGGGTTTCATGATGTTGTCTCATATCATAATCAAAAGAAATTTCATTATGAAGAAATTTGACAGATGAACATAAGGAATGTATTTCCCCCTAAAAGGAAGGTATAGTGATCAAGGTGTATATTTAAGAGACACACATATATATATATATATATAATTTAGAATAATTCTATAACATCATAGGATGTTTTCCCAGATGAATAAAAATACATTTAAAAATATTAAAAATACTCTTGAGTAAAATAACCATTCAAATTTGAAAATCACTATTGAAAAAAATTCTAAAAATATTGTGAAAATAACTTCATTTTTAAATAAACTTGAAATTTATAATTTAAGATTAAAATCAAATAATTTTCATGATGACGAAAATTACATACATGACATACAAGTTTAAAAAACATTCCATTAACATTTTATAAGAAAAGTCAAAAAGAGACTCATTGAAAAATAGATGGGAAGATTCCTTTTAAATTATTTTTTAAAAGTAAAACATGAGGGAAAATATATCTAATAAATAATTTTTTAATATTAGAAACATCAATTAAAATATTTTTAAAAAACATGGATTTTGAAGGAAAATTATTTTCAACCGAAGAGATAAATGAGGTCAGATTTTCATAAAAAAATAATGATTCATTTTTAATACATAAAAGAGAAAAATGGTACTAAAGAATGAAAATTTCATAAATAAATAAATGGGATTAAAATGAAAGTTTTTTATTATACAAAAATAAAAAAATTTACTTCAATGTGAATTCAAGCATAAACAATCCTGATTTCAATGAGATTGAAGCACAAACCAATAACGATTAGGTAATTTTTAATCATAACCTCAATGGATAAATTAAGTGAATTTTAAATTAAAAAAACTATAAATTATGTGTTATTAATGATATAATAATTAATATGATATTATATACACCATATAAAATAAATTACATATATTAAATAACTTGTGTCTCAAAGAATGATGTTTTTAGAAGGAAACCTTTACATCACGTCCATAAATTTTCATTTATATATTTTATCTCCAATATAATAGAATTATATAAATTTTTTCTGATGAAAATTCTATAGTTTTAGTCATTTCTACTTAAACTGTTTACTTCATTAATTTTGAATTCAAATTTAATTACTTTTTCCATCATGTCCACTTCGGGTGTTTTCAGGACGCTCGATTTATAATATCATAACCACATTGATGTGTCTACCAGGGAAAAGGGGGTAATTATTCCATAATATCTAGAATAATTATCAATTTTATAAATAAATTATACTTTTAAAAAATAACCATGAAATATGGTTATGAAAAATTAATTATGTTACAATCATGGAGTTGATATCTTGTATGTACACATGTGTAATGTTTCCATTTTTCAATGATCATGACAGAAAAAAAGGTATGTTTTATTTTTAATTAACATAATGATAATAATATCATAATTATAATATTATTTTTTAAAAATAAACTTTCATATAATATCCATTTGATGTGGTTATAAAAAAATGAATCACATACTTTGTGAGGTGGTAGTCTGTCATACACACGAATGACATTATCATTTTATCATGGATGGTAATGTATGAAAGTAAATGATAAATTACATTTAATGAAAGATAAATATGTCATAAAAATCATATATAAACATTAAATCAACTATCTTGAACTTCATTGATAGGGTATGATGGAAAAACAATTAAATCGGTTTGTGGGGTGGTAGTCGACTATAAACACAAATTATGGTTTTTTCCCATTTGATTAAAGTGAATATGGATTTAGGTTAAGAAATTAAAATAATTAAATATTATTATATTTTATATACTCATGTTATTATATGATCATAATTGAGTGATATTTTAAAGAGGTGGAGAAAAAAACAAAACAATGATGCTTAGTTAAGAACGTTACCTCTTCTTTAGACCACATCTTTAGGATTATACCTAAATCCTTCCTAGATTGAATTTATAATAAAATAAAGGACTATAGGATGTGTAGAATTAATTAAGGAACTTATTTGATAAGGTATTATCAAAACCAATGTATTTAGAATTGTGGAAAAGTGAAATTGGGTGCCCTTTTAAATGGGAGAGAGTGACATTCTTGTAAATATTCAAAACTATTCAATAATGGGAACTCAATATCAAGAAAAGCACCTCAAAAATTTGAAAATAAAGTATTTTATGGTAGATAATTTCATTACACACCTATAAATTCAAAATATTTTTTTCAAAACATTTCCACTTTACTTTTAAGGTTTCTGACATTTACCATTTTAATTTGTTTTAATCGTGGTTGTTATTTCTTTTACTCTTTTTACTATTCATTATGACCAAAAAATAATTTAACCATATTATATAATATATATTGTGATTATTATAAATATATAATCCCATTTTATCATAGTCAATCAACATTAGTGTAAGAATTTAATTTAAAATAAAACCTACAAGTGCGAAGAAAAGCAGTTTTTAAAAAAATGCATTATTCAAGGAAAAGATGGTATCCTATTAACTCCATGTATAGAAATAATAAATATATAAATTTTAATTAAAACATATAGATATAATAATTAAATTTATTTAAAATCATCCCTAATTAGGGTTTATTTTAATTAATTAAAATTAGTAATCAATATGTACCTTAAAACAGCATTAAAAATGAGTTTTTAAGCCCAAGAATAATCTTATACTAAAATAAATTATAAATATGATTTAAAAGTAATTAATTAGATTAAATATAACTAAATAATACTTATTATAATTTTATATGGAATTAAAATAATTGTGGGACCTTCAAATTAATTAATTTATTAAAATAAATAATAATATTAAAAAACAATATTTTTCAATGTTCATTAAAAACCCAATATTTTAAAAAAATATAAAAAATATCAACTTAAGTTAATATTAATATGATTATTCAAAAAAATTATTTTATAAAATCACATTTACAAAATATATAAAATTTAATTATAATATCTCCTTATAAAAAATAATAAAATTTAATTTTTAAATAATTATTCTTATTAAAAATTGGGTGCTTATTTCCAAAACATTTATAAATACATTTATATTGAATAGAACCTATATATATATTTCATAGATTATTAAATCTTATTAATACCATATAATTGTATGTCTATGTTGTAAAATTATCATTTAAATGATAATATTTTAATAATACTTCATGGGTAGTTTAATCGTTGTGTTGCGTGTAGTATACGGTATCAAATATAATTTTATTTCAAAACATAAAGGCGTTAAATTATACCCATATTAAATAAATTCTTTGCTCACAATTTTATATTTTTCTCAATAATAAATGGTTCATCATTTGAAAATTAACTTTTTGGGAAACCCAGATCCTAAAAATGGTTAATAAAAATTTTTCTTAAAAGGGGTAAAGGGAAATAAAAATGTAATATGGAATAATAAATAACTAGGATTTAAAGTAGGAGAAAATTGGTGGAAAGTAAAAATATGTACATGGAATAAAATCATAAACAATCATGGAGAGTGATGGAGATCAATTATATCAAAAAATTAAATGATTAAGAGAATTTTAATAATCACAAAACCATAAATCTATGATGAATTAAAAGAAAAATGATTCCTAAGGTATTAAGGTAATAGGTTATCCTCTTTGTTTCAAGATCCTTTTCATAAATTTAGGATTTAATTTACTATCATGATGTAGTAATCATGAAAATAAACTTGTGTGTTTTTTTTCATTAACAAAATATTATCCTTTCATTATGCGTCGATGAATTTCTATTTCACCTCTTACTCTATGGAAATTAATATTCAATATAATTTTCTTTCTTGGAGAAATAAAATTACCTTATAACTTATCATTTGATCCGTAAAGGAGGCACATATAATCCTCCTATATTTATTAAAACCAAAATGGTTAACACTATAACATCCTGAAATTTTTTGAATTATTTTTTTTTGAATTAATTTATCCTTTTTGATATTTTTTATTTCACACAAAACTTATAAAAGTTTACATTATATTAAAGAACTATGTTTAGATTTCATTTTATGAAACACTAAGTTAAAAATGAAAAAAAAAATGAAAATATATTTTATCTTTCTCTACACTAAACACTGAGTTTAGCTTGCATTACAAACAATAATGGATTTCCTCGATGGCTTGCATAAAATGCAAGGCCGAGTTTTACAAAACAACAATATATTGTTAAAAATATTTATTTAATATAATAAGATATAATCTATACATTTAATTAGTGGTTATGAATAATATTGACTTATTTATGAAAATATATGGGTTGTACAAATATAAGATGAATTCATAGGTCACTAATTAATTAGAAATGAGTATTAAAACTGATTGAATATAAAGGAAAATATTATTATTATTATGGTCACAAAGCTATTTTACCCAAATAAAATAAATTTATTATAATTATTTTGTGATATTAATGTAATATATATTTCATATATTCAATAAAATATTTTTTATATTGTTGAAATCCACCAAATAAGCATTGGAAAAAATCACAAATGAATAAATACTTGAATAGGGATGTCACCATACCCAAAAAAGAAAATGAGATGAGACATGTGGATCACATTATCCTAAATGGGACTCATTATCATCTAATCATTTCAAGGTTACATGAAGACTCCCAACACAATGCATAACCCAAAACTAATTTTTTAGAGCCCCCTTAAATGAACCTTCCAACTCTCATGATGGCTCTCCATACAACCAATGGCCACATAGTAAAAACTGAATGAATTCCCCCATTTCACATGGTTTATCATTTTCAATTTCCCAAAAAACCTTTCAAAATTACTCAAAAATAAAGAGGAATGCCATGTGATGGGAGAAAATCCAAGTGGTAATAAATCTCATGCACCATATCATCATTGGGAAGAATAAAATTAATTGATGATATCTAATAAAACTTGAAATATTCCCAAACTATTGTAGAATAAAACAAAGGAGATAATTGTGATGAGATGTGGGGTACTCGATGTCATTGAAAGACATGTGATGCGCCACTAGAGACCCCCAATAAACTACGAGTCCTTAGAGACATGTCTACCTCATCAAACAAAATCCTTTTGCCTTGTTAGTCTTGTCGTGCCGAATTTCTCAAAATATTCCAGGAAAATCTGTGCTTTCCCTTTGCCGATATAAGTAAAACGGATAGATTCTTCCACTACATGATCTCACAGTACCCTATGACCCATATTTGTCACATGATGCATCATAAAAAATTGAGTTAATGACCATGACATTACCCATTCAAATTCACATGATCCATGAAAATTTTAAAATAAAACAATGTGGAAAATAAGGAAGGAGGAGAGAGCTCCCATAGTCACTGAAAGACTTGCAACATAGCTGGGATGTCCACAATGCTTCACTAAAAGACCTCATGAAAAGATGACCAAACATTACAAAATACCCTAGGCAATATATCGAACTCTCGTGAAGGCCCTTGAGAATGTCCACAAATGAGACAAAGAGTCCATTAACATTAGATCGTAATAAAAAAGGTCTTTATTAATCAGAAACAATATGATTAAGGAAGAATCTGTGGAATAAAATTTCATCCGTATAAAATCAGGTGACACACACAGAACAACCATTGATAAAGACTCATGAAACTACATGGTGTCATCCCACTTCGCCGACTCCATTCTAAATCCATTCCAAATAATCTACACAAAATGGTGAGCATTTAGGGTGGTGAGGCCTATAAATTCCCCACCCCGTCATGAAAAATACATCAGATACTACCTGATGAATCTATTGAGCATAAAAGTCCCAATCATCAAAGCATAATTCTCAGAGCAACTGATCATGTGAACGGAAATCCTTCCAACAAGTAATATACTAGTGATTGGTTAGAGAAACCATGCACCATATATAAGGTACTTCATGTGATCATTCATAGATCATTTGAAGGGCTACTTTAAAGGAATTTGATGAACATTCCACATGTCTTCCATATTATGTGAGACACAAAATAAACTGATACTGAAAAAACATACAGCATTAACAATACAAGGGCTAGCACCAAGATCAAAATTGGAAGACTCAAATGACATACAAGCTCACTCACACTCATGTGCTTCATGTTAGTAGTACAAGGACACACAAAAGTGCTAGGACTTGTCGCCTAGATCTCGCGACATTCCTTCATCATTTTATTTGGGACACAAAAAGTCCTACAAAAATGTCAAAGATAGTCACATGGTCCCCCTAGGAACATGACCTTGGTCCCAAGAAACTATCTAGTTCTATCACCTCAGCCATGCGATGTCTTTCACATACATCACCTGACTCGTATAATGGTGTTCCCTCATATCAGTCAAGTCTCAATGTGGCATCTAGGCATGACAAACAAGTTCTCACAGCACCCTGTTGGAAAGCATGTTGAGACCCGTGATGTCATCCAGACCTAAAGGCCAGGTCTCGTTATGACCTCTAGGGATGTTAGCCAAGACATGCGACATCCTTTGAACCATGTCGCACGGACTCTTGCGACATTCCTCATTTGTGTCCGAACAAGTCATGTGATGGCTTTCGGGACAAGCCAACTGGTTCATGCGGTATCCCCAAGATAGGTCAAATAGATCATCCGACAACCTCTAGAAAAATAGGCTAGGTCATAAGGGAATCCTAGGTTTTGATAGCTCTATCTTTCCTCAATATGAAATCCCCAAGTACAAGGGCAACCTCAATGTGTAATCCCCAATAAAAGGAACTATGGAATCTCTAATTCCTACCATATTAAGGATATGTAGGTTGCCTCTTTGAGGTTTGAACTCCATATTGATCATCTAGGTAGATTCCAGTATCCAAGCCCTGATCCAGAGCAATGACATTGATCACTAGATGACCTTTGTTTCTTACAATAATCATGGCTCACATGGGCATAAGGATTTTCCCGGATCATGTAATCTGCACTATCCACAATAGAGTTATAAGGGCAGTCTCAGTGAAAAATCACCAATTACTGACATCATACAGTATGTCCCCAATCAATGGGGAATCTATCTTGGAATAAGCCCATTGAATTCATGAAATCTTGGGGATGATCATAATGTCTCTATTTGTGATCATCTACCTTATCCTATAAATAGGTTAAGAGATAAATGAACTATGAGAACTTTGATTCCCACCATAGCTAGGATATGTAGGATTCCTTTCTATGTATTGAGCTCTAATAAACACCCACTTCAATTTAAGCATCAAATAAATGAGATGGAAACTATTATTACCCAATAATTCCCATGATTTGATTAATCTACCTCATATATAAGTGGACTGATTCATGAACCAAACTACAATGACATTAATTCCTTACAAAATCTGGATATGTAGGATGCCTACATAAGGCCCCATATCTATAACAGAACCCTAATGACTATCCCAATATACAAGTATCATATATATATGTATATGACATGTAACCAATCATCTATTCCACCTTGTTTCTCACATCGAGCATAGCCTATCTGGTCATAGAGATATACAATGAACACCTCATTGGGAATCATAAATGTCCACTGACTATGTTAATCCTAGTGTGTATGCCCTGATGAGTGGTATGGGATGAAAAGCCCTTATATAAGGGAATATACCCTTATTCCATTCCCAAGGGAATAATTGTTCTATGATGAATTTTATTCCTGCCATGACCAAGATATGTAGGATGTCTCCTTGAGACCCAAGCTCAATAATTTTGGGTCTTAGTACCTACAAATATGTCTTCTCTTCAAGACACAAAACTACATGGGATTAATGAACTATGTCTATTTTTATTTTTATAATAACAAGGTTATGCAGGTTACCTCATAATGTATCAATCCCCTCCCCAAAATATTAATCACCTCCTCGCGTGGCATCACATTCCAAAGCAGATTTTCATACAGATTCAACACATAAATTAGTTATTCATTGTTATGGAGATAGATGAAGAACCTTGGATACATACAAATGGATTCACTAAGGTGATCGCACTCTCCTAAGTCCATCAATGAGACTCCCTTTCTTTGTTTAATGAGAGAATTAACCAATGAATAGTTTTTAGTAGAACTGGTCATGTATAGTGGTTAGGAAGAGATACACAAACATATCATAAATCTATAAGAGAGTCTCAGAGTAGGAAACAATTCCCACCAAAAGGGTGCAATGAGCCTCACCACCCATCCTCTTGACTAATTCAAGTCGCCAAGATTCGTTGGGCCTAAAAACATAGATGATTGTTAGCCATAGAAAAGCAGTTATGTACCCATATATAGGTGGGGAATAATTGTGTGTTTCTATGAAAAGTGAAAATCGTACCCCAATGAGTGGAACCCATTTCACACTCCAAAAACCCAACAAAAATAAAATGGTGAACTTTAAATGAATCTGACTAATGAAAAAATGATCGGTTTTTATTGGTTGGGCCATTTCATTTGTCCCTATATGCAAACAAAAATATTGAACCAAATGTAAATCTCTCCAATGACAAAAATATTGATTATTATCCATCAAGGAATTTTGATTTCCCCTAAATGTAAACAAAAATGGTGAACCCCACATGAATCTCTCCAATGATAAAATGATTGGTTATTATCTACCAGGAAATTTCAATTTAAACTATATGAAAAAAATAGTGAACCCGACATGAGTCTCTCCAATGAAAAAATTATTGGTTATTATCTATCTGGCCATTTTTAACCCTATATTCAAAAAAAATGGTGAACCTGATGTGAATCTCTTCAATGAAAAAATTATTGGTTATTAACCATCAAGACATTTAGTTTTCCCCTCTATGCACACAAAAATGATAAAACTGATATGACTATCTATAATAATTGAATGACTTGGTTATAATGTGATATGCCACTTTGTTTTTCAAACCCTATACAAACAAATTATCAAGACTAGCACAATATCAAAACAATTTTATGTAACCAGAGTTCTCATGAAATAATATAATCCCCATTTTGACAAGTCCAAATGAGAAGAATGGCTGAATCAGGGAATATTAGGAAATTTTTGTTAACCATGCATATCTGATTGAGCATATCATGCCTATGATGTTGCACTAATTAGTAACCTTGTTTCTTGTTTTCTGCATGACTCTAGATATTGACAACATCCAGATGCAAGACAATGTCATCATCATCTAGAATTTTCTCCATAAAATCATCCATGACTATAACCCGTGCAGGTTGCAAGATAATTCACCTGCTGGAAAACTCTAATGATAGTTATAAAATATGATGGTCTGGGAGTACCACCAACATGGAAAAATCCTAACCATGGAAGATACTCATGATGTTCTTCAAGAACTGTTATTGGAGAGTCCACATATCTAGTGAAGGTTATTGGTAATCTGATAGCCCTTTTTCTAAGAACAATAGCTTCAGGATCGTATCCCCAGAGCATGAGAACTACCACCTTCTATATCTAATGAAGGTGTACTGGGTGTCTAAATAAAGATCCCATTTAGTTCAAGTGCTTCCAAGGAGGGAACCTGTTAATCAATGTCACCAAAACCATCCCACAGGTACCCATCAGTTGCTTACTAAGGGTACCATCTTCCATACTGCTGCCTCTTATGCCCATGCATGGCTCCAAGGAAGACTCATCAGAGTAGGAAGTCGTTGGTTATTTTAAAGAGGGATCATAATCTCACTCCTACCAATTATGAATACCGATATACTAAGGAATGGACCATCAAATAGGATTATATCCCTACTCATTCGGAATAAGTATGCATGCATATCCCCAAAGTAGGTATTGGAGAGGCTCATACTTCAACACCCATGGACAAATCCCCTCATCATATTCTAGTTGAACGTGGAGGACAGATGTTCACACATATCACCACTTAAATTGAAGAAACCTGATAGTTTATCATGGAGATAGAAAATGTGATCATATTTATGTACACACCTTGATAAAATGCCAATATATTTTAGCAACAGCGAAAGAAATCCATCGTCATATTCTATAACTATTGTAGATAATGGTACATGCACATAATCATATCCCTAAATCCTAGATAACACAACACAGTAATCGCTTGGAATAAGTGCTTATAGTAGAGGAATATCACACTCATGATCCCACCTGGGAGGATTATCATCATATTCCAATGAAGGGAAAAGCATCAGACTGGGATCAAATTCCCGTATCAACTAGGGATCACAAGGTGAGAGCGGCACATGCCTCAGGATAGGGGAACATGCCTGTCGAAGAAGTCTGGCAGCATATTTCAAAGGCTTAGGATCAGGTTCATATCCATATTCTAGCCAAGTCTCACCACATGATATGGGAACAATCCCCAATATTGGTTCATATTCTTTTCTAATAATTCCAAAAGAATACTCCAAAGTCCTAGTATTATGCATATATCACCATTCTGGATAATGACAAGGAAGTGAGAATATCCAAGTCTCCAGAAAGGCTCACATTTTTATCTGTGAATCTACATGGCATATTCTAGCTAATGAAAAATGTAAGGTGAATATTCCTACATTTACTGATGAATGATTATGCCATCCCCATTCTAAGAAAACATTTGGGGAGGCTCATATTCATTCTCCCATTTCAGGGGTCTATTGGAATATCCCAGTAGGGATGGAATATTCGGACTAGGATCATCTGTATAATCCAACTGGGGATCACCAAGTGAGAGTGGAACATGCCCCAGGGAAGGCTCATATTACTTCCATGCAAAACAAGCTACATATTTCAAATTCTCAAGATCGGTCTAATATTACCATCTTGACCAAGTATCACCATGTGAGAATGGAACTTGCCTCAAAATAGTCTCACATTTCTATATATAATGAGATAGATCATCAGTATATTCTGATAGCTTTTTAGTAGCTGGATCATAATCTTGCTGCACCAATCAGTTATATACACATTCTAGAAGCCACCACACTTCAGGCTTATATCCCTACACAATTACAAAAGGAAGGTCAATTTATTCTGACCATAATGTAGAACCTAGTCCATACTCTTAATTTTCTCAATGCTAGTGTCCTTGAGGTTGTTTGAGACAAATTCTCAACACCACAAGGGTCAATCAACTCTTCTATCAAAGAATAAATATAAGACATTCATTACCATGATAGTTATCCTCTTGTTAATGTGGATATGGATTATAGTGACCTTGCTCCTGAAATCTTCTATAGTCAACCACTCCACGACAATATCTCCCTTGGTCAAGGTCATCCTCCCTTTTTCTAGAAAACTCTGTAGATAGAGGTGTTCAAAACTCTGACCCCATCGTATAAAGAGGTGCTCGAATCATCAAGGTCAACTGTATATAGTTCCCCATTAAATTCCATCACCACCCCACTCCCTTAAGAAACCAACCATCAGAGCCATATTCTATGGATTGACAAGATAGACATGTATAATATTGTTGAGTAGGAGGCCAACATTGACATGTGGAGAGAGTTAGCTTCAAACAACCTCCCCATCATGTTATGGCACCTCTCTACTTCTGTCTATGAGATACCAAATGATCTAGAATAGGATTTCATGCCTTAATTATTACAAAATATGTGGGACACTAATCAAATACTAAAGATTCAAAATTTACCTTATCTAAGATATGAGTGTCACCTTTAGACAATCAATGTACTTTGTATTTCAATAAGACCTAGATGTTATCTCCTTGTCTTGGGATCCAAAACTGAAGAAGCACAGTGAAAATATTCAACATGCTTATTTTCATTGCATTATAACTCTTTGTAAAATGAATACGGAAGTGAAATCATGCATCAATATTCCAAGATGAAGATTTTATAGAGAATTACACTTTTCCACTCCCCTAGAATATTAGAGACCTTGAGATGCAACATCCTGTAATGTTGTTGCCTCCGGAAAAATCGGGGGACATGCTAATGATCAAACTAGTTTTTCACTACAACATAATACCCCTGATTCAATTGGGCCCTTACACCATAGATGAGGAGAGATGATAACCAAAAATATTTCAAATTGGGCCTCTCAAGATATTAGGAGTACATTATCAACATAGAGACCAATGTTGTGATCACACAGAAAAATTCACGTAACGAATGATTCTCACCATGGGTTGACATCGCACACAACTCCTACACGAGAACAACTACAACGCATCATGCAAACTCCAGTATCTACTGCCATAGAAACCATATAAGATTGAACTAATCCCCCATTGGCTAGGAGAATATCTACCACAACTTCCACCCTTCGAACCATCAATTATTGAGAGGATTCATGACAAAACCTCAATAGCCACAGGTGAACCCTAGCTCGGTGGGATATGGGGATTTATACCCCAATCAAAATCTCTAGGTACATCATCCCCTGAGAGAACCATGGAGACATTAGAATTGATTCCAGATCACCCCACCCCATTGGGATGGGGGAATTTATATCTTGTTGTCCATCCAATGAATCATCAATTCTTTAACTACAGTCAATGGATCATCAACAACTTGACCAATCCATGAAAAATTCATCCCCAAATGACCCCCACCCTATAAGGACAGGGGCAGTTAAATCATTGGAATCACCCAATAGGGGATCAGTCTGCTCCAGGTTGGGAGGAATCAATAAATTGTCTGCAGTCCACCAACTCCTCACATCATAAGACAAATCCCTTCTAGTTGGAGAACATTCAGAAACCATGATCAGAAGCTCCCTCAAAGTAACTGTTTATACACAAAAATGGGTGGAATTTACTATGAAGACAATCAAACCCCATTGAGGCAACAATAAAAAACAACCCAACACAGCCAAGGATTCGAATAATGACCCTAAAGATGAGAGTGTAGGACCATCCTATTTCACCAAGAGTAATGGCACAAACACTATTTCCTGATATGCCTAAGTAAATTTTGTCATTATCAACAGGGAAAATATTTTCATGACACAAATACAAAGGTACTTGATATTGAAAAAATACCTTAGTTAGTGGGGTGACTTGGATGAACCAAATGATGTTGCATGCACCAGGAACCAAATATGTCTCTAAAACATGGCACCTCCAAATATCAAGTTGCCACCTCCATGCTGGGATATTTCCAAGGGGAAGGGTATATAAATATCCCAATCACCTCCCATAAGAAATGAGGTTCCTTCCCTAGAGGAATATTCATCACAACATGGGAGAGAAATAAAAACTCCCTGACAACTTAATGAGGAGCTACTCATAGGAAATAATCCTACTGGGTATAGTCTTTAGGAAGAGATGAATGTTCTCCCTCCAATGGAAAATATTCCATAAAGAGTGGTATTTGTGCACCAAATTGAATCTAGATCTAAATATCCAATCCACATAAATGAGGACATTGAAAATTATTGTGACTTCCCTCTGTTGTAGCAACAACCTCTCCCTCACCGGGAGAACCATTCAATCTAGGGACGAATTGAAATTTGGAAGTAGATAAATATTGGTCTACCACATCAACCCCCACCATATCCCTATGGATGATAGATATACCAATTAACTATTCCCCCATAGCTCTTTAATGTCATTGAGTCCCTAGACACTCAAATAGAATCCATAGAAGGGTGGCGTTCAACTATGCAGCCTACGAGGAATCCATGTCTTGATTGGTTGGATGACCCTTTACCCCCACCAAATTTTGGAAATCCTACCTTCTATACATTTGTAAATGTAAGTGACCTCGAACAAAATCTTACACACTCCATGTCCTGATGTGGTCTGATGATGGTCCCTAGAGATAAATAGGTTGCAACAATGCTGAGGTTGTTTGTACAAACTCTAAAATGGCTAGCCTTTTCTTGTTATAGTAGTTTTCTAGTAGGATCCGTGTCCGAATGGGAAGACCTTAATCATCAATTCCATTAACAATTCAGTTCCATGTTGAGAAATAAAACCATTTTCAACTTTAAAAAAATAAAAGAATGGGAAAATGAGAGGGTGTATGACTTCATTGGAAAGTGGAAGGTTTTAACCTAATCACTCAGCATCCCTATCTTGCAAGAGAAACTATTGGAAATCTATGCTAAAAATATTATGTATAGTTGGTAGAAACCTATGATCCTAATGAAATATCCCGGTGGATTGCAAGAGTTTTTTGAAATGGACCAATTTCTAGAAGAATCCATCCAACAGACCGGATCCAAAACCCGAATCATTCATTCAGAAAAGGGAAAACATCTAGCCAGAGTAAAAGCAATAGTTATCACTCTCAAGATTGAAGAAATGCTAGTAAAAAAAACCTAGGAAGTCCCTGAACCTCCCAGTGCCTCTAGTAGAGTACTAGAGACCACAGAATCACCCTCGGCTAGAAGCACATAAAAATCAGGGTCATCCGGGATATTAAGAACAGATGAATAAGGTGTACTACTTCCAAAATGAACAACTCCTTGGTTATTTTTAAGAAGTAATATGTAATAAACCTATCACACTTCTACAACCTAGGAAGCCCTAGGATTTCGACCTCACTAACTATCTTGATTACTTCCCTTTCCAGAGAAGATTGTATCATAATATCAAGACCTGCTTTGTCTTGAACGAATTATTTCAAGGCATGATCTATTTTGAACAAGTGGTTCTAAATAACTCCTAGGGGTAGGTGGATTTCATAACCCCGATCCAACTATAAGAATATGGGTATTGGAAGAAAGTCTCAGCTACACATGTGTAAAAAATTTGGCAACTGGATGAATCAGAAGATATTTTATCGAGCCCATGCCACTCTGAATGATTAGTTGTGTAGACCCGCGATAACTCCACCAACCAAGAAGGAGGTAAATTGAATATACCCCCTAAATGCGTCTTTGACCACTAAAAGTTTGAAAAAATAGCAGTGGTGGAGTAATATATTCCTCCAATGTGGGAATTAAATCTCATGGATTTTTCCACACAACATCTGAAATACAGGAACCACCGCACCAAATGGAACCCTCATCAAATGAAGAACTAATATTCGGTTCTATAAACACAAAACACGTTTTGGACACATTCACTAATGATGATTTTCCCTAGGGAATGAGCTTCCTGCTCATGACCGTGGAATTTGAGTTCGGATGTGTAGGAACTGAGGATATAGAGTATAATGTGGGTGTCGTTAGACACAATATTCTTGTCATACCCCTATGGAAAATACATATTCAGCTGAGACTCATGGGAAATTTCTCCAGCGATCCTAGAAAGGGTAGAGAGGCATCTCTAAACCCTCAAGTAGCCATCAACACCTGTTTGTCTTGCAGGAATAACTAGTAGTGGATATTCCCAATTATCCCAAACTAAGGGAAAGGCTGGGATGACTTGCACCACTGGTGGAAGATTCTCCCACAACCCCTACACAGGAACCATGTTCTTTCATCCCAAATGCCTCACCTCCTCATTCTCATTTCCAGGAGAAACCCTATATCAATAAGAACCAACCTCTGTCACAAAATTAAAATATTCTAAAATATTTTACAGAAGTCCCAGTAAATATTTTAGTCCTCAATTCACTTCATGTTTCAAAATAACTTAGGTAGTCACTTATTGAATCCATTTGGATCCTATAATTGTTTATGATTGAAGTTGTTGGAGCTGAGGTCTATCGAGTGGATACCATGGAATTAGAATGTCACAACACCATCTCATTCACTAATCAAGATCTGGAAGAGGCCCTTCAAGAGAATATCAGACCCCTATATGTCTTAGGTGGACTCAATAATTCCAGTTTCCAAATGGATCTAATTGACAACAGTTCTGGGATCAATCTTATCCCAATCTAAACCCAACAACAGTTGGTATATAGCAAAGGAGAATTTTCTCCCACTATTCTAAGCATCAAAGGGTATGATAAGAGTGAGAATAGACCATTTTGGGGATCTTACATAAGATGCAGATTTTATGGTATTCCAGCAAGACACTATGTATAACATCGTTCTAGGAATTCACTGGAACCATAGCCACCTGGGGATACCTTCAACATTCCATTAGTTCCTGATGTATCCCATTGATGGAAAAGTTGTCATACTACATGGTGATGATTATCCCTTCCAGACATGTGGGGCCACATATACTAAATCTAGTTTCTATAAAATAGCGTAAAATGACCAATTTTGGATGATAATGTATAGGATTATACTCCCAATGTCTTGGGGAATACCTCTGTGAATCCCTAGAGTATGATCAACAGTTACTATGTACTCCCCATAAACCATATCGAGGTAAAAAATTATAATCCTAGAGGTCCAAGCCCTTCTTGTCCCCAGTGATAGAAATGGAGACTACCATCCCTTGCATCTCTCTATAATGACTTAGTCAATAGGGGATGACAATGACTCTTATCATGGCCTCTATCCCTCTAATAATTTCAGAGGGCCTCCAGATTACTATCTTCATTTGAAAATATCTCCAAAGATTATAAGATGGAAGAAGTTGAGGATATCCTTAAGAACACCCCTATGAATCTTGAGGAAGGTGTCGCCACCACCATTTATGAACTCGGGAAGATAAATCTAGGGACATAGGAAGACCTGTTACCTACACTGATTAGTTCTGTTGTTCCCCTCAACGTTCAAGAGATGTACATCAAATTTCTGAAGCAAGATCGATATGTGTTGACATGGAACTAAAAAAAATTTTCAGACTAAACCTAGATGTGGATACACACCATATCTAGAAACTATATGATCTTCAAGGCTTTAAGAAGGTATCCATGAGGATGCACCCCTCTAATTCCAACAATATATACGCAGTGTTTGATAAGTTGATTGAATCCAACTTCTTCTAAGATGTGAAATACCCAATATGGCTTACCAATATCATCACTATCAAGAAGAATAATTGGAATATTAGTATCTACATTTATTTCATGGACCTTAATGGGTATTACACAAAGGATTATTTCCTCTTTCCGATCACAAAACTCTTGATCTGTGAAACTTCTAGTTTCCAAGGCTTTTCTTTCATGGATGGGTACTCAGGGTACAATTATATAAAGATAGCTCCTGAAGATGAATAATACACTACCTTTAGAGCATCTCAAGGGAACTTTTTATATCAATTCATTCCCTTTTCATTGAATAATGATGGCACAACATATCAATGTTCCATGCACCATATCTTTAATCTATTCATGGAAAATATAGTTGAATGTAATGTTTTTGACCTGGTGGTTAAATCCAAATAGTAGTGTAATCACTTCATGGAACCTCAAATAATTTTTTACAAGCTACAACAACACATTATGAATTTGAATACGATAAAATAAACATTCTAAGAAACATTAGAGAAATTCCATGGTTATTTCACATGCCACCGTGGAATTAAGGTCAACCTGTAGAAGACTATTTCCATATTATCAATTTCACCCCCCCTAAATCTTAAAGAATTTAAAGGGATTTAAGGGTACATTGCATAAATTTGGTGGATAATTTATAACATAGAAAACAAAGATATCTCCTTCACCAAGATAATGAAGAAGGAAACCACCTACGAATGGGATGATAATTGCCAAAAAAAATTGAAAGTATCATGAAATACTAATTTCACCCACCAGTTCTGATGCCTCTAGTGGAAGGGAGGACACTCATATTTTATGTATCTACCATTGAACATTAATTAGGATCCCTCCACACACAAAAGAATCATGTGGGGAGAAATAATAGTCTCTATTACCTCATCTAGACTATGTTAGGCACTAAGACCTGATACTCTGGTGTCAAAAAATACTACCTCACACTCCTCTTCATAATGAAAAAGATGTAGAATTATTTCCAGTTCCAGGAAGTCCAATCGGTCTATCGTATCAATCCACAAAAGTATATCTTTGGTCATCTGATTCTGACTGGGTACTTCGCCCAATGGGTGGTTATTATTTAGTAATATAACATTCATCTTGTGTTAGAGATGTCAGTGAAAGGACAAGCCCTGGTTGATTTCCTCACAGTGAAACCTACCCTATAAAATATACCAAAACACATCAATATTATATATAAATAGGTATAAGTTTCCAATAACACTCCCAAAACATGGGATATGTATTTTGATGGTGCCTCATGAGGTCATATCAGAACAAGGATGGAAAACCAGAAGCTTAATTGGGTTGGACTGGGGATTGTATTTGTCTCTGCTAACAATGAAATTTGGACCTACTCTTTCTCACTATCTGAATGCTACACAAATAATGTGGTAGAATACAAATACCTCATAACTATCTTGGATTATCCATATAGTTGCAACTAGCATCCATGAACATCAAAGTGGATTTAGAGTTTGTGATAAATAATGAAAATGTAGAATACACCATAAAAAGTAGGAATTGGACCCTCTCGTAGGATATGTCAGGGGAATAAAAGAATAATTCCCTTTTTATCCCACATTTCATCATGTTCCCCGATCATAGAATTCTTGTACGAACACATTGGGCAATGCAACTACCGTCTTGGAAGACTCTGATCAGAACGAATCAATCTACCAAATTACACATCAGATAATGGTCTCAGCAATCACATTCTGTGATATAGAAGAGGTCAATTAGGTCCACATAACCCCATATCATGATGCACGAATAATCACCCCTATATGGATAGAGCCTATAATCAACAATCTGCTAAATGGGACTCTCTTAATAGATATAGATGGAAGAAAACATCTTTGGCATCATGCAATAAAATCTTCACTGTGGTATGGCCCAAATGAGATAAAACCCCTCTATAAGCATAGACTCAATGGGATTCTCATTAGATGCATAGAAGGAGAGATTTCTGCCATCATGGAAGAATTACATGAAGGATCTTGCACCACCCATCAGTCTGGGACTTGGCACTCCCACCAGATCAGGTGATAAGGATATTACTGGAAAACCATGACACAAGACAACGTGAAATTCACCATCAAATTTCATACATTCCAAAACCATTTGAACTTCATCCACCAACCACCAGAATTTCTATATACAACTAACTATTCCTGGTTGTTTTCTATTTGGGGGATGGATTTCATGGGGCCATATCCCCTAGCCACAGGTAAGCAGTTCAAGTACTTCCTGACTACAACCGACCTATTTTCCAAATGGGATGAGGCGATACCCCTCAAGGATGTTTGGAAAAAGAATATCATCAACATTATAAAATCGCATATCATCACTAATTTGGGGGACCTACACACAACATTAATGGAAAATGGAACCAAATTTTTTCTACAGAACTGAATAAGTTGTATCAAGAGTACAATATCGAGTCTAATCACTCATCCTGCTATCATGCAGCTGAAAATGGAAAGATATAGGCCTTTAATAAGACTCTACCAAATATACTATAGAAGATGGTGAACAAGGACAATAATCATTGACTAGAAAAAATTAATCTCTTTTTTATGGGCCTACCATACTACCACACATACTACTACAAAAGAAATTCCATACTCATTGGTGTACATCACCAAGACAGTGTTACCTATGTACGTCCAGCTACCCTTAATCTGAGTAGTCATCTATGGGAAACTCTTTAATGATGAGAAATTACCAAAGTGACTAGATGAATTGTATTGGATTGACAATAATAGGTTGTTCACACTGAAAAACCATGAGGTACACCAGAATTGGATTTCCCGATCCTTCAAAAAAATGGTTCACCTCTGCTCATTCCTCCATGGAGAAGTAGTGTTAGTCCTCAGAACCCCAGTGATACTGGTAAAGAATCCCCCAAAGCTAGAACCCACATGCGAAGACCTTACATCATACAAAATGTTCACCACAATGGGGCTTACTCATTGGTCACAATAGATGGGGAGAGTGTCACACCTCCCACCAATGCAAGATTTCTCAAGAAATAATTTTCATAACCATCATCGTAAGGGAATCCACCTCAGTGTATATCCCATCACTCAACTTAACCACATGACATTAAAATGTAAAAACTTCCTCTTAACCACATGATGTTAAACTATATGGGATTCATCCCAACCACATAATGTAAAACTATACAAAATTAGTTCTAACCATATGATGTTAAACAATACGGGAATAATCCTAACCAAACAATGTTAAACTTAATGAAATTCGTCCAAACCACATGATGTTATGCTATACAGGATTCATCCTAACCACACTATGCTAAACTATACTGAATTCATCCTAACCACATAACATTAATCTATAAGGGATTCATCCTAACCACATGACATTAAAATGTAAGGATTTAATCCAAACCACATTACGTTAAACTATACGGAATTCTTCCTAGACTCATGATGTTAAACTATATGGGATTCATCCTAACTACATGACGTTAATCTATATAGAATTCATCCTAACCATACAATGTTAAACTGTATAGAATTATTCCTAACCACAAGACCTTAAACTATATGGGATTCTTCCTAACCACATGATGTTAAACTATATGAAATTAATCCTAACCACGTGATGTTAAACTGTATGACAATCATCCTAACCACATGAATCTAACCCCTAAGGAATTAATTTTAACCACATGTCTTTAAACTGTAGACGTTTTTTCCTCACCACGTGATGTTAAAATATAAATGATTTTTTCCTAACTACATGGTGTTAAACTGTATATAATTCAACCTTATGACATGACATTAATATGCATGGTCAATGTCCTTACCACAAGATGTAAAACTGCATGGATCTGTGATGTCTATCCCTATTCACGTCAAGTCGCCTACATATTTTACACATTATGTAAAATTGTATGGTTCTTCTAGAACATTGTATGGATTGATTCTCATTTCCAATTAAATACATAGGGAAGCCTCAATCCTATACCTTATCCCAACCACTATATGATACAAACTACCCTTATTGTACCCTCAATTATCTCTATATTGTAGGGAAACTATTTCCATTCTTTATTTATCACACAGCTCACATGATATTAGGAATTGTGGCAGGGACCTACCCTAACAAGAAAGGGACAACTATATACAATAGGTACATTATGATCATTAATGAAAGACCTTAAAAGGAATATCATGAGTCCTCACCAAATAAAATTAAATAGTATGGTCAATGTCCTTGCAGCGTGAATTAAAACTGCATTTTTCTTCAGAACAATGTATGGTTTTACTCTCATCCTCATAAGATATATAATGACTCCTATGTCTCCATATTTGGGACCAGATATAATATTACCATTAATTCATGTTAGTTATCCAACATCCTCACCACATGATGTTAAACTGCATGGGATTTCAAGAAATACGTGAGGTTTCTTTCTCATTCTCATCCTCATGAGATATATAGTGACACCCAGACTTCGATCATTATTCCCAACTGCAACATTTCCATTAATTCACATTAGTTCACCCTCACTGCATGATGTTAAACTACATGGAACATTATGAACGCCATGTAGCTTGATTCCTATCATCACAGGGTATGTAGTGACACCTGGATCACTGATCCTAGGACTTGGTGCAACAGTTAAAATAAATAATCCCCACCTCTACATATGGATCAGACCTGTATAGAGTATTTCCCATTCAAGAACTGTGTGTGACTTGATTCCTACCCTCACAGAATTTGTAGTGATTCTCTAATTTCCAACTACATTCCCAGTTTCAAAAAACAAATATAAAAATGCATTCTTCTTTGTGTATGGGCTAGACTGGCACTAAAGACTTTATTTAGAACTACTTATGTCTTGATTCTCATCCCCATGAGATTCATAGTGACTTCCAAGTCTCCATTTTTGATCCCAGTCACAAAATTCCCACACCTTAATGATGGTACCCACATCCTTGCCATATCATGTTAAACTACATGGATGTACTTCCATACTGAATGATGTTAAACTTCATGTAAGTATGTCCTTGACATGTGATGTTAAAATACGTGGAAGTACATCCATACAACATGACATTAAACTTCATGGAAATAATACTTTACCTCATAATGATAAACTACATGGGAAGTGCCATTACTTCATTAATTTAAACTACACAAAGGAAAGAATATCCCCACTACATGATGTTAAATTATGCTGGACATTGGCCATTTTTACATTCCTTATCAAAGGACCATAAGATACTTACCTCGGTCAACTAGAGTATGAGTTGATTTCACTATTATTTAAATAACATCAATCTATAAGCCACACTTCAAGTCTTGGGTGTCTCAGATCAATGTAATCTTCAATGGCCATTAGAAACGATATATGGCTTCATGTGACCACTTTCTTGACTATGCATGCTTGCATATGGCTCTAGTATATGCGCATATGGTCATAAACCAAATGTGTTACTCTGAAAAAGGACATTCTAATCCTTGTGAGCCCTCACATCATTGTTGCAGAACTCAACACATCATTTTGATATGAACCTCTCCTCATGTGACTATCCCATGTCATTAGTCATGATTCTATGAACTCGATCCAAGATTTAAAACGTTCCCATATTCCATAATAATGATGTTTGAGTACTTTTGGCATTGTGAATCCTAACTAGGCTCTTGTATATCATCCTCGATATCAAGTTCCTGTGATTTGTGACTATAAACTACCTACACTTTGGTCAAATATACAAGACCTTAAACTCTAGTCTATAATAGTGAAAATAACTAAACATTAAGATGCTAGAAAAAGAGACACAAAACATGTCGGGTTGAAAACCCAAAAAGGGTCACCTAAGAAAAATTCAATTCTTCACTCTCTAAAATATTAATCTTTAGAGTTTAGGTAAATATTAGGGCGTAAATAAATAATTCATAATTCTCATAGTGTCTACATTGCAGCCATAGTAAAACCAAATATATGCTTGTTGGACCCCCTTATCCATGAAAAATTTAGTGTAATGGTACGTCACATATCTTTGCCACAAGAATATGTTTGTTAAGTGGTGGCCCAACTTTTAGGGTACTTTAACCCTCATTGTATTTTACACTTTGAATAGATCACACTTCATAAGTGGGGTATCTCAGATCACCATAACCTTCCATGGACCTTGGGAAGGATATTTGGCTTTAAGGTACCATTTCTTGACTTTGCATACATAACCATGGATCCAACATATACGCATATAGCTATAAACTAAATGAATGACTCTGAAAAAGGAAATTCCAATCCTCGTGAACCCTGACATCATCAATGTAGCACTCAACACCTCAACATGTCCAAACTACTCCATGTTTTCCGATCCCATATCATTCTACTGACTTGATTATTCCGGGTCATGATTTATAACTCCCCACAAAACTATCCATGAAGATTAAATATCCTTGACATTACGTTTCTATGTTTCATACCATTTCTCAAGGATGGAATGCAACACTTCATTCCATATCCTTCGATATCACACACCTATGATTAAAAATATTTGGACCTATGGATCAAGCTTCATGATTTAAGAGATAAGTTCTCTTGGGTTCCAGAAACCATCCTAGATAGCCTGCTTTCCATTCCAAACTTCATCATCTGGATGTTTGGGTCTTTGAAAAACATTCATGTCCTTTGGAGGGGAGTGGATATCATATTTCTCTTGGTATGATACCGACACATAAGGGCCTTAACCCTCCAACTAAAGGCATCTCCTCATTTCCAGAAAGGAGATTCAATCCTTTTGAGCTTTAGAAACACCACGATAGAGCCTAACATCTCAGAATGTCATGGGACATAATTGGAATGTCTGTACAATCACATATTCAAGGAATATTACTTTTTGGGTTATTATTTATATTACACATATCCAACTATCCTGATATATCTGGCTTCCCTAATATTTCTCCATCAACCAATATCACCTCCAGGAATCTTCTATAGCCCCAGGAATGGATACATGTCTTTAAAGACCCTTTACATGACTATGCATGCATGCCTATGGCTCAGTCATATGCACCTGTGGTTGCAAACCAAATGTGACACTTTGGAATAAAGGGATTTTTGATCCTTATGAGCCTCAAAAATACCATGGAAGAAACCCAACATATCAGTGTGTTTTAGGTCATTAATTGAATTTATTCACCATATAATATGATCATATATCAGGTCCTATCTAAATTACCTTAATCTAAAGCGATATAGGGTTCGAGATAAAGACCTTAAATTAAAGAAATAGAAGGTTCGAGAAAAATACATTGAACTAAAGAAACATTAGCTTAAGATAAAATACTTTAATCTAAAGTAATAGCAGGTCTGAGCTAAATGACCTTAAACTAAATTGATAAAGGGTCCAAGCTAAGATAACCTAAAAAAGAATTATTAGGGATGATCTAGAAGACCATAAAATACAGTGATGGTAGGTCCAATATAAAATACCTCAAACTAAAGAAACATTAGGTATGATCTAAAATAACATAAACTAAAGAAGCATTAGGTCCAAGAAAAAAGACCTTAAACTAAGGAAACTTATGTATGAGCAAAAACAGCATAAAATAAAGAAATAGAAAGTTCGAGCTAAAAGACCATAAAGTAAATAAACATTATGTATGAGCTAAAAGACCTTATACTAAAGAAATATCAGGTCCGAGATAAAAGTCCTAAAACTAAATCAATATATGGTCTAAGTTAAAAGACCATAAACTAATTCGATAAAAGGTCTGAGCTAAAAGACCTTAAACTAAGGAAATATTAGGTCTTACCTAAAATTCCTTAAAACTAAATAACATCAGCAATCTAGTCTACAAGAGCAAGTAAGGCTCTTTGTATGGCCTTATAAAATCACGTTATGCTCACCAAACCTATAATATTAGGATAATAATGGATCACTCTACCTTCAAGACATATATTTTACAAGGAAATTGGAATAGATTTGTTAGTAATGAATGCCATGTTATTGGGTACTGGTAAGTGTTTCCTCAAAAAATATCAAAATATGGGCATTCAGGTTTTCTTCATTTAATGGAAAGTATGTTTATCAAAATAGATTCACATAATATTTGAATAATGGGATAATAAGAATATCATAGATAAAGATGAGTTGGGAAGAAAAATGAAAATTTTAGAAGTTCCATGTGTATTGTGAAGGGGGGGGGGGAATCTCCACATTTCGGAGTCTCTCTAACACTTCAACCAAAACATGATGAATTTCAAGGGTCAAACTATAACTAAAGATAATCAGCCACACCAATAAGTTCAGAAATTCCCTAATGATAATCACTGATAGAACTTTGGAGTACTGCTCTCCATGTTTCTTTTGCTTCCACTCCAAGACAAAGAGTCTCATCCTAGGTAGTCAATTCTTTAACTCACTTTTGAGTATAAACTGATGCAGATGAAGATGTTGAATGATTATACTTCAAAAAAGCAATTATTTTCTAATAACTCCATTCTTGTATTGTCCACACATCCATAGGATCATGTAATTCAGATATTTACTAATGAAACTTCTCCAATTCCAATGATATCTCCCTCATCTACCATAAAAGGTGAGCCTCATCAACAAAGTCATGCAGATCATGTTCACTTGTGGCCAGATCTCACCGAATCAAAATAGTTTTCTTCACAATATCATACAGAGGCTGAAGATCAAAACCACCCACCCCCGAAGTCATGAAATAATTGGTGAAGTCATTCCCCTTGGTCATGAAATACTTCAATGGGGGTTTTAGTGATCATGGAATGAATTTGCTACCAAATCAGCCTATATCAGATCTTAACTCCTGCAACTAATGGAGTGGGTTGGATGGATGGAGGTCTAATTAGATGAACCAATGAAAAATAAAGATAGGAATCCCTTTACACTATCATTAGAAGTATACACATGGTAGCAGGGATCTGCATTACGATTTATAGAAATTAGGGCACTTTGATTAGTCATAATTGAGGGACCTTGAGGAGGACTATAATCCATTAAAAAAGAGTAAGGTGTAGAAGTTAGATGAATAAAATATATATTGTCAAATAATGATGTGGACCAGCAACATCAGGCATATATCATGACTCAACAAGGGATTTATGAACTGAATAAAGAGTTTTACGGATCACCTGACCTCCCAAGGACACGCAGAGCACATAACCCCCCATAGGGCATTGAATGAACCACATGAACCCCTTAGAGACACACGATTTCATGAATTGGACATGGTCACATGAGTCATAGGCGATCAAATTATTGATCCAATAGATTTCATGAAGTCCTCAATATAGCCATAGTACTCATAGCCAGTTTCTGAGAAATAACCAGAGTATAGTTTGTGATTAGATCATACAAGTTTCTGAGAAAGAGAAAATATTGTGGGGGAGCTATGACCAAAAGGTATCATGTTGTTGACTCACGAATGGATCTCAAGATTAGGTCTTGTGGCATAGTCTCGCAATAAAGATATCATTAGAGAAGAAAATGAGAGCACTCTAGAAAATGGGTGACCGACAGAGTGAATTTCTATCCACCACTCCCTCCCTATATATAGTACATTTCATAGAATACCAAACATCACCTGATATATCAAACTTCACCTAAGATACTGATTCACAACACCACCAAAGTCTCATTTTCACGTTATTTTTCCACATAACTGAACCCTTGTCCCTACAGACGTCACTCATGAAGGGGGGGCATTTTTTGACGCCCGATAAATAATCTTTTTAAAAAACACAAAGGAAAACAGACTTGAATAAGGGTTTTACCTTCCTAGAAAATAAAATGTGATGAGACTTACAGATTGCATGATCCCCCAGGGGACTCATGATTGCGTTACAATTTCAAGGTCATGTGAAGGATCCAAACATAATTCATAACCTATGATGAATACCATGTATCCCCATTCAATAGACCTTCTAACTCCAATGATGTCTCTCGAGAAAACCAATGGAAGCATGGTGATAACTGAATGGATGCCCCTAGGTCACATGGATAGTCAATGGAAAGTTCTTGAAAACCCATTCAAAATTTCTCCCAAATAAGGAGGAATAATATCCAAATGTAGAAAATCCAAGTGTCCATAAATCTCATGTTCTATATCATAATTGGTAAGAATAAAATTCCTTGATGACATCTAAGAAAACATGGAATACCACAAATCCATTTTATAATAAAACAGAGGAGATAAAGGGGAGGAGGTGATAGGTACTCATGGTCACTGAAAGACATGTGGTGTACCCTTGGAGTCTTGAAAGACACCATAAAACCATGGGGACATGTCTGCATCATCTCATTAAATCCCTTTGGCTTTTCTGTCTCTCTGTATGGAAGACCTTAGGTATGTCCAAGAAACTCTAAGCTTTCTCTTCAGTGCTCTAAGAATAAAAGGATATATTTTTTTACAATATGCTCGCACACCACCATATTCTCCATATTGGTCATGCAATGAATAATAAAAAATTGAGTAAATGACCATAACATTACACTTGAAATTTGGAATAATCCCTAAGCATTGTTAATAAAACAATGTTTAAAACAAGGAAGTAGGTGAGAGATATCATGGTTGTTAAAAGACATGTGATGCCCCCAGAAATTCCATAGCGTGGCCCCATGAGACATCCTGACAAGCCAACTAGACCTCTCAAAATACCCAAGGAAAGACATCAAGATCTCATGATGTCCCTTGGTAATGTCTGTTAGAGAATTTAAAGATCCCATTGACATGCCGTCATGATCAAATAGGAATTAATTAATCAAAAAAATACAATAGAGGAATAACTAATGGAAGAGAATTTCAACCACAGAATGTCAGGTGGCACATTCGGAATGACCCATGACAGAGACTCTAGAAAATGTGTGGTGCTAGCCCACCCCATTGACTCTGGACTAGATCCATGCCAGATATAACACACAAACTAGAGAGAGTCCAATGTGGAGAGAACTATTAATTCCCCACCCCAATATGAAAAATACATAGGCTACTACATGAGGGAAACTATTGAGTGAAAAAGTATCAACCATCGAAGAATACTTCTCAGAGGAACTGATCACATGATGGAAAAGTCATAAATTAGGTAATATACTGGATAACTATTAGAAAAAACATGCACCATACATAAGGTACTTCATGTAATCGTTCATAGATCACATGAAGGGATGCTAACATGGAATTAAAAGAACATACAACATGTTTTTCAGATCACACGAGACTCAAAATAAACTGATACTGAACAAACCTAAGGAATTTTCAATACAAGGTATGGAACCCAGATCAAATGTGGAAGACTTAAACCAAAAAACATAATCACTGACCCTCATGCGCATTGTGTGAGTCATAAAAGGACACATGATAGTGCCAAGATGCATCACCTAGATCTCATGTAATTCCTTCATCATGATATTTGGGACACATGGTGTCCTTCAGACATGTCAAATCAAGTCACACGGTCCCCCTAGGCACCCCACATTGGTCTCATGAAACAATCTGGGTCTATCAATTGAGCCTTGAGAAGTCCTTCAGATACATCACCTAACTCATATAATGGTGTTTTCTCCAATTAGTCAAGTCTCGCTGTGGCATTTGGGCATGAAATCAAGCTCTCATGGCACCCTCTAGGAAATCTAGCTAATACGTACGATGCCCTCCAGACATGATAGTCATGTCTCGTAATGACCTCTATGGATTTTATCCAAGACACGTGAAGTCCTTCCAACCATGTCACACTGACTCTTGAGACACCCCTGTATGTGTCCAGACATGTCATTTGATGGATTCCATGACAAACCAACTGGGTTATGCGGTGTCCCCTGGACAAGTAAACCGGGTCATGTGACACCTTCTAGACAAGCAGGCTAGGTCACAAGGGAATCCTAGGATTGATAGCTCAATCAATTATTATTGTGTAATCCCTAAATACAAGGAAAACCTCAATGTTTAAGCCCTAATAAAGTGAACTACAATGACACTGATTCCTTCCATATTCATTATGCATTGGCCACCTCTTCATAGTTCAAGCTCCATATTTATCATCAAGGAAGATCCTAGTATCCCTGAACTTTCCAAAGTAATGACATTGATCATTTACTAAACCTTTTTCTCACAATGATCATGGATCACTTGGGCTTAGCGAGTTGCACTGATAATGTCATCTGCGTTATCCACCCTAGTGTTATAGGGGAAGTCTTAGTGTGCAATCCCCAATTATTAACATCATATCGTATATCCTTGATCAATGGGTTATCCATACTGGTATAAGAACATAAAATCCTTGAAACCTCAAGGAAAATCATAATATATCATAGTGTGATCTTCCACTTTATCCTATTAGCACATTAAGGGTAAATAAACTAGGAGAAATATGATACCTTCCATAACTGGGATATATAGGGCGCATTTCTATGGACCAATGTCTAATAAACACCAACTTTGAAGTAAGAATCATATCTATGAGATGGAATTCATAGGGACCCAATCCTTCCCATGATGTAATTACTCTGCCTCTTATATTAGTAGATTGGGGAATGAACTAAACTGTAATGACTTTGATTCCTACAATACTCTAGATACGTAGGGTGCCTTCTTAATGAATGATATCTATACAAAACACCCCAAGGAATTACCCAATAAACAAGTCCCAAATATATACACCATGAGACTAATCATATTTTCCCCCATGTTTCACATATCGAGTATAACTCATATGGGCTTAGGGAGATGGAATGAACACCTCATTGGGCATTATAAATCTTAAATCACCAGGGAAATCACAATATGTAAGCCTTGATGAGTTGTATAGTATGAACACCACATATATAAGGGTATATACATTGTGGCTGGTCTTAGGGGTGTAATTGAACTATAATGAATCTAATTCCAAAAATAACTAAGATATATAGGACGTCTCCTTGACACTCGAGCTCATACATTTGGTGTCTCAGTACCTACACATATATCCTCTTGGTGTGACACTAAAATACATGTGATTAACTAGCCATGTGGGATTTGAGTCCTACAATAATAAGGATAAATAGGACTCCTTATAATGGCCCAATCCGCTCCTTGTAATCTTAACTTCCTCCTCGCATGGAAATACGTTCAAAAGCATTTGGCCATACAGATTTAGCACATAAAGTGGTTATTCGCCACTAAAGAGATGGATAAAGAACCTAGAATACATATAAATTGATTAAATAATGAGACTACACTCCCAATAGTTTATCAACGAGACTCTCTTTCTTTTTTTAATGATATAATTGACCAATGAATCATTTTGTATGGGTAACTGGTCCTATATCAGGATTAGGAATAGATACACAAACATATATTAAATTAATAAGAGAGACCCATAGTTGGTAAAAATTACCACCAAAAGGGTGTGATGATTCTGACCTCACATCCTCTCAACCAATGCGAGTCTCTAATATTCACTGGGCTTGAAAACCTAGATGATCGTCGACCTTTTGAATGTAGGTCTATACCCAACAATAGATGGGGGAACCATTTGGAGTTTCTGGGAAAAGTTAAAATGGAATGTCGATGAGCAGAACCCATTTCACTCCTTAAAAACCTAAAAATAGATATTAATCCAATATATTTGATAGACATAAGATTAAAACAAACCCAATTTTATGTTAAAAACCAAATATTTTTATATTAGTAGTTTTAATGCCTTTTAATGGAGAACCCATTTTAAATCCAGTTTTTTTAAATTTTATATATTCAATATATCAAAAATAAACTTTATATTTGAAATAGAAACATAAAAACTAGGTTATGATAAATTTTTGGTATTTTTCTGTAAGGTTTCATTTTTTAATGAATAGTTAAAATTACTAAATTTTAATTCAAAACTATTTTTTGTCTAATTTGTTTATAAGGTTAAATTATATTTGAAATTAGTTTAAATTTTTTATTATGTAATATTTTTATCCCTTAATCCATTGTAGGTCATTGAAAATTTTCATATTTAAATTGTATATAGAAACATAGAAAACTTAGGATCGTTTTTACTTTAAAAACTCATAGTGTCGTCCCTTTAACAAGATAAATTTTAAATTAATTTCTACCACTTATGTAGTTTAAATTTTAAAAAATGGTTTCAATATTTGAAATAATAATAATTTAGAATTTATAATAATTTCAACTTATTTTTTCCAAAAAATATTAGTTAATGTAATTGAATTTAATTACATTGATTAAGGAAAAATAAAGCTTAACTAAGGACTAAACCTTGAATTTATGACCCAAAACGACCTCGAAACATATTCAAGAGCCATTGTATGGTCATATATATACCATATCCTACCTTTTATATAATATTTTCTATTACTGGATCCAATTTTTAGGTGAAAAATGTGTATGGAATCCCTTTGTCAAAATATTACAAGAGTGTCACTTTGCCTCCACTATAAAATGGCATCCTCTCATCCACTTCTTTACACCACTCAAACCACATAGGTTCTTCCAGGATCTAAACCAATATCCTCCAGAAACCCTCCCTTTCTCATTAAATCATCCCTTAGTGAATAAATTCTTCTATGGAATCCCTTTGGGGAAAACCAAAATGATTTACTCGATTAAGAGGTAACACACTCCCTCAAGCACTATTCTTTATGTTATTTCTCTATCACCTCAATTCATATTATTACATTATTATAAAAAACTAGTATCATAAATATAATAATTTTTTGAATTAATATGGTTTTGACTTAAACTTATACACACATCTATCTAATGAGTAATTAATGTACTCTTTATGTGTTTGGTGAACTACTTTCTAGCTGAATGATGATTGTTCATTTTTCCTTTACCACCTATCATGGGGAAAATTATGATACACACTCTATTTATATATTTTTTATACTATATTTATTTATTAATTAATCTTCTGTAATCCTTTTACCACACATATCTTTAATCTTTCTATTTGGTGTAAATATGATAATTTCGATTGAGGAAGTCTTGACTACCACCCCCTCAAAGCGATGTGATTCGTTCACAAACTACACTGAATGTATTAAGGATGGGTTCAGTGAAATTATATGATATATATGATTTAATCTGGATACTTGAATAATTATATATATATACATATTTCATTTACCTTCTTTCTTTCAAAACAAAAATTAAATAGAAACAACGTTCATGCGTACGTACAACCTACCGTCTCCTTGAATAGTGTATTCCAATTCATACTTCTCTGTTATATAGATTATTATAATAAATATATAATGAATATAAATGCTTTTAATATCATAGTTTAAATTATATAAATCATGATATATTTATTGGGACCAAGTATCTAAAGAATTAAGACACATGTGGAGAACCAAGAGAATATTACCTGAAGTGAAACCTTAACATATAAATGATAATAAGCGGGTGATATAAGGTGATAATCAAACCATATATAGTATCAGGAAAAATAACATGATTATATAAAATATTTGTAATAAAATTTCATTTAATATATAGTAATCAAGTATGAGTATGAAGAGAGTCAAGAAACAAGGTATGGTAATTTTAGCTCACGTTTTATTTTTATGAGATACATGCTTTATTCACCAACGATTCCTTTTGTGGGTTGGTATACTTCTCATGGATGTATTTTATGACTATTATAATAAAAATTATGTGTATTTACATATCCATTTTATAATCAATCATTCATGGGATTTATTTTTCAAAATTTACCAATTTAGTGAAGTAATTTTGTCTCAATTTGTCTTCTTTGAGATTCATACCATGTTATGAACCTAAATTTTTTCTTGAGGTGTATATACTACCTTTAAAATTTCTTATCCTGAATATAATTATTTTCATGACATTTTAAGTTACATGTAATTTCAATTTCATACATGGGGAGTATGGTTCAAAGTTTTCAATTGGTAAGAGTTTATTGAATTAATCTCATCACTTTTTGAGAATGTTTATGTTTATGCTTCATTTGAAGAAATATTATTATCCATATCTCAAAAACATTCATGAATTTTATTCTCCTCTTGTAATTCATGATTTATTCATGAATTTGTTCCATATTTCTACTCTTTGTTATATAAGATACTTAAGAATGTTTTTTAAGAATGCCCGACTTTACCCTCTCTTCGATCAAAAATCTATGTTCCTTAAAAACCATGTTTTTAAAAAAGGGTTTCAATTAACATTATATTGTTATCCTATAATCATTAAAATACATTTCCACCTTTTTTCTAATACTAAATTTTCAATTTAATATTCTTGGCCCTTTCCAAACATGGAATTTTTCTAACCTTATACCATGTAAAATATATTTTCTTCTTACCTCATACAGCATGTATGGATTTACCTATCACCATTTCTAGAGCATCCTTTTCATGATTAAAAGGTTAATTTTTAATAAAATGTTTTTTAATAATTTTAAAATAAATGTTTTTCATACTATTTTCAATATTTATTCAAAATAATCAATTTATTTTTCAAGGAATGTTTTGTTCAAAATCAATATATATGTTTTCAAATAAAATGGTTTCCAAATTTTTTTTCAAATATTTCTTTATAAGCCTTCATGTTTATTTTCAAGAAAATGGTTTTTAAAATTTTTTTATGTTTTAAAGCGAAATTTTCAAAGAATAAGGATATTTTCCTCAAATGTTTTCAAAATATAATTCCTTGTTATTTTCCATTTATATGGAATTTATTGATATTACTAATTCCCTTCTACAAAATGATCCAAAGGTTCTATTCATATTCTTTATTTTATGGTTTATTTTTTTTATGTAATGAGTCTTATAACACATTTTTCTCTTATATGAGTTATATGATTTTTAAAACAGATTCTTTTCATGGGTTGTGATTTTGATAAAATGTTTATGAAACCTGTACATTTTTCTATAGGTTATGATATGATTACATGTTTATGATACCCATTTAATTTCATTAGTTATGATATGATTGTTTATGATTTTGTAGCATATTTATCCATTATTTCATAAAGAGATGGGTGGGACCTCTATCTCCCTCTAATGAAATAGGTCATTATTTATATATCACGAGATAGACATGGATGCAACAAGAATTAATAACACTTTAGTGATAGATGGTGGGAACGAGGAGAGAACTCAGTTCAGTAATACATGACTGGACTAGGGTGTGGACCCGATTTAGTAATATATATTTTCCACTAATATGGATTTGGTAATTATTCCTAAACTACAATGGAAATCATATTATATGCTTATGTGTTTTCCACAATTCCATGAATTATTCCTATGTTATGATTTCATGTATTATGTTCTTTATTTCCTTATGATTTATATCTTATGAACTATAATGATTTATTCCATGATTTATGTATTTGATATTTGATATGTATGGTATGATCATATATTTTCGTGATCATGTCCTCATACCCCTATATTCATGTGTATGATTACTTGTCTCCCTTGTTTACCCTTACTGAGAATCACAGTTCATCCCTTTTTATGTTTCCATGCTCAGGTTATGAAGATATATTTTTTGTATGACATGTCTAAGAGGGGAGCTTTTCATGGAGAACCTGTTGGGAGATAATATTGCTCACTCATGTACCAGTGCTTACATTTCCTTTTTCCAAAGGCACTAGACTAGTACGGTCTTTGGGAATCTATTTTGATAATGTTTTATGTATTCTACAAAAGTGATGTAATATTAAAGTATGAAAATTGAGTGACCTATAATTGGTATCAGAGTAAAGGTTTAGTTAACATTTTGAAACTAGGATGATAAAACATTAGTGATATCCCTAGGTATACTTTTAAGCATATGTATTGGTATGTGTCTAAGCATAAGTATAAGGATGAGCCAATGTTTTGGAAAATATCCTTGAATTTTGGTAAAGGATAGAGTGAGTGGTTTACTATAAATGAATCTATATATTGATACTATAAGTTGATATAGATCTAGAACAGATGTAAATAGGAGTAACAACTCCTACAAGATTTTTTAGGCCTGACTCGGGGTAATCTAGTAGATGACAACAGACCTTGCTGGACACTTGTTTTGAAAATCTTGGGGGATATGCTTTGGAAATTCACAAACATTTCACTAACCACCAGGAAATTTTTGAAATGATTATGACTATGAATAACCTAGGATAAACCAATATGGTTTCATTGATTAAATAAGTATGTCTCATGATTTAGAAAAACTATAAGTGATTTTTCATGATTATATGGCATTCTTATATGATAAGTGTTTCTCACATTATGATTTCTAGTTTTATTCAGTGGAGGGAACCAAAAGGAGATATGTTGAAATTGAATATGATAGTCAGTTTTCTGATGAGCAGTCAAATGGGATGATCATTTGAGAGAATGATATTGTGATTATTCCAAATCATCTATCACAATATATGTTTAACAATGTTAGCTTTGGGGATATTCCAAACACACCGAATAAAAGGAAGATGGAATTTTATAAATGATCACATGGTAAGTAAAATAGAGGGAATAATATTTTGTTTCCTACATTTCAAGAAGAATATAAGAATAACATTGAGTTATATCTCAAATGTAGGAGAAGATGTTATCTATACAGAAAAAAGGTTTATAGATTGACGAATTTTCATAGATTTCAATGTATTATCTGTTGAGAACACAGGAATTACCAAACTCAATGCCTTCAAATAATAATTTACTTCTAAACAAAGGAAGGAAATAATACATGAAAATAAGTAAATTGGAATGATTGGAGTATTTATCTATTTGGATTCCAGAATTATGAATGGTGATATATATAATTATTGTTCAGTTTATATTTTTTCACAGAGGATTTACAAGAATACGTATAATGGTTCTGATAGAATATAAAATTGATTTAATGGTAAGTTTATGTATATGTAAAACACATGATTAAGAGAATTATAACCCTTAATATATCTGTTATGTTAAGATAATGTTGTTTGGATAAAGATTTTTTTGATATTAATAAGTAAATTATATTGTACCAATTACCCTGGAACTGATAAAGGATTTTTTGAAAATGAAGTTTGTTCTATCAGGGATAGAGTTTAAATAAATTTTTGATTTAAGGAATATATCCAATAAAAATTGGAATAAGTAAACATGCTTGTTTTCAATAAGGATTTATGGTAATTCAGGTCATTACCATGATTCAAGATAATACTTGATGAAGGTATTCACATGCTTGGAATGTGACAACCTAGTGCTACTTGGTGTCGTATGGGGAATCAGTGTTAAGAGGATTTTGTGACATTCTTCTAGTGTTTTGGATTTTTAATATTTCAGAATGGTTATAATGTTATCCATTATGAAATGATTATGTTAAATTCTAGATGAAGTTTGTGAAAACATTGTATTGTCTCACCACATGAGGATTTATGAATATTGGATAACTTGTTATAAAAACATTGTGTTGATGATAACTAATGATAGATGGGATGGCATACCATGGATCTCATGGTCATTCAGTTCTTAATGAATGGAAAATTTACCTTCCTTTTTGGAGAAATATGTGATGTGGATCTAGGAAAAATAAAGGGTGTAGTATTTATGAAATCATGAAAGTATATATTTTCATGAAAACTCTTTAACTTCTAGAAAAAATGATCTTGAAACAAAAAATATTATCCTATTACCTTCATATTCGTTAAATCAAATGGCCCTTTAGAACATCTCAACTTTATGGTTTTTTGATTGTTTACTTTCCCCTGACCACATTATCTATCACTCTCCATCAGAATATGATTGTTCATTTTATCTTCCAAATCTATGTTTTCTCTTTCCATCTATTTTCTCATACATGGAAACCTAGTTATATGTTACTATTGGTAACCGTTATGGTTCCAACTTTCCCCTTTTAAGGAAATTTTTAGTATTTATTTTTATGATGTGAGTTTCTATGAATGAAAAATTAAAGTATTAAACCTTGGATAACCCAAATGAATTTTGAGGGTGAAATTCATTTTAAGGGGGGTATAATGTAACACTCTAAGATTTTATGAATTAATTTTTTCAAATTAATTTAAACTTTTTTATAATTTTTATTTCAAATAACACTAAAAATCAGTTTTTTAATATTAAATCCCAATATATTGCTAGTTTTATACACAACTCTATGTAAATTATGAACTATATGAAAAATAAATTTTAACTTACTCTACATTAAACACAATAGTTAGCTCACATTACATTCAACAATGAATTTCCTTTATGGCTTGTGTAACATGTAAGACTAAGTTTTATCGAACAATAATTTATTATTGAAATGTTATGATTTAATATAATAAAATATAAACTAGTCATTAAATTAGTTTTTATGAATATTATTAATTAATTTATGAAGATACACGGTTTAACCAAATATAATATGAATTCATAGGTTACCAATTAATTATAAAAAAAACATGAAAACTGATTGAATATAAAGTGAAATATTATTTTTTTGGGTGACAAATCTATTTTTCCCTAAAAAATTAAATTTATTATAATTTTTGAGTCATATTAATGTAATATATATTATATATATAATAAAATATTTTATATATTCATAAAATATATTTTATAGACATAATAAAAGAACATACCCCATTTTATGATTAACTTTTTATATTTTTATAGTGGTTGTTTCATCGCTATTGGAACCAGAAAATGTGTCAAATAAATATTTCCAAGTATTTTATACATGACCTAGGAGAATATCATGTTTTTAAAGCTTCAATTTGACTAGTCATAGAGCCCAAAAAAGTGTTACGGATTAAGAGTTATGGACATTCGAAGTTGGGCTGGAAAACTGGTTAGTAGAGCCCATTTGCGAAGCTCCCTCTGCGATGACAGAGCAGAGAAACTTGACCGAAGCCTCCATGAGTGCCGTGAAGGCTATGATGATCAACTTTGTTATTAGGATGAACTTGAAGGAACTACCTTCGGTTGTAGAGTGTAATTTCCTTAGTGGACTCATTTTCTCTTCGTAGTGCACATTTTCTCTTTGCGGTGAGCTCTGCCGACCTCCATTGCCGATAAATTGTCAGCTCACCACCCTTTAGATTCATGGTTACATCGCCCCTTCAAAGACCTAGCTATGATTTCTCAGTTCTATTGAGCACCACGAATGCCTCCTTCCTTTGCAATGGAGGGAGCTCCTTCAGGTTTCTTGAGGCTCAATTAAGACCCTTTGCTCCGAGAGTCCCTCAGCGCTGTGAAGATCTTTTCTCCACGAGACCCTGAGCTCTGTGAAGCCCCCTTACTCTACCAGAACCTATTCCTTGTAAGGCCCCATTCATCATGGGATCCCACGCTCCACAAGCATCTTTCCTTTGTGAAGCTTCTTTGTGAGACCCCACGCTCTGTGAGCACCTTTCCTTGACAAAGATACTTCACGAAGCCCTATCATTTATGAAGCTCCTACCTTCACACCCACCAGTCCATACCACAGGGCCTAATCCCCTACACCCCCACTCAGGATAAGTGTCGGGTTGGGGTCATAGACATCCAAGTCAGTCCCTTCACTTCCATCACTTACGCCCATGAGAAATAGAGAGTCGCATCACAATCCTTTCAAGTTAAGACATCGACATTTTCTATTATTGTCTTATTCATAGCCATATTCCACCTATATAACACCATGATTCGAGATATTCCTCCAAAATCCATGAAATTCCTTCAGTCGACATATTACTCTTGGTCCCATGTCACATGTCCTGAGTTGAGATTATCATCACTAATTCCTTAAGCACCTTGAGTCAAACCATTCCTCAAGAAACTTCTCCAAATCCCTTTCACTTGACTTCGGAACCATGTCGAACTAGAAAGGGCTGCTCTTGTGTAAGTCCCAACATCAACCATTGTTAGATTCCTTATGCGCAACAGTCCTCTCTAGATGACTTTTAACTATAGTACACCCCCATATGACAAACATAGGATGGCAATTGCTCTAAAATGAGGTGCCTTATGTGTCAAACATAAGATTCCAAAATTCTTATCCATATGAATTTAAAATATAGTGTACCCTATGTGAAAAATATAGTAGGCCTCTTTCACTAAACAAGAGTTGACTTATGCACCAAGCATAAGATTCCAATAGTCCTATCTATATGATTGTAAACTATAGTGCTCCCTGTATGAAAATCATAGTATTCCTCTTTCTCTAAATAAGATATGATTTATGTGACAAGAATAATATGCCAACAGTCATCTCTACATGACTCTAATCTATAGTATTCTCTATGTGACAAACATAGGATTCCTCTTTCTCTAATCAAGAGATGCCTTATGCGCCAAGCATAAGATGCCAACTGTCCTATCTAGATTACTATAAACTGTATTATACCCTATCATTCAATAATAGGATTCCTCTTATTCAAAATAAGATATGGCTTATGTGAAAATCATAAGATACCACATGAAATGATTATAGGGGCATAATTTCAAGAGTGTTGGAACCCATTAAAACATTCCATCACTCTACCTCATGCTTTGTGTGTCCTTCATTTGGATCTTCATCCTCTTTCTTGTCCAAAGGGACCCCCTAATGGCCTGGTCGCACGCTGCATCGGCTCACCTACTGTTCTAGGCCAATGATTCTGAAGACATTGGATGACACTTCGAGTTAGGTCTTGCATTTCGAACATGGTCAACAGTAAACCCTCATTTGTTTTCCCCCGTTTTAGGATAATGAGATATGGATTCTGTGTTTTGAACATGGTAAATTGTTATCCTCCATTGTCACACCACCCTCACCCCATTCCAAATGTTGGGCACGTGATTCAATCTTTTCATCACCCTTTCTTAGGAATGATTCTAATGCCCTTGGAATTATACAACATGTGCAATAGTGTATGGGTGTAGGCCTCAATTGTTTACCTCAACCCACTAGTGAGTTGGGTTGCACTCATGGCCTGACATGATGAAGACGTTATGGGAAACTTCTATGCATAATCCCCATCCATGTTTGTCGATCCTTAGCGTCACCAAGTCAGATTCCATGTGTAAGCCCCATCTACCATTGCTGCTCCTTAGCAGCACTCAATCAGCTTCCAGGAATAAGCCCCTTCCACCATTATCTCTCCTTAGTGGCACCCATTCATCTTCTATGCATAATCCCCATTCACTATAGTGGCTCCTTAGCAGCACCCAGGAAGCATCCATGAATAAATTTTATTAACCACTGTTTGTGGCCGCACCTTTGTGCCACAATCGTCAGGTATTTGTTTCTTCTTATTTCTAACAATGATAATGACTCACGTGAGCATAGAGTAAACACTGAAAATAAAATCATTTTTAGGCTTCCCTAGAGTGTAAGTCCCAAATAACTTATCCCAAACTATGTGGACTTTGATCCTTGTCTCCAAGGAAAGGTACGTAGGAAGCCTCCATGAGGTTCAATCCCAACACCTACATGTACCAACCCCTTCATATCGGGTCACGTTTTCTCTCGCATGAAGTCAAACTATGTCCCACATCCTCATGAATGTGGAATTTTATCCTTGTCTCCTAGGAAAAGTATATAGGAATCCTCCCTAATGTTCAATCCCAACAGCTACTTGTCCAGACCCCTTCACATCGTTTCACCTTCATCCTGCATGACGTTAAAATATATCCTCCATCTCGAACTATGTGGACATCGATCCTTGTCTCCTAGATATGGTACATAGGAAGCCTCCCAGAGGTAAAATCCCAACACCCGCTTGTCTCGACCCCTTCGTATCGGTTCACCTTCATCACTCATGACGCTAAATGGTATCCCCCATTCTGTGTTATGTGCACATTGATTCTTGTCTCTTAGGCAGGGTATATAGAAACCCTCCTTGAGGTTCAAGACCGACACCCATCAGTCTCGACCACTTCACATTGGTCCACCCTCATCCTGCATGATTTTAAATTGTACGCCCATTTTTTTCTACGTGACGTTAAACTGTACCCACTCAAAGTATGTGGGTTAGGATCCTTATTGCCTAGAAAGGTAACATAGTAATCCTCCCTGAGGTTCAATCCCAATTTATGGTAAGATGTTTCCAACCCCATCCATCGGTAAGCTATTGGAACTCCAACAAGTGGTAATCTGTATTCAACCCCATCCAGTGATAATCCATTGGGATCCCCAGTCAATGGTAATCAATTGTGATCCCATGTAGATGGTAATCCATTATGATCTTTAATCGAAAGTAATTTTTTGTAGTCCCCTTTCTTGGGTCAGGCATCTCTAGTTTGCCCTTCGAGCGTCAGACCCACCCGGGCTGCTAACCACGTGTAATCCCTAGTATATCGTCGGTCCACTGTTCTATGTGTACACCCTGATTATATACCCCCATCCTAAAGTATATGGACTTTGATTCCCTGCCATATGGATATGTAAGAAGCCTCCATGAGGTTCAATCTCATCAATCATGTTCCATCGTGATCTCTCCCTCAAGCCTATTTGATTCAGGAAGGCCATAACCCAACCCGAAGGTTCTACTTCATCTGGGTCCCATCCATGCATCCATTCTCATGGTTCTCCTCCTCAGGTATCCCATCTTGCCCAATCCTAAACTTTGTAAACTCTGATTCCCTACCATGGGGATACATAGGAAGCCTCTATGAGGTTCATGCGCAAGCCTACCATCACTTTAATGTTGGTTCCATCTCATTCCTCATCCACTTAACTCAATAGTACATCATCCATCTTGATTCCTACCCGGGACGCCACATCCCTATAGGATCAAACCATTTTCATTTGGGAAGCTAACCACACATAATACCCACACAATCAATAACCATCCAACCAAGAGTTTCCCTTTTTTGATGGTCCATTTTCCATGTGTAAGCCCCAACATGTCTCTGGGTCGTTGTCCTTTGTGTACACCCAAACTCATCACCCATTAAAAGTATGTGGGTTTTGATCCATGTCATCTGCATAGGGTATATAGGAAACCTCCCCGAATTTCAATCCCAGCAAATGTTAAACCTTGGTGTTCCCCGTTCTGGAGTGCACCCTTTCTGATCTGCCCTATGTGGTGTCCAGATAATCATTCATGGTGTGACATATTCCCTCTATGAGACACACCACCTCAGATCCGTCCTCATAGGGCATTCTGATCCATCCATCTGGTAAAAATTCCTGGTTCTCCCACCTAGTGATGTACCAATCTGATCCATCTCTATCGGATGTTTTGATCACTCTCATTCTGTCTTCACAAGATGTTAAACTCACAACCTACCTTGTTTTAAACATGAGATGCCTGGGGAAAACCTTAGAAGACATGACTTTGGCATAATCACCTTCGTAAGATGTTAAAACTGCGACATACCCTATGTTAATCATGGGAAGATGATGAAAACCTCAAATACATGCCTCCAACATTAGATAATCTACAATCGAGGTGGGATTCCTCAGTTTATGCACCCTTGAGATGCCATATTACGAGGATGAATATAGGATCCCCAATGTCCACGCATCTAGAGATGCCTCGACATGCCTGATGTTTTCATCTTCTCTAACAGATGGTTGATACCATATCAAGTCCCCTTGTAATTTCCAGACAGAAGCATCATAATTAACCAGTGTCCACAAAGAGATGGCACCAGGAATGAGATTCATGAACAATGTCTTAATCTTTAAGGGAGACCCGAACTATGCGAAGAATTATGAGGAAGAATCCCTGGAAGGAGGATCCGAAATCCCATCATTCCATTTTGATCAAGGAGAAAACATCCCTGAATAAGTGATAGATTCTTCCCACCTTTGGAAAACGGGAATGCATGGCCATAGATTAGAGTATCCTCCTCAGACAGATCCGCGCCCCGATTAAAGCGTCGGAAACAACCGCATTTTAATGGGGAACTCATTTTAAATCCAAATTTTAGAAATTTTATAGATTTAATATGTCAAAATAAACTTTACATTTGAAAGATAAACATAAAAATTAGGTTAGGATATTTTTTTTAGGGTTTCTTTTTATAATAAAAGGTTAAAAATACTAAATTCTAATTCAAAAATCCTTTTTAATATAATTTATCTATAAAGTTGAGTTATATTTTAAATTGGTTTAAGAGTTTAATTAGATAATATTTTTATTAATTAATCTAATTTTGGTAATTGTAAAAAATTGAAATTGAAATTATATTTAAAAACATATAAAACTTTTGATCCTTTTTACTTTAAAAACCCATAGTGTCGTCCCATCAACGAGATTAATTTTAAATTAATGCATGCCACTTATGTTATTATAATTTAGGGAAATTGATATCATATTTGGATTCATAAAAATTTATAATTTCTAATAAGTTCATCCTAGTTGTTGACCAAAAATATTATTGAATGTAATTAAAATTAATTACATCGATTAAGCTAAAATTAATCCTAACTAAGTACTAAACATTAAATTTAATACCCAAAATGACCTAGAAACTTGTCCAAGAACAATTTTCCTGGAATATTACGACCATATACTCACTATTATTTAATTGTTCCCATTATTAGATCCACTTATCATATCAATAAATTGTATGTTATTCCTTTTTCAAAATATTACAAGAATGTCACTCCCCAACATTAAAAAGGCCTCATATCCTCCACTTCTTTACACATCTTCAAACACATCAGTTCCTCCAATATCTACAAAAATATAATCCAAAAAACCATACCTTTCTTCTTGAATCAACCATATAAGAATAAAGTCTTCGAATGAATCCCTTTGGTGCAAAAAAAAAGGATTTACCTAATTAAAAGGTAACAACATCCCTCAAGATCCTTTCTTTAATTTTCTTTCTCCACCACCATGTTTAATCTTATTACATATTTATAAAATGAGAACAGTAACCTATGTATAATAATATGTTTTTATTATAATTTTTTACCTACAATTACACACACATCCATCATAGGTAAGGAACATATATTTTATGTGTACCGTGAACTTTCGCATCACTAAATTATGATGGTTCTTTTTTCCTTCATCGCCTCCCACAGAGGAAATTATGACGAGAAATATGTTTATATATGTTATGTATTTTATTTGTTATGTATTTAATATTATTTAATCCTTTTACCACACATATATTTATACTTTCCATTTTACGTAAATATGATAATTTTCTTTGAGGAACTGTGGACTACCACCCCCTAAAGCGATAGGATTCGTTCACACACTACATGGAATTTATTAGGGATTGGTTTAGTGAACATATATGATATATAATATTTAATTATTATAATGTAATAATTATATATATACATATATTTCATTTACTTTCTTTCTTTCAATATGACAATTAAACGAAAACAGTGTTCATGCGTACGTACGGCCTACCGTCTCCATGAACATTGTCTTCCATTTCATACTTCTATATTCTATAGATTATTATACTACACATATAATGAATATAAATTGTATTTATATAATTTTTTAAATTTTTTAAATCTTTATTTAAGTATAGGGACCAATGATATAACAAATTAATACACATGTAAAGTACAAAGAGAATATATCTCTAAGTAAAACTGTAACATAGGATTATTAAAAAGAGGGTAAAATAAATTTATAATCACAACAAATATAGTGTTAGATATATCAATATTATTCTATAAAAAAATTTATAATAAACATAAAATTATTATACATGAATATTTAACAAGTATTAATAGATTCAAGACACAGGGTAAGGGAATTTCATCTCATGTTTTATTTCTATGAGATACATGATTTATTCACCACTCATTTATTTTGTGTGGTGTATATAATTACAATGAATGTATTATATTATTATTATGGTTTAAATTATGGGTATTTATATGTCTATTTTATGATATTTCTATAATGGTATTTATGTTTCAAAAGTTACTAATTCAGTAAAGTAATTTTTTCTAAATTTTTCTTCTTTGAGACACATGTCATGTTATACACCTATATATTTACCAAAGGTGTATATACTGCCTTGGAAATGTTATATAATGAATCTAATTATTTTCATAAAATTTTATGCTTTATGTAATTTTATTTCCTTACATGGAGAGTATGGTTCAATTTTACCCTATGGTAAGAGTTTATTGAATTAATCCCATCTCTTTTTGAGATTGTTTATGTTTATGCTTCCTTTGATGAAATATTAGGATCCATATCTCAGGAAAATTGATGAATATTCTTATCCCCTAGTTATTACTAATTTATTCATGTATTGGTACAATATTTATAGTCTTCTATGAATAATATAGTTAATATTTTCTTTAGAAATCCCGAATTTACCATCTATTCAGTCAGAAATATATTCTCCTTCTAAACCATATTTTCTAAAAAGGGTTTGTAAGAATATTCTATTATTCTCCTATAACCGTTATAATACATTTTTGTACATTTTTTATTTTACCAATGGTTTAAAATGAATATCCTTGTCACTTTTTGAACAAGTAATTTTTCAAACCTTTAACTATACAAAATGATTTTTCTTCATACCTCGTAAGGCATGTATGGATTTACCAGCTATCATTTCTATAAAGTTTCATTATCATGTTTAAAAGGATAATTTTTTCGAAAATGTATTTTAAAAAATTCAAAGAAATTGTTTTCAAAACTGTTTTAATATTTATTCATAAAATTTTAATGTATTTTTCGAAGAAAGTGTTTTTCAAAAGTTTTTTATGATTCATTTTGAAATTTTCAAGGAAAATTGTTTTCAAAAATGGTTTCTAACATACTTTATAAGTTTTTTTGGAAAATGTTTTTTAAAAAAATTTCAATATTTTTATATATGTTTTCAAGAAAAATGGTTTTCAAATTTTTTTCAATCCTTATTTATAATTTTTCAAATTATATTCACAGAAATTGTTTTCAAAACATTTTCAAGATCCTTTTATATGTTTTCAAGGAAAATGGTTTATAAAATTTTTTCAAACTATTTTTATATATTTTAAAAGAAAAATGTTCCTAAAAGGTTCTCAAATCATTCATTATAATATTTCATATTTATTTTCTTAAAAATGGTTTTACAAATGTTTTTATGTTTTAAAGATCCTTTTTCAAAGAAGAAAATTTATTTTCCTCAAATGTTTTCAAAATATATTTCCTTGTTATTTTCTATATTAGATGACATCTGATGATGTTACTCATTACTTTATAATAAATGATCCAAAGGTTTTATTCATATGCTTTCTTGAATGGTTTGTGTTTTGATGAAATGATTCTTATGAAAACTTTTTCTCTTCCATAGGTTATCTGATTTTTAATCTCACTTCTTTTCATGGGTTATGATTTTGATGAAATACATATGGAACTGTATCTTTTTCCATAGGTTATGATATGATTAAATGTTTATAATACCCATTTTATTCCATGGGTAATGATATGATTGTTTATGATTTTGGGGAAAATGTATGTTTAATGTCATGATGAGATGTGTGGGATCTATATCTCCCTCTAATGCATTGGGTAAATATTTATATCTCATGAGATAGATATAGCTAGAATGTGAAATGAACTTGGTTTAGTAATACAGGGCTGGTACGAGGAGTGAACTCAATTTAGTAATACAAGGCTAGAATAGAGTGTGAACCCAGTTCAGTAAAGGACTTTGTCCACTAAGATAACCTTGGTAATGATCCTTTGACTACTATGAATGTTATATTATATGCTTATGTGTTTTCCCAAATTCCATGTATTATTCTTATGATATGATTTCATGGATTATGTTCTTTATTTCCTTTTGATTCATGTCTTATGAAATATAAATATTTATTCCATTATTCTTGTATATGATTGTTGATATCTATTGTACGATATTCTATTTTAAAGATCATGTTATCATAACTCTATGCTCATTTTTATGCTTACATGTCTCCCTTTTTTACCCTTACCGAGCATCCAAGCTCACCCCTTTTTATGTTTCCTTCCCCAGGTTATGAGGATATATTTATTGTATGATATGTTAAAGATGAGTTCTTATTTTTGAGAACCTAGTGGGAGATAATCTATCTCACTTATGTACCAGCGTTTATGCTTCCATGTTTCTAAAGGTACTGTACTAGTATGGTCTTTGGACATCTATTTGTATAGTGTTTTAAGTATTCCCCAAAACTGATGTATTTTTAACGTATGAAAATAAAGGGATGCTATAAGCACAAAGTATGATAATACACAAAATGAATATAAATATATTAATCTCCAAAATTCAACAATACAAAAAGGGATAACATAGAACACTCCTTAAATAAATAACCCAATATCCCAAATAACCTCAATAAAATCAACATGAAATAATGTTTTAACCTCATTTTTTATCTCATATCCTTGATGTTATATATAAAATAACATAACTACATTGATCCCAAATAATAAATTATTTTAAAACTAAAGTTTATATATATATATATATTAACCTAATAAAATATTTCTCAAAAAATATGATGATCATCCTCAAAATAATGTTAATCATAAAATTAATTTTTTTCACAACTAAAGTAGCTATGAATATTATTTTTTCCAAAACAAATCTGGTATAATTAATTGAATATTATTACCTTAACAAAAAAATAGGATAAATCCTAAAGGATACTAATACCTTTAAACTTATGTCCAAAAAATATAAATTCATTCTTATTAAAATAAATTTTATTTACTAAAACTCATAAAAAACCCAACGGTTATATTACCATAATTTTCTCCCAAAATGCTCTTAATCATCTTCGACATCCATAACTTAATACCACAGAAGGGGTATTTATTCATTTAGACTTATATCAAACATAGAATTATCAACCCAATAAACTTTAGTTTTTACATAGTTCATCCTTTATTATCATTAATTCAAGCCCTTTATGATGATTTGTAAATAATATGTGAATTTAAAAAACATATCCCCAGGGAGTGTGAAACCAATTATGAAGTAAGGCCCATTTTTATAAACTAGTTGAAAATAGATTCCATTAATATAAATACTTTTCAGAGTCTTTAACCCTATTTAAAACATTCCTAGATCCATATAAACATGTAGATTCTGTACAGGGATGTAATTAATCAGAACTCACTCTCTCTATACTTCACTAAAATTCCTGGATATTTTTTTCTATACATAGTCGTATCCTTATACTCGTCCTTAGAGTTATCTACAGGGTTATCTCTAAAGTTTTCTTATCCTGGATTTCAATTGTTAACTAAAATTTTTCTCTAATAGCAACTATAGACACATACTTCTTTTAAAAATATTATTATAAGATTTTAAACATAAATATATATTAATTAAAACCCAAATATCATGTGGCCTACTGTATTTGGAAGAATAAGTTCACAATACATCGAAGTAGGGATAAAATTAAACATCATTATTTTATTATCTATATTGAGATCAAATATCCTTTTTACCTCATACAACTATATGGGATAAACTCGGCAATACATATAAAACATGGGTGAGCTAAAACCCCTAGTGAGGAAAAATGATAAAGAAACATAACTTGTGAGTCAAAGGTATAACATGATATCATAAATGAGAAGGTACATGAGTAGTCCAATGGAATCATAATATAAATTTATTGGTTCCAAAAGATCATATCATCATAGGAAATATGGAAAAACATAAAACATGATTATAAAAAAGAAAAGGCTAACCAAGGATACAAAATAACATGGTGTACAAAGTCCCATAATGGATTAGGTTCACTCCCTAATCCCATACATGTCGTCTCATGAGACTAAAACACTACCCAATGAATTATAGGAAATATAATTCATTCCCAAATATAACATTAATTTAATATAAATGAATATGTGTTCCATATAAGAAAATCAATCGTAGGGAATAAATATAATAATTAATGATGGAAGTAAAAGGGTTGCATAATCTTGACTCATATCATAATAAAAAAATTATAATAGAGGATTTTGGGAGATGAATGTAGGGCATGTTTTATCCAATAAAAGGAAGGTAGAGCGATCTTTTTATTTATATAAGAAAAATATATATATAATTTATAACAATTATATTAAATAAAGTTTCCTTTTTGGTGAATAAAATACCTTTAATAGTTTAAAAACATTTTTGAGGAAAATAACATTTCTTTTGTTAAAATCACTTTTGAAAAACTAAAAAATCAAAAATTATTTTCAAAATTATTTTCATTGAAAATAACCTTATAAAAATATAAATTATTTATCTAATAAAATAACGGAAATGATATTACAAGTTATATAAATTTCTTACAAGTTTAAAAAACATTCATTTCACATTTTAAAAGAATAGTAAAAACATGTCCCGTTTAGAAAATGATGGGAAGATTAATTTTAAACAATTTTTTAATGTAAAAAATGGATCAAAATATCTTTAATAAATCATTTTATAATATTACAAACATTTTTATAAAACATGGATTTGGAAGGAAAAATATTTTTGACCGAGGATAAAAATAGAGTTAGATTTTCTTAAAAATATTGTCAATCATTTTCAGTACCTAAGAGGGGAGAATGGTACTAATATATGAATATTTAAAAACTTATTATAGGAGAATAAAACCAAAGGGGGTTATTATAAATTGATAAAGTAATTTCTTTCAATGTACATTCAGTCATAAACAATTCCAATTACAATGATATCGAAGAAAAAACTCATACTGCTTTGGTAACATTTGAATCATTACCCCCATGAATGAAGTAAGTGAATTGTAACAAAAAATACAATGATTAATGAATTATTCATTATATAATATGTAAATTTTCATTATATACACCATATAAAAGAAATTAGGTGTATAAAATAACATGTGTCTCAAAGAAGGATGTTTTAAGGTACAAACCCTTACCTCGAGTATAGAGTTATTTGTGTATGTATTTTATCTCATATATAATTAAATTATATCAATTATTTTTTTCTAAATAACCTCTTTAGGTTTAATCCATTATACTTAAACCATTTACTTCATTTATTTTAAATATAGGAAAAGAAGGCACGGGTCCCGGCTATTCCCAGAACCCCCCAAAATTTATAAACAAAAGATAAAGACACTGCAGACAAGGGAGGGGAGGGATCAATCAATCCACACCCAAAACCCCTTACGATCTCAGCCTGAGGGCCACAAAAGGAAAGAAAAAATAAACAAAGCGCAGGACCAAAAAAGACACAGTTTCCAAAAGAAAATCACACATAAAGAGGGTCAGTCAACATCACCGCCAAAATCCTCCAGCTCCGCATCACGAAACCCCATGCCAACACCAAAGCAACCACCGTCATCAGCAAATCTAAAATCTGATTCATCATCTTGGTCCATTGAGTCCCATCCAGAGTCAAAATCTTCTCGCATGCCAAGTCTGGACAACAGCTTCTCCCTATCTTTTTCCTGCTCAGCAGCATAAGGCCTCTCTCGCTTATTCACCTTTAGATTCATTTTGACAGCTCGTGGGGAGGCCCTAGTTGCCATTGGGCATGGGAGGGCAGAGTAATCCCTCCTCCTTCTTCGTCTTGTTGGGGCAGAGGAGGTTCCCGCAGTAGACATCTTCATTCCATTGCCACCATCACTAGCGGCTAATGGTGCCTGGCCCTTCTTGCTTTCTGCCTCAGGAGTTTCAGCACCTCCGCTGATTTTTTTCTCCCTTGATGTGACCATACCAGCATTTATCAATCGATCAGCGTCAGAAAGCATCTCCCCAAGCGTCCTTGCCTCACCTTCAAGAGGGAACCTTTCCCTTTCAACCCATACCATCTCATGGAGCTGCACACAAAAGTCTTGAATAGAGGGAACACCATGAAAGATCATCGCCCTCTGCAGGTCCATGGAAGGACCACCAGCATCACCAGCATATCGGAGTTGATCACTAGGAAGGTCCTCAGCACTGTCGTTAGAGGGGAATGATAACCCAGGCCCCATGCCAGGTCCCCCCACACCGGGATACCCATGCAGGACGAGCAGGGCATCACGCCAGTCTATATCCCCATCCAGTATGGGCCTTTCCTCAGTTGAGCATGAACTCCAGTTTTCTCCATACCTGGTTTCCTGAGTAACAACATCATCCTTTGCATCATCTTCCACCTGCACCCCAACCATAGCAGGCTCAGGCGAACCTGCAGCCTGATAAACATTCACAGGAGCCTCATCCACTAGAGCAGATCCACAAGCATTCTCATCAACCTTTAAGCCAGTTGTGTCATCCCATCCCAGATCCTTGTAGGGATTTTCCACATTTCCTGGCCAGACATCCATCACAATTGTCTTATCTATCTCAGTTTTCTTCCTAATATCTTCACCAGACCCGTGAACACCTTCAGCAGAACCATGAATTCCGCCCTCAGCGAGCATGACTTCATCCTCAATAGCATTCCCTGAGACACCAGCGCTTGCTTCAAGACCCACCAAGTAGCCACCCAAATCCGTTAGAGAGATTTCTAACCCATTACCAGCCAACAGAGGAGACGAGCAGGGCACGTCGGTAGCCACAGAGTGGGAAACCTCCCCAATCACCCCCTTCACCTCCACCCGAGGGAGGCAGCTCCCACCATCAGACAGAGATTCACCACCCCTAGAAGAGCAAGAACAAATTCCAGAATGGGCACTGTTCCCAAAGCTCCATCACGATGAGCAGAAGACTGGACATTGCTCGAAGACAACAGATTGTCTCCATCTGAGCTCCTCTCCCACAGCAATCCAGACAGAGTCCACATGTTTAATGTTTCTATTTTTCATTTTTCATTATGTAAATAAGGAAAATATTATTTTATATTTATAAAATGACAATAATATCATAAATATAATATTATTTATTTAAATAAACTTACATATACCATCCATATGATGTAGTAATAAAAAATAGAATCGTATCACTTTCTGAGGTGGTAGTCCACCAGGCACATGAATGGGAGTATCATTTTTACATGAATTGTAAGGTAATAAATTATATGACATATTAATTATATAGAGTGATTAATATTTCATAAATATGGTATATAAAACACAAATCAATAATCTTTAAAATCCATGGGAGGCAATGATGGAAAACAAATTACATCGGTTTGTGAGGTGATAGTCGGTCGTACAAACGAATTTTGGTTTTGTTAACAATTTCATATAAATAAAGACAGATTTAGTGTATGACATTAATTTAATAAATAATTAGTATAAGTGAGATAATTTTTTTATTACATGAGCATTATTGATAATATTTTAATGATATTTTTGAATAAATTAAACAAATATTCTATATTAAGAACGTTACCTCTTCTTTAGACCATCCCTTTAGCATTGTATTTAAATCCTTCCAAGATTAGATTTATGATAAAACCAAAGATTATTGTACATGATGAGGTAATTAAATAATGTATTTGGGTAGTTATTGGCCAAACCAATGTGTTTTTTATGTGTATAAAAGATAAGAGAGGGTATGCCCTTTTATAAGGGAGGAGGAGTGGCATTCTTTTACATACCCAAAACTAGTCAATAATGGGGAGTCACTCTCAATAAAAGTTCATAAAAAATTAAAAAAATAAATTATTATAGGAGATATCATGCCAATACATAGCTCTACCATTCAAAAAAATAATTTTTTAAATATTTTATTCTCTTTAGCTCTATGGTTACTCACTTTTACCAATATATTTTTTTAACCACAATAAATTTTGTATTTACTATTTTTACTATTCATTATGAAAAAAAATTAATTTGAAATAAAAATATCTTATGTATAATTACGATTAAACCCACTTTATCAAATTAAGTTCATAGAAGTGGAAAAATTTAATTTAAAATAAAACATGCAAGCTTGATTTAAAGTGGTTTTCCAAAAAATGATTTTTTCAAGGAAACATTTTCTTATATTAAGTGTAGTAATAGAATCCATCAATATATGAATTAAAATTCAAAAATATATATCTATATAAGATAAAATTTTAATTTAAATAATTACTCATTATGGTGTATGTAATGTCCCGAATGAGGGTCTACTTAACCTATGCCCCGATCCGATGGGTGACATGGCCTCAAGTTCACCTCCCCATACGCTAGAGGTTGCTGACTATAAGCGAGGGTGTATAGATGGTAAGGTGGAGAGAATATAACCTCATAACATAATGGAATAGATGAAATAACCATAAACATACATCAGTGAAAGTAGACATAATAAGAAGGAAAAATAAATAAATGTGGAAGCGTAAATAAATTACTAAACAATAGAATGTTAATGAAAAGACACTTATTAGTGTCCAATACATGGAATCATGGAATACTGATAATAAAAATTGAAATAGGGGAAAATCATATATAAAAATTTCAAAAATAACATAAACTAATCCTCTAGCATCTCAAGTGAATTCTCGGTCCTCTACTACTAATGTCTATCTATAAGATAAGCATGTCAATAACCTATAATGGAGCCCTTTCCTGAATCCATAACTATAGTCATATAGTCTTCTCGGTTACCAAAGGTAGCCTGAATAAGGTATGAGATATATATATTAGTAGGATGCCACCAACGGTGTCTATAAGTGATGCAATAAGTGATCCTAACTAAATAGTTTGTAGGAAATAGTAATTAATTAACAAGGCTGAATAAATAAAGAAAATCCTGATCAGGTTCATATAGGACACTAAACGGCTCAACCTACTTCAAATCATGGCCATAATTAATTTCATATTAATAAATATGTATATATATATTAATTACATTTATATATACTATAGTTATATATTGAATCCTTCAATATGAACAATGTGCATGCAGACATAAGTGGCCATATACCTGGAATAATAGTTTTTGGTTAAACGGTGGTGTAGCTTAGACACTCATTACCAGTCTAACGACCCTATAATATCCAAAAAAATATTATATTCCTTACATCTAAATGCGAGTGGTAGATTTCATGATCACCACTCGAGATAGTGAGTGTGCCATCATGTCAACAGTCTAACAAGGGTCGTGGTGCATCAATCCCACCATCCAACTAGTGTCAATGGTGTGAAACGTCATGCTCAACACCCGATGTAAGGGAGTGTGATACCATCATGCTCAACAGAACCATTACTATCATACCATATCATATATTGAGGCTCATCCATATTTATAATATAATAAATGATGAAATACCTCTAATATATCCCATTAGTCTTGTTCAATTACATACATGTCATTACAATTCTCAATAAGTATTTGATGTGGAATAAAAAAAGGTGTGGTCTTTTCACCCTTTACAAGTCATTTCAAAAAATCCATCTCATTTATATCATTTAGTTTATTTAGGGGAAATAAAACCATTATGTATAAATCATCTCATATAATTCCAATCCATTTAATTCACTAAAACATGGAAATTCCATTTACAAGTCACAAAGGGAACACAGAAGGTGAGACAATAATTAATGAAATTTCTAACATAGACAATTAAAATTCCAATCAAGGACAAGAACATAAGAGGTTCCTTGGGTTCATAACCAATTATGTTAGAGGGGAAACTACATTTATAATCTAAGACAAAATCTATACAGGATTTCTATTCATTGTTTTACAAAGAAACACAAGGGGAAATTCAACATGGAACACCCATGGGGTGTCCATAGAAGGGATAACCAACCTATAAACCTATAAACAAGGGTCAAAGAGAGTGTTCAAAGGTGTATAGATCCAATTTTTATGAAGAACTAAACTAAAAAGTGATTCTTAGAAAAAAATCAATGTTCAACACAATGCCATAGATATGGAACATCAAAAATCACAGGGAAAATTGTGAGACCACCTACCTCAAGGTTGTAGATGACTCCTCACTCAATATTGACCTCATATATAGAGCATGCGAGAGAAAATCTAAGAAATTCTCAAAAAAAATTAAAATAGGGAAAACAATCTCACACCTAAATAGTGACATGGATTCAATTATAAACATAGATACGAAGAAAGAGGATTTTAGAGCTCACCTTAATGAATCCAACACCTTTAAAAGATCTTGAATTGTCCACCAGATCAGAGAGATAGGTCAATGCCTTCGTTAAAGGAGATTTGATCACAAGTAGAGGTGGAGTAAGTGTGGCATGCTAGAAATGAGGGGGGGCATATAGGATTTTGAAATTATTTTCACTAAGGAAAATTTGTTCGATCCACCATCAAAATTGGGGGAACACCATTTGGCCAAACTGTGTGCAAACCATGCTACAATCACTAATTAAGGATAGATCTCATATATATAGGGTGCATGGTTTCCCATGTCATGTGAAATCCATGTGAAGTTACCCTATTAAAATCTATTAGTTCCTCACATGGTCATGAAACCTAAGTAATGCTGTTTTAGACATACCGTGCAACCCCCAAGTTTCTACTGTCTGAAATTGCATGGTTTAGGAAAATGGTGTGGCAAATTATTTTTTTCCCATTTTTAGGAATTGGGATCTGAATGGGCCACGTATTCACCTGAGTCTTCCTTGACTTGATTGGACATCATTTTTAGATCTCTTTAAATTAATTAAAATAGAAAAAAGATTGATTCGTACCATTATGAAAAGATATGTCATTAAAACCTCCCCTCATTAATGAAACTCATCCCCTATTCGGACTTCGGAGGGTTAAGAGGCATCGTTAGAAAATATTTCTAGCCACTAGTATCATATATTAGTTTCCTTCTCCAAAGTCTTATCATGTACCTGGATGTGCTGCTATAGTACCCATACCAATGACACTGACCTACCTCAAACTATCTTCACACTATGATATAAAATATTCACAAGATACTCCTCAAAGGATGCATCTACATCCAAATAAACCGCATCAGGATGAAATACATGTGAAAGATCTAGATAGTATCGTTGTAGCTAAGACACATGAAAGACATCATGTATATACTGGTATATCTAAACATGTTTTATCTGGTAATCCAAAAGTCTAATTCATTCCACAAACTCAAATGATCCAACATACATAGTTGAGAGAATACCCTTATTTGGAATATGTTTATGACACAACCTGTGTGATATTCTCATGAAACAATTGGTCCCCAACATTGAACTTGAGAGTTATGTGATGTCAGTTGGAATACAAATATTTTATGGATTGAGCTTTCATCATGCACTTCCTAATTAGATGGACCTTCTTTGTAGTCTCCTGAAAAAGATTTGGTCCAAACATAGCTTCCTACCCAACCTCTAGCCATCCGAGAGGTGAACAGAAAGGCCTACCAAATAAGTATTCATAGTGATCCATCTTGATGGTATCCAGAAATATATTATTATACGAAAAATCAATGAGGGGAATATGTTTCTCCAAGAGACCCCAAAAGAAAAGGAAACTTTCATAGAGCATGTTATCTAGAACCTAAATGATACACTCCATTTTTTCAGTTATTTTTGGTTGATTTTCCATGATCAATATCACTTATGTACCAAAGGCCTTCTAGAACCCCTAATATAACTATGACATAAGGAGTGTTCCTCTTCTAAATATGATAGAATGTGGATCTCCGTAAATATTTAAAACCTATATAGCATACAAGCTTCCATGATCATCTACATATAAGGTCTCTCAAATAGTTAATAAGTTTAAGACCTTCATAAAATGATCAATGAATAACCCACACTATATTATTTTTATAAGGTTATTTTGGTAAACTAGTTATGAAATCCCTCGAAACATCATCCCATTTCCACTCAATAATGGACAATGGATATAAAAGACCCACCAGATGTTGATTTTCCACCTTCACTTACTAACAGGTGGAACAATGAATGATGAATCCAAAAATCTCAATTTTCATACTATAACACCAATATTGGCATTGTTTATCTCAATACATTTTGGGTACACCAAGGTGAGCCACCCATGATAAAGTGGGGAATTCCTACATCAGATCCTCTCTGATGACTGCTGGGACACATACACTCCCATAAAATAGTAAGGTGTCAACCCCATCCATGGTCCATCACGAAGATGAATCATCATCTAAGACACTCCCACTTATTACAAGGCCTTCTAAATAAGATAACTACCTCATTATAACTTGTTCTAGAAGAGTAGAGGTCACTACTAAGGCTGAGATGATTGTCTGACCATCATCCTTCCCAAAATTAATGTGTGTCTCTAAGAATATGCCCATGAGCTTCCATTCACCATTGTCCTCCTAAACCACCTCAGTTCTAGTCTTCCGACTTTGAACATCAGCTACAACAATCTTGTTACCAGGTTTGTTGGTAAGATTGAAATCAAATGAATATATGTACTCAACCCGCCTACATTGTCTGAGATTTTGGTCCTGTTATATAATAATGTAGTTGTGGGTTTTGTGATTATTGTATACCAAAAAACACTCTCCATTTATATAGTATCTCTATCAACATAAGTCATGAACTAAAACAGCTAGCACAAGGTTGTGCGTCGGGTAATTCAGCTTGTGAGACCTGAACTATTGAGACCTATATGCAATGACACACTCATCCAGCATCATAATAGCTACAAGCCTGATACCTAATGTGTCACAAAATATGGTATAAATTTTTTCTGGATCTATAAGAATTAGTATCAACACTAAAGTAAAATTAACCTTCAACTCTTGAAATGCTACTTCATAAGAATAAAAAAAAACTAATTTCATGCCCTTCGTTATGAATCCTGTAATTGGTGCTACAAGAAATGTGAAATCATGGATAAAGAAAATGAAATATCCTTCTAGCCCCAATAATCTATGAATGGGATGCTCCTAAGAATCTATAACTCTCACTTTCTATGGGTCTAATGAATCTCATGACTCTAAAATAATGTAACCTAGGAAGTGGAATTTATTGATACAAAATTGGAATCTACTAAGATTTTCATATAGATAATGCACTATTACTGTATTCAACATGATATCAAGATGCTTGGAATGGTTTTGTATATAGTTTTAATCCACCAAGATGTATTCAATAAATTCTAAAACGAATTAATCTAGATATGAGCAGAAAACCCAATTCAACAGAACAATAAATATTTTAGGTATATTAGTGAGTCTGAATGGAATATCCAGGTACTCATATTGACCAAACTTGCTCCTGAAATCTATTCAAGGTATGTAGGGTGACCTAGTATGCACCTAATGATAGACCGACCTGAAATCTATCTCTGAAAACAGTCTCTCTCCTTGGATCAGATTGAATATTTCTTCTATTCTATGAATATAATATTAGTTCTTTGTTCTGATCTGGTCCAAATGAGGAAAATCCACATAGAGCCTGAGGGTACCATTTTCTATCGTGGAGAAAAGGACTGGTGAATCCCATGGATATGTGATGGGGGGTATAAAACATTTATTCTCTTAATATTCCAACTACTTCTTTAGATCTAGAATCTATTTAGGTTCCCTCTTATAAGGATGAATGACCAATTTTTATACTACAGGTAGTGGAACAATAGTAAACACTACCTCTCACACCAGATGTACAGTAGGAAAGTCATCAAGAAAGACATCCCCTAAATTCTCTACTACTGGAGAAAAAATGTGGGTTGTAGATCCTGGTTGTCCATGAAAATAATAAGGATCTATGATATCAAATTACCTAGCCTCTGATACTCAGGTCCATCGCTAGTCACACTAACATCCCATTATCCCTTATGAAAATTCTTAACACCCTAAGGTGATATAAATTTCACTCTCTAATGATATCAGTCAATATGGGATCTATAGAGAACTAACTGGTCCATCCTAATGATTACATTAAATCCCATCATTTTTTAGGTGGAAACGACTCCACATGAAATGATATCTCCCTATCTCATGGGGAAAATACTTACCTTGGAAAACACCCTCTGATTGGATACCTAATGGGGTTTCTAATTTCATTACCCCATAAATTTCTCAATCTTGAGGCTCAGAATCTAAGTGAATTCATCATATTTAAACGACTGAGACACACCTATTTCAACTAAATTAGACACTAAACTGGTGGATACTATAATATTACCTCGTAATGTTGAAGTTCTAGCTCTCTTATTCTCTGGATTAGACTGGATGACATGTAACTTTCCTGTGTCATGGACCTGAGTCACTACTTTACTACCTTGAGCATAAACATTCTTATAGCACTGAGAATCATCAAAATGACTACCTCAACATTGATCACCAACTCAGCCTGAATGTATGGTGGTATTTCATCTCCCTACCTAATATGATCCTATTTACCCTACTCCGGATCATGGAGTGGGTGTAGATCCCCACTCGCTAGGTGCTGATGGAAATATTATGTAGAAGTGTGGAATATGACCCATCCTATTAAATCCCCTAAATTCCACTATATTGCAAAAGAACTGAGGCTTAAAATGTCCTAGCTTCCAAAACTAGTTAAATATCATAAGGTTATTAACATGAGGATCCTGAAAGTTGCTACCTACATAAGTATCCTGAAGCACCTCTTTCACACAGAAGAAGAAGAACTGATAGATCATTCTCACTATCAGCTTCACTCAAATTCACATCTATAATAAGGGATTGGTTTACTATCTCTAAAATAATGTTCAACCCTGGAAACATTGACCTTTGACTGGATGGTGTATACGATCCCATCCTTGAGTCGCATAGCGGTAATAAGATCATCACCTACTATAGTTGGAGGAAACCGGTAGAGGTTAGTAAAATGAGCAGAGTACTCTATGAAGAACATGATCACCTACTAGAGGTTTTTAAATTAGGTATCTCATTTATCCCTTAGATTATAGGGAAATAAATAGTCGTAGAATATTGTTAAAAATCCACCCATACCATATACCTATACAGATGTGCTTCGGTGATTGCATCCCACCACCAATTAGAAGAATCATGTTGAAAATATACAGATAGTTTGACCTTAAGATCTACAGGAATATCCATATTCATGAATATAGTAAGGATAGATTCAACCCAAGACTCATAAACATGTTTTTTCCATCCCCTTAAAAATTGGGAGAATCCTGCTATTGTGTTAGTCCCACAAGTCCCGATACATTGAGAGGGGGGGGGGAAATCAGGGTATGACATATTTAAACCTCCTCCCCTTTGTAACTTGTTTTTTTGTTAAGAAAAACACTCTTATCTATCTTTTCTATTGAAAAGTATAAGAATAAATTAAATCTTCCATAGGACACATCAATTTTTACTTGGTTCACTGTCATTGGGCTACGTCCAATGATTATACACCAGTGATGTGACGATGTAACAAATCCTCTATAAGCGCACTTCTATTTACAATGTTCGAAGTAGACTCACTATCCCTTCAGGTTTACAAAAAATCACAAAATGAAAGCCCACTGCTCTCTCAACTGATGCATTCTCACTACATCTTTAGAAGATTCACTCAAAGTTTATAGACATATAGTCTGTTCATTATCACAAATAAATGTATCTTCTTCTGTATGTAGATTCTCTATTGATGTTCCACTTTCATCCACTGATGAATACAACTTTTCCATGGGTGTACAGGGAAATCTTCCAACTTTCGTGCAACCCTAGAAGTACTAGCGCGCTTCTCTAAGCCTGGCGTGCTTCTATATGCTTTGGCGCGCTTCTCCAAGACTAGCATAAAAGTTCCACCAAACCACTTGCACGACACTCCCTTCTCTAACTCATAACTTGGGTGACCCACACCCTTTTATTCCCAAACCAATATCGGTGCACAACTATCAACTAGTGCGCAACTTCTGAATAACCTTATACTTGCGCTCCCACACCACCACTTGCGCACCCAAACCTACTTGCATGAGTGGATCTCAAATTTTTTCTATGTTCTGAACTCCATCAAAAATAAGGAGGGTTATCCATCTATTTATAAAATTTTTGGGCACACTGACTGTCGTGCACAAGTCTCCTCCCGGCGCGCAAGTCCCATCGCCCGAGACTATATCGCCCTAATCACCTTGGGCGCCCAAACGAAAAAAATGGTGACCCTATTTCTTTTGACATATTTTTATGTTTTTATATTAAAAAACATATGTTTCAAAAGTTTCCAATCCTCAAATACACCTACGCTCATGTCTCATTTCCAAAAAACACTTTTCTCCAAGTGTTGATTTTGAGGCCCAAAAATTTGACAAACAATGGAAAATGGTGCCACCTTTTGTCTGCTCTTTTTGAACCACCTCTAGATCATACATACCATTTTCGAGGTTATTTTTTTGATCATGTATTTTCAATAACATCTCTTGAACTCAAAAACTCATAACGCATTCCCCCTTTGTAAACAAATTGAACATTGTGGTCTACTTTGTCAAAAACCACAACATGGTAGCCTGCTTTGTCAACAAACTCAATCACCTAAAATATGATTCAATGACACCTTGAGGTATTTTTTCCCAACTATATCCCCCTTTGTATTTGTTGAAAACTCTTCTCATAAAATGATACCTTGTTAACACTTCATCCAACATTCACCTCTTGCAATTCTGATATTGATCAAGGATTTACAAAACACATACTCTAAGACCACATGTGTAATGCTCGATGTGAGAAACATGAGTAAATGAAAATTTCATCAGTGACACAATATATTTCTGACACCAAATATTGATACCAAACTAATACCAATTGTGGATCTCTGGAAACTTTCTAACACCATTCCAACGCCACTCTTCAGCTTTTTTCACAATCCTCAACTGTCGTGATATCTATTCCTTGATTGATCAATTCTAGAATTGGTTGATTTATACTCTCCTTACCCAATTCTTAGGTTCTTGTGTTGTCCAAGATAATCTCTGGATGATCCCTTCAAACACCCCAAACTCTCATCATAGTGCCCCCCCTATCAGCTTCTTCACCTATCTTGATAAACTCCCCCTATCTCATTTCTCCACCTATCAGCTTCTCCCCATGTCTTTAAAAAATAAATTGCCTCCCTTATTTAACAATAATGTCTCCACATTTAAGAGTAACTCTTTTTCTCCCCATTTTTTAATGAACCCAATGGTGACTCTTTTCTGGTATGCAATAGAGTGTAGAATATAGATTAGTATAGTAATGAAAAAACACCAAACCTCAAGGAGTGGGGGTGTCCCACATCCACACTTTCTAAAGTGTTGGGAGTCGACTGGACTCCCAGACCCAGCTAATGCCTCTCAAAGTATTCCTTGGGTAAGGCCTTTGTCAGAATATAGCCATCCTATAGTTCTAAGGGCACATACTCCAACATCACAATTCCCTACTCAACCTTCTCTTTGATAAAATGATACTATATCTCAACGTTCTTTGTCCAGGAGTGATGGATGTGATTTTTTCTGAGATTTATAGCACTTGAGTTATCACACTGGATTCCGATCGGATATTTCAGTTTAACTCTCATATCATCAAGCTGCTGCTTCATCCACAATAATGGTGTTCATGCTTGAGTGGCCGCAATATACTCAGCTTCTGAAGTTTTTAATGAAATTCAATCTTGCTTCTTGCATAGACAATATATTCACAATCCACCATGATAGAATGAATCTCCTGAAATTGCTTTCCTGTCATATATTGAACCATCCCAATATTCATCTGTATATCCCAATATCTCTTACTGAGATTTCTCAATATACATCAAACCGAAAACTACAGTTCCCTTAATTTATAGAATTATTATTTTCGTTACAATCATGTGGATTTCCTTTGGATTTCATTGATATTGCACTACTTGGCATATAGAAAAAACAATATTAGGTCTCGTTGCTATTAGGTATAGTAAACTCCCAATAATCTTCCTATAGTCTGTGATATTAATTGCCTTTACCTCATCATCTTTCGATAATTTCATCTGAATGGAAACATGAGTCTTCATCTCCTTGGGATTTTCTATTCCAAATCTTCTTAGAAACTCCTTGTAATATTTTGTTTTAGAAATGAAAGTTCCATTATTTCATTGTGACACCTATAAAACAAAGAAAAATGCCATCTCTCCAATCGTTGATATTTAAAACTCACTTTTCATTAATTTGGAAAACTTTATACTCTGAGATTCATCTGATCTGCCAAATATTATGTCATTGACATAAACTAGCACCATCATCCATTGATTTCTGTCGTTGTTGAAATAGTGATTGTAATAAACTACACCACGTAGGAAACCAAGCTTCTTCAAATATCGATCAAGCCTTGAGTACCATGGTCTTGGTGCTTGTTTCATCCCATATATCACTTTCTTCAATTGAAAAACCTTTTTCTCATCTTCAAGAATGAGAAGAGCATCTAGCTGGTCAATATAAACTTCTTCTTCCTAAACCCAATTCAAAAATGCCTATTTGAAATCCATCTAGAACAATTTTAATTTCAGTTTCACTAAAATGGATAGGAATAGTCTTATTGTATCCATCCTTGAAATCAGTGGGAATTTATCATCGACATCAATACCCTCTATCTGGGAGTATCCTTATCACAATAGTCGTGCTTTTTTTCTAATCATTGTGCCATCTTCATTCATCTTGTTGTGATATAACCATTTTGTCCTGATGACATTATTATCTATCAGCCACAAAACAATCTACCAATTCTAATTCATCTCAATTTGATCCTTCTCTTCATTCAAAGCCTGAACCTGGTTTTCATCTTTAGCTTCATTAGAAAATCATTTAGACTCCACCTGAGATATGAAAGCTGTATACTATAGTGATTTCATTCTTCTTGTCTAAACTGGAGATGATTGACAACTAATGATATTCTTCATATCAATTTCATCTTGAATTATTGGCTTCTATGCAGATATAGATTTTACTTCTTCATTCTCATCATCAGTATCTTCTTCTGAATCATCATTATTCACTTCTTCTCCCCTTGCATTTCTGTCCTCTTCATCACATTAATTAAGAAATTGTTCATTGTGTTGTTGAATATTTTCTTCATTTTCCAAAATAGTGACATCATTGATCTCAAATACCTTTACCAACCTTTTATCAAAGAATTTATATGATTTTCCATTTCCTGGGTAGCCAAGGAATATTTCCTCATCTCCACATGACTCAAATTTGATGTGTTTTTCTTTGGTGAGTATAAAGCACTTACTTCCAAAGATTCGAAATTACTTCATAGTTGGTTTCTTCCCATACCACATCTCATATAGAGTCTTTCCTTTCTTAAAAACAATAGAGACCTATTAGAAATGTATATTGACATCACTACTTCTTCCTTCCAAAATATCTCTGGTAGATCTTTTTTTATAAGCATCATTCTTGCCATGTTGTTGATGATCCAATTTTCCTTTAAACCACTCCATTCTGTTGGAGAGTTCTTACTAATGAAACTTGATGCCCTATCCCGTGTTTCTTGAGATAGTATTCCACCTAATTGTTTGTGAATTTCATACCATTGTCAGTACGAAACTTCAAAATTTTCTACCCACACATCCTTTCATATCCCCTTTGATATTTTTTTAGGCAACTGAACACATTATACACATGGGAAATGATGAATACCCATGCCATTATTGTAACACCCCAAGATTTTATGATAAGTATTATTTTTAATTTATTTGATGTCATGTGTTTTATGCTACACCAAGATTATCTTGTACTATACGCAACACCGTATTAGCTTGTAGTATACGCAACACTATTCTTGGATGGTGTTACACATAATTTCAAGTTCGTTTGATAGTAGTCATTATACGCAACATTGAGTGTGTAGATATATATATATATATATTCAATGTATAAATGAAATATTGTTGGATTATGTTATACGAAACAACAAAGGATTCGTGCACAACACGCAACCCTGACTTGTCTTGTATTACACGCAATCGTGACCTTCCTTGATAGCGTGTGTAGTACGCAATACCGGGTTTCACTATACAACGATATATTTTTATAATATTATTATGGACTATCTGTTATGAATAGTATTAACTAAATTTTGAATTTTATAACATTATTATTCATCTTACATATTTTCTAGAACATTGTATGAGAGTAAAATAATTTTTTCAGGTAAAATAAGTATTTATCAAAAAATGCTGTTTTGCTACCTTTTGATGGCACACCCACTCTAAATCTAGTTTTTGACATGTTTATAAGTTCAATTTGACAAAATAAAATTCTTCCTTGGAATAAGGATATAAAAATTTATTTTGGATAAATTTTTCATATTATTCCGATAACATTCATATTTTGATGAATAGTAAAAACACTCTATATTTTAATTAAAAAGAACTTTTTTCATTGCAATAATTTATATGGTTAGATTATCTTTTTAACTGGTTTTAAATTTTAATTAGAATATATTTTTACCATTAAAGACAATGTTGGTCATTGGAATTAATTTCACATTGAAATTGGACATAAACAAGTATCAATCTTTAGATAGTTATTGTTTCTTAAAAACACGCTATTTGTTTTGATAATGGGAATTAATTTTAAAATTAATTAATTCAACTTATATGTTTTTAATTTGGAAAAATAAACATCATTTTTTAATTCGGAATATCAAATATATCTTAGGCTTAATTTTTTTGTATTTTTTTAAAAAACATCAATTTTTGATGAATAGTAAAAATACTGAGTTTTTGGTTAAAAACGACTTTTTATTTAAATAATAATTTATTTGATTTAAATTTATTTTAGATAAAAATATATACATAATACTTATATATGTTCAATGAAATTCATTGGATTCATTTTACAATAATTTTAGATTTATAAAAAAATTTATTGAACTTTTCACCATCTTTTACCCACCTCATAGGAGCTTTTGTGATTGTTCATATAACATAATTTTATCGCTTATGTGAGTTGAATTTCGAAAATCCAAGAGACACGGTTAATATCAACGAGTAAAATGTGGTTCAATTAGATAAAAATAATTTTTGGTGAATAATAACTTTTTACTTTTATTTACCACGGTTAAAAGTAAATAGGGTAATTCAAGGTTAAAAGAATATTATAATAATTCAAAATTATCTTATCACTTTTCCAATCCTTATTGTATGAGTAATGTCTGACCATGGGAATCGTTGGGTAGATTTTGGGACCCCATGGAGCCACTTATGAAAGACAATGACACATTAAATTAATTAATTTATTGTAAAGACAAATTGGCATTAACAAAAATTGTTTAGTAATTAATTTTTATTAGGGGATATATAAATTATATTTTCGAATATAAATATTCATTGGAAATATAAAAAGATTTCCTACATGTTGGTATTTTTGTTATAATTTTTAGACATCAAATAAATTAAATTATTCATGACACAATAATGATGCAGTATTTACCTCATTAACAAATGATTTAAATAAATAAGAATATAATGATTAAAATATTATCCAAAACATGTCAAATTCTGATTGCATGATTATATTTCAACCATGAGTCATCTTATATTAGACCATAATGATTTTTGGACCTTTTTAAACCGAATATATGTTTATAATAAAATAATATTTTCACAATTTCGAAAAGAGCCCCTCCTCCCCCTTATAAAAGGAGACCATTTCTATCCAATTCCTCACACCTCTCAAGCCATTTTTGTAGAGACCCGTAGCTTGACGTACATGGACATTACATTACTTTTGTGGAATACTTAGTACATAACAAAAACACACACACACAAGGATCGTAATAGTTTAGTGTCTTTGGAAACTCGGAACGTAATCTTCTAATCGTGGTGAAAGATCTTCAAAATATCCCATAAAGATCTTCCCCTTTTTTTAGCTAAAACCTTTCTTTATATCCTGGGGAAAAGAAAACATAAAAGGGTGAGCTCAAATTCTCGGTAAGGGTATACAAAAGAAAAATCAATCACATCATATTCATAAGAACATAACTTTTGGAAATCTTAACCTGCAAAAGAGAGCATAATTTCATAACATGGGATAAATCATAGTAGTGAAATGAAATCCCAATAAGAATAACATAAAACATGAAACTTTGTGGAATACACACATAATCATAGAGAATCATTTCTTGTTAGTCATGACTCATTTCCAAGACTATCTTAGTGGACAAAGTCCCTTTCTGAATCGAGTCACCCTCGTTTCAGTCCTGTTTCACTGAACCGGTATAACCTACCATTCCAGCCATGTCTATCTCATGAGATATAAAATCTTTACCCAATGCATTGGAGGGAGATATAGGTCCCACCCATCTCACAATTATACCATTCTTATGTGTGCCACAAAATCATAAATCATACATCATTGCATAACCCATGTAATAAAAATGGGATTCTTAAACAACATGACATCATAAAACCATTCATATAAGATAAATGAATTCATAAACATAATTCCATCACAACATAGTCAAATCAATGTAAAAATAGGGATAAAAACATAACCCTTTATTATCTTAGATGGAAAATAATTTTGATAATACACTTGAATTGAATTCTTGAGGAAAATATCCTTTCTTCTTCAAAATCAATTTGTTTTCACAAAACATCATGCAATTTTAAAAGAAAGAGATTTTATTGAAAATAGTCATGAAATATTTTAGAGGAAGCTTCATGAAAATAAGGCTTTATAAAACAGTAAAAATCCGTTCGTGCCGTATAAGTTAAAAAAACATTCTTTGTACTTTTGTCGAAAAAGTCAAAAAGTACCTCGTACGAAAAACGACAAAAGATTCCTTTCATATCTTTTACAAAAAACTCACTGAAGGGTAAAATTGGATATAAACTATTGTAGAAGGATGGAAATAATATTACATATTGAGGGAACATGGATGTGGATGATAAAATACACCCCAGTAATTACTAAAGTAAAAACAATCTCGGTTAAAAGTGAGATTGTGATATTTCCCTTACCTTAGGTCCAATTTGCTTCGTAAGTGTCCGAACCTCCTGTATAATGATTTAAATAATGTCATTTACTTATTACAGAATCATATTCATTGTTATGATATCTTATATGGTTCACTTATGACTTTATATTACCCGTTCTTTTGTAAATTCCATGTTAAAGAGCGTTTTGGGTAAAATTGATTCATTTGTCGTCCGTGTTTTGACTTGTAATTATTCATATGATTAATTTGATCATGATTCCTTAATTACAGAACATAAAAAATGATATATATATATATATATATATATATTTTATGGATATACATATATATAATAAATCATTAAAGGGAAAGAAATACACCGGTCATGGGGACGGTAGTCCGTACGTACGCATGAACGCTGTTTTCGTTTCCTTATTGAATTGAATGGAATTAAGTAGATGACATACATATAAATATATAAATAAATCCAGTATCATTATTATGTCATATATTTCATTAGTACATATTATATATACTTTATAATCATTCATGAATGGTTAATCATTGAGAATGAATCTCATCGCGTCGTGGAGACGGTAGTCCGTACGTACGCACGAGCGATGATATTGTTCCCATGGTCGTGGAATTGTGTTGAAGTGTTTGTATAATATTTCAGTATCAATATCACTTTATAATAATCATATATAGTTACTCATTACACCATTATACCCATCCAATTAAGGTGGTGGCGGAAAATAGATTACACCACGGCGTGGAGACGGTATTCCGTACGTACGCACGCGCGGTGATTTCCTTTTTCCGTAGGATGGATAGAAGGTTAATTAGAGTTGTTTCATATTTATAATAACATATCAGTATATAAGAAATACTGATGTTATGACTTTATCATGAAACAACTAAAGAAGAAGAAGTTGAAGAAGAAAGAAGTTGAAAAGATCGGTAGTGGATATTACCTCTTCTTTGGAACGCCTATTTGAATCCTCCACTTAGGAAACTAAGATTGGTCTTTGAAGAAGACCAGGACCTCTAGGATTATTCTAGGGAAGTGGAGAAGGGATTTTGGCAGGGGTTTGCCGAGCTTGAGTGCTCAAATTGGTGTGAGGAGGAGGGGAAGGAGGTGCCCTTTTATAAGGGAGGAGAGGGGCACCTTAGGAATATCTCAAAATATTATTTTATATTAAAGTCAAAATCGGTTTATAATGGTTCCAAAGGGTCTTATTTTGAAGCTAAAGTGGGGAGGGGTCGAAATCCTATCAACCAATAGGATTTAGACAAGTTTAGGGTATTATTTTAACCTTATCAATTAGATTTAACTCTAAGTTAAATAATTTAACTTTTACAATGTCTTTTGGTTTTCTTTCACTATATGGTTAATAAACGTACTATAACATGCTAAACGAACCCCAAATTGTTTAATATTAATATATATATCCTTATATAAGTCACTTGGCCGAACCTTAGATTTTTAAGTCTAAAATAACAATTAATAATATAATATTTTATTTAAAAACTATTTTGTGTCAATTTTGACACTATTTGATATATGATTTTTGAGAAAGTCATAACAGAATTATATGTTCGAAACAAGTTGATTAAATCAACAATAATATATCATATTAACCTAGAAAATTAGTGGGATTCATAAAAACTCTCAAATTACATTTATTTGGGTGTTTATAACATCAATTATGTCAATATTTCATTATTAAGATAATTACAGCATCATCATTGTGTCATAAATAAATTAAATTATCTAATGTCTAAAAATTACAAATAAAATACCATTTTATAGGAAATCTTTTTATCTTTCTAATGAATATTTATAGTCTAATTTATCTTATGTATAACCCCATATTAAAAATTATTTACTTATTAAACTTTTATTTTAACTATTTTAACCCTTCTTTAAATAAATTAATAATAAATGTCCTAATCTAACTCAAGTGGGAATAAATGGTCATATTTTATTCATAAGGTTGTTTTTGGTCGAATTACACTTATCCAATAGAATTAGGACATGTGTTAGGGTAATAGTAATATCATATTTACCCTTAGTTACCCTATTTACTATTAACCACGGTAAAAAAGGTAAAAAGTTACTATTCACCAAAAAATTATTTTTATCTCATTGAACCACATTTTACTAACTGATATCAACCGTTTCTATCGGATTTTCGAAATTCCATTCACAGAAGCGGTAAAATTAAGTTTTATGCAAAATTCAGTTTTTAACCTACCACTTAGTGGTTTCACTATTCATCAAAAATTGAAAGTTTTCAGAAAAATACCAAAATTTCACCCTAGGCTAATTTCGGTATTCCGAATCCAAAAATGAAGTCCTTTTTGGAAAATAAAATTTATAAAATTTCAAAAAGTGGTTATTACTATTCATAATGGCTAGTTTTAATAATATTTTAATAGCATATCGTTGTTTAGTGAAACTCGGTATTGCGTACGACGCAAGCTATCAAGGAAGGTCGCGATTGCGTGTAAAGTAAGCCAAGCAAGTCAAGGATGCGTGTTGTGAACGCTCCTTTTGGTGTAGCGTACAATACAAGACATTAATGAAATTAAAGAGAATATTTTTCATAAAATCTCAGGGTGTTACATTCTACCCCTCTTAAAATGAATTTCGCCCTCGAAATTCGTCGGGGTTATGAATGGTTTACTATTAAAAAATTTCTTTGATAGAAACCCACATCATAAAAAGGAATACCAAAACTTATCTTTAAAAACAAAAATATGAAACTTAACGGTTACCCAAATAAACTAATCACTGGGTTTCCACATAGGTGAAAATATAGATATGGAAGACAAATCTAACCATCATGTTCTGATTGAGAGTGGTAGAGAACATGGCTTTGAAAAATCCAACAATCGCAAAGCCATAAATTTGTGATGATATAGGGTACCATCTAATTCATCAGATATAAGATCACTAGGACAACATTTTTTGTTTTTCAATATCATTTCCCTAAAGTTGAAAATTTTGAATTAGAATAAATACTTACTTGATTTTGGTACAATCTCACTGTTGTTCATGCTTTGAACAATTTCCACTTCATCTCTTGAAGAAATTAAGTTGAATTTTTCATTTGTGATGTGTTAACAGATCATGTGATAGAATGATGGGTCATTCCATCTGTCTCAAACAAAAGGTTAGAAAAGTTATCAAAAAATACATAAGTCCATCTATAGTGAGATTAATCATATATAGTTCCTAAAATGGACTTATACTTCATATATCATATTACTTAATATAATAAAACTATTTTCTACTAAACAGGGACTTCCTGTAGGCCAGTGGTAGGTGATAAAGGCCAATCGCACTTTGGTTGTGGGTTCGATTCTCACGGCCTTGTCCGACGCGATGGGCTGTCGCACGTCCTGCAGGTTGTCCTTTTTCTAAAACTATATTACTATAACATCCCATCAATAATACTAACTTATTTCCAACATAATCCATTCCAATCTTTAGGCTTATCCATAATACTGCCGTCCACTCTCAAGGATTTAATACCATCATTGATCCCCATATATCATAAGATATATCTTGTTGGTCACATTCCAAACATTAAAAGGCCTTAATCTTGTACTCTCTTGAATACCCATTGAACCTTATTGAAAACATGAGTGCTGTTAAAAGTTAACACTTTCCACATACCAAAATCCTCAAAATTCTATATAATCAAACCATTATATCACTTAGTCCTTATATCAATCATGAGCTCATGAATACTGTCAAACATTTCATTTTCTACTTATCCCTTCATTATGCGCATATCATCTACATTCCAAAAATATCTGAATATCCTTTCATGGATACTGGTAACATTAATCATGCACTTTCAAAACTCAAGGAAAGACAACAGTGTAACAATCCATAGATGTCTCTTTATTCCATAGTAGCATGAGATTACTTATACAACATTACACATGATAAACATGTAATCATCCCACTACATTCTTAAACCATTGACCGAGCTTTAACAATTCTTTCATATCACCTATCATTTGTAGTCTCTTCATCATCATCCACATAAATACTACCCATACGACCATACTGATTCTCTTCATGAGACTTTCCCTTATGGCATTGGTTTGTATAATGCCCGTACATTCCACATTTAAAACATTTAACCATTGCTGATGTCGTAACAATACCATTATCCTCATCCCTGGTGTTAACTGAACCTTTTCCTTTGCACTTACTGGCTTTGTGTCCTTCTTTTCCACACCCAAAGCATCTTCCAGTTCCTTTGAAACATTCTCCTTGATGCCTCTTCCCACATGAATTACATAGGGGAAATTGAACTTTCTTTCCTCTATGATCATCATGAAACTCTATCTTTCTCTTATTATCTGAGTCAAGAAACTTACCAAATTTTACTTTATTGATCATATTATGATATTGCTGATTCAGCATAATAATGATGTTTGGACTTCCAAATCCCATTTCATTTTGTTGCTCATGAAAAATATCATTCCATTGTCCATCATATCCTTCATTATCGTGAATCACCTTGTTTCCAGCCATTTTCTAAAACCCAAAAGAATAGTGTGAGAGGCAAAAATCATGCTAGGGAAAACAACATAATAAAGGGGGAGTATCCTCAATATATAACATCTTAGGTTAAATTCTATGATCGTTACAGTAGTTCTAGGACTGTATCCTATATGTATACTTATCCTTAGGGACATCCCTAGACATACCTTATAAATATCTCTAGGGATCTCACTAAAGTTCTCGCATCCTAGTTTCCAAAGGTTGACTAAACCTTTCCTCTGATACCAACTCTAGAGAACTGTAGCTTGACGTACATGGACATTACATTACTTTTGCAGAATACTTAGTACATAACAAAAACACACACACACAAGGATCGTAATAGTTTAGTGTCTTTGGAAACTCGGAACGTAATCTTCTAATCGTGGTGAAAGATCTTCAAAATCTCCCATAAAGATCTTCCCCCTTTTTTTTACCTAAAACCTTTCTTTATATCCTGGGGAAAAGAAAACATAAAAGGGTGAGCTCAAATGCTCAGTAAGGGTATACAAAAGAAAAATCAATCACATCATATTCATAAGAACATAACTTTTGGAAATCTTAACCTGCAAAAGAGAGCATAATTTCATAACATGGGATAAATCATAGTAGTAAAATGAAATCCCAATAAGCATAACTTAAAACATGAAACTTTGTGGCATACACACATAATCATAGAGAATCATTTCTTGTTAGTCATGACTCATTGCCAAGACTATCTTAGTGGACAAAGTCCCTTTCTGAATCGAGTCACCCTCGTTTCAATCCTGTTTCACTGAACCGGTATAACCTACCATTCCAGCCATGTCTATCTCATGAGATATAAAATCTTTACCCAATGAATTGGAGGGAGATATAGGTCCCACCCATCTCATAATGATACCATTCTTATGTGTGCCACAAAATCATAAATCATACATCATTGCATAACCCATGTAATAAAAATGGGATTCTTAAACAACATGACATCATAAAACCATTCATATAAGATAAATGAATTCATAAACATAATTCCATCACAACATAGTCAAATCAATGTAAAAATAGGGATAAAAATAGAACCCTTTATTATCTTAGATGGAAAATAATTTTGATAATACACTTGAATTGAATTCTTGAGGAAAATATCCTTTCTTCTTCAAAATCAATTTCTTTTCACAAAACATCATGAAATTTTAAAAGAAAGAGATTTTATTGAAAATAGTCATGAAATCTTTTAGAGGAAGCTTCATGAAAATAAGGCTTTATAAAACAGTAAAAATCTGTCCGTGCCGTATAAGTTAAAAAAACATTCTTTGTACTTTTGTTGAAAAAGTCAAAAAGTACCTCGTACGAAAAACGACAAAAGATTCCTTTCATATCTTTTACAAAAAACTCACTGAAGGGTAAAATTGGATATAAACTATTGTAGAAGGATGGAAATAATATTACATATTGAGGGAACATGGATGTGGATGATAAAATACACCCCAGTAATTACTAAAGTAAAAACAATCTCGGATAAAAGTGAGATTGTGATATTTCCCTTACCTTAGGTCCAATTTGCTTCGTAAGTGTCTGAAACTCCTGTATAATGATTTAAATAATGTCATTTACTTATTACAGAATCATATTCATTGTTATGATATCTTATATGGTTCACTTATGACTTTATATTACCCATTCTTTTGTAAATTCCATGTTAAAGAGCGTTTTGGGTAAAATTGTTTCATTTGTCGTCTGTGTTTTGACTTGTAATTATTCATATGATCACTTAGATCATGATTACTTAATTCCAGAACATAAAACATGATTTATATATATATATATATATATTCAGGATATACATATATATAACAAATCATTAAAGGGAAAGAAATACACCGTTCATGGAGACGGTAGTCCGTACGTACGCATGAACGCTGTTTTCGTTTCTTATTGAATTGAATGGAATTAAGTAGATGACATACATATAAATATATAAATAAATCCAGTATCATTATTATGTCATATATTTCATTAGTACATATTATATATACTTTATAATCATCCATGAATGGTTAATCATTGAGAATGAATCTCATCGCGTCGTGGAGACGGTAGTCCGTACGTACGCATGAGCGATGATATTGTTCCCATGGTCGTGTAATTGTGTTGAAGTGTTTGTATAATATTTCAGTATCAATATAACTTTATAATAATCATATATAGTTACTCATTACACCATTATACCCATCCAATTAAGGTGGTGGCGGAAAATAGATTACACCACGGCGTGGAGACGGTATTCCGTACGTACGCACACGCGTTGATTTCCTTTTTCCGTAGGATGGATAGAAGGTTAATTAGAGTTGTTTCATATTTATAATAACATATCAGTATATAATAAATACTGATGTTATTAATTTATCATTAAACAACTAAATAAGAAGAATTTGAAGAAGAAAGAAGTTGAAAAGATCGGTAGTGGATATTACCTCTTCATTGGAACGCCTCTTTGAATCCTCCACTTAGGAAACTAAGATTGGTCTTTGAAGAAGACCAGGACCTCTAGGATTATTCTAGGGAAGTGGAGAAGGGATTTTGGCAGGGGTTGGCCGAGCTTGAGTGCTCAAATTGGTGTGAGGAGGAGGGTAAGGAGGTGCCCTTTTAAAAGGGAGGAGAGGGACACCTTAGAAATATCTCAAAATATTATTTTATATCAAAGTCAAAATCGGTTTATAATGGTTCCAAAGGGTCTTATTTCGAAGCTAAAGTGGGGATGGGTCGAAATACTATCAACAAATAGGATTTAGACAAGTTTAGGGTATTATTGTAACCTTATAAATTAGATTTAACTCTAAGTTAAATAATTTAACTTTTACCATGTCTTTTTGTTTTCTTCCACTATATGGTTAATACACTTACTATAACAATCCAAAAGTACCCCAAATTGTTTAATATTAATATATATATCCTTATCTAAGTCATTTGGCCGAACCTTAGATTTTTAGGACTAAAATAACAATTAATAATATACTATTTGATTTAAAAACTATTTTGTGTCAATTTTGACACTATTTGATATATGATTTTTTTGAAAGTCATAACAGATTTATATGATCGAACCAAGTTGATTAAATCAACACTAAGATATCATATTAACCTAGAAAATTAGTGGGATTCATAAAAACTCTCAAATTACATTTATTTGGGTGTTTATAACATCAATTATGTCAATATTTCATTAATAAGATAATTACTACATCATCATTGTGTCATAAATAAATTAAATTATCTAATGTCTAAAAATTACAAATAAAATACCATTTTGTAGGAAATATTTTTATCTTTCTAATGAATATTTATAGTCGAATTTATCTTATGTATAACCCCATATTAAAAATTATTTACTTATTAAACTTTGATTTTAACTATTTTAACCCTTCTTTAAATAAATTAATAATAAATGTCCTAATCTAACTCAAGTGGGACTAAATGGTCATATTTTATTCATAAGGTTGTTTTTGGTCGAATTACACTTATCCAATAGAATTAGGACATGTGTTAGGGTAATAGTAATATCATATTTACCCTTAGTTACCCTATTTACTATTAACCGCGGTAAAAAAAGTAAAAAGTTACTATTCACCAAAAAATTATTTTTATCTCATTGAACCACATTTTACTTACTGATATCAACCGTGTCTGTCGGATTTTCAAAATTCCATTCACAGAAGCGGTAAAATTATGTTTTATGCAAAATTCAGTTTTTAACCTACCACTTAGTGGTTTCACTATTCATCAAAAATTGAAAGTTTTCAGAAAAATACCAAAATTTCACCCTAGGCTAATTTCGGTATTCCAAATCCAAAAATGAAGTCCATTTTGAAAAATAAAATTTATAAAATTTCAAAAAGTGGTTATTACTATTCATAACGGCTAGTTTTAATAATATTTTAATAGCATATCGTTGTTTAGTGAAACTCGGTATTGCGTACGACGCAAGCTATCGAGGAAGGTCGCGATTGTGTGTAAAGTAAGCCAAGCAAGTCAAGGATGCGTGTTGTGAAAGCTCCTTTTGGTGTAGCGTACAATACAAGACATTAATGAAATTAAAGAGAATATTTTTCATAAAATCTCAGGGTGTTACAATTTTTCTCGTCCAACCTCTACCCAATTAAGATTCCTAAATCCCTCTCATCCCCCTATAAGCCTTACCTTAGGCAGAAGGCACTCTAAGAAGTCCTTTTGGTTCAAACCAAAGGAAGTTACCCAAATTAAAGGTAACAGATTCTCTTAAATTGTTTTCTTTTATTATACTTCTCAAACCCCTAAACTCTTTTTAATCCTTACTTTTGTAACAAAACCAGTATCCTAAATATACTAGGATGTTTTTATGAGAAGTATGTGAACTAAAATTACACACACCTCCATCTAATGGATGAAGAAGATAATGTTTCTGTGGATGGAAAACTAACGCCTCACGAAATGATGATTGTTCTATTTTCTCCTACCGCCTCTCATGGTGGCCATTATGATGGCACTGTATTTATACATGATATATATTATGTTTATTATTTCCTTATTCTTCTTTACTTCCCAATTATATCAAGCCTTTATGGTTTCTATAGTGGGTAAATACGATAATCTCATTTGAGGAAGTGCGGACTTCCGCCCCCTCAATGTGATGTGATTCATTAATGCCTTATGTAAGATGTATAAAGGATGGAGTTAATGATATTATATATGATATTATACTGTATTTATAATATACCTATTCCATTAAAATAATAAATACAAATGATTGTAGAGTTCATGCATACGTACGGCTTACCGTCTTCATGAACGGTGCATTTCATTTCTTAACTCCAAATGTTATGTACTACTATAAATACATGTATATGCTTGATATATAATGAATATATATGATATATAAATCATGATTTACATTCTATACGTAATTGAATCATGATATAAGTAATAATAACATCAAGAATCACAAGTCCAAACACATATGATAAATAAGATGATTTTACCCAAAACGTTGATTTAACATGGGATTTACAAAAGAACGGGTAATATAAAGTCATAAGTGAACCATATATGATATCATAACAATGAATATGATTATTTAATAAGTCAATGACATTATTTAAATCATTATACATGATTTTCGGATACGTATGAAGCAAATCGGACCTAAGGTAAGGGATAACTTTTCAAATCTCATTTTTATCCGAGATTGTTTATTCGTACGTATTCACTGGGGTTATATTTATCATCCATGTTCCTATTTTCTAAAAATTATTTCATGTATTTTTAAAGTCATTTTTACCCATTTTTGACTTTTACTACAAGGTATGTAAGTAATCTTTCTTTTGTTTATGTTACGAGGTACGTTTTTGACTTTTCTGGCAAAAGTATGAGAAGAATTTTTTTTAACATATACGACATGAAATGATTTTTACGGTTTTATAAAGCCTTATTTTCATGAAGATTCCTCCAAAATATTTAATAAATATTTTCAAAAAAATATCTTTCTTTTAAAATTTCATGACGTTTTGTGAAAAGAAATTGATTTTGAAGAAGAAAGGATATTTTCCTCAAGAATTCATTTCAAATGTTTTATAAAACCCATTTTTCCATCCAAGATGACATTATTTCATATGTGTTTGTTTCAAGTATAATGTCTCTATGATTTAAATGGTTTCACTATTCTTATGATGAAATTATATCCATTTGTTTAATATTGATTATGTTATGATGGGATGATGTTTATGAAACACAATTTATTCTTTGGGTTATGATGAATGATTTATGTTTATGTTATGGCACAAGTAAGAATGATTTAATTATGAGATGGGTGGGACCTATATCTCCCTCCAATGCACTGGGTAAAGATTTATATCTCATGAGATAGACATGGCTGGAATGGTATGTTAATCTGGTTCAGTGTTACAGGACTGAAACGTGGAGTGAACTCAATTCAGAAAAGGACTTTGTCCACTAAGATGGTCATGGTAGCAATGCCTTGGCTACCATGGAAATCATATCATGTGCTTAATGTTTTGCCACAATTACATGTTTTATTCCAATTCTATTTTATCATGATTAATGTTTCATTATGATATATACCTTACGTATTTCCATGTTTTATGTCATTTCTCAAGATCTTGATGTTTAAACATTGTGTTCATGTTTTTAAGTTCAAATGTATATGGTTTTTTTTATTTTATCCATGCATACCCTTTTTGAGCATTTGAACTCACCCTTTATATGTTTTCTTTTCCCCAAGATATAAAGAAAGGTTTTTAGGTAAGAAAAAAAGGGGAAGATCTTTATGGGAGATGCTGAAGATCTTTCACCATGATTAGAAGATTATGTTCTTAGTTTCGAAAGACACTAAACTATTACGGTTTCGGGGTGTCTGTTTTTTGTTATGTATTAATTATTCCGCAAAAGCAATGTAATTTCCATGTAAGTCCAGATTCGGGTCTCTAGAGTTGGTATCAGAGGAAAGGTTTAGTAAATCTTTGGAAACTGGGATGCAAAAACATTAGTGAGATCCCTAGAGATATTTCTACGGTATGTTTAGGGTTGTCCCTAAGGTTAAGTATAAGTATAGGTTATATTCCAAGAATTACGGTAACGATCTTAGAATTAAACCTAACAAGTTAGATATTGATGTTACTCCCTATTATTATGTTGTTTTACCTATCATTATTTTTGCCTCTCACACTATTCTTTTTGGGATTTAGATGATGGTTGGAACCCAAAGGAACCATGTTGATCAATGTAATGGACAATGAAATGATTGTCCTTCTGAAAAAACCAATGTTATGGGAGATAGAGTGGAAAATCTTATTGATATACTTACACATGCTATGAATCATTCTGTACATCTGAATGAGAAGAGAAGGGAACAATATTCAATTGAGTCCTTCATGAGGAAACGCCCCCCTTATTTCAGTGGGTCTTCTAATCCACTTGTTGCTGAACAATGGATCTGTACCACTGAAAAGATATTTTCCATAATTCGTTTTTCAGAGCATGAAAAATTCATTCTGGCTATTTACTTATTAGAAGGTGAAGCAGATCAATGGTGGACTTTAATTAAGAATACAAGGCCCCCAGGTGAAATTGACTCCATCGAATGGGATGAGTTCAAGAACATATTTTTCAATAAGTACTTCCCTCATATTCTTCGAACAAATATGGAAAATGAGTTCCTTGATCTTAAGCAAAAGGATGATGAATCTGTTGGTATATACGAATAGAATTTTACAAGGCTTGCAATGTATGAATCTGGCTTTATCATCCAACTGAAAGTAAAGTTGATCGATTATTTAGTGGCTTAAAACCGAGTCTTTGAAGGGCATTATCTATAAGAGACTTCAGTAGCTATGAAGAAATTGTGCATTGTTCTATCAAGGTAGAAATAGAAGTTGGTGTTACATATCCATCTCATGGTTTTGACAAGAAACGAAAGATGGAGTTCAAGGAGAAATTGCAGAACAATGGTGAAAAGAAGATGAATGTTTCTTTATGCTAAAAGTGTGGAAAGAATCGTGGTGGAGATTGCCTAAAAGGTACTAGAAAATGTTTTAATTGTTGAAAAGAAGGTCATCAAGCAGTTGGTTGTCGAAGTAATGGGAAAAAGGTTGCTAATGATGTGAATAGAGAAAATACTATAGAGAACTCTCGACCAACACATCAATGCTTCAAGTGCAAGGAAATGGGGCATTATGCTAATAAATTCCCAAATCCATGGGTTAATGATGATCAACGTGAGAAACCTCTTAAGTCAAAGGATAAAGGGGAGTCTCATGCGATCACTATTTTTGATGTTGAGTATGAAAATGATGTTGTATAATGATTGAGTGTTTATGTAATGGGATTTCAAAATAGTATCATGGAATCTCATTTATGGTATTGTGGAATTTTGGAATATATAGGTATTTGTTTTCAATAATTATATGGTACTGGTAACCATGAAAAAGTGATTGAAATATTTTTGGAATGTAGATGAAATGCACATAATGAAGGGATAAGGATAAAATAATATGAGAGTAATCATGAGCTCATGACTAAAATAAGGACAAATTGATATCATTTTTTGAGTATATAGAAATTTCTGGGATTTTGGTATGTGGAAAGAGTTAACTTTTGATAGCATTCATGTTTTCACTAAGGTTAAATGGGTATTCATTTTTCAAGAGAATACATGATTAAGGTATTAACATGATTGGAATGTGATCAACAAGATATTTCGGGGATAAATGACGGTATTCACATGTTAGGTAGATGACATTTCTTGTAATTGTTTTCATTATACTATAAGCTTGGACAGAAGTATTTTGGATAATCCTAAATTTTTGAAATGGATTATGTTGGACATAATTTAGTATTTTTTAAGGCTAGAACTATTTTCGGTATTATCGATGGAATGTCATAATGATTTAATTTTAGAAAAATGACGACCTGCAGGACAAACGACAACCCGTCGCGTTGGACAAGGTTGCAGGAATCCAACTAAAAACCAATGTGCGACCGGCCTTTATCACCTACCACTGGCCTACAGGATGTCCCTGGCTAGTTGAAACTAGTTTTATTTTATTAAGAGGTATGATAGATGAAGTATAACTCCATTTTTGGAACCATATATGAATAATATCACCATATATGGACTTATGTATATAACTTTTTCTAACCTTATGTTTGAGACAGATGGAGTGACCTATCATTCTATCACATGATCCGCTAACACTTCATGGAAAAACAAATTCAACTTCATTTCTTTAAGAGCTGAAGTGGAAATTGTTGAAGACATGAACAACAACGAGATTGTACCAAAATCAGGTAATACTTCGTTTAATTCAAAAATTATTCCACATTAGGGAAATTATCTTGAAAGCCAAAAATGTTGTCCTAGTACTCTTATATCTGATGAATCATATGGTACCTTAGATCATCACAAATCTATGTCTTTTTTATTATTGGATTTTTCATAGCCCTGTTCTCTACCACTCTCCATCAGAACATGATGGTTAGATTTTTCTTCCATATCCATATTTTCACCTATGTTCTCCTATGTGGAAACCCAGTGATTAGTTAATTTGGGTAACCATCACATATTATACTTTAGTTTTTAAATATAGTTTTTGGTATTCCCTTTTTACGATGTGGGTTCTTATTAAAGAAACATTCAAGTATTAAACCATTTATAACCTCGATGAATTTTGAGGGCAAAATTCATTTTAAGGGGGGTAGAATGTAACACCCTGTGATTTTATGATAAGTATTATTTTTAAGTTATTTGATGTCATGTGTTTTATGCTACACCAATATTATCTTGTTCTATACGCAACACCGTATTAGCTTGCAGTATACGCAACACTATTCTTGGATTGTGTTACACATAATTTCAAGTTCGTTTGATAGTAGTCATTATATGCAACATTAAGTGTGTATATATAAATATATATTCAATATATAAATGAAATATGGTTGGATTTTTTTATATGAAACAACAAAGGAGTCTTGCATAACATGCAACCCTGACTTGGCTTGCATTACACGCAATCGCGACCTTCCTCGATAGCGTGTGTAGTACGCAATACCAGGTTTCATTAAACAACGATATATTATTATAATATTATTATGGACTATATGTTATGAATAATATTAACTACATTTTGAATTTTATAACATTATTATTCATCTTACATATTTTCTAGAACATGGTATGAGAATAAAATAAATTTTTCGGGTAAAATAAGTATTTTTCAAAAAATGTAGTTTTTTCGGCTTTTGATGGAACACCCACTTTAAATCGAGTTTTGACATGTTTATAAGTTCAATTTTACAAAATAGAATTCTTCCTTGGAATCAGGATATAAAAATTTAATTTGGATAAATATTTCATATTATTATGATAACTTTCATATTTTGATGAATAGTAAAAACATGCTATATTTTAATTAAAAACAACTTTTTTCATCGCAATAATTTATATGGATAGATTAAATTTTTAATTGGGTTTAAAGTGTAATTAGAATATATTTTTACCATTAAATCCAATGTTGGTCATTGGAATTAATTTCACTTTGAAATTGGACACAAACAAGTTTCAATATTTGGATAGTTATTGTTTATTAAAAACACGCTATTTATTCTGATAACGTTCATTAATTTTAAAATTAATTAATGCCACTTCTATGTTTTGAATTTGGAAAAATAGACAAAAATTTTGAATTTGGGATATCAAATATATCTTCGGCTGAATGTTTCGTATTTTTCTAAAAAAACTTCAATTTTTGAGGAATAGTGAAAACACTGAGTTTTTGGTTAAAACCAACTTTTTATTTAAATAAAAATTTATTTGATTTAAATTTATTTTAGGTCAAAAAATATACATAATACTTATATATGTTCAATGAAATTCATTGGAGTAATTTTATAATAATTTTAGATTTATAAAAAAAAATATTGAACTTTTCACCATCTTTTACCCACCTCATAGGAGCTTTTGCAATTGTTCATATAACATAATTTTACTGCTATTGTGAGTTGAATTTATAAAATTAGAGAGACATGGTAAATATCAAGGAGTAAAATGTGGTTCAATTAGATAAAAATAATTTTTGGTGAATAGTTACTTTTTACTTTTATTTACCACGGTTAAAAGTAAATAGGGTAATTCAAGGTTAAAAGAATATTATAATAATTCAAAATCACCTAAACACTTGTCCAAACCTTATTTTATGAGTAATTGCTGACCATGGGAATCCTTGGGTATATTTTGGGACCCCATGGAGACACTTATGAAAGACAATGACACATTAGATTAATTAATTTAATGTAAAGAGAAAATTTTCATTAATAAAAATCCTTTAGTAATTAAGATTTATAAGGGGATATATAAATTATCGTTTCGACTATAAATATTCATTGGAAAGATAAAATGATTTACTACATGTTGGTATTTTTTTTTATAATTTTTAGATATCAAATAATTTATATTATTTATGATACAATAATGATGCAGTATTTACCTCATTAATAAATGATTTAAATAAATAAGATTATAATGATTAAAATATTTTCCCAAACATGTCCAATTCTGGTTGTATGATTATATTTCGACCATGAGTCATACTATCTTCGACCATAATGATTTTTGGACCTTTTGAAACCGAATATATGTTTATAATAAAATAATATTTTCACACTTTCCCAAAGAGACCCTCCTCCCCCTTATAAAAGCAGACCGTTTCTATCCAATTCCTCACACCTATCAAGCCATTATCCACGTCCAAACTCTGCCCAATTAAGCTCCCTACATCCCTCTCCTCTCCCTAGAAGCCTTACCTTAGGCATAAGGCACTCCAAGAAGTCCTTTTGGTTCAAACCAAAGGAAGTTACCCAAACTAAAGGTAACGGTTTCTCTTAAATTGTTTCTTTTATTCAACTTCTCCAACCCCTAAACTCTTTTTAATCCTTTATTTTGTAACAAAACCAGTATCCTAAAAATACTAGGATGTTTTTATGAGAAGTATTATAACTACACTTACAAACACCTCCATCTAATGGATGAATAACATAATGTTTCTGTGGATGGAAAACTAACGCCTCACGAAACGATGATTGTTCGATTTTCTCCTACCACCTCTCATGGTGGCCATTATAATGGAACTATATTTATATATGATATATATTATGTTTATGATTTCCTTATGCTTCTTTACTTCCAAATTATATCAAGACTTTATGGTTTTCATAGTGGGTAAATAATCTCATTTGAGGAAGTGCAGACTACTGCCCCCTCAAAATGATGTTATTCGTCAATGCCTTATGTGGGATGTATAAAGGATGGAGTTAATGGTATTATATTTGATATTATACTGGAATTATAATATAACTATTCCATGAAAATAATAAATATAAATTAAAGTAGCATTCATGAGTACGTTCGGTTTACCGTCTCCATGAACGATGCATTTCATTTCTTACCTCCATATGTTATGTACTACTATAAATACATGTATATGCTGGATATATAATGAATATATATGATATTTAAATCATTATTTAAATTCTTTAAGTAATTAAATCACGATATAATTAATAATAACATCAAGAACTACATGTCCAAACATGTACGAAAAATAAGATGATTTTACCCAAAACGTTGCTTTAACATGGGATTTACAAAAGAACGGGTAATATAAAGTCATAAGTGAACCATATATGATATCATAAAAATGAATAAGATTATATAATAAGTCAATGAAATTATATAAATCATTATACAGGAGGTTCAGATGCGTACAAAGCAAATCGGATCTAAGGTAAGGGATAACTTTTCCAATATCATTTTTATCGGAGATTGTTTATTCGTACGTATTCATTGGGGTTATATTTATCATCCATGTTCCTGTTTTCTAAAAATGGTGTCATGAAAGTTTAAAGTCTTTTTTACCCATTTTTTACTTTTAATACATGGTATGTAAGGAATCATTCTTTTGTTTAGGTTATGAGGTACTTTTTTGACTTTTCCGGCAAAAGTACGAGAAGAATGTTTTTTTAACTTATACAGCATGAAAGGATTTTTACGGTTTTATAAAGTATTATTTGCATGAATCTTCCTCCAAAATATTTCATAACTATTTTCAAAAAAATCTATTTCTTTTAAAATTTCATGACTTTTTTGTGAAAAGAAATTGATTTTGAAGAAGAAAGGATATTTTCCTCAAGAATTCATTTCAAATGTTTTATCAAAACCATTTTTTCATCTAAGATGAAATTATTTCATATGTGTATGTTTCAAGTATAATGTCTCTATGATTTACATGGTTTCACTGTTCTTATGATGAAATGATATCCATTTGTTTTATATGGATTATGTTATGATGGGATTATGTTTATGAAACCCAATTTATTCTTTGGGTTATGATGAATGATTTATGTTTATGTTGTGGAACAAGTGAGAATGATTTCATTATGAGATGGGTGGGACCTATATATCCCTCCAATGAATTGGGTAAAGATTTATATCTCATGAGATAGACATGGTTGGAACAATAATTCAATCCGTTTCAGTGTTATAGGATTGAAACGAGGAGTGAACTCGATTCAGAAAGGGACTTTGTCCAATAAGATGGTCATGGCAGCAATGCCTTAACTACCATGGAAATCATATTATGTGCTTAATGTTTTTCCACAATTACATGTTTTATTCCCATGCTATTTTATCAAGATTAATGTTTCTTTTTGATCTATGCCTTACGTATTTCCATGTTTTATGTCATTTCTCAAGATCTTGATGTTTAAACATTGGGTTCATGTTTTTAAGTTCAAATGCATATGGTTTGTTTTAATTTCTCCATGCTTACCCTTAATGTGAATTTGAGTTTACTGTTTATATTTTTTATTTTCCCTAGGATATAAAGAAAGGTTTTTAGCTATGAAAACAAAAGGGGAAGATCTTTATCGGAGATGTGGAAGATCTTTCACCATGATTAGAAGATTATGTTCCGAGTTTCCAAAGACACTAAACTATTACGGTCCTCGTGTGTCTGTTTTTTTATGTATTAAGTATTCTACAAAAGAAATTTAATGTCCATGTATGTCAAGCTTTGGGTCTCTACAATTATAATATATTAATCAATGAAAATAATGAATTCATTTTTCCATCAATGGATCTTGGTAAAATAGGTCCACATACATCTGCATGCACCAATTCAAGCACTCTTATTGACTTATTTTCCATCGCTTTGTACGTCTTTCTGATTATATTACATTATTTATATGCATTACATGTATGTATATGATCAAGTGATATCATAGGGATGTCTCTTGCTGCTTCACACTTTAACAGATCTTCTAGAGATCGCTGGCATAGATGATCAAGTCAATTATGCCACAACTTGTTTTCTTCCTCCCTGGATAAAAAGATCATATCATCTTCTCCTATTACAAGATAGATATTTACCTTTGACTTTTTTCACTATAAAAACACTACACCATATTTTCATTTTGTGATAAAAATCTTCTTAGTGAACCATATAGAATTCTCTGAGTCATATAGTTGGCTGACGGTAAGAAAAGTGTGACTGCGACCCTCTACTACTAAGACATATGCACGTCGAACCCCTTTTCCCCCAAACCTTTCCTTTCCTAAGAAAACAATATTCAAGACTTCATGGTTTACAAACTAAAAAAATTATTCTTTATAAAACTTTATTCTAGAAACAATATCCTTATTACAAGTCAAATGGGATGTTCATGCGCTGTTAAAGATCTATACACCATAACGGTCTGATACTTTATGGGAAATTTCAGCAACCACTACCTTCTCTATTCTATTCTTCTTGGCCCATATTTTTTCCTTCACACTTGTAATAGATTGGGAATTTTTATATTTATCATATAATGATGGACCGACTTTATCTTGAAAAGCTGCAAAAATATATTTTTTATTTTCAACTCACCTTTTGGTTTGTTGATCTTATTCTTGCGAAAATTTTGATTATGCTTTGGAAAATTCCACTATATGATCAATGTATAGTATCAATCCATGTGCTAAAATCATCCACACAAAAATTAGTTTCCTGAGAAAAATTTTCTAGAGAACCATTCTATGTTTGGCTTCCACCTTTTTTCTTTTTCCCATTGGTATCTTCTAGCTATAAAACACACATTTTGTGAGTGTCCCATCATTCTGCAGTAATAACACCTAATAAAATGTGTGTTTCTATCTGTCACTTATATAATTATAGTTGTTCCTTGTGTTCATTTAATTTTATAATCTTTATTTGAACCCACATCAATTATCATTTTAGAAATGGGAACTTGCAGTCTGACTTCAACCATGACTTCTTTCTATTTTTGATCAAGACCTAAATCAATTTTAACATCTGAGATCGATTGCTTCTTCTTTATTGCTAAACTACTAGTCTCCTCTTTCATATTTCTAGTCTTTTGAATGATATTCTTTCCTGAGGTCACATTGGGGTTCAAGGTTTTTTTTCTGATTCTTTACTTTTCATCGTAGACTGATGACTTCTTCTTCAAGTTCTTCAATACGCTGGACTTGATCTTTCACTTTGTTATTCTGTCCATCGATCTCATTTTTCTATTCTTAAATCTTGATCTTATGTCTATTAACCTTTTCTGAGCTCTTTGGCTTGGAAGACATTAGGTTTTCTATTTATTTTACCAGCTTGGACTTCTCTTCTTCCTATTGTTGCATGTAGAGTTTGACATCATGTACCAATTTGTTGGTTGTATTTGTTTTTTCTCTCCAAACATATGTCTCTTCAAGAGATTGTTCTATTTCATCTTCCATGTCGACTTTTCCTTAAACTTATTATTTCTAATCACCAACTTCAGTTTCATCCTATTTCTAAGAACTACTGAAAACTTCCACCATAGAATTCTCTCCACAATCTCGTCATCTTTCTATCTCTTCAACCTCCTCAACCTCAGACTCATCTGAACTGTCACATTCTTTATAAAGAAGGTTATTCTTCTTAATGAAAATTTTTCTTGAAATTTTTCTTTCCTTTCACATAGGGTGAAGAATTCTTCTTGAGAATTTTGGCTTCATCAAATTCATCATCTTCTTGGAACTTTTGGGGCACCTTGCTGCAAGATGTCTAACCTTTCCACATTGAAAACAAGCAATTGGATGTTTCCATTTAAACATTTCTTTTTCTCTTTGATGGTTTGGGGAGTGTAATTTCATCACCTCATCTTTCTCTTCTACTTCCTATGTTTCTTCAATAGCGAACTTCTTTATGGATTTAAATTCCACCTCTTTGTATTTCCCCTTTTCCACAGCAGCATTGTCATCATTTTTCATTTCATATGCAATAAGGGTACTGTGAAAGTTATATAGTGTCATCTCTTTCAGATCATTTTCTTGTAATACTAAAACCGTTGTATTGAAACAAGGTAGAAGTTTCCTAAATATGTACATCACAATCTTTATGTCTTTAATGACATCACCATGATCTCACATGTATTCCACTACCACATTTACCGTGTCAAAGAATGCATCAACAGGCCCATTCAGGCTCATTCTACGATATTCATACTTATTCCACAACACTTTTAGATTCTCTTAGATAACCATTATGTCTCCTTCATATATATGAAATATATTTTCCAACATGTAATGTGAGGTTTTTCATGACATTACCTTCGAATAGATAGCATTGGATAGGGCTCCCCCAAAAGCATTGACTCCCTTGGCATCAACATCCAATTCTCTTCACTCGTCTTTGTATAATGCACCATTATTAATATCGGATGTTATATCATGACTTCATATTGTGAACACATCCATTATTAATGATCGGAAGTTGTGTTGCATCCAATTCTTCCATAGTTGAAAAATGTTCCCGTCGAAGATCAGAATCCCTTTATGATTGGTGTCCTCTATTTGAGAGAGATAAAATGATATTAACCTTTCTCTATGATACCAAATTTTAGTCCCACAAGGAATGATGCCCTTAGAGAAGTGGGAATCATGGTATTATAGATTTAAACCTCTGCCCCTTTGGATCTAGTTTCACCGTTAAGCAAAACTCTCTTCGCTCTCTTTTTTGCAGAAAAGTATAATTAGAGATTAAATAATTCATAGGACACAAAAAAAATTTCTTGGTTCAACCAGACAGGGCTACATATAAAGAGTATACAATGACGATGTGCTGATGTTCCAAATCCACTATAAGCATACTTATGTTTACAATGTTTATGTCAGACTCACTATCCCTTCTGGTTTACAACCAATCACAAAATGAATGATCACTGCTCTCTCAACTGAAGTGTTCTCACTACTTCTTCAGAAGATACACTAACAATTTGTAGACTTATAGGTCTCTACATTATCACAAATGAATACATCTTTCTCTGTACATAGATTCTCGGTTGAAGTTCCACATTCTTCCAATGATGAATACAATTTTACCATGGGTGTAGGAGGCAATCATCCAACTTTCGCACAACCCTATAAGTAATAGGGCACTTCTCCAAGCTGGGTGTGCTTCTCTATAATTTGGTGTGCTTCTCCAAGCCTAACGCGCAAGTTTCACCTAACCACTTACATGACACTCCCTTATCCTACTTACAAATTGGGCGACTCACACCCTTTTATGCCCAAACTAATATTGGCGCACAATTATCAACCATCACACAACTTCTAGATAACCTTATACTTGAGCACCCAGACCACCACTTGCGCGCCCAAAACTACTTGCACGATAGGAGATCAAATTTTCTATAAGTGTTGAACTCCATAAAAAATATGGAGGGTATCTCTCTATTTATAGGCATTTTGGGCTCCATGAGCACTGCATGCAAGTCTCCTCCTGGCGTGCAAGTCTCGTCGACTGAGCCTGCGTCGCCCTTGTCACCTAGTACACCCAAACCAAAACTTGGGCACCCCTATTTCCTTTACCATATTTTGATGTTTTGATCTTTAAAAACATATGGTTCAAAAGTTTTCAAGCCTCCAAGAAACCAACATTCATGTCCCTTTTCCAAAAATACTTATCACCATTTATCGATTTTGAGGCACAAAAATTTGGAAGACACTGGAAAATGATGACACCTTCTGTATTCTCTTTTTGTACCACCTCCAGATCATCCATATCTTTTACAAGGTTCTTTTTTTGGTCATAGATTGTCAATAACATCTCTTGAACTCGAAAAATCACCATTCATGCCCCCTTTGTCAACAAATTGAACATCATGGTATGATTTGTGATCAAACACAGTATGGAAGCCTAGTTTTTCAATGAACATAATCACCTAAAAAATGAATCAATGATACCTTGAGGGATTTTTTCCATACATGTTTCAATTCTTGATTCAACTCTACCATACTTGTGCAGGTTGAAAAAAAAACATTCATATTCTATAACACACATATAAATCCCCCACAAAACTGAGTTTTACATCCCATATTATGAATAGGTAGAGCTTCCATAGGTGTCACTACTGGGGGGATCATGGGAGACTCAAGGCACAAAACCGTAGGAGCATGGTCATCACCACCTTTAGGGAATGCAACTAGAGGATATTATGGATAAAAGATACTGCAATTACAAACACGAACCTCATAATGTCTTTAACCAACAAAAAATTTTGAATATAAGAAACTAGTAGAGGTATAAATCCCTCCTATAGAATTAATCATGCCTCCCCACCTACCTCCAATGCCATGTCTATATGGTATAAGAGACTAAAATGGCCATAAGAATGTAAGTGATACCCCACTACCCACTACTAAAGCTACGTTCATGTCTATGTCTCTGTGGTAGATATATATATATATATATAATATGAATTCCCTTAATTTAAAAGTCATATTAATTTGAATTTGTTCTTGTTTAAAAAATTAAATAACTTTTAATTGGTTGAATTAGATAGATTAGCCTTTCCAATTCATAAAGACCAATACTCTTCCTGAACCAAAATATATCATCCACTTAACATGCACCATAACATGTTCCGTCCCATGAAACCAATGGTCCATGGATAAATGTTCCATAATTGACTGCTTAATGTATTAGATTCAACCTATTTAGAAAAACACTATTAGTTTAAGGCAGAAACATTATGTATCAATTATGTTATCAAATTATTATAAGAAGTGTCAGTACAATTCAAAACATATTCAAGGAACAATCAATATCCAACAAGAAAATGCAAGCTAAAAATAAATGTGGCATTAAAAAAAGAATGGGATATTAGTCTTAATGTGCCTATAATGATGCATGAATATGTGTGATTCCCTTATTTCGTTGGGCCTATGTGAAAGAATATCATTTAAATCATATATATAATAATAACACTATAAAACAAGTGTTCAACCCAATAATGGAGTTGTATCAACCATAAATGGATCATCATTAACCATAATTTTCCATCCCATGTACTTTGGGTTTCCCCGGTACATGGGTTAGCTATATCCAAGTACAGGGTTACTCCCATATTCATTTAACTTCAACTCTCCTATTTAATACCCAAAAATTAAGACAAAAGAAAAATAATGCTCTGATTCCACTTTCTAACATCATGAACCAGGGACCACTTAACCCATTCCCTGAGCTAGTGGGCCCCACAACCTCAAGTGCACCTCCCTATACATTGGAGGTTTCTGACTCAAAGTGAGGGTGTATATGTTTTATGTGGAGAGACTATATCATCATATCATAATGTAACAATGGAAATAAAAATAAATATACAATATAAAAAGAAAATATAACTGGATGAACATAAAAATAAGTGTGGAAGCGTAAATAAATAACTAAACAACTGAACTTTAATCAAAATCTACTTGGTAGTGTCAAATACATGGATTTGTGTCATAGTAATAATAAAAATGGAATCATGGGACAAAAATATAAAAAAGCGTAAAAAGAAAAAAAACTACTCCACTAGCATGTCAAGAGAATGCTCAGTCATCTACTCTTAAGCTTCTTATATAAGCTAAGAGTATAAAAACAAATAACAAGGCCCTTGCCCTTATCCGTATCTAAGTTCATATATTCCTCTCAAGTACTAATGGCATCCCGAGTTGGTTTTGAGATAATAATATAAGTAGGCCACCACTAATGGTGTCTATAAGTAATCCAAGTAGGGATCATAACAAAACAGTGTGCAAGAAATAGTAATTAATTAACAAGTATGAATAAATAAATAGAATCCCGCTCAGGTTCCAATAGGACACATGATAGCTCTACCTGATTAGGCTCATAGATGGAATGAATGTATGATCAATAACTATATATATAGTAATAATATTTATATATATAATATGGTTATATGTTGCATCCACTTATATGAACTATGTATGTGTAGATGTAAGTGGCTTATACCTAGGTTACTAGATGATGGATGGAGCGAGGTGTAACTCAGTCATCCATTACCATTGTAATGACTATATAAGCTCAAACTATAGGGTACATTCCCTACAAATGATACTTAGTGGGAGATGTCCTGCTCATCGCTTGAGATGGTAAGTGTGACATAATGTCTACACTCTAATAAGGGATGAGGAATATCAAACCCATTGTCCAACTAACGTTAATGGTGTGGGACTTCATTCTCAACACCCAATATATGCGAGTGTGATACCATAATTATTAATAAAACCATTACCATTGTACAAAATACAATATCTAGGCATATCCATATTTATAAAATAATACATGAGAAAATACCTCTAATATATCCCATTAATAACATTCAATTACAAACATGTCATTAAAATTTTCAATAAGCATTTTATAAGGTGTAAAAAAGGTGTGGTCTAACGACTATTTACAAGTCATTTCAAATAATCCATTTCATTTAATTCATTCACTTCATTTTGGGAAAAGCAGACCATCATGTATAATCCATCCCACATAATTCCAACCATTTAATTCAATAAATCATGGAAATTACATTTACAAGGATCAAAGGGAACTTATAAGGTAACATGTTCATTAAGGAAATTTTTTACATAGGAAATTAAAATTCCATATTATTCTAATAACCTAGGAGGTTCCTTCAGTTCATCAAAAAATATATAATAGGGGAAAATTCATTTATAATTTAATCCAAAAGTGGAATAGAAGGTTTATACCTTTGGAAAAATTAACCACAATGGTAAATTCAACTTGGACCCCCCACCAGTCATCCAGAGATTGAATAAACAACCTCTAAACCACTAAATAAGGGTCAAATATAGTGTATCTTGGGTTGTTGATAAAATTGATATGATAAACTCAACTAAAAAGAGATTCTTAGAAAAAGTCAATGTGCTACACAAAATAATGACTATGAAACATCAAAAATCTTGGGGAAATTGATGGTAACACCTACATCAAGGTTGCAGAAGACTCCTCACTCGATATCAGCCTCATATTTGGAGTAGGTTGGAATAAATATAAGAAATAGTAAAAAAACGCTAAAAATAGGGCAAATGAGATTGCACCTAAACATCATGACAGTTTCAAAGATAAACGTAGATTTGAAGGGAGATGATTAGAGACCTCACTTTATTAAATACATCGCCTTCTATGGATCTAGAATTAGACAATGGATCAGATTGATTTCTCAATGCCTAGGTTAAAGGAGATTTGAGCTCAATGTGAGTAGGAGGAAGTGTTGCACTCTAGAAATGAATAAGAGGAAGATGGGAATTAGAAATTAGGGTCATTAAGGATATTTGGTCAATTCACCCTCAAAATTAGGGTACCAGATTTTTCCCACATGGTTTATCAAAACCATTTTCAAAATGTGAAACCTTCACCACTAAAGGATGGACCTTTCATAGTTATAGTTCATGGTTTCCTATGTCATGTGTAAACTGTGAAAAATGCCTATATTACAAACATGTATTTCCTCAAATGATCATCCACCCTATGTCACATGGTTTTAAAAAAATCGCGTGGCCCCCAAGTCTCTACTATTTAAAAACACATGATTCAGGGAAACTGTGTGGGCTGGGCTTCATGGTTTCTCCTAACCATGCGGACTAGTCCTTTCTTCCCATTTCGGGGATCTAGGCTCGGAACCAGCCTCAGATACACCTGAGTCCTCCTTGACTTGATTTGGTTTCATTATTAGGTCCATTTATAGGAATTTAATTCAAAAAAAGATCTATACCATCATGAAAATATGGATCATTTTTATTTATTTTAATTAATTGAAATGAGAAAACATTTTTCACTTTAAAAAATCTTCAAAAGGAAAAAATTTGTTTAAAGCGTAAAAAAAACTTATACTCAAATAAATTATAAATATGATTTAAATGAAATTAATATAATTAAATATAAATAAATATTAATTGTTTTAATTTTTAATGAAATAATAAGAATTATACGACATTTAAATTATGAAATATATTAAAATAAAAGATTGCTTTACAAAATTCCATATTTTCACTATTCATGGATAAATCAATATTTTCTAAAAAACCCAAAAATTTAAACCTAAGTTAATATTTATACGATGATTTAAAAAAAGTATATTAATTTTATAAAATAACGTTTCTAAAATATTCACAATTTAATTTTAATATTTACTCACAAAAATAAATAAAAATAAATTTTGAAATAATTTTTTTATTAAAAATTGAGTGCCAATTTCCTAAGAATTTAAAAATAAATTTATATTATGAGAACCTTTATATCTATTTCATATATTATTTAATTCTATTCAAACACTCCAATTTAATGTCTAGGTTATAGTGGTCATATTTAAATATTAATATGTTAATAATACGTTGTAGTTCATTTAATCTCAGTGTTGTCTGTTGTATACACTATCAGACCTAATTTTTTTATATCTTTGGGTGTAATACATTACACCATATACATCCATTAAAAAACACTCAAAACACATACTAATTATCTTATAAATCGTAAAACCATACATTACTTGTTGAATCATTAATGAATGTGATGAATTATATTGAACCTATATAAGAATTAGTTAGGATTGGTCCCCAAACATCTTTGTGAAAAATTAATAAGTTATGAGATATATTATTCATTATAATAAAGTTTAATGATACCCATGTCCAATTTATATGAATATAAATCCTGTAAATTAGGACTTTAGTGATATCAAACTTTAACACACATGTTGTCCCACTAGGATCGGTGCAACACTCTATAGAGGGGGATTGATATGGTCAATCCTTAAATAAACATAATGAAAATCCTATCTATTACATATTAACCTATTTGATTAATGAATATCACAAAGTTATATATCATTTGGATCTAACATGAAATTATAAACACTAACACATAACAATGGACACTAGGATTTTATGATGGGTTCACCTCCAATGTGCATGAATACATCTTCAGTGTGTAGTGTTTTTTATCCCACTTTCACATGGTTCCTATTTTTTATCAATAAGGAAATAATGTAGGGTTATATCCTTGGAACCATATTCCTGGAGAATACTAGGTATGAGGAAAATATTATGTTACCATATTTTACAAATAAATGATTTGGCATGCTTCTCTTAAAGTTGATCAGTGGTAAGATGGAGTCTCTCCTTGATGATATAGATATGTTATCCTTCTTAAAAATGTATTAATCAACTCGGATGAATTAAATTTATATATAAATTATGATATATGATATTTTAGGATAGTATCATAAATCATACATTATGATATAATAATATTATAGTCCAACCATCTAACTATTTTTCTTCTCCCACTCGAATGATATCCAATGGAAAAAAAGGACTATCTACCTATATTATTAAAATTATTAAACACATCATGATGAAATATTTCTTATAATCATTGGAAATACTTCCTATTAATGCAAAATATCTTATACTGATGGCCATTAATTTACTCTATCTTCGGTATAAAAGTTTCTCTCAAATGAATTACAATATCTGTTTTATATTCTAATAATAGTTCTCATTTTCCTTATTTTCCATTTTATACTCTATTGTACTATTAATATTTTTCATATATTCAATATATAAACCATTAAATATCATAATTTAAAATATTACAAATATTTTTATCTTTAAAAATTTTTAAAACCAAACACCTAAAATATCATTATAATGATTTCTCTTCAACCTCCATGTGATATTTAAAATTATCTTGGCCTTCTTACATAATAAAAGCATGCCTTTAATTTATATATTTTCCTAAAAACATATATTAAACATATCACATTTTTATTGGATACCTCATGAAATTGATTATTTAGGTTTTTCATGGGATCTTCATGGAATCTCCTAGCACATCTTGAAATAGTTGGTTTTATTATTTCAGAATTGAGCCATAGGTCCATGGAATGAAAATGAATCATGAATCTCTCTCTTTAAATATATTTTTATCAAACACTATTTCATGACACTCCCATAATTATGTGGAAATATCAAGAATAAAGTAATCCATATTGGCATGTTATTTTTCCATAAAATATTTCAAAGCATAGAAATCGTCAGCATGGAATAGAAAAATTCTTCTAAAATTCTCCATGAATCATGGAATTTATTGTATATTAATATCAAGAAAATTTTTATATTTAAAAATTTAATTATAACATAATGTTCTTATAATTTAATGTTATTTTAATTTTTTACTCTCAAGGATTACTTCCATGTATCCAATTTATCTTTGAAAAAAATTTATCTTCAAAAAATTATTTTGTAATTTCCAAAATCCATATATTTTGGAAATGTAAGTTATTTTTATAAATTATATAAATGAATCCATATTTTTGGATATTTTAAAAATTCTATATCATCTTTTTTAAAATAACTCAAATATGTTTCCTCTTCCTTAGATAAAATTGTACATAATAGAAGATTATGTTTTTTCATGGTATGAGTTTTCTAATTTTTAATCTACACCTTCTAATTGAATATTATATATTTTCAGATGAATTTTTCAAATATATAAAACTCTAAATGTTACATTTAAATATCATGGAAAATAATCCAACAAGGATCACGGATTTTCTAATTTGTTAATTCTACTAAATAATTAAATTTACAAATTGAATACCTTTTCCAGTTTTTGTTTTCTACTCATAGAGTCACTTTAATTTTTCATATTACTTTTCTTAATTCCACAATGATATAATTACATAACTTTTTAACTATTATAATAACTTATTTAACTCTTATGAAATATATTTATAAACTATAAGTTACTATGGAATACCTTTAAATTAACTTTTATATTCACAAGTGAAATTACAAAGCACAAAAATACCTTTTTAGATTCATATTAATTTTCCCAGCATCATCAAAATGGATTTCAATACAAATTTAAATCATTATAAATGATTATAAAAATTAGATATCATTATCAAACTATTCTCCATAATTTATTCTTTGTAGAGATCTAATGTCCATCAGTCATCATATTTCATAGAACTCTTCTTAAATTTTGAGCTTCTAACAGACTTAGTGAGTGCAACAATATACCAAGTCACTTTTAAAGTATGAGTATGTATAATATTTTCACGATACAAATAAAAATATTTAAATCATCTTCAACTATATTTTACAAATGAGCATTTTATATAAAAGGTTATTATTGACAGCGAATCAAATATGTATCCATTATAAGCAATGGAAGAAAATTTTTCATATTCCGTATAGATCATTCATGAAATCACCATATATCCTCTTATTAATAGATATTTATCTTGGATAAACCATGAGGTAACTTCTAAATTTAATCGGCATGGTTCTATAATCTTGAAAACTTAGTGTTTATTTCAAACCTAGTTGTGAAATTCAACCTTTTTCTCGTCAAAATTCTTTGGAACTCCAAACTAATTCCAATATATTCTTATAAATAATTGATATCATAATTATTTACTTCATTTTTATTAAAATCATATATAACTCAGTAAAAATTGAGTTGATAATCTCTACCTTTTTATTTATTGTCTCTACTAATATTAAAGATTCATTTCAAATATTGTTTATTTTATTTTCTTTTATATCTCACTAATTGAAAACAAATAAAAATATACTTCAGATAGGGAGGTATAAATGCACTTAAAGAAATTTCACATCAATTATTCTTATCTTGGTCAATGTGATTTATACTTAGTTTTTAAAATAAGATTCATTAGTCAATGAAGTGAATATATTTATAAATAAATCAAAATATGATACCAAATCAATGTACATTTCTTTGGGGTTGTCCAAACATCAACATTATGTTACATAATTGGTTGAAAAATTTCACATTGTTTTTTACCGACCCGAATACATACACCCACATTAATACAAATATTTAAAAATTCAAAAAATCACTAGAAGGATAATTTAAGAAATCATCCCTTATATGTCTAAAAAACTTTTAATTTTTATATAAAATTGATAAATTAATCGTCTACTCCATAATAAAAGATTTTATTTTCACAAAACATGGATGATAGAATATGTATACATATCCTTTAAATGGAATCTTTAAGTACTTTCTATAATTTTATATTTTCATGGAATAATAATTTTAGAAGATTCCAAAATTCTCATCCTCAAGGGATATACTCCATCTCTACTTCATAAAGGTAATTAATTCTCTTAAAATATAATTCAATATATAAATTTTTGTATCACTTAAAATGTGGTAAATTCTAGTCATATATCTGATTTTGGTAGCACGATCATCTTCATAAGTTCCCCCTAGAAACTTGCAGCACCTTCAATTCCTTATAAATAATGTCCTCATATAAAACATATTTTAAATTGGAATAATGCAGAACTCCTTTATTATTTAGTATAAGCCACAAGTTTGAGCGTTTCTTCATAACATACAAGTGCAGTGCATTTTGGCTCGAGATTTTGAGGGAACTATTCATATACAATATCTTGTTTTTAAAAAATTTAATCTTCTTAGAAGACATGGTTTCTTTTATTCTTTTTAATATATAATTGAGTGTAATCATCTTATTTACATTTTCCATCAAGGGATATGTATATAATAGATCGAACATAAGTTTATTGAGCATCTCTTATTGATATGGAATGATGATTAAGTAGTTTTTGGATCGATATACAATTATCTTTCACCATTCTCACCACATCTCATGATATCCTTAGTTATCACCTTGTGAAAAACTCTAATGAAATTTGACTTCTTCATGTGGAAAAACAACATTCCCTTTATCACCTTAATTTACTCTTGATTCTTATATTTTACATGAATTTCCCAATTGAGTTAGCCATATGATCATTAATTTTTCAAAATCATGGTCATCTTGATTGGAACATCCATATGGATCCTCAACAATGTCCTCCACCAATAGAATTCTCTAATTTCCTCAGTGAACTGATTCTTCCTTTTTATTTTGTTTCATAAATCAACATTGAAACTCATGGATTGATTTCAAAATTACACAACGTATCATATTTTTACACAATAGAATAATCACATTCTCTATTATACATCAATTTTTTATCAAATATTTATCTTAAATAAAATTGATGTGTTTGATAACATATATCACATACAGAACCAACAAAAAGAATTCATGATAGAACCATTACAATAAAGATATTGAATTGGTGGGTATAAATAAATGTAACTAAATTATTATTTTTTTAAATTAAAATAAAGGTAATTTTTAATACAAGTTTGTGGATAAATTTCCATTACTATAGTTAAATGAGTAAAAAGATCATTTTATCTATATTTCTTCTTCCAAATTAGATTTGTATGCCCTATATATTTTAATTTAACGGAAATAACTATATTACGGTTAACTGATGATAAATTATATTGCTTATATTTATAATATATTAATACTAATTTAAATATTAATTGATAGGAAATAATAATAATAAACACCTAATCTAAAAAATAAATTCTCTTATGAAGTTTTTTCACCATGTATTATAATTTATATTAATATTTAATTACCTCATATTTAGAAATTTAATTCTACTAAATGGATTATTGATTCATATTCATCACATTAAATTTTTTTAAGTTTCTTCATAATATTTGTTTTTCAAAAAAACATTACAATAGTTAATTTCTTAATCAAGGTTAATATAGATAAAAATGGGCAATTTTATGATATTTGATTTCTTTATATTCACAAGAATATAAAATTAATTTTTTAAGTTGCTAATTAATTTTCACAGTTTCACCATATTTTCCCCACATAACTCACATAACTATCATGAAACTCCATTCTTACCCCTTATATTACATTCATTTCAATAGAAAATTCCCACTTTCTCACCTATAAAAGGAGGTCATTTGCACCAAATTCATTTCACAATCCAATTCTAAAATTACCTTTAAAATACTCTCATATTACCTATCATATATTTATATTCTATGTTTCGAAGACCCTTTTTCCAAGAAGGCAACTTCAATCCTCCATTCCCAAGAAGCTTTTCATGAGGAGACTTAATCTCACAACATGATTATTATCTAGTGTGTTAATTTAACTTATCTAACTTTATCTTCCACACACATACAAAACTATTCTACCCATATTAATATAATTACAAAATTATTTGTAATGAACTAACATAGGATACCATCTAAACCGATACATAAGCTGATTTCCCACTAAAATGAACAGCGTTCCCAATCCCCATGGGATGGTTTAAAGCACCTGGACATCAATAGAACACCATTTGGAATTATTGTTCCCTCAAAATATTATAATAAAAGATTATAATGTCAAAAAATCATTAGATATATAAATAAATAAATACATATCAAAGTAAAAAATAAATAATAAGAAAATTGAAAGTATAACATAAAAACCAAAACCCACCTTCTGCTGGTACATGACCACCCACAGTTTCCCAAGTCATGCACCATTGGTCAACCATGCATGGAACCACATAAGAATGAGAAATAAATAACACCTGTTATAAGATCATAAAGACTAAAAACACCAAAATGTATAAGAATAGTGCCATATAAAGAGCCCAGTATGATTCCACCCAAGATTATATGTATTTACATCATATGTTAATTCAAATATTATAAAAGAGGATTAAAAATAAAGGGGTAATATATTAGCTTAAAATGCATTTTTTACATTTAAAATTAATTTTTCTAATTAAACATACAAAACAGGTCATTTCACCATTTAAAAACTAACAATTTTATTGATAATATTTGAAAACCATTTAACCTATAAATATAGATAATTAATAAAATTTGAAAATATACAATTGATATAGAAAGATGAACAATAGTCAATACATTATAGCCAAGGTACATAATAACATTAAACGAATAAATAAAGGAAAAGTTAGCACAAAATAGTGAAAAAATGTCGTCTTGTATTGAGTATCAAGTATATAGATGTAATGGGTACAAACAATGTTGGATAGTGTTTCCAAATCATAATATATAATCAAATTACAACATGAATAATTTCCAGGCATATATCTAGACTCATAGGTCTCTGGAAAACTAGTTCCACAAACACATGATTTCCTAAACACACATTCATTGCATGAACCCTACATGTTGTCTATTGGTAAACTAGAATGGTGTGATTCCACTAGTGAAGCATATATCTAGGTCATCCCATCTAACATTCTAGGTTCTCATGATTGGTCAAAAGAGGTGAGTGAGATAATCGAGTTATGACGATCACACATGGATCCTTAATAAACAGGGGAATTGGCTCTAATATCACATCTAACTCTCACTTTATAATTCCCTCAAAGTAAATAATCCCTTTTTAAACACCCAATAATGGAAAATATAATAATCAAAATGTTTCATTAAGGTATTATTAAAAGAGAGGACCACCATAAAGTTCCAACCATTCCATCAAGAATCATCTATTCAATTAAAATCCATTTAAAAAATTCCCTCATTCAAAAAGGGTAACCATACCCACTTCCTTTCCTAAATCATCATTATAATTCAAAAAGGCCTTTAAAATAATCATTTACTTCAAATCATCTATAAAGTATTTAAATAAAGTATTAAAATTGTAAAAGGATTGAATAATTTTCAAAACATGGGTATACAACCTATTTTCATGTGATCGTAGACTCAAAATACCACAAAAATATAGAAATATCCAACAAACTCAAGGCTAAAATATCCTTTAAAAATAAGGAATCAAGGAGAAAAAATATCACCATATGAGGATCACTGCTTTGATTCTCCCTATGATCCGCCAAGAGATGAGGTTTAGGTAGCCAAAATGGAACTAGAGGGATCCAAAAAGTCAAATAACTGGCTTATATTCTAGTGGTAGGAGTTTAGGGTAAATTAGGGATCTTTACGGAATTTAATTGAAATTTTTATGGTATTTAATTCCCCTTCCCATGCTTTCCTGGTTAGGTCACAAGATTAGTACTAAGCATGCACCAAATCGTGCACACAAAAGAGAAGAACTATTAGAGATAAAAACATATGCTACACACTTAGTTTAACGTTTCAAAAACCATACTACCCCCTTTTGTTTAGGTTGAACACTTTATCAAACCATGATCAAACCATCTAAAAACCATTCACATTCCCATAAAATATAAAAAAAGATTGAAAATATACCAAAAACAACCATAGAAAAGATACAATCATTGGGTACTCAAATCAATCAATCAAAATAAAAATAAAAATTAGTAACAAGGTATTACAACATTCCATTAATAAGACTTTATATCCCTAGAAATATTATTATCTGAAACATAGAACATTAGAAAATAAGAATAATTCCATCACTCATCTTATGAGGTGGAAGGTCTGTGGTAAAGAATATAGACTCACCAAAAAGTTAGAAACTCACACAAAACTCTAATATCATCACATTTCTCTAAACCTTAAAATGAATGGAGACAAAACAAAGGTCTCCCTACCATTTTAGGATTCACAAAAATGGTGTAGCATAAGAAAAGAACACCCCTTAGGCCCAAGGAACAAACCTTAACAATTCACTGAGGAGAAACATCTATGATAAAAAATCCACAATAAATGTAAATAATTTAAAAGGATTTATACCATGGATATATAATCTATGGTAACATAGGATTTCCAACACTAAGCCTCATACCTCAATGAGCTCATCAAATGAAATACCGGTGCTACCAGGTTCTTGGTCTATCAAAAATCCACATCATCCTAGTTACCTATGTAAATTCACAAGGTCTATACATGTCTAAATATTAAGAGGTAAAACATCTTAGTTACTAAAAAATAAGGCACTACACTCTCATAGGAGATATCATCCAACATATCAAAATTGAACTCTAACAATCAATTCAAAATAATGGGACACCAAGGAACAAAATTCTAGATCTCATGAAAAGGAAAGCATTATTACATCAACAATCCACAAATTACCCAAACCATATTACACAAGATATCATCACAAAGTTAAAAAGTTTTCAGAAAATATATATTCCATAGGAAGTAAAACTCAAATAGTTTTCACTCGCACATCATAAACAACAAGATTGATCATCATCAACCACATTTGGAAACTAACATCTAAAGACTAGAATATCCTCCATTGCATGAAAACATTCACTCCAAGGCTTATTTTTGGAGAACTATTATAATGAAGAATATTCTAATTCATAGAATGGAGCTGATATTCTTAACTAAGACATCCCTTTTTGGTCTAACAATGTACACAACATCTTAAGGTGACTTAAATGGTCAAACCATTTACAAACTCTTGGATATTTCAAGCACAATCACTTTTGAATTCCAATTGATCCACATTGTGAACATTTGGGAGGAATATTCTTTCCAAGAGATAACTATCCTTTCTCAACCATGAATGAGAAATTTATCCATTAATGTTGTCTTTATAGCTCTACTTCTGTTGAGAAATCTTTATTGAGAATCCACAAGTAAGAGATCAAATCATCTGAAGTCATGATGGTTATGAAGGATGGGTTAAGACCTTTGATGAAATAGATATACTTTCTAAAATCATTATGAACAAGCTCTGGTATGAAATATACCAAATGTGAGAATTTATTAGCATACTCTACAACTAATATCTCATCTTTACCAAAACCCAAGAACTCCTAGACTTTCTCCTTCTTCACCTCCTTAGGATATTGGCACTGAATGAAGGTTGAATCTTAGAATTCCCAATATATTAAATCATGCATAAAATTAGGAATCACAACTTCCGACCACTCTTGTCTATTTCCCTCAAATAAGTAGTTAATATACTTAACCATCAATGCATAAAGAGTCTTTAGAAAATCAAAAACACTATCTCCTTCGACATGCTATAATAATACCACAGTATAACATTTTTATCCTTTGTAATACTTTTTATGAAAATATAATAATTCAATTATAAAGTTCAAAGGCTTCAAGGTCTCCTGCTCCACAACTTGGTATGGAGTCCGGGTAGAGTCATCAAAAAGAAATTCCCCCTCTGGAAAACATGAACTACCCTGAGGACCAGACCATTGGAATAACATTTTATCTTTCTTGAAGGAATTTCTAGGATAAATTTTCGTACATCACAAAACATAGACATATCAACTCATGAGTAATAGAAACAATAAAAACAAGGCAAAAACTTCCACAAAATCCACAAACAACTTTATTAAAGAATCATTGATTTCAAAACAAACAAGATTTAACCATTTATAAAACATTACTCTATCTTTTAAAAATTATAAATCTTGTAATCAATCCATTAAAATTTTGAAAAAAACGTTACCAACTTATAGAAATCTATTTATGATTTCAAAAAACATTAATTTTATTTTTCTATTTTCAAAACCATTCTCATTTTAAATCCATTACAAACCAAAATTCCTTCACAATATATTATTTGTCACATAATACAAGAGGCTTTAAAAATCATCTTTCGAACCCAAAAATTTTATAAAATCACTTTATGGTATTTAAAATCCCTTTTCCAAGCACTCAACAAATTTTTTTTAGGAATCAAATTTGCTTTTCAAAGAGGATTTAAAATTATCAAAGGGAGATTAAAGATGAAACAATCACATAGGAGCATGAAATAACTCACATCCATAACCCACATAACCATCCTCACATAATTAAATTAACTTGTCATAAAATGGACATGGTTTCATGTTTAGATTCAAGTTAGAACTGTAAAAGTCTTAGTTGTATGGGATGGTAAACAACAAACCAACCACTTTACTGCTCATGGGTGGATTTCTAGATCATTCACATCAATTCCTCAAACTTTTCCAGACCAGGAAAACATTTTGTGACTGTGTTCATCCATCCATTCTAGTTCCAAAACACATAAGTGATTCCCCAAAACCAACATAGTCTCATTGTGAAGATAAATCCAATTTTCCATCAGGGAAACAATAACTTAAAAGAAAGTATCAAGTCCCCACATCCATAGTAACTCAAGTCTCATCATGTGGAGGTGGTGATAAATCCCCCACTCAGGAACTTCCTTTGGAGTCCTAAAACATTACTAATCTTTTTTATACCATGACTCATCCCAAATAACATAAGGATTTCAAATAAAGGTAATTCTATTTAGGTACTGACATACTCACATACCATTTTTAATGAACCAACCCATGGTATAATCAAAACTGATACCCAAGACGATTTGCCAATAACTTTATGAGTGTTCTAGATCTCCATAGGTTGGTAACAAGCACCTGGGCATCAATATAACATCATTGGGATGATTTCTCCATAAAAAGATTATAATAACAAAGTAAAATTATCAAACATCATCAAATATATAAATTAATACATACATATCAAATTATAAAAGAGACACTATGAAAACTGAAATTAGAACATAACAACCAAATCCCACTTCTTAGTGGTTTATCCCCTCCCACCATGCCCGAAGTCACTAACTGTTGGTCACCCAAGCATTATCCCACAAAGGGAGAAGAAAGCACGAACACCTATTATAAGATCATAAAGGATGAAAACACCAAAAGTTACATGCATGGTGTGAGTTAAAGATCCTAGTAAGATTCCACCAAGGATTCTATTGAGTTAATTCTTGAGGTAATTAAAATATTCTAAAAAACTTGTACGAATAATATTGTAATAGTATTAGTTTAAAAATAGAGTTTTAAACATTTAAAATTCATTCATCAAACTAAACCTACAAAACAGACCATTTCACCATCTAGAAAATAAACATTTTTTTGAAAATATTTGAAAACCATTTCACATGATAAAGAAAGATAAAAAAGAAAAGGTGAGAATGTGAACCTGATATGGAACGATGAACAAGACTCAATACAGTATATTTAAGGAGAAAAATAACTATAAACAAATGAAGAACGGAAAATATGGTTCCCAATAGTGACAAAGAACATTGTCATGTATTGATTATAAAGTATATGGATATCATGGGTAAAATATATGTATGATAGTGATTCCATATTAGAATATCTAATAAAATCACAAAAAAATTAATTTTTAGGATTATATCTAGTCACACAGGTCTCATGCAAACCAGCTCCATGCACACCAACTATCCTAGTCGCATGTCAATATCTTGAATTCTTAATATTCTCTATATATCCACGAGAAAGGTGTATGTCTAATATTGAAGCATATATATAGGTTATCCCCTATTACTATTGAGGTTCCAATGACTAGTAAAAAGAGGTGAGTGATATAATTGAGTAATGAGGATCACATAGGGATCCATATCAAACATGGGAACTGGCCTTAATATCACATATCACTATCACCCACCAAATTCCCTAAATTTAAATAATATCTTTTTCAACAGCCAACAATGGGAAGTATAAAAATCAACAAGTTATGTTAAGGGATTTTTACAAGAGATTATTATTATAAAAATACAACTGGGCCATCAAGAATCATAAATTCAATTAAATTCCCTTAAAATAATTTCAAATTTCAAAATGGATAACCACACACACTTCTTTTCCCAAATAATCATTATAATTTTGAACGGGCCTTTAAAATAATCATTTGTTTGAAATAATCTCTATTTAATTTAAAGGATGTGTTATAAATTCAAAAGTATTGAATACTTTTCAAAACATGGGTTTACAACCTATTTCCATGTGAATAAATCATTTATTTCAAATAACCCAAGATAAACCATTTAAAAACAAGGGTAAAATCATTCAAATTGGTTTATTTTTTCATTTAATAAATTCAGTCATTTTAAAAAATTTATGAAACATAAAATAGTTCAATTATTTTAATTCAAATCAATTAATTTAATTTTATAAATCAAAAATTGGGTTAAATCCCTCAATTAAACCAAAAAATCCTTTTAATTGTTTTTGAAAATAAATCAAAATAATCATGGAATTAAATAATTCACAAAAATGTGATAAAGATCAATATTGTAGTCATTCAATTAATTTCATGTTCAGTTTGAAGAGAATTGGGTCAAGAAGCATTCACAAATACTTTCAAGGAGAAACTTTATAGAACATGTGTTAAATTAATAATCATATATCAATGAATTATCAAGAAATAATGAATTACAAATTGAAGGAGAATAATATAAACACCTGCATGGAATATTTAGAATTTAACCACAATGAATCTAGGATTTGTCACCTTTTATAGTGATCACTAGATATAATAATATAGATCTTGAAATAATAGAGAATAGATACGAGATTAAAATTCCCACAATAGACTATAATGTTCCAAAAAACACAAGATCATAACAACCTTTTAGAATAAGGAATCAAGAGAATAAGGGAGATCCAAGATCAAGAAGAAAAGAACTCACCATAAGATGATCACTATTTTTATTGGTACTTTTTTCTGCCAAGAGATGAGGATTGGTAGCCAAAATGGACCTAAAGGTCTCCCAAAAGTCAAATATTAATTTTAGGTTCATTTGGGGTGATTTTAGGGTTAATTATGGGATTTTTGGGAATATAATTACAATTTTCAGAAAATCTAATTTTTATTCAAACGATTTACTAGGTAGGTCACATGATTAATACTAACCATGTACCTAACCATCCACCTAACCATGCACCAAAAAATAGGGCCACTAGAAGTGTGTTAAACATAGGCTTCACACTTAGTCTAACCATGTCAATCTGTACAAGCGCCCAAAAACCTTCAAAATGTTCGTAAAAACACCTGAAACAACCGATGAAGAGATACAATCATTGGGTACTAAAATAAATCTGTAAAAACACATAAAAATATTTAATAAGGTGTTATATTATCATTATTATACTTAAATTATTTTATATTAATTTTAAACCCATTATTTATCCCATTAATAACCATTTAAAAAGTATAAACATCGCTCGTGTTACGTGCGGATTACCACCACCATGAGAGAAATGTTACGTTTTTCATAAACCAACTTACATGACTATTTCAAAAGGGTATTTAATGAATAAATATAGTTTTTATGAAATTATTAATATTATAAAATGATAAATTAATTTCTACATTCTTTTCAATCTTAGAAAAATAAAAATATCATCCATGCATATGAGCAACTACCGACTTCCTAAGCGATATGTTTTATTTTCATCACCACTTCACATGGATGGTTATAAAATATATAATTAATATATATTATATTCTAGATTAATTTATTTAATTAATATGGTTTTTAAAGTATGATAGAAAAAATTCATTATTATTATAAATTATTTTGTTAACGTCGATAAATTATATGAAACATGTTTATCACGTATCTCATTCTCATGAATCATGCATATATTTTATATTAAGTGAACATGAGGATGAATAAATAATTTACACATAGTGATTTAAATATCTTTTATAATTTCTGAAATATTAAATTGGTATCAAATATTGGGATTTGATATCACTAGTACAAAATGTGTACGAAAAAATTGAAATTACTAACATGTGATTGAATAAAATAAATATTAACTAACTAATTCTTGTATATGTAATGACTATAATTGAATAATATAAAATTTAATAGTCTTGAATACAGTTATAAAATAATTTATTAACATTGTTATATTTATTATATGGCAGGTTAAATAGATTTCTAGAACATCAGCAGAAAATGTTTTGAGTTTTTTTCTAATCTCATTTTTTATTCCATTTTGTTATAAATGAATTTAAATGTTGGTAATAATTTTATGGAGTTTATCTATAAAATAACATAGATTTTCTTCTATTTATTTTTGTTCTTTTGTATTTCCTTACAAAATTTCATTTCCACTGGTGAATAATTTACCTAATCTGACTATTATAAGTGAAACTTACCACACCTAAACTATTCAGTGAAGAATATTCCTCTATGTCCATATTAATTGTATGGATGTCATTATATATGCATTAATAATTTATTAAGATAATTATATATTATTTTTAATTAATTTTCAAAAAATTAAAATAATATTTTGTGTTTTCCAGAAATTTTATTTAGATAAAAGTATCCTTTTTAATGTTTTTTGTGTAAACACATTCTTTCACCGTTACGATAATTATTCATTATGAATCTTCATTTGGATGTTTTAAAATGGTTTTGATGGTGATTTTAATTCTTAATTATTTTGAAATTAGAATGGATATTTCTTATTATTTTTAAATGATTTATTAAATACTATTAAAAAGAATATTTTTCATTTTTGTCAAAATCAATTGATGTTGTTTATGAGATATGTTTGTATGCCACCATCCAATTACTTTATTTGAATGGTTTATGAAATGTTATAATGATTTTTTCATGAAAAACATATATTTTATTTGGGTTCATTAAGTGATATTGAAATATGAATGATTTCATGTTCTTAGGAAAAAAATACATATGGTTTTCATTTTGTGTCAGGTGAGACATGAAATACATAGTCATCCAATGCAATGGGTAAAACTTAATATCTCATTAGATAATATGAAATGGAATGAGCAGTGAACCCAATCTACTATGGTACCCTATACACTATGTTTATGGTAAGGGGTATTGAACCCAATCCACTATGGGATTCTAGACACTATGATAATCTTAACAGTTATTATTAACAAAGTATATGATTTTTGTTATTGTGTGTATTACAAACTCTTGTATCATATTTCTATGCATATAATATGATATCATCTCTCATGATTGATTAGTAATTATTTCAAACTCTTATGATCCATGTATTTTTTTATGACAATCATTATTGTGGGACTCATGATTTATGGACTATGACGTATTAGGTATATTATCATAAGTTATTATCATGTTCTCATACCCTTATGATTATCTTAATCTTACTTATAATCTTTAATTGTTATCTCCCCTATTTTCCCTTATTAAAAATATGATATCATTCCCCCTTATGTTTCCTTTTCCCTAGGCTATAAAAAAATGTATTAAGTAGGATATGTCAAATAAGTGAACTATGTGAGAGGAACTTTTGGGAGTTATTGAAGAATGTTTTTAAATAAATTTATTATATATATAATATCTAAAGGAACTAAAAACCTATGGTTATTGAGTGTTTATTGTTGAGATATGTGTTGACTAATCATATATTTTGATCGTATGTAAATTTATATTGTAATTGGGTCACCTCAATTGGTATCAATGTAAGGTTTAGTTATTTTTTGGATTATGAGTATAAATCCAAACTGAGAACCCTATTGATAAGTCTATGTATAGTATAAAATCATAGAATTTTGGTAAAGTAGAGATAGTGTGGTTTTCTAGGAATGAAATCCCTTTCTGCATACCAATAAGTGGATATAGGCTATGAAATAGATTCACTTAGGGGTAATAAGCCTAAAAATTCTCATTGGTTATAAAAGCTATCTTCAAATAGTGTATGAAAAAGATCCTTAATTGTACACCTTATTAGATAAAGGGATATTCTATAGGAATTAATAGGATCTTTACAAATAATTATGAAGTATTTGAGTATGTTTTTTAGGGTATTGTTAGATTACCTAATAGGAAATAGAAAATTAATATCCTAGATTGAAACATAGAAGTTTTTATATTAGTCTATTGAAATCATTAATGAGACATTTCTTATATTCTATCACTTACCTTTTAGAATTATTCTCCTACCTAACTTTACTATATTTTAGTAAATGTATGGAACTAGGAATAACCAAATTGGAAGTGGGTTCTAAGGATAATGTGTTGATTTTACCAACAAGAAACCAAATGGGAAGGGATATGGTGTGAATTCCCTCATGATAATTCTTAGCAAACAGTCCCAATCAATTAATAATAATGTGATAAATATTGGTCTCCCAAATGAGATAATAAAGGAAAAAATTTCTATTGAACCCTTTATATGAAAATTTCCACCTTCCTCCAATGGGGCCTTTAGTGCACTTATTTCTGAATAATTAATCAATGATATAGGAAAATATGTTCTATTATACCATGTTTGGACCATGAGATTGTATTTTTGACTATGTAGTTGATTAATGGAGTAATATTATCTAGAATATGAGGCATGGGGAAGAAACTGACTACCTAAACAAATTATAGTTTAAGAAGGGATTCTTCATTAAGTATTTTACTTTAACTCTTTACACTATAATAAAGATTTTATTCCTAGAACTAAAGAAAATGGATTATGAATCCATTATTACCTATGAAGAAAATTTCACTATACATGCAAGGTATTATTATAGTGTATCACTATGCGAGAAATCATAATTGATCAATTCTTTAGTGTATCAAAGAAAGTCTCTGAAGTGAATTTTCTATAAGATACTTTGATAGTTATAAAGAAAAAATAAAAAAAAAACTCAAGGTAGAAATAGAGAGTAGAGAATATAAATATTCAAATGGTATTGGGAAACAGAAGATAAAGATGGATTTTCAAGGAAATTCAAAAGGTAAAACCCATAGAGGAAACAAAATTAAATTTTGTTCATGCCAAAATATTGGTAAGAATAATAGATCAAATTACCTCAAGAGAAAAGTTAAATTCTTAAGGAGTGGAAAATAATTTATTCTATAAATTGAATTTCATAGATACATAAAAAGACTAATCAATGGTGATAATAAAGATAATCCAAATGAACCACCCATAATAAAATTCTATAATTACAAGATATATGGAAATTACACAAATAAGTGCATGGATCCAATGGTCAATAGTGATAATCAGTGTTAAAAACTTCCTAATACAGTGGATAATATTAATTTTTATGATATCTCAACTATTAAAGTTGGTATTTTTGGTGAAATGGTGAAAGGGACACTTTTCATTCACTCTAGAAATGAAATAGTAATATTTAATTTAGGCTATATCCACTCTTTTATATATGGAAAATTTGGTAAGGGTATTACATCACCTCATCAATAATTAGATATTAAACAATTGATAAAACAATTTATTGGTAAGATGATCACATCTTGAGATTGTAAGTCCTCTATGATTGATGTTTATGGGAATGTGCTTCATATAAATACTAATATTCTCCCCATAACTAAATTTTATGTTATTTTAGGCTTGTATTGACTCACTATATATAGATCCCATTCCATTTTCCTGGTAAGGGAACTCACATTTGATATACCAAACGAACCTATGATTTTTTATCACTATGGGGATGAAATTGAACATCTAATTGAAATTAATTCCATTTTATGGGACATAATACCTACAAATGATGGGTATATTGTAAAAATACATGGTGAGAGACTTATTATTGAAGATACACATATTATTTAGAAATATCAAAATGTATTTCCAAAAGAATTTCCCAATCTTCCCATAAATCATGAAGTTGTATTTATAATAGAACTCATAGTTGGTGTTATACCAATTTCAATGTATCATTTTATAATATATCTAATTTATTTCAAGGAATTTAATAATAAATTACATGATAATATGGATAGGGTATTCATATTCCCTATCAAAACACCATGGGGTAATCTGTTCTTTATATTAAGAAGAAATATGGGGTAATGCATATTTTCATTGATTGTTATGAACATAACATGATAACTATTAAGAAGAAGTATCAACCACCCTGTATTGATGAGTTGTTTGATTAAATTTATAGAGGTCAATAATTTTCAAATATTAAGCATCTGTTTGGATATTAAAAATTAAGGGTGAAAATTGTGGATATTGCCAAAAAACCATTCATACAAATTTTAGAAACTATGAATTTATAGTGATGCAATTTTAATTTACTAATTCTCTTCCTCCATCTATTAATCTAATGAATAGAATGTTTATATATTACCTTGATCAATTTTTTTAGTCTTTATAAATGATATTCTCATATTTTCTAAGAGCAAGGATGATAATGGGGACCATGTGGTTATTGGGTTAAAGACCTTGAGAATGGAGAACCTATTTGAAAATATTATAAAATGTAAAATTTGGATATAGAAAATATCATTATTTTATTATGTAATCACCAGTGAGGGTTTATAAATGAATCATTCTAAAGAAGAGGTTATTAAATAATAGCCTAGACTGACCAAAATGATTGAGATTGTAGTTTCATTTGATTGGATAACTACTAAAAAATGTATGATATTTTTCACATGATAATAAAATCCCCTAAAAAAGTTTACTTATAGGGAATACATATTTCTTTTGATAGATGAATGTAATAAAAATTTCAAGTAAATGAAAAAATGTATGGTCAGTACACTTATTCAAACACTATCCTTCAGTATATAAGGGGTTTTGTTCTACAATGATGCATCAATGAATGTTCTGGGAGGTTTTATCTAACTGAATGACATGGTAGTAGCATATGCATCATTCCAATTGAATGTTTTTTAGAAAAATTACCCTACTTAAGATTTGTAGAAATTAGTTATAATCTTTTTTTATTTTAAAACATATGAGAATTATCTCTATGTTGATAGTCATGAAATATATACTGATCATAAAATCAAGAAGTATATATTCACATAAAAAGAGTTTAATATGATCCAAAGGATATTATTAGGGTTGATTAAGGATTATTATTTCCCAATACATTACTAACCTAGGAAGAAGAATAAGTTGGTTGATTCTCTAAGTGAGAACGACTATGCTAGCATGCTTATTATGATGATTTAATGATATCTAATACTTATGGATTTAAAGGTGAGGTACATTGAAATCAAAAGTGAGGAGTCAAAGTCCTTTATTTCATAAATTAATGTTCAATCATCTATACATCTGAAGATTAAATAAGTAAAAAGGAGGATATAGAATAAAAAAGAATGTAAGGGGTGTTTTAGAGTTCAACAATAACCATGATAGAATGATGATATTTTGGAATCATATATATATATATATATATATCCCTAAAATATTATAATTTATGGAGGAACCATTTTATTAAGCACATAACTCATCATTATTTATCCATCCTGAAAGTGATATATATATATAGATCTCAAAGAGAATTTCTGATGTGACAACATGAAGAGGGGTATTGTAGAGCATGTATCATGATGCTTGGTGAACCAGTTATTTAAGACTAAATATTATAAGTCTCAGGGGATGATGTATAAATTAACCATAACTATTTTAAAGTTTAAAGAAACCACCATGGATTTCATCATAGGACTCCCTAAGACATCTAAATGTTATAATTATATTTGGGTTATAGTCAATCACCTTAAAACATAAGTGTATTTCATTGATATATAAGGATATTTCTCACTTGAAAAAGTTTCTAGGATATAAATTAAAGAAGTTGAAAGGTTTCATGGAGTACTAATCTCAATGGTAACGAATTGAGATCTGAGTTATACCTTAATGTTGTGAATAATACATTATCGATAATTGAATATGAAGATAAAATTTAGCACTAAATATCATCATTAGAAAGATGTTTAGTCTTGGTGGACCATTCCGAGCATATAATATATGTTGAGTGCTTTCTATACGTATTTCAAAGGTGGTTGGGATCAACACCTTTCCCAATTTTAATTTTATTACAATAATAGCATCCAATTAAGAATTTGGATGGATCTTTATGAAGATATTCATGGAAATAAGTTTGAAATTTTACATTATAGGGTGGGGTTAGAGAAAAAAATCTATTGGGACTTTATTTTTATAATGAAATAACTAAGATGGATAAATTAATTTAGTGGCCCATCATGGAAACTCCGATTTGACAGAAGTGTTATACTGACAATCATCGATGAGATACGAACTTAAAAGTAAGTGATAATGTATTACTTAAAATATCTCCACGGAAAAAGGCTATAATATTTTTAAATAATAGGAATCTTATCCCTTTATATATCAGTCCCTTTGTGATTCTATATTTTATTAGGATGGTATCTTATTTCATAACACTTCCACCAAACCTATCCCAAGTTAATGATGTATTCGATGTATTTATTTTAAAGAAGTACATAAAATATACTTTTCTTATATTCAAAACAAATGCTATAGAGATATAGAATGACCATTCTTATGAGGAACAACCAGTGTATATTTTTGATAGAATATTTAAAGTGTTGTAGAAAAAGAGCACTAACATAGTTAATGTTTTGTGGTGAAACCATAAATTGAAGGAAGCTAAGTGAGAACCCAAGGATATAATGAGGAATAAGTACCCACATCTATTTAAATTATAAGTGTATAATTTTTTGTGGTAAAAAAAATATGACATTGATATTGTATAACACCCATATATTTTAAATTATATTTATCTTAAATAAATTTATTGAATCTGATAACTTGTTTTACATGCAATTACAAACCAAAACTAATCAAGATAAAACAAAAATAATACAACTATTGAATTAATAGGTATAGAAAAAGGTAACTACATTTTTAAATTTTTTATAAATAAAAATAAATAAATTTGTAATACTGAATCACTAATAAAATTCAATTAGTGTAGATAAATAACTAAAAAGATCATTTTATGTATTTCTTTATAAAATCATATTTTTATGGGATATGAGTTTTATTTCAATTAAATAAATATATTATGGTTAAAAAATGATAATTTATTTTTTGTATATTGAGAGTATATTAAATGTAATTTAATTAATTATTTATATGAAATAATAATAAAAACAATCATTGAATAAAACTATATTTTCTTATAAAAATAGTTTTTTCTATATATTATGATTTAATTTAAATGTAAATTTTAACATATTTATATATTTAATTATAACAAATTTATTCAAAATTTGTATTCATTGAATACAATTTTTATTAGAGGGGTAATATTATATTTTTATAAAAAAGATTACTGTAGTTATTTTCTTAATCAAGGTTAATAAAGGTAAACATGTGTAATTTCAAGAGGCTAGGATTTTTATATATTAAAATGGAATATAGAAATTATAGATTTATTTTTTAGGATGAAAATTTATAGAAAAATATCATACCCAAATTTCCCCACCCAACTCACCTAAATCTCAAGAAATTCTATTATCACCCTTTACCCTAAATTTATTTCCACGGAAAAGTCTTTTTTTCACCTATAAAAGGATTATCCTTCCACCAACTTCTAACCACAATCCTAGTTTGAAGGTACATTGAAAATCAACCCATTTTACCTCCCCTAGAGTTTTATCCAGCTTTTTTAATCCCACTTTTCCATTAATAATCCTTAAATCCACAATTTTCAATAAGACATTCAATAGTCGACTCTTTCCGTCAACATGAGTATTATCCTATATATGACTTTATTTTTATATATTTACCATCAAAACTCCTCCAAAACTATTATAACCATAATAATATAATTTTATCAGAATTATTATTATACTAAAATGTTATTATTTTTATGGAACAACCATATTTTATATCCTTTACAACCATTCAAAAAATGAAAACGTTACTCGGGTTACATGCGGGCTATCACCTCCATGAGAAACTTGTTACCTTTTTCATAAAATAATTTACATGTATGGTTAAAAAGAGTAATTTTACCAAGAAAATATAATTTTTATAAAATTATTAAGGTTCTAAAAGTAAAAATCAATTTAAATTTCTTCTCATTTTTAGAAAAATGAAAATTCCATCCATGCACGTAGGTAGTATACTAACTCCATGAATGATGAATTTTATTCTCATCTCCACCACTCATGGATTGATATAAAATAAATTTGATATATATGTATATATATATTATTAATGAGTAACATATTTTATTAATATTTTTCTTAAAGGATGAAAAAATTGTCATTATAAATTATTCTGTTAATATTAGTTAATTATTAAAAACATTCTTACCATGTGTCCCATTTTCACAAACCATTCCCATATTTTTCATCTAGTAAAAATAGAGGATTCATAAATAAATGAATCACAATTATTTAAATATATATTATAATATAATAAAGATAAATATTTTATCAGAAGTTAGTTTCGACATTTCTATTACATAACATAAAAAAATAAAAATTATTAATATTCGATGATGAAAGTAAACAATAACCAATATATATACATGTAGAGAATTATTATAATTAGAGAATATGAAATATAATATATGTGAATAATTTTAAAAATATGTGATTAAGATTATTATTTTTATTATATAAAATGATAAAAATATTTCTTTGAAATCGAGAGAAAACGATAAGGGTTTCTTTCCAAAAACATTTTTAAATTGATATTTTTATGAAAAGAAATCAATCTAGTGAAAAATTTTGTGAACAATATCTCTAAAACGCAATCTATTTTCATTTCCTACAGTTAATATTGGGGTTTTACATGTACTCTCTCAATTTATTTTCCCTTGGTATGTAATTTCCCGAATGTGATGCTTGTAAGTAAAAATGAACCTATATCTTCTTTTTAGTTGAAAATATTCCACTATATCCATATTTATTTTTTGGATTTCCTCATTCATGCTTCAACTATTTATTAAGGTCAATTTATAATATTTTTACATTATTTATAAGATTTTGAAAATATTTTTTTAACATTTTCCACACATATCGTTTTTACTAAAATATGAGTTTTTAGAATTTTTCTTATAAATGCCTATTTTACCATTATGAGCATTCTTCTTTATAAAGATTAATTTACATGTTTTAAAATGGTTTTCCAAATAATTTTATTTTCTAATTCTTTTATAACAAAATATATTTTTTTCATTTTGTCAAAATGTTTTATTAAATAGCATTAAAATAGGGGTTTTCATTTATGACAAAATCCATTGATGTTCCTTATGGGATATGTTCTTATTCCACCATCCTCATAATTTATTTTGATGAGTTATAAATTTTTCTCTGAAATTTTTCTGGAAACCTATATTATTTACATTGGTTAATTAAGAGATGGTAAAATATTAGTGCTTTCACATTATCATGTCACACATATTTATGGTTTTTATTATGTGAATGGTGGGCCCATAATTATATATTCGTCCAATACATTGGGTGAAGCTTGATATCAAATGAGATAATATGAATGGAAATGAGGATTGAACCCAATAACCTATTGAATGCAATCCACTATGATTATGGGAATGCGGAGTAAACTTCATCCATTATGGGACTCTATCCACTATGATAGTCCTGGAAGTTATCCATGACTAAGGAAATAATTTCTCATTGTTATGTTTTTTCCACACTAATATTATATATTATTATGATTCTGATATTCTCTCATATCCCATGATTGATTAATAGTGATTTCATACTCTTATCAATTAGGTATTTTATTATAAAAAATAAATATTACATGGCTCATGAATTATGGTTTATGACTTATTGCATATGTTTTCATATGTTATGATCATATTATCATACCCTTATGACTATCGTATTCTTACTTATGATCTTCAATTATTATCTACCATGTTTAAACTTACTATAAATATAAGCTCATACTTTCTTATGTTTATATTTTCCTATGTTATAAACAATGGAATTAAGTTGGATATTTCAAAGAATTATACTATATGAAATGAACTTGTGGGAGTTGTAGAAGTTCATTCTTAAATAATTTTATTATATATCCAGTATTTAAATAAATTAAACCTTTATGGTTCTATAGTGTTTATTATTGAGAGATGTATTGAGTAATCATATACTATGATGGTAAATTCGTGTATTTTATGCTTGGGTCACCTCATTCTCTTAGGTGTGTAATTATTCTTAGTTTTCTTGGGTTTACTTAGAAAAATATATTTCCATTTCTCAATAATAAATATATTCTTACCTATATTCTGTAATAACTTATAATATTGATTAATTCTTTTATTATGTTTTCCAGAACATTCTTGGTTGTCTATGACAAGAATATATCTTCATTGTGACCTCCTTGATTCAAAATACTATATAGATTCTTTATGTTTCCAAATCTGTACGATATAGATACATTTTTTCTTTTATCTTATATTATTTTTCTCAACATAGCTTTGATCTCACCTGATATAAACGTTATAGTAATTCTATAGTCTAATATTTTATTCTAAGAGTCCAAAGGGATGTTCTTAAATTTTTCAAAACACTAGTTGTTCCAAATAAATCTTGATATTTTTCTTGGAAAACTAATCTATCCAACCCTAGTGATTTTCATATTTAATTCTTTTTCTTTAGTAGTTGTACTTTTTTTTGTAATAACTCTTCTCATATCGACCCAATGTTTTTAAATGGAAATTTCCTTCTCATAATAATGTCATAAAATCCCTTGAAAACACAACATAATGAACTACTAAGTGCTAAATGACCCTTAAACATAACTTTGTCACTTCTGTGTTGGGAATTTCAAAAAACTAGCATACACGGTTGTAATTAGTAAGTTATTTGGTGTCTGATATGTAAAACAAACTTTTTGGTGAATAGTAACCTACCCTAATGAATAGTAACATACCCTTATGAATAGCGATATACCTTAATGAATAGTAACCTCACCTATGGTGGTATAAAAATGATATTCAAGTTAGAAGTACGATATACCTATATTTCAGAATAAGTTAATGAATGTTTTAAAACTTGTTTTGATAATAAATTACTATTTTAAATAAATATTAAAATAATTATATTTAGAAAATTATTTTTGAAAAATGGACTTCATTTTTGGATTCTACACATCGAAAAATGGTTATGGTGAATTTTGGGATTTTTTTGAAATTCTTGAATTTTTGATGAATAGTAGAATCTGATAATTCAAAATAAATGCCGATTAATGGATTAATTGAGTCTTCGATAACGTTCTTCTGATGTAAGCCCACTTGGTTCGGCATTAAATGATAAAATAACTATTCTTGGTCATGGAATACTTATTATTCCTTTTCTTGGGAAGAAATAATAAATTAATGATTATAATATTATGAAATCCCTCCTCTCCTCCACTATAAAAACCCTCCTTCACTCCCTCTTCTCTCCAATCCTCCCAAGCCTTGTGACATTCCATTATTCTACTCAAATATCTTCCCAAGGTCTTACCCCATGTCCAAAATTTCTCAGCCTCCTCCAAATACCAGAAACTCTTCCCTTCAGAGGTTCCCAATGGTGGAAGTCTCAAAAGGTAAATTCCTCTTCCCAAATTCTTCTTTTCTTTTAAGTTCTTTTATTTTTTATTTCTTTCCTCACCTCCCTTCACCATAATAGTATGATAAATCAAGTAACATACATTTAATGGAATTTTTTCATGCTAGTGGTATATTTCATTATCTTCTCTCCTTTCTCCACCCTTTTATTTGAAAGAAATGAAAGAACCATTTGAGATGTGCAAATTTATCACATTCAAGGACAACGGTTTATCAATTTCTATTATTATCTTTAGTTCTGGTCATGAAATAATTTGTATTGTGGTTGAACTAGATTATTATATATGTAATATATCCTATTTTTTGGTTCTGTAATCCATTGGTACAAATGGAATTAAGTTATAAAGCAAAACACATTCTTCGTAATCAAATCCACCGATTAACAAAAACGGTTATCACTATGGTTATGTATATAATAATTCAACTTCACTCTAAGTAACGTAATTAAAATTAAAACCATGTAATCTCCTGGATATTAACTAAAAAATATAACTTCAATTCTAGACAACCACTTTCATCTTGCTTATAATCCAAACTTGAATATAAGTGAACCGATCTTTCAAAGCCAAGTAAACAAACGAGCCCGAACAATGAAATTGAACCTTGTAACTTATCAAAAAGTTATTGAATAAAATAAAAAGGGTTATAATAAATGAATTGAATATATAAGTGGTTCTAGATTTATTAATTAATAAGCCTAATATTTTTATTCAGTTCGTTGATTACAAGTGGAGAACACCAATGGATTTAAGGTAAGGGATCCTCCCCTTTTCACTCTTAATCAAGATTGTTCTCTATGCTATGCATTATTTTGTAATACGAAGTGATTGGGTATATTTATACACCTTCCCTAGACTGCCCTAATGTTTTATAAGTTATGAGAAACCCCTTATCTCTCTCATCAATCCCTCTTAGTTACACTCGATACCATGCCGATAAACTATAATGGATTCTACACGAACTTCCTTTATTCCTTTGGGTTGCTCTATCTTTCTTTTTACCAAAATATAGTTGTCTTTTATTTTTATGTATAACTTCAAAATTCTGTTTATATGATCCAAACTCATGTTCTAAGATCCATCTTTCATTCTCTTTGGGTATATACATGCTTTTAATTGAATCTCTCCTTGATACTTCCCAATAAGCACACTCGTTTTAAAGGAACTTCACAAACTTTTGCCCAATTTCAAGTGCACTCTATCTTCTATTTTAAGAAACCATTGTCTTTTTAAATTCAGTATTTTTATTATGGAAACCTTCTTAGTTCAATTATGGTTTTATATAAAAGAATTTCTTCTTTACTATTTTCAAATATCTATAGTATTTTCCTTAAAACCGCACAAAAATGTTTTATTGCTAATGACTCTCAAATACATTTCTTATGTGATGTCACTTATATTTGTTAACACCTACCATTTTATATTCCTATTTTACCTTATGAACATCCATTTATATTTTAATCCCTTTATTTCATGGACACTTTCATGATACACTCATTGGTTATGCTTTATGGCATGATTGTGGTACCCAATTCTCTCCATGGGTAACCTTATGTTTATGAACAATTGATTATTTATGATTACTCATGTGGAAAGAATATTTATCTGGTAAGAATATTTATGTGGAAATAATATTCATGAAAATGTTTAGATGGGTGCGCCCATATAGCACTCCAATGCATTGGGTATGGATAAGTCTCCTGAGATGCAATGTGAAACAAGATTGGTGGTTAGCCTTGACCCCTACTGAAATGGTAAATGGGGTTGGCGGTTAGCCTTGACCCATACTAAAGAAATGTTTTATGATTCTTCCAAATTTATATGATTCCATGTTTACTTGAACCCATGCTTATATTAAATAATTTTATAATTTTCATGCCTTGGATATCATTATGTCATGCCTCCTAACTCATGTGCTTGAGATGTATCCTTATGTTCATTCCCTTAATGAGATTTTTAGCTCATACTTTTGTTCATGTGTTCCCCTAGGTACCCTGTGTAGATCTAAGGGCTCAAAAGAAGTTAGAAGCTATTTATGGAGATTAAATAAGGATGTTTTTTTAGCCCCAATATTTATGTACCTAGTCTTCCAAGACACTAGACTTAATGATCCTTGGATTGTACTCTGATGATTAGTTATGCTTAATATCATGAAATGTTATATGTAAAAGGATCGGGTCGTTATAGTTGGTATCAGAGGATGGTCTAGTTATTTTAGAGATTAGGAATAGAGCACCATAGTGAGAGCCTTAAGGATGATACTAGGTATAAGAAAATATTCCCAAATTTTGGTGATTATAGAGTTAGTGATTTATCGAGAAAATACATCCCTATCTGGATATGAGCATGTAGAGGCGGCTCTGGCATAGATGTATCTAGGGGTAAAACCCGAAAACACCGCTTTGACCTAGACTCGAATGGGAACTGATGCACGATAATGGGCCTTGATGTACTCTTGGTTACGACACTCTCGAGGGATATTCATTGCTAGATTCACGAGCTTAGTACAGACCATTATTAAGGGACAAAATGAATCTCATAAGAATATAAGTTAAGAAATAGATCGAGGATAACCTAGATATAAACCTAAGGAATCACAAGTTAGGATATACTTATTTTTTATAAGTTTACACTTTTATGTTCAAAGTTTCTTTTTATGTTCAATATCTAAGTATTCAAGACCTCTAATTATACGTTCTTTTTCTTAGTTAATGGTGAGAAATAGAAGAACATGTTCCAACAACCAATGTGATAGACATTGTGATGATTTCCCTAATATCATGCCTGATGTGATGGACGTAGATGCTCAAAATTTCATGGAAGTACTTGCTCATCTGGCTCAATTTATGAATAATAACTTGAATCATGTGGAACATCCACCTCGTCCAAGTAAAGAGCAAGTTGCTATAGAATCATTAATGTGGTAAAGTCCTCCCATGTTTAGTGGGTCTTCTGATCCCCTCCTCACAGAATAATGGATTAACTCAATTGAAAAGCTTTTAGCTTTCCTCTAGTGCTTGGAAAAAGAGAAATTTGTACTGCAAGTCTATCATTTTGATGGGGAAGATGATCAGTGGTGGACACTGATCAAGAATACAAAGTCCCAAGAGGAAATTGATTCCATAGAATGGGAGGAATTCAAGAGGATTTTTTAACAAATATTTTCCTCAAACCCTCCATCTCAAGATGGAAAGAGAGTTCCTTGGACTCAAGCAGAAGGAAGATGAGTCCATCGGGGCGTATGAAGAGAACTTTACATGTATTTCAAGGTATGCCTATAGCTTTTTCATGAACACCGAAAGTAAGGTGGATCACTTATTTAGCGTACTAAAGCTGAGTCTATGAATAGTGTTGGCAATTAGAGACTTCGACAGCTATGATAAGATTGTCTGTTGTGCCCTCGAGGTTGAAATGGAGATCGGAGACTCTCAGTGGTCTCATGGTCCTAGTGAAAAGAAGTGGAAAATGGAGAACAATATGGGTGGTTCATCACAAAAATCCCATGATGGAAAAAAGCCTCACTTTCCCCATTGGAAAAATTGTGGGAAGAAGCATCTTGGTGACTATCTCGAGGGAACTAATAATTTCTTCAAATGTGGAATGTTTGGTTATCTTTCCATGAAATGACGAAGGGATATGAAAAATCCCACTGGTGTTGAAGAATAACGGAAGGTTCAGATCAACACTCAGCATGAAGTAGAGTGTTATAACTGCAAGGATCTTGGGCATTAAGTGAACAATTTCCCTAAGCCGAGGGTTGTCAGAGGCAATCAGCAACAACCTCCAAGGCAACAAGGACGGTCTTATGCTATCACTACTACTGAGGTGGAGCCGAAAAATGATGTGGTGACAGGTACACTTGTTATTCATTTAAGAATAGCGAACGTACTATTTGATTCTGGTTCTACGCTTTCTTTCATATCATGCAAGATTAGTAGAACTATTCAAACACCACCTCAAGATTTGGAGGAAAAGTTTTTTGTGAGAATAGTAAATGAGGAAATTATTGAATCAATGGTTTATAACTCCTCCTCGGTTAATGTTTGTGGGCTGAACCTCCCAGAAAATCTTTTCATACTTTCTTTAGTGGAGTTCGATACTATCTTGGGAATGGATTGGATATCTTTGTACAAGGCCAATGTAAATTGTCGGGAAAGGGATATCACATTTCACATCCCAAAGCATCCTCCGATTATTTACAATTGTAAGGAAGACGATTATCCTCCTTTAGAACCTTCATCTCAAGTTTGGATACTGCTTCTTTGTGAGAATGCATATCTAGCTCAAATGATTGGGACAAAAGATAGAAGCATTCTTGAAGACATTCCCATCGTGAGGGATTACACTGATGTATTCCCCTGAAGAGTTGTCTGGTCTTCCCCCTGACCGAGAGGTTGAGTTCTCAATTAAAATTATCCCTGGATCTCTGCCAATTTCAAAGACACCTTACAGAATGGCCATCATAGGGCTAGAAGAGCTGAAGAAGCAGTTACAGGATAATATGGAGAAGGTTTTTATACGCCCGTGCGCTTCACCGTGGGGTACTCTAGTCCTCTTCATTAAAAATAAGGGTGGATTAATGCACCTCTTCATTGAGTATCACGAGTTCAATAAAATCACTATAAAGAACAAGTATCCCCTTCCACGGATAGATGAATTGTTCGATCAGCTTCTTGGGGACAGTTATTTGTCTAAGGTGGACCTACGGTCGGGATATCGCCAACTAAAGGTGAGGAAGAAAAATATTCCCAAGACTTCCTTTCGAACAAAGTATGGATACTATGAGTTCATAGTGATGCCCTTCAGACTAACTAATTCTCCAGTGATTTTCATGGATATAATGAATAGAGTCTTTGGAGATGACCTTGACAAATTTGGGGTGGTATTTATTGATGATATTTTGATATACTCCAAGAGCAAGGAAGAACATGCGGATCACTTGGAAACTGTGTTAAAGACTTTGCGAAGGGATAATTTTAATGCAAATTATAGTAAATGTGTGTTCTGTATGGAGTAAGTATCATTCTTGGGGCATTTTATCACCAAGATGGGTTTATTTGTGGACCCTTCTATGATGAAGGTAATTGAAGAGTGGCCGAGACCAACTTCTATAACAGAGTTCCGCAGCTTTTTAGGTCTAGCTTGGTATTATCGACGATTCATGAAGAACTTTTTGTGATTGTTAAACCCAATGAAAAAGCTGACACGGAAGGGAGTAATGTTCGTCTGGACATAAAAGTGTGAAGACTATTTCAAGGAGTTAAAAAAGAGGCTTATCACTGCACTGATACTCACACTCTTTTCAAGTGGAGAACTCTTTGTGGTCTATAGTGATGGTTATAAGAAAGGCTTAGGCTGTGTGCTAATGAAAAAGGATAATGTGATAGCCTGTGCCTCAAGGCAGCTGAAAATCCATGAGCAAAACTATCCCATGCATGATCTGGAGTTGGCAGCTGTGATCTTTGCATTGAAAATCTGGCGGCATTATCTCTATGGGGAAAAATTTGAGATATATACTGACCACAAGGGTCTCAAATATATATTCACACAAAAAGAGATTAATATTCTCCAGTGAAGATGGATAGAGCTCATCAAGGATTATGACTGATCAATCCACTACCATCCCTGTAAGGCAAACAAGGTGGCAGATGCTCTAAATAGAAAGGATCATGCATCCTTATCAATGATGAGAATTGAAAATGATCCGATCTTCTTAGATTTGAAAAGTATGGACATGGGAATCATTAAGGGAGGAATATCATAAATCCTTTCTCAAATGATTGCTCAACCATCCCTCTTAGACAAAAAAAGGATGCTCAAAGAAAGGATGTGGAAACTCAGAAAACAATGGAAACTTTTCAAAATGGGAAATTATCTGATTTCAAAATTGATGAGGAATGAGTTGTAAGATTTGGGACACGATTATGTGTACCATCTGATCTAGAGATAAAGAAGGATGAATTGAATGATGCACATAGATCGAACTTCTCTATCCACCCAGGGAGCACAAAGATGTTACGTGATCTCTGAGAAAACTTTGGTGGGACAATATGAAAAGGGAGATTGAAAAATATACATAAAAGTGCCTCGTATGTCAGCAAGTGAAGGTTGAGAGACAAAAGTCTAAGGGGGTGATGCAACCACTACCCATACCAGCATGGAAGTGGTAGAACATTACCATAGACTTTGTCACTGGACTTACAATGAAATCTAGAGCAAACAATGCTAAATGGGTCATTGTGGATCTTCTTACGAAGACATCTCACATTATCATGGTTCGAGAGGACTTCTCATTGGATCAACTTGAATGGATTTACATCAAAGAAGTTTTAAGGATGCATGGAGTACCACTATCTATTGTATCCGATCGTGATCCGAGATTAACCTCGATGTTCTGGAAAAGTCTCCAGCATGCTCTGAGCACTGAACTGAACTTCATTACGGCGTATCATCCTCAAAATGATGGCCAATCTGAGCGAACTATTTAGAAATTGGAATACATATTGAGAGAATATTCAATGGAATTCAAAGGAGGATGGGACCAACATCTTCCACTGGTTGAATTCTCCTACAACAATAGCTTCCACTCGAGCATTCAAATGGCACCATATGAAGCCGTTTATGGGAAAAAGTGAATAACACTGGCATGTTGGGATGAAGTCAGTGAGCGTAAGCTTCTAGGACCTGAAATGGTCGATGAAATGGTGGAGAAGGTGAAAACCATTCAGCATCATATCAAGGCAGCCCAAAGTCGACAGAAGAGTTATGCAGATAACCGTCGATGTGACCTTGAGTTCAAAGTTGGAGACATGGTATTTTTATGTATATCCCCATGGAAGAAGGTCGTGAGGTTTCGAAAGAAAGGGAAGTTAAGTCCCAGGTACATCAGCCCCTTAGAAATCCTTGATTCAGTCAGAGATGTGGCCTATTGACTGGAAATTCCACCTACCATGTAGAAATTACATGATGTCTTTCATGTATCCCTCTTAAGGAAGTACATACCAGACCCTTCACATGTACTATTTTTAGATGTGGAAAAATTGGAGGATGATCTCTCTTATAAGGAGAAGCCAGTGAAGATCTTGGATCGTAGAGAAGAAGTTCTATGCAACAAGACTACTCATCTGGTCAAGGTACTATAGAGATACCAAAAGTATGAAGAGGAAACATGAGAATAAGAGGAATAAATAAAAGAAAAGTACCCACACCTGTTTTTGTCTTAGAATGTAAAACTAAATTTCGAGCATAAAATTTCATAAGGGGGAAGAATGTAACGACCCAATGTTTTTAAATGGAAATTCCCTTCTCATAATTATGTAATAAAATCACATGAATACAAAACATAATTATCTACTAAGTTCTATGTGACACTTAAACATATGTTCGTCACTTCTGTGTTTGTAATTTTGAAAATCTGGCATACACGATTGTAATCAGTAAGTTATTTTGAGTCCGATAAAGAAAACATAATTGTTATTGAATAGTAACCTAACCTAATGAATTTTAACATACACTTATGAATAATGATATGCCCTAATGAATAGTAACCTCACCTATGGTGGTATGAAAATAATATTTATGTGGGAATTATGATATACCTATATTTTATAATAAGTTAATAAATGTTTTAAAACTGGTTTTGATAATAAATTATTAATTTAATTAAATATTTAAATAATCATATATAGAATTTTTTTTGAAAAATGGACTTCATTTTTGGATTCTACACATCGAAAAATGGTTAGTGTGAATTTTTGGGATTTTTCTGAAATACTAGAATTTTTTATTAATAGTAGAATCTGATAATTCGCAATAAATGCTAAATAATGGATTAATTGAGTCATCAATGATGTTCTGCTGATGTAAGCCCACTTGGTTTGGGATCACATGATAAAATAACAATTCTTTTCATGTAGGAATTACTATTCCTTGTCTTGGGAAGAAATAATAAATTAATGATTATAATACTATGAAATCCCTCTTCTCCTCCAATATAAAAACCCCCCTTCACTCCCTCTTCTCTTTAATCCTCTCAATCCTTGTGACTTTCCATTATTCTGCCCAAATAGTTCCCCCAGGTCCTACCCCACGTCAAAAATCTCTCATCCTCCTCAAAATACCAAAACCTCTTCCCTTTATAAGGTTCTCAAAGGAGGAAGTCTCAAGAGGTAAATTCCTCTTCCCAATTTCTTCTTTTCTTTTAAGTTCTTTTATTTTTTATTTCATTCCTCACCTCCCTTAACCATAATAGTATGATAAATCCAGTAACATAAATTTAATGTAATGTTTTGATGCTAGTTTTATATTTAATTATCTTCTCACCTTTCCCCACCCTTTTATTTGAAAGAAATGAAAGCACCATTTGAGATGTGCAAATTCAGCACATTCAAGGACAAGAGTTTATCAATTTATATTATTATATTTAATTATGGTCGTGAAACCATTTGTGTTATGGTTGAAAAATATTATTATATATGTAATATATTCTATTTTTTGTTTCTATAATCTTTTAGTTAAAATGGGATTAAGTTATAAAGAAAAACACATTCTTTGTAATCAAATCCACAGATTAACAAAAAACGGTTATCATATGGTTATATATATAATAATTCGACTTCACTCTAAGTAACCTAATTAAAATTAAAACCATTTAATCTATTGATTATGAACTATAGAATATATCTTCAATTCTGAACAACCACTTTAATCTTGGTTATAATCCAAACTTGAATATATGTGAACCGATCTTTTAAAGCCAAGTAATCAAACGAGCCTGAACAATGAAATTAAACCTTGTAACTAATCAAAAAGTCTTTGAATAAACTAAAAATGGTTATAATAAATAAATTGAATATATAAGAGGATATGGACTTATTAATTAATAAGACTAATTTTTTTATTCATGTTGTTTATAACATGTGGAGAACACCAACGGATTTAAGGTAAGGGATCCTCCCCTTTTCACTCTTAATCAAGATTCTTCTCTATGATTTACTTTTTTTTGTAATACCAAGTGATGGGGTATGTTTATACACCTTCCCCAGAATTACCTAATGTTTTATAAGTGATGAGAAACCCCTTATCTCTCTCATCAATCCTTCTTAGTTACACCTGATACCATGCCGATAAACCATAATGGATTCTACCCAAACTTCCTTTATTCCTTCGGGTTGCTCTATCTTTATTTTTACCAAAATATAGTTGTCTTTTATTTTTATTTTTAACTTCAACATTCTGTTTATATGCTCCAAACTCATGTTCTAGGATCCATCTCTCATTCTCCTTTGGGGATATACATTATTTTAAGTGAATCTCTCCTCGATACTTCCCAATAAGCACATTGTTTTAAATGAACTTCTTGAACTTTTACCCAATTTCTAGTACACTCTATCTTCTGTTTTAAGAAACCATTTTATTTGTAAATTAATTATTTTTATTATGAAAACATTCTTGTTTCAATTCTAATTTTATATAAAATAATGTCTTCTTTACTATTTTAAAATCTCTATAGTATTTTCCTTAAAACCGCACAAAAATGTTTTATTTCTAATGTCTCTCAAATACATTTCTTATGTGATGTAACTTTTATTTATTAACACCTACCATTTTATAGGCCTATATTACCTTATGAACATACATGTATGTTCTAATATCTTACTTTCATGGAAACTTTCATTATACACTCATTGGTTATGATTTATTTCATTATTGTTGTACCCAATTCTCTCTATGGGTAACCTTATGTTTAGGGACAATTGATTATTTATGATTAATCATGTGGAAATAATAATTATATGGTAATAATATTTATGTGGAAAGAATATTCATTAAAATTTTGAGATGGGTGCGCCCAGATAGCGCTCCAATGCATTGGGTAAGGATAAGTCTCATGAGATGCGATCTGAAATGGGATTGGCGGTTAGCCTTGACCCGTACTGAAATGGAAAACGGGATTGGAAGTTAGCCTTGACCCACACTAAATAAATGTTTTATGATTCTACCACATTTATATGATTCCATGTTTATATGATCCCATGATTATATTAAATTATTTTATAAGTTTCATGCTTTGGATATCATTATGTCGTGTCTCCTAACTCATGTGCTTGAGATGTATCCGTATGTTCAATCCCTTACATGGATTTTTAGCTCATCCCTTTGTTTCTGTGTTCCACAAGGTACCCAATGCAGATGTAAGGGCTCAGAGGAAGTTATAATCTATTTATGGAGATTAAATAAAGATGTTTTTTATATCCCCATGTTTTATGTACATAGTCTTCCAAGACACTAGACATAACGATCCTTGTCTTGTACTCTGATGATTAGTTATGATTAAAATCATGAAATGTTATATGTAAAAGGCTCAGGTCTCTATAATTACTATTTTCTCTTATTTCCACCATATATGTGGTGGTGGGTTTGGATCCATTATTCTACATCAACATTTAATAGGGTTTTCATTTGAAACATACATTATTATTTAAAACAAAATTATTATAATCATAATATTATTTTTATATGTTGCCTTTTTGTTGGATATTTCTATAAATTTATCATTAAGTGACATCAATATCATATTTTTATTTAAAATAGTTCATTTAGAATAAATAACCAACATGGAAGTATGTGTGGAAGCAGTTCTTCACAAAAAATTTTAAAAAGGCATAGCTTGAAGAGTTTCATGATTCTTCAGTTTCACCTAATAATAAAGACATTTCATATTAAGACTGATTATTTGATATTCAATTAACATAAATCTTCCTTCATAATCACTTTTTATATCATTAGGAATATTATTATTATCTTTTTATATTTTATTCTTCTCATTTAGTGGATTTTCAATCTCGTTAAACTTATTCGATTTAATATCTAGATGTGTGTTCTTGATATAAATTTACTACTTTTTTCTCTAAATGCATATAAATTACCATCCAAATTTTATTTGGATTAATAATTTTTAGGATTTCATCATACAAATCCTTCCCAACTTTATTTTTCATTTTCTTAATTATAAAAATTATAACTCTCTTTGCATTAAATTTCTTGGTAAGATCTATAACTATCACTACCTTTTGTGCCTATGATTCTCCCTCTTCTAAGATTTTTCATAAATATTGGAGATCTTCTGTGACAAATATTTGAATGTTCTATATATATTTATGGAAATTTATTTAGGAATATATTTCAATTTCCTCCATAAAACAACATATGAATCACCATTCAATTATTCATAGGTATTATATTCCCCACTTTTTCATGGTTTATTTGATGAAAATATATTATCCTTATATTTTGTTGATGATATAACAAATAGATATTTATATCACCCCCTTCTTATTGATTATATCACGGTGAAACATTATATTCTCCCTATTTTTTTTAAGAGGGTTGTTTCCTTCATCTTATTCATTCATTTATTTATCAAATTATTTAGAGTATTGGAAGTAAAATAACTCTGATTAATTATAGATACATTTTCTCCCATATTATAGTTTATAATTAATTCAATTAGAGAAAATAAAAATGTTAAAAAACTTTGTGATTTTTTAGAATCAAATTAGAGATGGATCTATAGATTTGATACCATTTATTTTTTCAAAAGGATTTATGTAATACACTGAGGTAAGGGGATGATTTGTGTTGCTGGACCTTTACTAAATTAAAATCATTACCAATATTTTAATATAGAATATATTCAATGAATGTATCTCTAATTATCTATTATCCTTCATTTTCATGAGTGCAATGATAAATAGTAAAAACATAATAAGGAACATTAGGATTTGATGACAGGGTTCGCTTTTAATGAGTGTGAAAACATAACCAGTGTGTGGTGGTTTTTGTCCCAAATTCCCATAGATAATATTTTCTCATCAACAAAGTACTTAGGATATGGTATATCTTTAGACCCATACTATTAGAACCAACTATGTATAATTAATTCAATAAATGACCTTCTTCTATTAATGTTTTATTTGACTGACTCCTCTAGAAGTTGATCAATGGTAAGCTCATGTGTCTCCTAGATGATTTAGAGATGATATTGTTATTAAAAATATAACAATAAACAAGGTTACATCAATCTTATTTATACGAAAAGATCTAAGATATCATTGTATGGTATCATCAATCATACCTTAGGATTTAAAAATATAATAGGATAACCTTCTCCGTATTTATTTTTTAAAACTAAATGATAGCCAATGAAAAAACCCAGTATTCCTCTGTTCTTTATATTCTTAAATGCATAGGTATAAAATTTATATATCCTCATTAGAACCCCTTCTCTTCAAAAAGTAATATCTCATAGTGATGAAAATTGGTTAACTATATCTTTGATAGACATGTTTCCCACAAATTAAATATACAATTGGTTCTTTATTTTAAAAATTGTTCTAATTTTTCAAATTTCCTTTTTTCCCCTCAGTTCTAATACAGGAGATAATTTCTATATATTTATTATGTAAACCCATCTGTCTCAATATTTCAAATATCCTTGATATTTTAGTCTTTAAAAATCCAAAAAACCTTACACCTAAAATATCTCCCAAATGATCTGTCATAAATCTCTATAGGATAATCATAATTTATAGCGGTCATAGTCTTTTATAAAAATCCATACATGATTTTAAACATAATTAACAATAAAATTACAATCCAGGGATTGTAAATTCAAGTGTCTTTGGAAGCTTAGGTATATAATTTGAAAACATTAAACAAAACTAAAAACTATTTTTTTTAATCTTTATTATGCTATCCTAAATTTTATTGAATTGATACATCTTCCAAGGATAAACTAGGGAATACATGAACAAAAGGGAAGATCTAAAACTCCCATAAAGGAAATAAACATAGAAATGAAACATAGAACATTGGTTAAATGGAATAACATTAAGGAATAAAAGTCATTGAACATGATTAAACATAATTAATAATAACATATATAACATGGGAACATATAATCATGGCATTATAAGAATGTTTCAATATCATATGACATGAAATAAACATGAGTCAAATCTAACTTCTAAGACTATATAATATGGTGGAAAAAGACTCATAAAAGAATTAGGTTCACTCCTCATCCCAACATGATGTCTCATTAGACTAAACATTACCCAATGAATTAGAGTGCCATGTTGAAACACCCATTATAACATGTTCATGGATATGTGTTCCATATGAGGAATAAACTTAAGGGTTGCCCATGGAAAGAAATGTGTATCATAATCATGTCACAATGAATAAAAAATGAGCATATCATAAATTTTGTAATGCCCCATCCCTAGTTACCTAGAGTTTGAGCATTATTACATAAATTTTCATGATCACAAGAGATCAAGTCTAGAATGACTGATTAGTTTAGTATCCTTGGAAGTACTAGATACATACATAAGTTTGGAATTACATCATGAATAAAAAAACACTGTGTCCCCTTTGAAAAGACTCATATCCTTTGGTCTATCCCTGCAGGTTAATCATAATGCACATCATCACATCCTGGGAAAAATAAAACATAAGAAAGGGGTGAGGTTATATGCTCAGTAAGGATAACAATATAGAAGAAACTATCATAAATAAGCATAACAATTTATGGAAATGTATAAGACTAAAACCCATTCCTTTTAAACATAAGATTCATCATAATATGGAAAAGATAAATCAAATAATTCCATTTACTTATTCACATAGATATTCTACTAGTGGAATAGTCACATGTAATATCAATAGCATGTTTCAAAATGATGGAATGCATAATGTCGGACAACATAACCACATAGTCAAGGCCTCGTGCCAAGACTACAAATAATATTTTTGTCAAGGCCTTATTCCAAGACACTAGTTTCTCTCATAAGACTTACCGATGCATCGAGGGGCTATAATGGGCCCCACCTGTCACTTACTACATCCAATGAATTCCTCATATGAAAAGGTTGAAATATAATATAAACATTCATATTAAAACTAGAATATGAAATTTCAATACTTTAACCATTAACAATGAATGGTATAAAAATAGAACATCCATAGTCAAGAATATCACAAAACATTCAATAAAATATAGAATAGTGTAACATAATAAAACAACTTTAAACAAACTTAAAATCCAACAAAGGATGTTGACATAGATGAAATCAAAAAAATATGCGAGAAATATCTCTTTCTACTTGGTATTCATTTAAAATTCACATAATTATAAAAGAAAATATTTATTTTGAAAATATTCTTATAAGATTTTAATGGAAGCATCAAAGATGTTATAATGGTGGAAAATAGAAACACCCACTGTATAAGTTAAAAAAACTATTTCTTTAATTTTATCGAAAAGGTCACAAAGTATTTTATTTGGAAAATGATTAAAATATTCCTTTCAAACCATTTTATAAAAAGTCAAAAAAGGGTATAATTGACTTTATTCTATAGTCTAGTAAATAGTAAAAATGTTTTGAAATACATTTTTACGAAACACGGATGCAGATGATAAAGAAGTCCCAATAGATAATCACGTATAAACCATCTCAGATAATATAGAGATTGTAAAATTAATCATTACCTTGTACTTTTACATATTTTAGGGTACATTAACCTTTGAATAATAGTTAAATAATTTTTATTAAATTATAAAATTACCACATACATTAATATGATATCATATATGATCTTATAATATTTCATTGTTAATAATATTTCAGTAGTATCATTCTTTCGGGTGCTAAAAGATTCTTTTTCCTTTATATGTTTTGATACGTAAGTCATTTTTGTTATGGATAGGATGTATTTGATTCATATCCAGAATGATATTAAGTTATTAAAAATTATTTTAAATCATAAAATGAAAATTATTCTTGAATGGTTATGAAGGGGAATGAATCTCATCGCGTTCATGGAGACGGTAATCCGTACGTACGCATGAGTGACAATATATTTCTATTGATGGTGAAATAGTATGTAATTGGATGGTATATTACATATTCATAATCATTAAAAATTTATATTTATTATTTATATCAATTATACTCATTATTATACCCATCCAAATAATGAAGTGTTGAATAAAAAATTAAACCACGAGGTGGAGACGGTAAGCCATACATACACATGTATGGAGACTTTTTCCTTCATAGGATGGATAGAATAATGAATATGGTTGAACCATATTTATAATAACATTTATGTATGTATAGGGTACATGATTTATTTTTTTTATGGAAATAACAAATAAAGGTGAAGTGGAAGAAGAAAAGAACTTTGAAAGAGGTGATGAAATAATTACATCTTCTTCAGGTGCTTCGTTTATTATTTAATCAAAAGGGCTCCTTAGGATGTCTTTATGATCAAATTAAGGACTCTAGGTTGATGTTAGGGTAATTGGGATGATATTTGATTAGGTTTTGGTTGAGCCAAATGGCTTTGGAGGTGTGATTTTTAGAGAAGGGAAATTATCCTTTTATAAGATTGGTGAGGGTCACTTTGGAAAAGCTTTACATATTATTTAATTATATAATAATTTTCAATTTATATTGTCTTCAAAAGGATTTATTTTGAGTCTAAGGTGGGGATGGGTCAAACCCTCTCAACCAATAGGTTTTAGACACGTTTAGGTCACCCTATTAACCTTATCTTTTAGATTTAACTCTTAGTTAAATTGTTTAACTTTTACAATGTATACTTGTATTTTTATATTAAATGGTTAATAAACATAATTTAAAATGAAAATTGAACCCCAAGTGGCTTATTAATGAAATAAATATCATTATATAAGTCACTTGGCCGAACCATATATTTATTAGGTATATTATATCATTTAATAAAATAGCATTTGTTTTAAAAACTCATTTATGTCAATTTTGACACTATTTAGTATTTGGTTTTTTTGAAAGTCAAAAAAAAAATTTATTACATTGAAAAAAATAAATTAAATCAATACTAACATGTCATATTAATAGATAAAATTTGTGTAATGCATAAAAGTCTCAATTTACATTTATTTGGATATTTATAATATCAATTATTTTAAACATTCATTAATAAGGTAATTAATTCATCATCATTGTGTCATAAATAAATTTAATTATTTAATGTATAAAAATTATAAATAAAATACCATGATTAATAAATCTTTTTGTATTTCTATGGACTATTTATTGTAGAATTTATATTATTTATAACCCTATATTAAAAATTGTTTATTTATTAAAATTTTATTTTAACACTTTTAAGTATTCTTGAAATAAATTAATTAAAAATGTCCTAATCTAATCCAAGTTGATCAAGGAGGATCATATTTTATTATAAAGGTTTATTTGGGTCAAAAATCACTTATCCAATATAATAAGTACATTTTTAGGGTATTTATAATATCATTTTTACCTTTCATTACTCTATTTATTTTTAACCATGGTAAATAAAAGTTAAAAGTTGTTATTCACATAAAATTATTTTCATCCTATTGAACCACATTTTACTAAATGGTGTCATCTTTTCCTCTTGGATTTTTGAAATTTATTTCACAGAATCAATAAAATTACGTTTTAAGAAAATTTTCAAATGTGCCTAGAAGGTGGGTAAAAGGCGTTAAATAGTTCAGTAAAATTTTATATATCAAATCATATTATAAAATGACTCTAATAAATTAAATTGAACTAATATAGGTATTATGTATCTATTTTTACTTTAAAATAAATTTATATGTAAATAATAATTATTTAAATAAAAGTCAATTTTAAACAATAACGCAGTGTTTTCACTATTCATCAAAAATTTAATGTTTTCAGAAAAATACAAAAAATTCACCCTAAGCTAGTTTTGATATTCTGAATACAAAACTGAAGTCCACATTGAAAAATATAATTTATAAAATTTTAAAAGAGGGTATTACTATTCATAACTATTTTTTAAACGGCTTGTTTGACTGGTCGTGGTGTGCTAGAACTCAAAGTTGCGTACAATGCAAGCTATTTATTATTCAATGAGAAGCATACCATGGAAGCATGGGGTGTCACATTCTTTCCTCCTTCAAATAATTTTATCCTCAAATTTCTAGAATATTACATTGTAAAAATATTCAGGTGGTTCTTCATCATAAGTTCCTCAGTTTCCCACATTGCCTCTTCCATCTAATGGTTTCTCCATAAAAATTTTACCAGACGAGTTCTCTGGTTTCTCAACACTTGTAGTCTGGTATCAAGAATCTTGACAAGCTCTTCCCAATAAGATAGATTATGTTTTAGTTCTATATCATCATAGGTGAGTACATGCATTAATTCAGGCATGTATTTTCCCAACAATGATGCGTGGAATACGTCATGATCATTGGAAAGACTTGGCGGCATTTCCAAACGGTAAGCTACAACTCCAATTCATTCTAGAATCTCAAAATTTATGATGTACCTGGGACTTAATTTACCCTTCTTACGGAAACGTATAACATCCTTCCATGGAGATACCTTCATGAAAACATGATCACCAACTTGAAATTCCATATCCTTCCATCAGTTATTGGCATAGCTCTATGACTACTATCAGCTGATTTGATTTGGGTTTGGATATTCTTCACCTTTTCCATTATTTCCTCAACAAGTTATGGGTCTTTGGGTTTTCTTTCACCAACATAATCCCAACATGTTGGTGTGCAAGATCTCTTCCCATATAACGCTTCATATGGTGCCATTTGAATACTTTAATGGAAGCTATTGTTATAGGAAAATTCAACCAAACATAAATACTGATCACACATACCTTGAAAGTCAAGTGAGTAAGATCTCAACATGTCTTCTAAGGATTGAATAGTCTATTCTTATTGTCTATCAGTTTGAGGTGGGTAGGCATTGCTCAAATGAAGTTTAGTATCTAGGGATTTCGGAAGACATTTCCATAATCTTGATGTAAAATGGGGATTACGATCAGAAAAAATCGATATGGGAACACCATGATGTCTTAAAAAATCATTAATATATAGTCTTTCTAAATGTTCAATTTATAAATCTTCTATTATAGATATAAAATGTGCTGATTTGGGAAGACGATCAATAATTATCAATATTTCATCATTCCTTCTAGGAGTATTTGGTATCCCCATGACAAATTCCATCGTAATGTCATCACATTTCCACTCAGGTTTGGGAAGTGGTTGCATGACTCTTCCAGGATGTTGTCTTCTAGCCTTCACCTATTGATAAACCATACATCTTAACCCATATTCAGCAATCTCCCTCTTCGTTTTGTCCCACCAAAAATGTTCCTTCAAATCTGTAAGAACCCGGTTCTTTTTTTTGAGGTACGGGCTTCTTCTTTTTCCCTATCCTTAAGTGTTTTTGAGAAAATATGGAAAATGGGGAAAAAACCTAAATTTTGGAACTACACACCATGTACTTTTTCCACACACCGTGTACTTTTGGCTGTGTTGGGATGAGTACACGGGGCATGTAGCCATGTCAACGACGAAGGGTGTAGGAACCGACTACACACCGTGTGGTGGTACTTTACACGTCGTGTAGTCAGTCGGCAGGCCTAAACAGTAAGGTGGTGGTGTAGCCAACAGATGGGCGACAGTACACGTTGTGTACTCAAGAGTACATGTCGTGTATTCATATCGACGGATGAACAGTGTGGCGGTGTCGCCAGAGGAACAGTTAAATGAAGGAAGTACACACCGTGTACTCAGAAGTACATGTCGTGTACTTTGTTTTTTCAGCTTAAAATATGCAGTAGCCTGCTCATTTGGAAGAGGAGGCATTTGAGCCGTTTTGGAGCCAAAGGAGGAGGCCGAACCTTTGAAGATCCCCCGGGTGTTCATCTGGAATCTATTTCTATCTTGGATGGTCTCATTGGAACTACACGAATAAGACCTTTCTTCTTCTTAAGCCATTCTTACCAATTCTTTCCTGAGGGAAAGTTATTTACGTTTGAATGGGTTTTCTTCTTCGTCAGATCTACACCGTTCTTGGGCCCTTCTGGAGTCGGCGTTTGTGTATAACGCTCGTTGGCGTATAAGGTAGGTGAATTGGTGTTAATTTTTTCCAACTATTGTGTGTTTTGTGCATTTTCATGCCACGAACCCATGTTGGGGTGTCGCGTGGATGAGGTCGTTGCTATATTTAATTTCTAGAATTGAATGGGTGATTAATTGTGATATTAAAATGCTGGTGGGGATTGTTTCATGGATCTGGAACCACCCCAGGGGTGTGTTCCACTGTTTAGCAGTCTGTCCAGGATACCCGAGGGTATGCCTTTAAAGAGGTAACTGTAGAATTTCCTCAAGAGAAATTTCTTGTTTACTGCTTGTTTACATGTTGGGCATGGCCCGGTTACCTGTTTACCATGAGGGCGTTGTTGTGATTAGCATGTGGGCACTGCACAATTTAGCCTTAGGGCTGTAGTTATTTCACCTGAGGGAAACCTTTCATGCCTGAGGGCATGACTTCTTTGCTTGAGGGCGACACTTCATACGCCTGAGGGAAATTTCTGTTTCGGCCTTAGGGCAATACCTGCGGGTTTGATTCTGTTTACCTGAGGGTAAGATTTTACTCGTCTGAGGACGTGGATTGTTTACTTATAATTGTACTGTGGTGGGTTCTAATATTAAATGGATTTAATGAATAATAAAATGGCAATACATCTGTTAAGTTAGTTACTTTTGGGTAATGCTTTATTGCATTTTACTATTGCACACTGTTGTTGCGTGCTTACACGAAGTTGGGCACGAGCCTTTGGTGGGTGCCTACTGGTATATATTTCTCACACCCTGTTTGGTTCATGTTTTTCGGCCCAAAAAGATTACGTTTCTACAGTTGTAGATAGGGGAAAGAGTCCCTATACAGGTACTTGACTGTTGCTGAGAAGTAGGATGGCATGGGACCGATCCTAGGCTCACGATGCCGCTTCCAGTTTTTTTACTTTGTTTTTCTATACCTTGCATTTTGTTGTACTGTATTGATGTATAACATGTTCTGGTTGTTTTCTTATAACATGAGACATGTTGCATCATTATTTATATACAGTTGGTTATATCTAATGCAGTTGTTTATTTTTTTTGTGCATGGTTTACTGCTTCCGCCGTTCGTTGTATGTTTTATTTCGTAATCCGCTGCGCTAAAATTTGACAAATGAGGGCATAGTTTCTCCACTATCAGACCTGGGCCCTCGCTGCTAGTCGGCAGCCTCTAGTGTTTGGGGAAATGCGCTTGAGGTAACGTGGTAAACCGGGTTCGAGGCACCCGTTGAGTGGCACCCAGGGCCGGGACGTTACAAAGTGGTGTAAAAGGGGTTATTTTCTTTGACTTACTATTTGGAGCCGTATTCAGGGATAGGACGAATGGTAGTTGGTAATAAGCTGTGCCTGGGCGTAGCTAACCCGCGTAAAAGGAAAATCCAGTCTACCTCGTATTTTTCAATTTTCTGATTTTGAAAATTTTACAGTTAATATGTTTTCACTGTTGGGTGACACTTTTGTGATTGTTCTGTTATATTTTATCTATGGTTTCTATTTAGTTGTAACCTGATGAGATGAGGGTATGTCGTCTCATGCATCATATAGTCCCATTCTAGAAATAACATTCCATGCCATGTCGGTGCATTATAAATTCGCATGTTGTTGTGATAGTTTTTGTGCTAGAAAAGCATGCTGTTGTGATAGCTACTTAATAAATACCTGCTCTGTGATAGGGTATTCTTTGTGTGAGCTTGTTTATAGAATGGATGCCAAACATTGGTTTTTGGGGAGTATGGGCCCCCCATTGACCGTAATTTGGTAGATCATTGACGGTTTATGGGTTATAACACAAATGAGATGTCAAACATTGATTCGTGGGGAGTATGGTCTCCCACGGGTCTGAATTTGACACTTAGGTGTTTTTTCAGTATTTGCTGGGTTTCAGAGAAGTTTCTGAGGCATACTGTCCGGAAACCCAGTATACACGCCGTGTAGTATTTCAGACACGCCCTGTATGTTCGTCTGTTCCAAAAGAAAAATAAAATTTTTGAGTACACGCAGTGTAGTTTCCTTCCATGTCAGACCGTTTGAGCGGGGACACGGGGAAGGGAAATGTATTCGGCGAACACGCCGTGTAGCTTTTGTACACGCCATGTGGTGTTAACCCGGAGTTCGGCCATGTAACTAACAACACGGGTCAGTGAACTCTTTTCTTGAACACGCCATGTTAATGATGAACACGTTGTGTACTGTGACCTGGGGACTCGGTCGTGTAACTAACAACACGATTCGGTGTCACCCCTCCTTGAACACGCCGTGTACCTGTGGGACACACTGTGTAGTCTTGTCCGAGGACAGACCATGTGGTGTTAGCCGTGTGGCTGGAAAATGGGATGGTGTACACTCCGTGTTCAGGTGTAACACTTCTTGTAGTGTCAAGCCGAGTAGTCAGCCATGTCATAGACGACACGGGCAGTTGGAAAATTTCACCATACACGTCATGTAGATGTTATACACGCCGTGTAGTTTTGTTCAATGGGATCTGTGTGGCTTAGCCATGTGGAACGATCCGGGCAGGGGAAGGGAAGTCAAGTACACGTCGTGTAGTCAGTATACACGCTGTGTAGTCTTGTTTTGCAATTTTTGAATTCCTGCTTCCTCCTGTTCCATTTAGGGTTTATTCGTTTTCGGTCTTTAATAATCATGAATTTGAGGCGTGCGTTTGACCTTGTAGTGTCATACCGCCTAGACGACCACGCGTTGTTTTCTAGGAGAGGGGCGATGATTATACTCCGGAGATAGTGCGCCATGGGCTACCAGTTGATCCTCCAGAAGAACCAGATATGGCACCAGCTGCTATACCAGACACAAGAGTGGAGGCGCAGTTCTGTGAAGGCTTTATGCGGTTCATGCAGACCAGTCGGGGAGCACTGCAGGCTGCCACATCTATGGCTGAGCTGACACGTATCTTTCATCAGCAGCATGTGCCTACGTTTTCAAGGGATGGAGGACCACAAGTTGTGGGGTCTTGGTTGGGGTTGATGCAGACTATTTTCGAGCATCTTGAGACGCCTCCAGTGCGAAGGGTCAAGCTCGTGACTTATATTCTGCGTGATTCTGCCAAGAGGTGGTGGGATGTTACCACCCAGTCAGAGCATCATAGAGACATGGCGTGGGAAGATTTTCAGGTAGTCTTGTATGAATTCTTCTTTCCCGAGACGCTGAGGGTAGATAGAGCTTGAGAGTTCATGAATCTGCAGCAGTGCGCTATGTCAGTGATGGATTACTCTGCTCGTTTTACAGAGATTCAGCTCTATGCACCCGTGCTGGTGGGTGATGAGATGTTGAGAGCCAGACACTTCGAGGATGGTCTTCGTTATGACATCCGAGCACTGGTGAATGTTTTCAGGTTTCCTACTGTACATGCTATTGTGAACCAGGTGCTGATTACAGAGAGGAACCTACGGGAAACTAGTGGTGTGCGCCAGGGCGGTCCATCACCAGTTACTGGTACTATTTCGGTGGGAAAGAGGAAGATACAGATGGACTTCTCTCAGGGTGGTAGTACCAGCCAGGCAACTTCTTCAGGTGGATCGGTTAGGTGCTACTAGTGTGGTAGAGAGGGGCACAAGAGGCCTCAGTGTCCGCGAGAACCAGTAGAGTGTCGATCTTGCAGCAGGATGGGTCATCTACAGCGCTTCTGCAGGGCATTTCCACCAGTGGAAAGTGAGAGGGGTTCTGTGAAGACTCCGCATGCGGGAGCAGGACCAGTGGCTTCTCAACAGTCTGGGAACTGGAAAACATTAGGGCATGCAGGCAGAGACGGTGGTCGTGGTCGTGGTAGCCAGACACCAGGATCCCAGAGGCAGCAGGGAGGGACAACTCAGGGTTGCCAGGCTATGTCGCAGGGTCGTGGCACTGGGCAAGCATATGCAGTGAAACAGACCCAGTAGGAGCAGGATCTCGAACCTTCTATAGTCAGAGGTACTATTCTAGTAGCTTCTGTTTCATCTTCGGTACTTTTTGATACGGGTTCTATACATAGCTTCATATCTATGCCCGTTGTGGAGAGCATTGGGCTTTGTGTTTCTACTTATTTTGCTGTTATGACGCTAGACACTCTGTTGGGGACTAGAACAGCTAGTGTGTGTCAGTGCAAGGAGTGCCCCCTTGAGGTTGGTGGGTGTCACTTCCTTTGGGACCTCTGTGTCATAGAGATGACATCTTATGATGTCATTCTCGGGATGGACTGCTTTGTTCTATTTCAAGCCTTTGTAGACTGCTATCTTCTCAAGGTGTGTTTCACATCACCAGAGGGTGGATAGTTTCTATACAAGGGCGAGTGGGATGTTCAGGTGAGTCGAGCTAGACCAGAGCATCATGGGAGAGGTGGAGTCACATCCCAGATTGCGAGCTTATATCTGGATGACCAGAGGACTTTTCAGTTGGATTTCCCTCCTGTGGTTGATTGTTTCAGGGATGTCTTCCCGGACGACTTTTCAGGTCTTCCCCCAGAACGTGAGGTGGATTTCTCTATTGATCTTGTGCCAGGAGCAGCAACGGTGTCCATTCATCCTTATAGGGTGGCCATGCCTGAGTTGCAGGAGCTCAAGAGTAAGTTATAGGAGTTATAGGCAAAGGGTTTTATCCGACCCAGTACTTCTCCATGGGGTTCGCCGGTCCTTTTTGCGAAGAAGGCGGACGGTACCTTCAGAATATTTGTGGATTATCAGAAACGGAACCAGTTGACGGTTAAGAACCGATATCCTTTGCCAAGGATTGATGATATTTTTGATCAACTTCGTGGAGAACGAGTGTTCTCGAAGATTGAATTGAGGTCAGGATATCATCAGCTGCGCATTAGACCATCTGATATACCTCTCCCAACTTTCAGGAGCAGGTATGGTCTATACGAGAATACGGTTATGCCATTCGGACTCACGAACATGCCAGAAATTTTCATGGATCTGATGAATTGTGTGTACCATTAGTATAATGATTCTTATGTGGTAGTATTCGTGGACAACATCTTGGTGTACTCTCACACTCTACATGACCATGCCACCCATCTTGAGATCGTATTGAGTACACTGAGAGAGCATCAGCTATATGCTAATCTCTCAAAGTGCCACTTTTGGATGGACTAGATTCATTTCCTGGGTCATATTATCTCAGAGGCAGGTGTTTCAGTAGACCTAGAGAAGGTGAGAGCATTAGTTTCGTGGGGTTATCCGAAGAACGTGTTTGAGATACAGAGTTTTTTAGGGCTAGCTGGTTACTATAGACGCTTCATACAGGACTTCTCCCGCTTAGAAGCACCGTTGACGGGACTGACTCAGAAGGGTGTGAAGTTTGTTTGGTTAGAAGCTTGTGAGACAGCCTTTAAGGACCTCAAAGGAAGGTTGACATCAGCACTGATCCTGATACTCCCAGAGCAGGGTAAGAGCTATATAGTTTACTGTGATGCATTAGGGATTGGTTTGGGAGCAGTTTTGATGCAGGACAACTGAGTTTTTGCGTACAGATCTCAGCAGTTGAGGCCACATGAGCGGAATTACCCAACGCATGATCTCGAGTTGGCTGAATTTGTTCATGTGTTGTGCTGTTGGAGGCATTATCTATTGGGATAGCATTTTGTGGTTTCACCGACCACAAAATCCTCAAGTATATCTTTAATCAGCGTGACCTGAATCTGAGGCAGAGAAGGTTGGTCGAGTACCTACAGTCCTTCGATTTTGAGCTTGCCTATACACCTAGTAAAGGTAATGTAATAGCTGATGCACTGAGTAGGAAGACTCAGATACATGCAGTACAGGAGGCCAGTGGTGAGTGGTATCTCATGGCTTTGTTCTTTGAGATGCATTTGGAGGTGCACGACAATCAGGGGAAAACTTATCTTTCATCTTTAGCTGTGACATCTACCCTCCTGGACAGAGTGAGAATGAGGCAGCTATCTAATCTGGAAGGCCTAGTACTACGGGAGTTAGTGGCAAGTGAGGAACCTCCTCCTGGTTGGAAGATAGGCGATGATGAGGTCCTGGGTTACCATGGACGAGTATGGGTTCTAGGGGATATACGCGAGGAGATGATACATGAGTTTCATGCTTCATCTTGGGTAGTTCATCCCGGGGTTACCAAGATGTACCATGACTTGAGACGTCAGTACTGGTGGCTGGGTATGAAGAGAGATGTAACTGGGTTTGTTACGAGATGTTCCACCTGTCAGTAGGTGAAGGCAGAGCATCAGAGACCAGCTGGGCTGCTACAGCAGTTACCCATTCCAGAGTGGAAATGGGATGATTTCGCGATGGATTTTGTGACTGGATTTCCGAAGTCACCTCGAGGAAATGACGACGTGTGGGTTGTTGTGGACAGACTCAGGAAGGTATCTCACTTCTTGCCGATTAAGAAGGCCTTCGGTGTAGACGAGATCGGGCGGCTGTATATCCGAGAGATCGTATGTCTTCATGGGGTCCCTCGTTCTGTCATTTCAGATAGGGACGCTCTCTTTACGTCTCATTTCTGGCAGAGTTTTTAGAGGGAACTGGGTACATAGGTGCTTATGTGCACATCATACCACCCTCAGACAGATGTCCAATCAGAGCCTACGATACAAGTGCGAGAGGACATGCTGCGTGCATGCGTCCTAGACTTTGGAGGCTCTTGGAAAAAGCATATACCCTTAGTAGAGTTTTCTTATAACAATAGTTTTCCGGCAACTATTGATATGGAACCATACGAGGCTTTATATGGTAGGCCATATCGATCACCTTTGTGATGGTCGGAGGCAGGTGAGGTAGCTTTACTGGGAACACAGCTCGTGCAGGAGACTACTGAGCAGGTCCAGTTGATTCAGAAGCGGATGGCTACCACGTAGTCTCGACAGAAGTCATATGCTAATCGTCGTAGATGACCATTGGAGTTTGTGGTCGGGGATTAGGTATTATTGCGTGTTTCGCTGAGGATGGGACACAAGAGGATCAAGAGACAGGGTAAGCTTTCACCGAGGTATGTGGGGCCATTCGAGATTCTGGAGAGAGTCAGGATGGTTTCCTATCGGTTTCATTTACCGCAACTATACTGAGCCTTGCATGACGTCTTCCACGTCTCTCAGTTGCGCCGCTATCATTCAAACATGTCTCACGTTTTTCAGCCTGAGGAGGTTGAGTTGGAGGCAGATGCGTCCTTTGAGGAGCATCCGATTCGTATCGTTGGCAGGAGCACGAAGGTTATCCGAGGCCGGTCATTTCCTCTCGTATGGGTGTTATGGCATCATGGGAGAGTGCAGGACGAGACCTGGGAGTGGGAGTCCGACGTACGTGCTCAGTGGCCAGAGCTGTTCTGAGCTTTATCTTCGTCACCCTGGGAAGGACAATTCGGGGACGAATTGCTATAAGTGTGGAAGTTTGTGAGAACCCGGTTCTTATTTTTGAGGTACGGGCTTCTTCTTTTTCCCTTTCCTTAAGTGTTTTTGAGAAAATATGGAAAATGGGGAAAAATCATAAATTTTGGAACTACACACCTTGTACTTTTTCCACATGTCATGTACTTTTGGCTGTGTTGGGATGAGTACACGGGGCGTGTAGCCATGTCGACAACGAAGGGTGTAAGAACCTAATACATGCCGTGTAGTGGTACTTTACACGTCGTGTAGTCAGTCGGCAGCCCTAAACAGTAAGGCGATGGTGTAGCTGATAGTTGGGCGACAGTACACATCGTGTACTCAAGAGTACATGTCGTGTACTCATGTCGATGGATGAACAGTGTGGCGGTGCCACCAGAGGAATAGTTAAATGATGGATGTACATGTAGTGTACTCAGAAGTACACATCGTGTACTTTGTTTTTTTGGCATAAAATAGGTAGTAGCCTCCTCATTTGGCAGAGGAGGCATTTGAGCCGTTTTGGAGCCAAAGGAGGAGGCCGAACCTTTGAAGATCCACCGGGTGTTCATCTTGAATCCGTTTCCACCTCAGACCGTTTGTTGGAACCACACGAATAAGACCTTTCTTCTCCTTAAGGCGTTCTTACCATTTCTTTCCGGAGGGAAAGTTATTTATGTTTTAATGGGTTTTATTCTTCGTCAGATCTATGATGTTCTTGGGAATTTCTAGAGTCGGCGTTCGAGTATAACGCTCGTTGGCGTATAAGGTAGGTGGCTTGGTGTTAATTTTTTCCAACCTTCGTGTGTTTTGTGCGTTTTTGTGCCACGAACCCATGTTGGGGTGTCGTGTGGCTGAGGTTGTTGATATATTTAATGCCTAGAATTGAATAGGTGATTAATTGTGATATTAAAATGCTGGTTGGGATCGTTGCTTGGATCCGGAACAACCCCAGGGGTGTGCTCCACTGTTTATCTGTTTAGCCAGGATACCTGAGGGTATGCCTTTAAAGTGGTAATTGTTGAATTTCCTTAAGAGGAATTGCTTGTTTACTACTTGTTTACATGTTGGGCATGGCCCGGTTACCTGTTTAGCCTGAGGGCGTTGTTGTGATTAGCTTGTGGGCACTACACTATTTAGCCCGAGGGCTGTAGTTATTTCGCCTAAGGGAAACCATTCGTGCCTGAGGGCTTGACTTCTATGCCTGAGGGTGACACTTCGTACTCCTGAGGAAAATTTCTATTTCGGCCTGAGGGCAATACCTGCGGGTTGGATTCTGTTTACCTGAGGGTAAGATTTTACTCGTCTGAGGATGTGGATTGTTTACTTAGTAATACACCGTGGTGGTTTCAAATATTAAATGGATTTAATGAATAATAAAATGGCAATATAATTGTTAAGTTAGTGACTTTTGGTTAATTCTTACTTTATTACATTTTACTATTTCACACTTCTGTTGCATGCTTACACGCAGTTGGGCATGGGCCTTTGGTGGGTTCCTACTGAGATATATTTCTCGCACCTTGTTTGGGTCATGATTTTCGGCCCAAACAGATTATGTTTCTGCAGGTGTAGATAGGGGTAAGAGTCCCTATACAGGTACTTGACTTTTGCTGAGAAGTAGGAGAGCATGGGACCGAGCCTAGTCTCATGATGCCGCTGCCAGTTGTTTTTCTTTGTTTTTCTATAAACTTCATTTTGTTGTACATTATTGATGTATAACATGTTCTGGTTGTTTTCTTAGAACTTGAGACATGTTGCATGATTATTTATATACAGTTGGTTATATCTATTGTAGTTGTTTATTTCTGTTGTGCATGGTTTACAACTTCCACTATTCGTTGTATGTGTTATTTTGTAATCCACTGTGCTACAGTTTGAAAAATTAGGGCATTGTTTCCCCACTATCAGACCTGGGGCCTCGTTGCTAGTCGGCAGCCTCTGGCATTTGGGGAAATGCTCTTGAGTTCACGTGGTGAACCGGGTTCAGGGCACCCGTTGAGTGGCACCCGAGGCTGGGACGTTACAAAATCTCTATAAATTTTAGTACTACCAGGGTGTACAGTGGAATTGGGGCTAAGAGCATCATCCAACAATTCCCTTTTTAGATCAGGTATATCAGGGACACAAAGTCTCTTCCAAAATTTCAAAAATCCATATTCATATACGAATTCGATCAATCTCTCATGCTCACACCTTTAATTTTCTTTTGAAACTCCTCATCATCGGTCTGGGAACATTTTATCCTTTCTAGTAATTATGGATTTGCAACCATTTGAAAAAGTATCGATGTTTCACCTTTCATGATTATTCCCATATCCATCTTTACTATATCCTTGAACATAAGATTCCTTTCAACTCTTATCTTTTTCATAACTCCATGATCATTTATGCTCAAAAAATATGACACCTTGTTTTCCTTCCTCAGGTGGTAGTTTATAATGAAATCATAATCCTATAGTAGTTTGATCCATCTCCTTTGCCTCATGTTGAGTTCTTTTTGTGAGAAAATGTACTTTAAACTCTTGTGATCTGTATATATCTCACATTTTTTAGAAAAGAGATAGTGTCTCTAAATTTTCAGAGAAATGATTACAGCTGCTAACTCAAGATCATGAGTGGGATACTTTTGTTCATGAATTTTTAGCTGTCGTGATGCATAGGCAATAACTCTATCATTCATTATAAGGACACAACCAAGTCCTTTCTTTGAAGTACCACTACAAATAACAAATCCCACATTCCCCAATGGTAGAGTTAAGATATAAGCATTGACTAATATTCTCTTAAATTCTATAAAACAATTTTCACACTCTTTTTTCCAAACAAATTTAACCCCTTTAGGTGTGAGATTGGTTAATGGGTTAACCAATCAGGCAAAATTATGGATGAAATTCCAATAATAACATGCTAAACCAATAAAATTGTGTACCTCAGTTATACTCGACGATGCTGGCCATTCATGTATTTCTCTTGTCTTGGAAGGATCAACAAAGATTCCGTCCTTACAGACAATATGGCCAAGAAAAGAAATATCCTGAAGCTAGAATTCACACTTGATAAACTTATCATATAATTTATTTCTTCTAAGAGTATTTAGAATACTACGCAAGTGATTTTCATGGTCTTCATTGATTTTGGAGTATACCAAGATATCATCAATAAATACCATTACAAAGTCATCAAGATATTCCTTGAAAACTCTATTTATTAGATCTATGAAGATAGAGGGTGCATTAGTCAGTCCAAAAGGCATTACTATAAACTCATAATGATCGTACCTAGTTAATTTTTTTTTCTTTGGAATGTATTCCTTCTTCACACACAACTGATAATATCCAGATCGAAGATCAATCTTTGAAAAATATTGAGCTCCATGAAGTTGATCAAATAAATCATCAATGCGAGGTAGGGGATGCTTGTTGTTTATTGTTATAGCATTGATATCCTTGTATTCAATGCATAACCTCATGAATCCATCTATCTTTTTAACAAATAGAATATGGGATCTCCAAAGATAAACAGTAGTGAAAATAAATTCTTATTACTCAATTCCTCTATTTGTTTCATTATTTCCACTAATTCCATAGTGGCCATTATATAAGGGGTCTGTGATATGGGCCTTGAACCCACAATTATGTCAATGGAAAACTCAATTTCTCATTTTGGAGTATGTCTAGGTAAATTTTCTAGAAACACATCAACATATTATTTCACAATAAGTACATCCTCTATTTGAACATTCATTTCCGCACTCATAGTTATTTCACTCTCTTCCTCCCCAATAATTGAATTTTTTAGAGCTACTATGGGTGGATCTAAATGAGAATCATAGTGTGATATTTCTTCTCTAAATATAAGGTATTCTTTATCATTATAAAAAAATTGTAACCTCCTTCTTCTTACAATAAATATTCACATCATGGTCCCAAATAAATTCCATACCGAATATTATACCAAATTAACTCATGATTATGACGCTGAGATCAGTAGATAAATCATGTTTATATGACATAATGGTAACTGATTCACAAAACATTGTAGCAATGATACTTCCCTTAGGATTTTTGACTGACAACTCCCTTTTTAAATCAAATTAGAAATATCTAATTTTCCCGGAAAACTGAGAAGATATGAAAGAATGCAATGATCCAGAATCAAATAAAGAATTGGATATATTTGATGAAACAATTAATTTACCTTCTGTAACAACCCGATATTTTATGAGAATTATTATTTTTAATTTCTTTGATGTTTTTTGTGTATGCTTCACCAAGATTAGCTTACGCTATATGCAACACCATACTAGCTTGTAGTATATGCAACACTATTCTTGGCTCGTGTTACACACAACTTCAAGTTCGTTTTGTAGGAATTATTATATGCAATATTAAGTATAGATTTTGTTTAATGGATAATGAAATAAGGTTTTATTTTGTTATACTCAACACCAAATGGAGCTTTTACTACACACATCCCTGACTTGGCTTGTATTACATGCAATTGCGACTTTCCTCGATAGCGTGTGTAGTACGCAATATCGAGTTTCACTAAACAATGATATATTGTTATAATATTATTATGTACTAGCCGTTATGAATAGTATTAAGTACATTTTGAATTTTATAACATTATTGTTTATCTTATACATTTTCTAGGACATGGTATGAGAACAAAATAAATTTTTCAGGTAAAATAAGTATTTTTCAAAAAATGCATTTTTGCCGCCTTTTGATGGCACACCCACATTAAATCTAGTTTTTGACATGTTTATAAGTTCAATTTGAAAAAATAAAATTCTTCTTTGGAATTAGCATAAAAAAATTTACTTTGGATAAATTTTTTATATTATTCTGATAACTTTCATATTTTAATGAATTGTAAAAACACGTTGTATTTTAATTAAAAACAACTTTTTTCATCATAATAATGTATATGGTTAAATTATAATATTGAATGGTTTTAAAGTAAAAATAGAATATATTTTTACCATTTAAAATAACGTATGTCATTATCATTGATTTTACATTTAATTCATAGGTAAAATCACTTCAATCTTTGTGAATGTTCTAACTTTTAAAACTTGTTTTCTTAACAACGGGATTAATTTTAAATTAATTACTGCAACTTATATGTTTTGAATTTTGAAAAAAGGATTCCATATTTGAATTCAGTCGGTCCAAATTATGTTAATAGGTTAATTTTTTTTATATGATGAATAGTAACTATGGTAATTTTTATTTACTGCAGTTAGAGGTCAATCAGGTACTTAAGGGTAAAAATAAGATTATAAAATTAACTTAACACCAGCCAAAATTCTATTGGATGACTAAACGTCGACCCATAGCACCTAAGGGTCATAATAAATTCATTTTATGGACTTTTTACCATTAAAATAAGTTAATTATTATTAAAACTAAATAAAGTGACAACATGTCACTCTCTTAAATCTTATAAGTATAATAATTTTAATTTAGTGATAAACTTCATGAAACCTAGAACATGAATAGTCTCCAGAAATCTAATAAAATTATATACATCATATAAATTTAGTTATAATTTTTAGGGATTAAATAATTATCATTAATTATTACACAATAGTGATGTTGGAATTATTTTATTGATTGAAATATCAAATAAATGATTTTAAAAGTATTAAAAGAAATATTATATGAACTATTTAATGTGATCCACTAATTTTATATATAAATATGACATGTTATAAATCTATTAAATCTTTTATTTCAAACATATCTTCTGTGTATATTTTATTTAAATTCAAATAAATGAATAGTGTCAAAATTGACACTATTGTTATTTTATAAAAATTACATATTATAAAATTGTTTATAAATCACAAAAATATTTAAAAATTATTATTTAAAATTAATATGGTCGAAAGTTTAATAAATTATACAATTATAGACATTTCAAAACATATATTTAATTATTTATAATGATTTAAAATTTATAATATTATTACCACAAATAAAATTAAATAGATTATATAAGGATAAATCAAGTTGATAATGTTTAAAATAAATTCCCAAATTGTATAAATTTTATTGGTTGATGAGATTAAAACCCTATATCATCTAATATTAGGATTTGAGTCATTTTTGGAGTTTTTAAGTGGGGTTGGAATTTATTATAAATTAATATTTCTTAAAATTCCAAAGGTGCCCCTCTCCTCCCTTATAAAAAGGCACCTCCTCCCTCTCCTCCTAACACCACATTGAGCTGTCAAGAAAAGCCAAACCCTGCCAATTTATCTTCTACACTTCCATAGAAACATACTAGAGGTACTGGTCTTCTTCAAAGACCAACTTTAGTGCCCTAAGAGGAGGTTAAGAAGAGGCGCGTCAAAGAAGAGGTAATATCCTTTACCGATTATTTCCATTTTATTTCTTCTTCTACTTATTCTTATTTATTTGTTTCATCATAATTTAATAACATCAGTATCACTAATATACTTATATTTTATTATAAATATTAAACAACCCTATTTCACCTTCTATCCATCCTATGGAAAATGAAATCACCGCGTGTGCGTACGTACGGAATATCGTCTCCACGACGTGGTGTAATCTGTTTTGCACCACCACCTTACTTGGATGGTTATAATGGTGTAAACAATAACTATATATGATTATTATAACATAATACTTATTCTAAGATATTATATCATCCCCTACAATTCCATTCAATAAATATGGGAACAATATCATCGCTCGTGCGTACATACGGATTACCGTCTCCACGACGCGATGAGATTCATTTTCTATGTTAACAATTTGAGAATGATTATAAAGTATATATAATAAGTAATAATGAAATATATGACATATTTATGATACTGTATTTATGTAGATGTTATTTATTTACATCTATTAAATTTAATAAGGAATCGAAAACAGCGTTCATGCGTACGTACGACCTACCGTCTCCATGAACGGTGTATTTTTTCCATGAATAGATCTATTATATATATGTATATTATGAATATATATTATATTTAAATCATGTTTTATATTTTATAATTAATTAATCATGATCTGAGTAATCATATGAATAATTACAAGTCAAAACATGGACGATAAATGAAACGATTTTACCCAAAACACTACTTTAACATGGAATTGACAAATGAAAGGATAATATAAAGTTGTAAGTGAATCATATATTATATCATAAATATAATTATGGTTCTGTTACAAGTTAATAATAGTTTTAAACCCAATATATAAGAGTATCGGATTCATACGAAAGAAATTGGACAAAAGGTAAGGGTAAATCTCGCAATCTCAATTTTTATCTGAGATTGTTTATACTTCAGTATTTACTGGGGCATATTTATCATCCACATACATGTTTCCTCAATATGTAATATTATTTATATCCTTATAAAATTGTGTAAATCCAATTTTACCTATTGGTTAATTTTTAGTAAAATATACGAAAGGAATCTTTTTTTCATTTTCAGTACGAGATACTTTTTGACTTTCCCGGCAAAAGTATGAGAAGAATGTTTTTTTAACTCATACGGCATGAATGGATTTTTAAGATTTTATAATTCATAATTTTCATGAAGCTTCCTCTACAATATTTCATGACTATTTTCAAAAAAAAAATACTTTTCTTTTAAAATTTCCTGGCATTTCGTGAAAAGAAAATGATTTTTAAAAAGAAAGGATATTTTACTGAAGAATTCATCTCATGTATTTTATCAAAACCATTTTCCATCTAAGATGAAATTATTTAATATGTGTATGTTTAAAGTATAATGTCTCTATGATTTACATGGTTTCACTTTTCAAATAATTAAATGATATCCATTTGTTTTATATGGATTATGTTATGATGGGATGATGTTTATGAAACCCATTATATTCATTGGGTTATGATGAATGATTTATGTTTATGTTGTGGCACAAGTAAGAATGATTTCATTATGAGATGGGTTGGACCTATATCTCCCTCCAATGCATTGGGTAAGGATTTATATCTCATGAGATGGAAATGGATGAAATGGTAAGTTAATCTGGTTCAGTGTTATAGGACTGGAACGAGGAGTGAACTCGATTCACAAAGGGACTTTGTCCACTAAGATGGTCTTGGAAGCAATGTCTTGGATACTATGGAAATAATATCATGTGGTTAAAGGTTTCCAACAATTAAATGATTTATTCCCATGCTATTTTATGATGATTGATGTTCCATTATGATCTATGCCTTATGTAATTCCATGTTTTATGTCATTGCTCAATATTTTGATTCTTAAACATTATGTTCATGTTTTTATGTTCAAGTGTATATGGTTTGTTTTATTATATCCATGCTTACCCTTAATGAGAATCTGAGTTCACCCTTTATATGTTTTCTTTTCCCCAGGATATAAAGAAAGGTTTTAGGTAAGAAAACAAAAGGGGAAGATCTTTATGGGAGATGTTGAATTTCTTTCACCATGATTAGAAGATTTTGTTCCATGTTTCCAAAGACACTAAAATATTACAGTCCTTTGGTGTCTGTTTTTGTTTTGTATTAAGTATTCCACAAAAGTAAGGTAATTTCCATGTAAGTTAGGCTTTGGGTCATTACACAAGCCACCACATCATTCGAAAATTAAACCTCTGCAGTTGTGACCACATAATCTTGGCCTTGCTCCGTTGGCCTTTTCTGAGGTATGTTTCCTTGACACTTAGGATATTCATTTGAATAATGCTGCATTTCATTACAATTGTAGAATTCAACATTGAAGGCCTCTTTCTTCCCTTTTCAATCATGAGATTTGTGGTCATTTTCTCCAAACTAGTAACGGACTCTCATTCCCTTTAGGAAAGTACCAGGGTGTTTCTTCCCACATTTACTATAGGATGGAAATTCAACTTTTCCCTTCTTCCCCTTATTTCCATTTCTAGTGTGTTCATCATATTTCTTCTTCCCAAGATTTTCTTTAAAGTCGTAAGACATATAGAATTCCTTTTTTATCTTGATAGAACATGAGAAAATATATTCGTATGATGAGAAGGATTATGAGACTAATTCTCAATGGAGAAATGGTTTTAACCCATTAAGTAATCAATCAATTTTACTCCTTGGGTTACTTATATAATCTCCAGCATTCCTTGCTAACCTTTTAAAGATAGCCCCATACTTTTAAGTATTATCATCCTCCTTTTTCATTAGACTTAGAAATTGTCTTTCCATATCCTCTCGATGGTCATGAGGAAATTATTTTTCTAAGAAAATGTCTTTAAATTACCTTCATTACATATTTGATACTTATTCATCCTCCTTTGTGTTTTGAATCAATGGGTACCATTGATCTACATCTCTTATGAGGTGATAAACTTCCATGAAAAAGTTTCCCCTTTCGCTACTCCCCAAAGCATGAAACTTTTTTCTAAGGAACTTATCCATTACTAAGATACAAATGGACTTGTAGTCCCATGAAATGTTGGTGGTTTTTTCCTCATGAAGCGGTCTAACATTGATCCTCCACATTGTGGATTATGGTTCTCTATATGGGTAAGGTTATGATTCATAACCTGATTGAGTTGTCCCAGTATGTTTATAACTTGTTCAGCACCAGTTGCATCACCAGCTCCACTATAATTATCTTGAGTAGGAGGGAAATCCCTAAATGGATTACGTGTGTTGCTACAGTTTCCATTCCATCCCCTATGTTCCATTTATAAAAAATGGAATACACTAGATTAGTTTATAAATCGCAATAAATAATTCAAAACTAGTAAAATAAATTGCATAAATTAAACAGTTTAATAATATAATCCATAATCATAAAAAATGTTTTCTTTGATGAAATATTTACTCATAAATCCTTCATAATGGCTTTTAAAAAAAATGTGAATTTTCCTCAACATATCCCCTGGGAGTTTCCTAACCATGAGTGTAGCAAGGCCTGTTGTCGTGCACCCATTTCCGTTCGAGTCTATCTCAAATTTGTGTTTTTGGGTTTTAACCATAGATACATCTGTTCCAGAGCTGCATCTACCTGTTCGTATCCATATAGGGATGTATTTTTTGGAAAATTCACAAAATATCTACATTACCAAAATTCTAGGAAGTTATTATATACTAATCCTAAATGTTTATCTTAGGGTAATGTTCTCTAATTAATGCTTTTCTAAATCTATTTTCCATGGATTTTACTAAACATCCTATGATACCAACTATAATGTCATGACCTTTGTTACCCAGATTCGGGGCATTATTACATAAAATTGATCTGACCACAAGATATCAATTCTCGAAAGACCGATTAGTTTAAAGCCTTGGAAGTACTAGAAACATACATATGTTTTACATTACATAATGAAATAGAAAAACATTGTGGCCCCTTTCAACATACTCATATCCTTTTGTCTATCCCTGCAGGTTAATCATAATATACTTCTTCACATCCTGGGAAAAAGAAAACATAAGAAAGGGGTGAGCTCAGAAGCTGAGTAAGGATAAAAATATAGTGGAAACTATCATAAATAAGCATAAACATTTAAGGCAATGTATTAGAATAAAACAAAATACTTTTAAACATAAACATCAGTATAATGTGGAAAAGATAAATCAAATAATTCCATTTACTTATTCACATGTATATTCTACTAGTCGAATAGTCACATGTAATATCAATAGCTAATTTTATAATGATGGAATGCATAATGCCAGACATCACAACCACATAGTAAAGGCCTCGTGTTAGCACTACAAATAAGATTTTTTCAATGCCTTATGACAAGACACTAGATTGACTCATTATACCTACCTATGCATAGGGGTGATATAGAGGGCCCCATCAGTCACTTACTACGTCCAATGCATTCCTCATATGAAAAGGTTAAAACATAATAAACACATTTGTATTAAAAATAGTATACTAAATGTCAATTCATTAACTATAAACCATGAATGGTATAAAAATAGCACATCCATAGTTAAGAATATCACAACACCTTCAATATAATATGGAAGATTTTATCCTTATAAATAAACTTCAAATAAACTTTAAATCCAACAAAGGATGATGACATAGATGAAATAAAAACTCTTTGAGAGAAATATCTATTTCTAATTTGTATTCATTTAAAAGTAACATAATTATGAAAGAAAACATTAATTTTGAAAATATTCTTATAATATTGTAAGGGAAGCTTCAAAGGTGTTATAATGGTGGAAAATATCCACACCCGTCGTATGAGTAAAGAAATTTCTTTCCTTAATTTTGTCGAATAGGTCATAAATTACCTTGTTTAGAAAATGACAGAAAGATTCCTTTAAAACTATTTTTAAAAAATTTAAACAAGGGTATAAATGAAATTAATCTATATTCTAGTAAATAGTAAAATTGTTTTGAAATACAATCTTAAGAAACACGGATGTGGATGATAAAGAGGTCTAAGTAGATACACATGTATAAACAACCTCGGATAATAAAGAGATTGTAAAATTAACACTTACCTTGTAATTTTTCGTAGTTGAGGGTACATTAACCTCCTGTATAGTAGTTAAATAATTTTTATTAAATTATGCAAGAACCACATACATAAAAATGATATCATATATGATATTATAATATTTCTTTGTTAAGGATATTTCAGTTGTATCCTTATTTCCAGTGTTAACCGAGGAATTTTCCTTTATATGTTTTGTTACATAATTCATGTTTTTTATAGATAGGATGTATTTGATTCATATCCATAATGATATTAAGTTCATAAAATTTTTTTTAAATCATAAAATGAAAATTATTCTTGAATGGTTATGATGGGGAATGAATCTCTTTGCGTTTGTGGAGACGGTAATCCGTACATACGCATGTGCGACAATATAATTCTATTGATGGAGAAATCATATGTAATTGGATGGTATATTACAAATAAATAATCATGAAAATTTTATATTTATTATTTACATAAATTATAGTCATTATTATACCCATCCAAATAATGAGGTTTTGAATAACAAACTACACCACGACGTGGAGATGGTAAGTCGTATGTTCGCAGGTATGGTGACTTTTTCATTCATATGATGGATAAAATAATGAATATGGTTGTAACATATTTATAATAACATAATAGTATATATTAGGTATTGGAGTTAATATTTTGGTATGAAAAAAACAAAGAATGATGAAGTGGAAGAAGAAAAGAACTTTGAAATAGGTGATGAAATTATTACATCTTCTTCAGGTGCTTCTTTTTTGATTTGACCAAAAGGGCTTCATAGATTGGATTTATGATCAAATTAATTCCTATCGGAAGATTTTAGGGTAGTTTAGAATATATTAGAGTAGGGTTTGGATGATCAAAACAGCTTTGGAGGTGTGATTTTGAGAGAAGGGAAGTACCCTTTTATAAGAGAGGCGATGGTCACTTTATTAAAATCATGAAATATTATTTAATTATAAAGTCATTTTGGGTTTATAATGGCTCAAAGTGGATTTATATAGAGTATAAATTGTATATGGGTATAAATACTCCTAAAAAATAGTTTTTAGAATAGTTTATATGAACATATTAACCTTATCTTTTAGATTTAACTCTTAGTTAAATAGTTTAACTTTTTCAATGTATTCTTGTATTTTTATATTACATTGTTAATAAACATACTATAAAATTTCAAGATAACCCAATGTGGTTCATTAATGACATATCTATAATCATATAAGTCCTTTTCCTGAACCATATATTTTTAGAAATATTATATCATTTTATAATATAGTATGTTTTTTAAAAACTCATTTATGTCAATTTTTACACTATTTAGTGTTTGGTTTTTTTCTAACTCAAAAAAAACATGATTAATTAGAAACTAATACATTAAATAAATCATAAAATGTCATTTTAACCTAAAAAATTAGTGTAATTCATCAAAAGTCTCAATTTAAATTTATTTGTATATTTATAATATCAATTATTTTAATCTTTCATTAATAAGTTAATTACATCATCATCATTGTGTCATAAATAAATTTAATTATTTAATGTCTAAATTTTTTAAATAAAATACCATGATGTAAGAAATATTTTTATATTTCTAATGAATATTTATAGTCGAATTTATCTTATGTATAACCCTATATTTAAAATGGTTAAATTATTAAAATTTGAATTTTACACATTTAACTCTTCTTTAAAAAAATTATAAATGTCCTAATCTAATCCATGTGGATAAAATAGGATCATATTTTATTCCTATGGTTTATTTTGGTCGAAAATAACTTATCCAGTAGAATTAGGACATGTAGTAGGGTAATTATAATATCATTTGTACCTTTAATTGTATTATTTACTTTTAACTATGGTAAATAAAATTCAAAAGATATTATTCACCAAAAATTATTGTCATCCTATTCTACCACAATTTTCTTACTAATGTCAAAAATGTATCTTGGATTTTTGAAATTCAATTCACAGAAGAGGTAAAATTACGTTTTATGTAAATTTGAAAATGTGCCTAGAAGGTGGGTAAAAGGCGTTAAATAGTTCAATAAAATTTTATTTATCTAATATTATTATAAAATGACTCCAATGAATTAGATTGAACTAATATATGTATTATGTATCTATTTTTACTTTAAAATAAATTTTAATAAAAAATAATTATTTAAATAAAAGTTGGTTTTAAACAATAACGCAATGTTTTTTCACTAATCATCAAAAATTGAAAGTTTTAAGAAAAATACCAAAAATATTCCATAATCTAATTTTGATATTATGAAGGAGAAAATGAAGTCCATTTTAAAAAATAAAATTTATTAAATTTCAAAATGTGGGTATTACTATCCATAACTGTTTTTTAACGGCTAGTTTGATTGGTCATGGTGTGCTAGAACTTGAAGTTGCATACATCGCAAGCTATTGTATTATTCAAAGAAAAGCGCACCATGGAAGCTTGGGGTGTTACAAATGTGTACATGAATGAATGGAATAAAAACATAACTGAACATTAATAAGGTAAAATAGGCATGAATAGTGATAATTGATGACTAAATGATGTTAAAAAATTTAAAATGAGTGTTTAAAAAACATTATAAATGAAACATTTTAGTATGGTATAAGGAAAATATTAATGTGGATTTTAATCAAAAAAGTAATATTTGTTTTCATAGAACGAAAAATGAAACAAGGGAGTTTTTCATGATAAAATTATTATTTTGATAAAAATAATGGTGGCTTAAAATGGATTATGGAGTGCACTTGGAAGCGGGTAAGAAATATGAAAGTTCCCTTGAACTAGGCTTGCTTATTGGGAAGAATTAAAAGTAAAACATTTTAAAACAAGTATTGCCCATATAAAAGAGGGAGATCTGATTTATATACATGATTTTTGAAGATATATAAGGAATTTATATAGATTATATAAAAATAGAGAATAATTACATTGGGGTAAAGAGAGAGAAATAGTAACTCGAATGTAAAATGGAGGTTTGGAAAGAACCCCTTACCTTATGTGTTAAGAAGTTCTATAATTGATCTGAATGTCCAGGATAATCAAATTAAATCCATTAATTAATTAATTGATAACCATTTATGCATTTATTTAATATATTATGAGTTTATTAATTTAATTTATGGCCATTTTGATGGGTTATGAGATTCAATTTTATCGTTTGAGAGTATTGTTTTTCATGATTTTCATGATCGGTTTACTTATATACATTTATGGGAAGTCACGTAAAATGAGAAGGGTTAAAAATAATTGAATTTATATGTTATTAATGAACATAACGATTTTTAACTGATCTTATAAATCATTTGGTTATATTGTATGAGGATGAATCATTAGATAAATTGTTAATGATAATTGTTTGGATTATTTTGTGCAGTTTTCATACCCAATGAGCTTATTTTATTTTATTATTTAAAATCATGTGTATATAATTATTACATAATATTAAATAGTATTATATATATATGATATTATTTTAATAATAAAATTAGTTTTAAGACTATCCTTCAAGGCGTTAATAAAAAATGTAAATTTTTCATCCTTAAAGGCAATAAATTAATAGCTCACAAATGACATTTTTATTTTAAAATAAATGGGAGAGGATATGGGTTTAATGATGGATTATTCTATTAGAATACTAAAATTCTAGTGTATGTGAGTTACTTTAGTTATCATACCATTTTATAAGGGGAGGTTTGGAGAGAATAAGAAAAGAACATGAATAGATATTAAGAGAAAAGGAAAGAGGAATTTACCTCTTGAATTTATTCTCCTTGAAAACATAATTAGGGAAAAGGTTTTGGTCTTCTGCAATTATAAAGAGCTCTAGGACATGGAAAGATGCTTGGGAAGATTTTTGGGTAGAATTTGGGTAGTTATCAATGCTAAGAAGGTGTGAGGAGAATAGGTGGTATTTATAGTGGAGGATGGGGGTGTTTTCTCATTATTTATTCATTAGTTTATTTTTTTGGATCTAGCATATGAATAGTTTGAGAAATATCCCCAAATATAATAAAATAATTACGGTAAGTTTGATATTTTGGTGCCTACATCAACAATGACTCATGTAATAGTGTATTTAAATTATAATATATATATATATATATATATACTGTAAATTGTCATATTTTACTATACACCAACAATTCAACTATTTTAGAAAAATCCCAAAAAATAAGCATCACCATTTTTCAATGTATAATATTAAAAAATGAACAACATTTTTTGAAAATAGTTTTCTAAATATGAGAAATTTAATTTTTAATTAAAATCATTATTTACTTCGAAAATACCAATTTTAAAATTATATTAAATTTTATGAAAATATGAAAATTGATTATGGTCTCATAAAATTATATTATAATAATAATACAAAAAAATATTAATTTATAAATACAGTTTATGGAAAAAAAGTATTTTAAAATAATACATGAATTATTAAATTAAAGATAAAAACTTGTGTTTTATAAAAATATCGACACTTATTTTATAATTTATAAAATATTTATTTACATAAACTCCCATATAATTATATAATATTTTCACTTATAATATGGGTAAATTTTTTATACATTAATGTGGGAGGTTACTATTCTATTGGATAGTTTATTATTCATAAGGGTCACATTATGTAACACCCGAGAATTTTATGAGAAATACTTTGTTTTAATGTTATATAAATCATCAAAGGAATCTTTCACTACACACAACACTAGCTTGGATTTCTTTACACGCAACTGCGGCCTTCCTCGGTAGCTTGCGTCGTACGCAATACCGAGTTTCACTCAACAACGATATGCTATTAAAATTTTATTAAAACTAGACATTATGAATAGTAATAACCACTTTTTGAAATTTTATAAATTTTATCTTTCAAAATGGACTTCATTTTTGGATTCGGAATATCAAAATTAGCTTAGGGTGAAATTTTGGTACTTTTCGGATAACTGTCATATTCTGATGAATAGTGAAAATTATTAAATTTTAATTAAAAAAAACTTTTTTAATCGAAATAATTAATACTGATAAATTATTAATTTGAGTGGTTTTAAAGTATATTTAGAATATATTTTTACAATTTAATACAATGTTGTTAATTGGATGTAATTTCACATTTAAACTAGACATAAACAAGTGTCAATCTTTTGATAGTTATTATCTCTTAAAAACACGCTATTTGTCTTGACGACGGGAATTAATTTTTAAATTATTTAATGTAACTGATATGTTTTGAATTTGGTAAAATAAAAATAATTTTTGAATTCATAATATCAAATATAGCTTGGGCCTTATTTTTGATATTTTTTTGGAAACATTCATTTTTTGATGAATAGTGAAACCACTAAGTGGTAGTTAAAAAACTGATTTTTTTCATAAAACTTAATTTTACCTCTTCTGTGAGTGGAATTTCAAAAATACGAGAGACATGGTTAATATCGAGGACTAAAATGTGGTTCAATGAGATGAAAATAATTTTTGGTGAATAGTAACTTTTTACTTTTTTTTACCACGGTTAAAAGGAAATAGGGTAGTTAAGGGTAAAAATGATATTATTATTACCATAACACAAGTTCTAATTCTATTGGATAAGTGTAATTCGTTCAAAAACAACCTTAGGAATAAAATATGACCATTTAGGCCCACTTGGATTAGATTTGGACATTTATTATCAATTTATTTAAAAAAAGGTTTAAATAGTTAAAATCAAAGTTTAATAACTAATGAATTTTTAATATAGGTTTATACATAAGATAAATTCGACTATAATTATTCATTAGAAAGATAAAAAGATTTCCTACCTAATGGTATTTTATTTGTGATTTTTAGACTTAAAATAATTTAATTTATTTATGATACAATGATGATGCAATAATTATCTCATTAATGAAATATTGACATAATTGATGTTATAAATACCAATATAAATGTAATTTGAGATTTTTTTGAATTAAAATAATTTTATAGGTTAATATTACATGTTATTATTGATTTAATTAATATTTTTCGAACTAAATATTCAGTTTAGATTTTCAAAAAAAATCAATTACCAAATAGTGTCAAAATTGACATAAAATAGTTTTTAAAAGAAATACAATATTATTAATTGTTATTTTATTCCTACAAAGCTAATGTTCGGCAAAATGACTTAGATAAGGTTATATATATTAATAATAAACAACTTGGGGTTCTTTTGGCTTGATATAGTACGTTTATTAACCTTATAGTGTAAGCAAACAAGAAGACACGGTAAAAGTTAAATTATCTAACTTAAAGTTAAATCTAAATGATAAGGTTAAAATTGATACCTAAACTTGTCTAAATTATATTGGATGAGAGGATTTTGAACCATCCCAACCTTAGCTTCTAAATATATCAATTTTGAGCTATTACAAACCAAATTTGACTTTATAATAAAATAATATTGTTTGTTATTCCAAAGGTGCCCCTCTCCTCCCTTATAAAAGGGCACCTCCTCCCACTCCTCCTCAGAACAATTTTAGCCTTCAAGCTTGGACAACCCCTGCCCATTTAACTTCCCCACTTCCCTAGAAACATCCTAGTGGTCCTGGTCTTCTTCAAAGACCAATTTTAGTGCCCTAAGAAGAGATCTCAAAGAGGAGCTTCAAAGAAGAGGTAATGCATGTTACCGATTCTTTCATCTTTATTTATTCTTACACTTATTATTATTTAGTTGTTTCATTATGAAGTAATAACATCAGTATCACTCGTATACTGATATGTTATTATATGTATGAAACAACCCTATTTCACCATCTATCCATCCTACGGAAAATGAAATCACCACGCGTGCGTACGTACGGAATACCGTCTCCACGCCGTGGTGTAATCTATTTTCCACCACCACCATACATGGATGGGTATAATGGTGTAAATAATAACTATATATGATTATTGTAAACTGATATTTATTCTTAAATAATATACATACACTCCAATACAATTCCACGATCATGGGAACGATATCATCGCTCGTGCGTACGTGCGGAATACCGTCTCCACGATGTGATGTGACTCGTTATACATGATCTTCATTGCATAATGATTATATAAATGAATTGAATGAATGAATATGATATATATTACACTAATACCATTCTGGAAATGAGGTATCTATAACCTAAATAGAAGAATAATAATTTATTCGACAAAACGCGCATAAGAACAAAAAGTAATAAACACCCAAATAACAAGAAGCAATGAAATATTACTAATAATAAGATAAGAATATGAACATATATGATATCATAAAAATAATTATGATTCTGTAATAAGTCAATAACATTATTTAAATCATTATACAGGAGGTTCAGACACATACTATGCAAATTGGACCTAAGGTAAGGGAAAATATCACAATCTCATTTTATCCGAGATTGTTTATACGTTGGTATTTACTGGGGTGTATTTTATCATCCACATACATGTTTCCTCAATATGTAATATTGTTTCCATCCACCTATAGTTTTTTAAATCCAATTGTACCCTTCGGTGAGTTTTTAGTAAAAGATATGAAAGGAATCTTTTTTCATTTTTCGTACGAGGTACTTTTTGACTTTTCTGACAAAAGTACGAGAAGAATGTTTTTTTCAACTTACACGGCATGAATGGATTTTTAAAACATTATTTCCAAGAAGCTTACTTTACAAGTTTTCAAGTTTATTTTTAATCAACTACTTTTAGTTTAAAATTGTATGACATGTTAAGAAAGGAAAATGCTTTTGAAGTAGAAAGGATATTTTCCTCAAGAATGGAGTTCAAGTGTTTTATCAAAATTATTTTCCATCTAAGATAATATAGGGTTCTATTTCAATCCCTATTATTACATTGATTTGATTATGTTTTGATGAAATTATTTTTATGAATTCCTTTATCTTATATGAATTTTTTTTATGATGTCATGATGTTTAAGAATCCCATTTTTATTACATGGGTTATGCTATGATGTATGGTTTATGATTTTCTGGAACACATAAGAATGGTATCATTATGAGATGGGTGGGACCTATATCTCCCTCCAATGCATTGGGTAAAGATTTTATATCTCATGAGATAGACATGGCTGAAACGGGAGGTTAAACTGGTTCAGTGAAATAGGACAGAAACGAGGAGTAAACTTGGTTCAGAAATGGACATTGTCCACTAAGATAGTCTTGGAAATGTGTCTTAACTAATAAGAAATGATTCTCTATGATTATGTGTGTATGCCACAAACTTTCATGTTTTAAGTTATGATTATTCGGATTACATTTCACTACTATGATTTATCCCATGTTATGAAATTATGATCTCTTTGGCAGGTTAAGATTTACAAATGTTATGTTCTTATGTATATGATGTGATTGATATTTCTTTTGTTTACCCTTACTGAGCATTTGATATCACCCTTTATATTTTTTTCAGGATTTAAAGAAAGGTTTTAGGTAAGAAAATAAAAAGGTTAAGATCGTATGGGAGATGTTGAAGATCTTTCACCATGATTAGAAGATTACGTTCCATGTTTCCAAAGACACTAAACTATTACAGTCCATGTGTGTCTGTTTTTGTTATGTATTAAGTATTCTGCAAAAGTAATGTAATGTCCATGTACATCAAGTTATGGTTCTTTACAGTTGGTATCAGAGGAAAGGTTTAGTCAACCTTTAGAAACTAGGATGAGAGAAATTTAGTGAGATCCCTAGAGATACTTCTAAGGTATGTCTAGGGATGTCCCTAAGGTTAAGTATAAGTATAGGATATAGTCCTATAATTACGGTAACGATCTTAGAATTAATCCTAAGATGTTAGATATTGAAGGTACTCCCCCTTTATTATGTTGGTTTCCCTAGCATGATTTTTTCCTCTCACACTATTCTTTTTGGGTTTTAGATGATGGATGGAACCCGAAAAAACTGTATTGATCAATGCAATGGACAATGCAATAATTGTCCTCATGAACAAACAAATGTTATGGGAGATGGAGTGAAAAATCATATAGTTATACTTACACAAGCTATGAATCATTCTGGACTTCCAAATGAGTAGATAGGGGAACAATATTCTATTGATTCCTTCATGAGGAAACGTCCACCTTCTTTCAGTGAGTCTTCTGATCCACTTGTTTCCAAAAAATGGATCAGTACCACTGAAAAGATATTTTCTATTCTTCAATGTCCAGAACATGATAAAGTCATTTTAGTAGTATATCGTTTGGAAGGTGAATCTGATCAATGGTGGAATCTTATCAAGAATACGAGGCCAAGAGATGAAATTGAGTCCATGGAATGGGACGAGTTCAAGAACTTATTTTTCAATAAGTACTTCCCTCGTATTATTTGAACAAAGATGGAAAAGGAGTTTCATGAACTAAAGAAAAAGGATGATGAATCTGTTGGTGTATACGAAGTGAATTTTACAAGTCTTGCAAGGTATGCATATGGATTTATCATCCAAACTGAAAGTAAAGTTGATCGATTCTGTAGTGGCTTAAAAAAAATCTTCGAAGGGCATTAGCTATAAGAGACTTCAGTAGCTATGAAGAAATTGTGCATTGTGATATCATGGTAGAAATGGAAGTCGATGTTAATTATCCATCTCATAGTTTTCACAAGAAACGAAAGATGGAGTTCAAGGAGAAATCTCAGAATAATGGTGAAAAGAAGATGAATGTTTCCTTATGCTCAAAGTGTGGAAAGAAGCATGGTGGAGATTGTCTTAAAGGGAATAGAAAATGCTTTTAAGTGTGGAAAAGAAGTTCATCGAGCAGCTGAGTATTGAAGTAATGGAAAAAGGGATTCTAATGATGTGAATAAAGAAAATACTACAGAGAACGCACCACCAACACTTCAATGCTTCAAGTGAAAGGAAATGGGGCATTATGCTAATAAATGCCCTAATCCATGCATTAGTGATGATTGACATGAGCTACCACTTAAGTAAAAGGAAAAAGGGAAGTCACATGCGATCACTGTTGGTGATGTTGAATATGAAAACAATGTGGTGGAATGATTAAGTGTTTATGTAGTGGGATTCCAAAATAATGTTGGATATAGTATCGTGGAATATTGGAATATTTCTGTATTGGTCTATTGTGGTTTTCAATAATTTTATGGTACCGGTAACCATGGAAAGTGATTGAGATATTTTTGGAAAAAAAGATGATATGCACATAATGAAGGGATAAGGAGAAAATGAAATGTTTCACAGTATTCATGAGATCATGACTGATATAAGGAAATAGTTATATTATGGTTTGAGGTTTTGGTATGTGAAAAGAGTTAACTGTTGACAGCACTCATGTTTTCGCTAAGATTCAATGGGTATTCGTTTTTAAAGAGAATACGTGATTAAGGACTTCGAATGTTTGGAATGTGACCAACAAGACATATCTCATGATATACGGGGATCAATGATGGTATTAACATGCTTGTTATATGAACTCTTTGGTAATCGTTTTCACTATAATATGAGATTGGACAACAGTATTTTGGATAAGCCTAAATATTGGAAAAGAATATGTTAGACATAAGTTAGTATTGTTTAAGGATAGAACTTTTTTCGATATTATTGATGGGATGTTATAGTAATGTAGTTTTAGAAAAAGGACAACCTGCAGGATGAGTGACAGCCCATCGCGTCGGACAAGGCTGTGGGAATCGAACCCACAACTGAAGTGCGACTGGCCTTTATCACCTACCACTGGCCTACAGGAAGTCCCTGTTTAGTATAAACTAGTTTTATTATATTAAGCAGTATGATATATGATGTATAAGTCCATTTTAGGAACCATATATGATTAATCTCACTATAGATCTACTTATGTATATTTAATAACTTTTGCTAACCTTTTGCTTGAGACAGATGGAATGACCCGTCATTCTATCACATGATCTGCTAACACTTCACAAATAACGAATTCAACATTATTTCTTTAAGAGATGAAGTGGAAATTTTTCAAGGCATGAACAATAGTGAGATTATACCAAAATAAAGTAAGTATTTATTCTAATTCAAATTCTTCAACTTTAGGGAAATTATCTTGAAAACAAAAAATGTTGTCCTAGTGCCCTTATATCTGATGAATCAGATGGTACCTTAGATCGTCACAAATTTATGGCTTTGTGATTGTTGGCTTTTTCATAGCCATGTTCTCTACCACTCTCCATCAGAACTTGATGGTTAGATTTTTCTTCCATATCCATATTTTCACCTATGTTCTGCTACGTGGAATCCCAGGGATGAGTTAATTTGGGTAACTTTTACGTTTCATACATTAATTTTTAAAGCCAAGTTTTGGTATTCCTTTTTACGATGTGGGTTTCTATTAAAGAAACTTTCGAGTAGTAAACCATTTATAACCCCGACGAATTTCGAGGGCGAAATTCATTTTAAGGGGGGTAGATTGTAACACCCGAGACTTTTATGAGAAATACTTTTTTTATGTTATATAAATCATAAAAGGAATCTTTCACTACACACAACACTATATTGGCTTTCTTTACACGTAACTTCGGCCTTCCTCGATAGCTTGCGTCGTACGCAATACCGAGTTTTACTAAACAACGATATGTTATTAAAATATTATTAAAACTAGATGTTATGAATAGTAATAACAACATTTTGATATTTTATAAATTTTATCTTTCAAAATGGACTTCATTGTTGGATTTGGAATATTGAAATTGGCTTAGGGTGAAATTTTGGTACTTTTCGGATAACTTTCATATTCTGGTGAATAGTGAAAATTATTAAATTTTAATTTAAAAAAAACGTTTTTAATAGAAATAATTAATAGTGATAAATTATTAATCTGAGTGGTTTTAAAGTATATTTAGAATATATTTTTACAATTTAATACAATGTTGTTCATTGGATGTAATTTCGCATTTAAACCAGACATAAACAAGTGTCGATCTTTTGATAGTTATTATCTCTTAAAAACACGCTATTTGTCTTGACGATGGGAATTAATTTTTAAATTAGTTAATGTAACTGATATGTTTTGAATTTATTAAAATAAACATCATTTTTGAATTCATAATATCAAATATATATTATGCCTAATTTTTGATATTTTTCTGGAAACTTTCATTTTTTGATGAATAGTGAAACCACTAAGTGGTAGTTAAAAAACTGATTTTTTTCAAAAACAAAATTAATTTTACCGCTTCTGTGAGTGGAATTTTTAAAATCTGAGAGACACGGTTAATATCAAGGACTAAAATGTGGTTCAATGAGATGAAAATAATTTTTGGTGAATAGAAACTTTTTACTTTTTTTACCACGGTTAAAAGTAAATAGGGTAGTTAAGGGTAAAATGATATTATTATTACCCTAACTCATGTCCTAATTCTATTGGATAAGTGTAATTCGACCAAAAACAACCTTAGGAATAAAATATGAGCATTTAGGCCCACTTGGATTATATTAGGACATTTATTATCAATTTATTTAAAGAAGAGTTAAAATAGTTAAAATCAAAGTTTAATAACTAATGCATTTTTAATATTGGGTTATAAATAAGATAAATTTTACTATAAATATTAATTAGAAAGATAAAACGATTTCATACATAATCGTATTTTATTTTAATTTTTAGAATTAAAATAATTTAATTTATTTATGATACAATGATGATGAAGTAATTATCTTATTAATGAAATATTGACATAATTGATGTTATAAATACCCAAATAAATGTAATTTGAGACTTTTTATGAATTACAATAATTTTATATGTTAATATGACATGTTAGTATTTATTTAATTAAATGTTTTCGAAATAATAATTCTTTTATTATTTTCAAAAAAATCAATTATCAAACACTGTCAAAATTGACAAAAAATAGTTTTTAAAACAAATACTATATTATTAATTGTTATTTTATTCCTAAAAATCTAAGGTTCGGCCAAATGACTTAGATAAGGTTATATATATTAATAATAAACAAATTGGGGTTCCTTTGTCTTGATATATTATGTTTATTAACCTTATAGTGTAAGAAAACACGAAGACGCGGTAAAAGTTAAATTATCTAACTTAAAGTTAAATCTAAATGATAATGTTAAAATTGATACCTAAACATGTCTAAATTATATTTTATGAGAGGATTTAGACCCATACCCACCTTAGTTTCGAAATATATCAATTTGGAGCTATTAAAAACCGAATTTGACTTTATAATAAAATAATAGTTTTAGTTATTCCAAAGGTTCCCCTCTCCTCCCTTATAAAAGGGAACCTCCTCCCTCTCCTCCTCACACCAATTTGAGCCTTCAATCTCGGCCTAACCCTACCCATCTCACTTCCCCACTTACCTAGAAACATCCTAGAGGTCCTGGTCTTCTTCAAAGACCAATTTTAGTGCCCTAAGAAGTGATTTTAAAGAGGCGCTTCAAAGAAGAGGTAATGCCAGTTATCAATTCTTTCATCTTTATTTCTTCTTATAATTCTTCTTCTTTAGTTGTTCCAATATGAAGTAATAACATCAGTATCACTCATATAATGATATTTTATTATAATTATGAAACAGACCTATTTCACCATCTATCCATCCTACAAAAAACGAAATCACCACGGGTGCGTATGTACGGAATACCGTCTCCACGCCGTGGTGTAATATATTTTCCACCACCACCTTACTTGGATGGGTATAATGGTGTAAATAATAACTATATATGATTATTGTAAAGTGATATTTATTCTTAAATAGTATACATAAACTCCAATACAAGTCCACGATCATGGGATTGATATCATCACTCGTGCGTACGTACGGAATACCGTCTCCACGATGTGATGCGACTCGTTATACATGATCTTCATTGAATAATGATTATATAAATGAATTGAATGAATTAATATGATATATATTACACTAAAAAAATTCTGGAAATGAGTTATCTATAACCTAAAGAGAAGAATAAGAATTTATTCGACAAAACACGCATAAGAACAAAAAGTAATAAACACTCGAATAACATGAAGCAATAAAATATTACTAATAATAAGTTAAGAATATGACCATATATGATATCATAAAAATAAGTATGATTATGGAATAATTCAATAACATTATTTAAATCATTATACGGGAGGTTCGGACACATATGAAGCAAATCGGACCTAAGGTAAGGGAAAATATCACAATCTTATTTTATCCGAGATTGTTTATACGTTGGTAATTACTGGGGTTTATTTTATCATCCACATCCCTGTTTCCTCAATATTTAATATTGTTTCCATCCACCTACAATTTTTTAAATCCAATTTTACCCTTCGGTGAGTTTTTATTAAAAGGTATGAAATGAATCTTTTGTCGTTTTTCGTACGAGGTACTTTTTGACTTTTCCGACAAAAGCACGAGAAGAATGTTTTTTAACTTATACGGCATGAATGTATTTTTAAACAATTATTTCCAAGAAGCTTCCTTTACAAGTTTTCAAGTTTATTTTTAATCAACTTCTTTTAGTTTAAAATTTTATGACATGTTAAGAATGGAAAAAAAATTTGAAGTAGAAAGGATAATTTTCTGAAGAATGGTGTTCAAGTGTTCTATCAAAATTATTTTCCATCTAAGATAATATAGGGTTCTGTTTCTATCCCTATTATTACATTGATTTGATTATGTTGTGATGGAATTATTTTTATGAATTGCTTTATCTTATATGAATTGTTTTATGATGTCATGATGTTTAAGAATCCCATTTTTATTACATGGGTTATGCTATGATGTATGGTTTATGATTTTGTGGCACACATAAGAATGGTATCATTATGATATGGGTGGGACCTATATCTCCCTCCAATGCATTGGGTAAAGATTTTATTTCTCATGATATAGACATGGCTGGAACGGCAGGTTAAACTGGTTCAGTGAAACTGGACTGAAATGAGGAGTAAACTCGGTTCAGAAATGGACATTGTCAACTAAGATAGTCTTGGAAATGTGTCTTGACTAATAAGAAATGATTCTATATGAATATGTGTGTATGACACAAAGTTTCATGTTTTATGTTTGGATTATTGGGATTATATTTCACTACTATGATTTATCCCATGTTTTGAAATTATGATCTCTTTTGCAAGTTAAGATTTTGAAAAGTTATGTTCTTATGTATACGATGTGATTGATATTTCTTTTGTTTACCCTTACTGATCATTTGAGCTCACCCTTTATATGTTTTTTTCCAGGATTTAAAGAAAGTTTTTAGGTAAGAAAACAAAAAGGGGGATATCTTATGGGAGATGTTGAAGATCTTTCACCATGATTATAACATTACGTTCCAAGTTTCCAAAGACTCTAAACAATTACAGTCCTTGTGTGTCTGTTTCTGTTATGTATTAAGTATTCCAAAAAAGTAATGTAATGTCCATGTACGTCAAGCTACAGGTCTCCACACATTACTATTCCAAAGGTCGATTTACTATTCCATTAGTATAGGTTCTTTAACATCTATAAATACCTCTTATTTCATTCAATATTCATTTATGATATTTGTATTGGGTTATTAATTTTATTTTTTGTGATTATAATCTATGACATAATTATAAGCAGAGAATTTCCATTGATAAAATATTTGGTTGTTACATTCTTCCCCCCTTATGAAATTTCACCCTATTTTTTTGACATACTATGGGGAAAAACATGTGGGTACTTCTCCTTCATTTCATCCTATGGTTCCTATGTTGCCACTTTGTACTTATGGTTTAGTCGTAGTACATTGACCGGGTGTGTAGTCTTGTTTCATAGAAGATTATCTCTATGGTCTAAATCTTCATAGGTTTCTCATCATAGGAGAGATCATTTCCTAAATGTTCCACTTCTGAATTCAGTATTTGTGAAGGATTTGGTATGTAATTCCTGAAGAGGTATACAAGGAATACATCATGAACTTGATATATAGTATGTGGGAATGATAGTTGATTGGTCATAGCTCTAACATGATCAAAGATATCGAAGGGGTCTATGTACCTAGGACTCATTTTTATTTTATTACCAAATCTCGTGATCCTCTTCCATGAAGATATGTGGAGGAATACAATGTCTCTAGCCTTAAACTCACAGTCTCATCAATGATTATAAGGAAACATTTTTTGTCAACTTTGGTATTTCTTGATGTGATATTAAATGGTTTTAACATTATTCACCATTTATTCTACCATTTTAGGTCCTATAAGCTTATTTCAACCGACTTAACCCAAACAAGACAGTGTTCTTCATCATTTCCCATAAATGGATTCATATGAATTTATTTGGATTATCGAGTGGAAACTTTTATTATTGGAGAATTCTCCCAATGGAAGATGATGGTCCCATCCTCCCTTTAATTCCATAAAACATTCTCTCAATTTTTCTTCTAGTGTATGAATATTATATTCAGATTAGCCACCAATTTGAAGATGATAGGATGTACTAAAGTTCAACTCAGTGTTAAGATCATGTTAGAGATTTTCCAGAACATTGAGGTGAATCTATGATCTCGATCAGATACAATCGATAGTCATACTTCTTGTAGTCTTACCAATTTTTTCATTTATATAAATTTATGTTGATCAAATAATAAGTCCTCTTGAATTGAGGTAAAGTGATATGCCTTTGTAAGGTGATCCAGAACAACCTATCTATCATTATTTCCTATAGATGTCTTGAGAAGTCCAGTAACAAAGTCCTTGGTGATTTTTTTCACTTCCAAGATGTTATGGGTAATGGTTGCATCATCCCCTTAGACTTTTTCCTTTCATCCTTCACTTGATTACATTCGATGAACTTTGATGTATATTCAGTGATTTTATTATTCATATTTTCCCAACAATAGTTCTCTCAAAATCTCTATACTTCTTTGCACCCCTGGGTGAATATAGAAGCTTGAGATATGTGTGTCATTCAAAATTCCCATATTTATCTCAGTATTATAAATCACATGTATTCAAGAACCAAATATTATAACTTCATCTTCATTGATCTTGAACTCATAGGATTTCCCATTTTTGATAGCTTCCACCATTTTTAGAATTTCTTCATCATTTCATTGAGCATCCCGTATTTTATCTATAAGGAATCATTGGGTAATAATTTGAGAATGGATTGATGTTCTTCAACTATAACAATTCCCATGTCTGTAATTTTTATGTCTAATAATATTGAATCCTTCTCAGTTATCACAATCGATAACGATGAATGATCCTTTCATCTTAGAGCGTCTCCTACCTTATTTTATTTAATAGGATGGTAGTGTATTGATCAGTCATAATACATGATGCAATATAACCATCTTAACTAGTTAATATTAATATTATTCAATGTGAATATATATTTGAGACTCTTCTGATGAGTATATATCTCACACTTATTCCTATAGAGATAATTTCTTATTATTTTCAATGCATAGATCACAGCTGTCAACTCCAGATCATGTGTGGGATAGTTTTTCTCATTAATTTTATACTACCTTGATGAATATAATATATATTTATAATTTTTCATTAGTAAACATCAGAATACCTTATTTGAATCATCTTGGTGAACAATAAATAGTTCCCCACTTTCTAGAACTGTGAGTACTAGTGCGGTGATAAGCCTCTTTTTCAACTCTTTAAAGCAGTCTTCACATTATTACATCTAGACATACTTTACACCTTTCTAATTAAACTTGGTTAGTGGGATTTACATTCATGAGATGTTCCTCACAAATCATCCGTATTACCTAAAAAAACTAAGAATGCTACAGATCTCTATTATAGATGTTGTTCGGGGCCACTCTTTTATTGCATTTATATTAGAAGGGTCCATATATATCCCTTTACTGGTGCTGACACGCCCAAAGAATGAAAATTCCTCCTTCCATAGCTCACATTTTTTACTTTTCATATAGTTTCTCCCTTCAAATTTTTTTTACCACAATATTCAAATGCTAATTGTGTTCCTCCTTGCTCTTGGAGTATATCAGAATATCATTAATAAATACTACCAAAAATTTGTTGAGGTATTCTATATAGAATCTATTAATTAAATAAATGAAAAATTACAGGGAATTCTAGAGTCTGAAGGGAATCACTATGAAATCATAGTGTCCATACCTCATTCAAAAGGAAGACATGGGAATATCTTCCTTCCTCACATTTAATTGGTGATATCCCGATTGATGGTCCGCCATAGAGAAATAACAATCCCCATGAATCTAATTGAATAATTCATCTACATGTGGAAGGGGAAATTTGTTCTTTATCATTGTTTTATTAATATCCAAATAAAAATTTTATAGGTGCAGTGATCCATCCTTCTTCTTGAAAAAGAGGATAGTTGCACCCCATGGTGAAGCACTCAGAAATATAAAACCCTTGCCTAGATTTTCCTATCACTGCTTCTTTAGTTCTTCCCTCTCAATGATGGCCATTCTATGAGGTGTCTTTGACGTATTTAGAGATACAAAAATAAGTCTAATTGAAAAATCAACAGATAGATCATGATAAATTCCATGAAAATATTGGGGGAACACATAGGTGTAGTCCCTCACAATGGGAATGTCTTCGAGCATAATTCAATCTTTTCTATTAATCATTTGAGCTGGATATACTTTATTATAAGGAAACAATATACACACTTGAGATGATGAATCTAAAGGATATTAATCCTCCTCCTTACACTTTTACAGAATTATAGGATGCTTTAGGATATGAAGAGCGATCTCCATTTCCCAAAAGTTGATATTGGATTGATATAAAGATATTCAATCCATTCCCAAAATAACATCAAACTCTACCAATGGGAATATGATAATATTTTTTGGGAGGTTAAGTCCATAAAAATTAATCAGGGATGAGTTAGTAATTTGGATGCAATAAGTTTCTTATTTTTTGTTCTCATAGATAACTCAACCTTCAAATTTTGAGGTGATGTTTGATTAGTTCTAAAAAACATGCAAGATATAAAGGAATGCATAGAAACAGAATCAAATAGTATATTCTCTATTATTAAATGAATAACCAGAATACTTGTCACCACATCATTGTTGGGATCCATTTCAGTAATAGTGATTTCATATGACCTTCCTTGATACTATGGAAAATGTTGTTGCTGATTGATTCTAACAACCCTAAGACTAGGGAAATAGCTTGTGTAATGCCAATGAACCTTGTAGTAGAAACACTAATCTACAAGATGAGTGTTTATCTGAATATTTCTTTATTACTCCAATTAGTGTATTTCTTCATATGCCTTTATCTTGTATTATCTATATAACCATCTCTTCTTCATTTGAATAATATTTTGGTTCCCTTTAAGCAGCTTCCAATATGCTTTTCACACACTTCTAACACATTGAATTCAGGGTCTTATTTCCATCATGGGATTTATCACCCATATTAAACTCTATTTTACACTTTTTTTCAAGACCATGAGACCAGTAAGAGTCCCCAATCTCCATTTCAACCTTAATTCCACAATAGACAATCTCTCCATAACTATCAAAGTTTCAAATCATCAACTCTTTTCACAAACTCAACTTTAGTCTTCTAAAGAAGAAATTCACCTTGATTTTTGAGTTCATGAAAAAGTCAAAGGTGTATCCTATAATCCTTCTATATTTTTCATTATATACCCCCTATAGAATCATATTTTTGTTCCTTTAGACAAAGGAACTCCCTTTCTATCTTAAGATGGAGGGTTCAGGGAAAATATTTATTGAAAAATATTTTCTTAAAATATTCCAATTACATGGAATAAATTTCCTCCTTCTACTTTTTGTTCTTGATTAGTGTCCCCAACTGATCATATTTTCCATCAAAATGATAATCTTCTAGTAAAAATTTCTATTCTTCTACGCACTGGAGGAAAGAGAATATCTTACTATTGGATTTAATCCATTGTTCTTCGAGGAGGAAATTATAAGATCCACTGAACATGGGAGGAATTTTTAGAAAAAAGGATTCAAACAAAAATTTATCTCTATTAGAAGAAGTAGATAATTACACATGATTCAAGTTATAATTAATAACATTATCCCTATAGAGATTGTATTGTAAGGATGTTTTGAGCACCCATTCCCATCATATTTGGAATATCATTAGGGAAATCATCATTTTTCCTATCACATTGATTATTGGAATGAGTTATTATATATCCATCCATTAAATAAGAAAAATAATGTGAAATTAGGTACTTGAATACTTATCTAACAAGAATAATAAATGAAAAAATAAATATAGAAGGATAAACTTATAAAAGAAAAGTATACCATAACTTGTGATTACCTAGGTTTCAACCGAGGTTATCCATGATCTATTTCTTGAAATATATTTTTATTGGACTTTTTTGTTAATAATGGTTTTTAATGAAATTATTAATTTACCAAATCATATCCCCTAGGAGTGTCAAACTAGGTGTGTAGTAAGGCCCATTTTTATTTACTAGTTTACCCTGAGCCAAGCCAGTAACTCCTTGTCGGAGTTGTTACTCCTAGGTTTATCAATTCCAAAACCACATCCACTTGTAGTATTAAGACAGGTATGCATTTTCTTGATAAACCAATTACTCTATAATAACCAACATTTAGGGATTTTTTTCTCATGATTATCCTTATCCCTAAGTCATTTGGTAGAGATTTATAGTCCTCATACCATAAATAACTAAACTTTTCCTCTAATTCCAAATAGGTCAACCCCATCCTTTTATATAAATCATTACACAATTTTGAACATAATTAACCATCAAATTAAAATCCAAGGATCGTAAAGTATAGTTTATTTGGAATATTAGGTACATAATTTGAAAACATGAAACAAAAATAAAAAATTATTTAATTTAATCTCCATAATGAGTTCTTAACATCCATTAAGCTCATATATTTTCATAGTATAACCTAGTGAATTCATGAACAAAAAGGATTATCTAAAAATCTCAGAAAGGAAATAAGAATAGTAATAAATCAAAGAACATGGGTTAGAAGGCATAACACAATGGCACAAAAGGAATAGAACATGAATAAACATAAGGAATAATAACATGTATAACATGAGAGCATATAATCATGAAATCTTATGAATATGGAAACAACATATAATATGACATAAACATGAGTCAAGGATAACAACCAATACTATATAACATGGTGGAAAACTTTCCATAAAGGAATCAGGTTGAGTTTCTATCCCAACATGAAGTCTCATGAAACTGAACATTACCCAATGCATTGGAGATCTATCTAGGCACACCCATCATAGCATGTTAATTAATATATGTTACACATGAATAATTATCATAAGGATTACCCATGGAAAGAAATGGGTATCATTATCATATCACAAGGTATAAAAAATATCATATCATAAATGTTTCAATGAAATAATGGATTCAAAACATACATTGACATCAATAAGGGAAAATATGAATGTATTGTGATAATTTAAGTCTAATTGAAGTGAATATACATAAAATAAGTGTTTATGAAACATTATAAATAAAACATTTTAGTGGGGTTTATGGAAAATATTAAAGGGGATTTAAAGTGGAAAAGGAAATATTGTTTTTATAAAAATAGAAATGAACTAGGATATATTTTCATGATAAAATTGGTTTTTTTAGAAAATTAATGGTGTCCTAAGATGGATTATAGAATGCACTAGGAAGTGGGTATGAAATCGAGAGGTTCTCTAGAATTGGGTTTGGTTATCGGGAAGAATTTAAACGGGAACCTTTTTAAAACACATATTACCCCATAAAAGAGATACGGAATGATCTGGATAAATTTTTTAGGAACGTATGCATAGAATTTATAATAATTATATAAAAATAAATTAGCATTGAATTTTCTTAAAGGTAGATATAGAGTAACCTGATGGTAAAAATGGAGGTTCGAAAAGAATCTCTTACCATATGATTGAAATGGTTATGCACTTGCTTTTATTGTCCTGGATAATCACATTAAAACCATTAATTAATTAATTTAGAAAATTTTATACATTTAATTGATTTATTATAATTTTATAATTTTCATTTATATCCCTTTTGATTGGTTATGAGATTCAATTTCATCTTTTGGGAGTGTTGTTTTCTTTGGTTTTCATGACCAGTTTACTTATATACACATAGGAAAAAACATGTAAAATGAGAATTGTTGTCCAGAATAGAAGTTATATGATATTAATGAATATAGAGACAATTAAATGATCTTTATATCATTTGGTTTTATGTTATGAGGATGAATCGTTAGATAAATTGTCAATGATAATTGTTTGGATTATTTTGGGCGGTTTTCACTCACAACGAACTTGTTTTATTTTATTATTTAACATCATGTGTTTATAATGATTATAAAAAATTAAATATGATATAATACATATATTTTAACTTTTTATCCATAAAAATTGTTTTATGACAATCCTTGAAGGCGTTAATGGAAACTAAATTTTTTTTGTCCTTGATGGTGAAAAATTAACACCACATGAACAACGTTTTCATTTTTTGAATAAAAGGGAGATGTTTGGGGTTAATTTGAGGGATTATTACATTAGAAAAATAAAATTATAGTATATTTGAGGAACTGGAGTTATAATACCATTTGTATTACAGGAGGTGATGATCGAATCAAGAAAATAACTTGAAACAAAATTAAATGAAAATGAAAGTAGAATTTACCACCTGAATTTATCCTTCTTAGAAAACTCCTAAGGGGATTTTTTGGGTCTTTTTATAAGAAAAAGGGATCATGGGCATGGGTTAGGGGCTTGGGATGTGTACTGGGTAGAATTTTCACAAGGTTAAAGTCTTGGAAGGTACGATGAGAGAAGGTGGTGAGGGGTGGTATTTATAGTTGAGGGGAGGAGTAGTTTATCATTATTTTATTCATTAGTTTATTATTTTGGCTCAACACTATTAATAGTTTAGGAATTATCACCAATTATAACAAAATAATGAAGTGACTTAGATATTATGGTTATTACAACATCTATGACTTAGAAAATAGTGTATTTAACTTATAATGTATATATACCATAAAATATTGTCTTTTACTATTCACCAAAAATTCAACTGTTTAAGAAATCTCCCAAAAATTAACCCTTACCATTTTCCAATGGGTAGAATTAAAAAATGGGATCCATTTTAGGAATATAATTTTCTAAATATGAGAAATTTAATTTTTATTTAAAATCATTATTTACTTGGAAAATACCAATTTTATAATTATAACTTATTCTATATGACTTTGAGAATTTAGTTAAGGTATCCTAAAATTATCTTATAATCATAAGGAAAAAAAATAATATTTAATGAAAACAGTTTATATAAATAAATATTCTTTTAAATCATTATATTAATCATAAAATTGAAAATAAACACTTATGTTCTATAAAAATATGAGAACTTAATTTATAATTTCTAAAACATTTATTTACATAAACTATGATATAATTATATCATATTTTCATTTATAATTTGGATAAATTTTATTTATAATTTATTCAGTGAGGTTATTATTCTATTATCTAGTTTATTATTCATAAGGGTCACATTACTATTCGAAAGGTCAAGTTACTATTCCATTAGTATAGGTTCCATAACTTATAAAAATACCTCTTCTTTCATTAAATAATCATTTAAAATGTTAGTATTGTGTTCTTCATGTGATTTTATGTGATTATGCATTATGAAATAGTTATAAGAAGATAATTTCTGTTGATAAAATTTTGGTTAGTTACACAATTATCACAGAAATATATTGCCACAATTACAACATGAATTTAATTTCCATATCTAAATGAAAAGAGCATGAAAAAAATCAGACATAGTATAGTGGGATCTCCCATAACCTGACAAATATAGGTTTTTTATGGTGGTATCATGGAATATCATATCATGTAGTGGTATAGTTGATTATATTATTTGGAATTGAGGCTTATATTCATAGCATGATAGTATGGCACAAATATATCCCATGAAATATTCTCCATCATGCACCATGGCTTGAAAGTCTCATCACAATGTGACAAAATCTTGAATAGTAGATCCAGTTTTGGATTGTTCTTCATCCTTGGACTATTTCACAACATGAGAACCTTCATTATAACATGGGATTTTTTTTTCTTAAATTCTCCATGAATCATTTCTCTAATCATGTCTTAAGCATAATATCATCATGACATTTATGACCTCAAGAATAGCACAACATCATAAAAAATTATTCTTCTTATGAATTCTTCTTCCAAAGGTTTAACATCTAAGCCTCTAGGTTATATTCCAAAAAAAATCGTATTCTCAAAATTCTCTAGTAACATCTAGTATCCACATATTTTATAAAAGTATCTAAATTTTAAATATTCTATAAATTAATCTTTCAAAATATTAGATGATTTTTACATATAATTAATACTCTTGGAGTTAAATTTATATATCTATAAAATAAATATTACACAGTTCATGCCTCTTCCAATTCGTTATTTATAATCTATAATTACATTTATATAAAGAATACCTTTTCTATTTCTTGTTTTCTACTCACAGAGTTACTTTTAAGCATCACATGACTTTACTAAATTTATCTTTGAAAAAATTCATAGACATTTGTAACTATTTTTAAGTCTTTTTAAAATATTCTCAAGAATATTTAAACACTTATAATTATTTTATAATTCCTTCCAATCAACATAAATATTCACTAGAGTAATTCCAGATCTTATAAAAACCTTTTTTAATATTCAAACCACTTTTCCCAACTTCATTCAAGTATATTTCCATAAAAATAAAAATATTCATCCCTAATTATCAGAAGGAGAGATCTTTATAAAAATATTGGTCAACATTTATTCTTCATATAGTTATAATGTCAAAAAATATTCATAATCCATGGGGCTCTTCTCAATTTATGAACTTCTCTCAAACTTAATGAAAACAAATATGCTACATTAATTATGTACTAAAATTATTAATAAAATCTTCATGTCCTAAAATATGACACCATGACATCTTCAACAATCATTTTCAAGTGAGAATTCTCCACAGAGTATTATTATTTCTACTAATTCCAATACTTTACGATTATAAATAGTGGAAACATTATTCATCTTCCTTTAACATAATTCATTGTATCACCTTATCCCCTCTTATTGATAGTTATTTTTCTTCAATTGACCATGTTTAAATTTTCAAATTTAGGATAAAAGTTTACAAAATCTTCTCAACTAAATGAATTTACAAAAACTCAATTGCTAACTTCAAACTTATTCACATCAAAATAAATTGGAACTCTAAACTGCATCCAAGTTATTTTCTAACATATTGAAATAATAATTTTTGACTTCATTATTATTGAAAAAAATAAAAAATTATACTAAGTGTGTTAAAAAATGAAAAAAAATTTCAAGAACATTCATGTTTTTGCATTAATGAGTCTGAGATGATAAATCTATAGCTCTAGAATTTTGGATTTAGTTGCATAAAAAACTATCAATCCATCTATTCTATTGATGAGATAAAGTGTTTCATCCATTACTCTACAATCCAAAACAATTTAAATGGAATTAAATTTCCATACTCTGTTTTTGAAATCATATTTTGTAACCTTCCTCGTCCATCTAACCTATGTAAATTACTTTCTTCTATAGACCTGGTATGTGATGAACTTCTTTAAACATTATAAATCTACCATTTTAAATCATTATAATGAATATCCCTCTTCCATGACTCTAATAACCTCATCATCGACTTTGTTCACCTTACCATTGTTCCCAAATATATAATTCACCATAATTTCGTACTCTATCATAGAATGGAATAATTATCCTGAATTAATCACCCATACTTACACCCTAATATTAATTAACATTAATAATAAACTTCTACTTTAATCTAAATTAATGTAACTTTAAATTTTATATTATTCTCTTCTAATTTTCACCATAAAATCTTTGTAGGGTAAAGACCCGACCCTAGTTTCCCGGAGCTGGTGCCTTATTTGATTACACTGGCATACATACAAGGAAAAAAATCCCAAAGGACCGAGTAGTTTAGTATTATTGGAAACAAGATACATTCATAATTTCAACTTTACATAATTAAAGGAAAAATAAACACTAATTTATTCCACTAGAGACATCCCATATCCTAGATTATGCTTGCAAGTCATTCATAAAATACTTCTTCGTGTCCTGATAAAATGAAACATAAGAAAGCGGTGGCTCAAACACTCAGTAAGAGTAAGAAATACAGTGGAAGATAATATAAACATTAGACATGGGGAATAATTGAAAACACATGCCTTTAATAATAAACATGAACACATTATGGCAGGAATATGAGTTGAATAAATAATGCCATAATAAAACATAATCATGCGTATTATACTAGTCGAATAACCACATAAAATATCAATAGCTGAACTCATAATGAAGGAATTCATAATGTCAGACATTCTGAAACATTTTGTCAAGGCCTCGTTCAAGACGTCTATTGATTAAGGCCTCGACCAAAATCTGAATCACATTAGGAAAGGCCTCGGCCCATTCCTCATCTAGTTGTCTCATGAAACCTAATGATGCATCGAGAAGCTATATCGGGCCCCACCCATCACAAAATAATTACAATGCATTCCTCATATGAGTGGGGATAAATATAAACAACATATACATTCATATTGAATCTATCATATGAAATGCAACAAACTTTCCCCAATTATTGAACATAAACACTAACCATTCAGAATAATATGGTGAATGGTTTTAGGATAGATCATCCACAAAATAGAGTTAGTCATAAACCATAAAATAAAATATGGTATATGAATTCATAAAACAAAAAATACCATGTAATCAACAAGAGTGTTGAATTGGACGAAAACACTTTTATAAAATCATTAAGCAATTCTTGAGATAAATACTCTTTTATTTTGAAAAGAAGAGTTCTTTTGGATAAATCTTTGTATAAAACCAGAATTGAATTAAGATATTATTTTCATAATAAAATGAGTGATTTTATAAGGATAATAGTTCCCAATAACTGATTTTGGAGTTCCCTTGAAAATAGATAAGAATTTGAAAATTTTTCTTAAATCGGGCTTGTATTTGGGAAACAGTTTTGAATGTTCCTTTTAAAATGTGTAAATATCCATAAAATAGGGAAGGATTCTGGTTTATAAACATATATATGATACTCAAACAGAACATATGATCAGTACATAACAATACATAATAATTACATCGAGGTAATTAGACAATGAAAGTATCCCGAATGAAAATGGAAGTTGGAGTGAAAAAACCCATACCATAACTCCAAACGTGTTCCTCTCTTGTACTTAAGCTCCTGGAATATGAAATTATACTTTTTAATAACCTATTTCAGAACCTATTAGACATGTATTTAGTTTACCATAATTATGGTTATTTCATTTATGTATTTATTGTCAAGTTATTGTATTGAATTTTGTTGTTCTTGAGTGTTCGTTTCTCTTATTTTCATATTTGATTCACTTGTTTTTAAGTAATGAAGTGGAGTGGATGTAAATCTCCAGAATCAAAATTATATATTATTTATGAACATAAATAGGTTTTATTTTTTATTTATATAACTTGGTCACAAGGTATGGGGATGAATTATCATATAGACATTTAATGATAATTGATTCGGTTAATTTGTGGGTTTTGATTACAAGGAACTCATTTTTCATTATAACCTAAAACCATTTGAACAAAGGGATTACAAAATCTTAAATAGGTTGTATTATATATAATAATATTGTTCAACCATAATAAGAATGGTTTCATGACCAGAATTTAGAATGGAAAAAGAAATCGAAAGTCCATCGCCCTTGAATGTGTAAAATTGACACATCTCAGATGGTGTTCTTGCTACTAGTATAAAAGAAGGTAAAACGGGAGATATGATGATAACTTACTCCACTATCATGAAACAATTACAGTAAATATAAGGTAATAGAGTCATCACAATATTTGGATAAAGAGAGGTAATAGAAAAAGAAAACAAATGAACTTGAAAGGAAAGACAATGAATTGAAAAGAGGAATTTACCTCTTGAACCAAACTTCCTTGAGAACCTCCTTAAGGGAGAGGTTTTGGTCTTTAATGAGACCAAATCTTTCTGGACGTGGGAGAGGAGGTTGGGAGGGTATTTGGATAGAATTTATAGAAGTAACAAGGCTTGAGAGTAGTGATTGGAATAAGGGGTGAGAGGGGGTTTTATAGTGGAGAGAGGGGATTTCTTAATATAAAACTCATTAATTTATTATTTCTTCAAAAGACAAGTAATAGTAAGTATTCCATGATCAAGAATAGAAATTTTATCATGTGAATTCGGATTAAGGATGGTGACATCAGCCATGATGCTAGGAATAGTCTATTTAGCTTATAATGTATATATACAGTAAATTACCGTATTTTACTATTCATCAAAAAATCAAGTATTTCATAAAAATCCAAAAAATTCACCCTATCCATTTTTTGACGTGTGGAATCGAAAATTGAAGTCCACTTTTCAAAAATAATTTTCTAAATATTATTAATTTAATATTTAATTAAAATCATAATTTATTATCAAAAACCAGTTTTAAAACATTAATTAACTTATTCTAAAATATATGTATATCGTACTTTCAACTTGAATATTATATATATATTATGATAGGTAAGTTTAATATTCATTAGGGTATATCCCTATTCATAAGGGTAAGTTACTATTCATAAGGGTAGGTTACTATTCACCAAAAATTATGTTTTTCTCATTGGACTCTAAATAACTTACTGATCGCGAATGTGTATGTCGTTTTTTGACATTCACATCCCAGAAGTAAAAAACTTATGTTCTAAGGGTCCCATAGCACTTAGTAGTTAATGTGATTATGACATATTTATAAGAATGTAATTTCCTTTAAAAAATATTGTGTCATTACATTCTCCCCTCCTTACAATAATTTCTTCCTCGAAATTCACAAAATATTAACTAAAAAGATTCGGGTATGTCATTAACATTTGCTCCTTAGGCTCCCATGTTGCTTCCTCTATATTATGGTTCCTCCATAGAACCTTCACCAGTCAAGTCATCCAATTTCTCAATACTTGTTCTCTAGTATCACAAATCTTGATAGTCTCTTCATAGTAAGATAGATCGGGCTCAAGTTCCACTTCTTCATAAGAGAGTACATGTGTCGGGTCTGGCATGTACATTCTTAACATTGACACGTGGAACACATTTTGAACCTTGGAGAGACTTGGCAGTGTTGAAAAATAGTATGCTACTGATCCAATTCGGTCCAGGATTTCAAAAGGTCTAATGTACCTAGGAATTAACTTTCCCTTCTTACTGAATCGTATAATACCCTTCCATGGAGATACCTTTAAGAAAACTTGATCACCTTATTGAAACTCCAAATCCTTCCTTCAATTATCTACATATTAGTTTTGCCTACTTTGAGATATTTTGATATGTTTCTAGATAATCTTCACCTTTTCCATTGTTTCTTCAACAATTTCTAGGCCCACGAGCTTTCTTTCACCAACATCATCCAAGCAAGTTGGTGTACGACATCATCTCCCATATAATGCTTCATAGGATGCCATCTGTATACTTGAATGGAAGTTATTATTATAGTAAAATTCTATAAGAGGTAAATAATGATCCCACATGACTTGAAAATAAAGTGAACAAGACCTCAACATGTCTTCCATTGTTTGAATAGTCTGTTCTAATTGTCCATCATTTTGTGGGTGGTAGGCAGTGCTCAAACGAAGATCAGTATCTAGGTCCTTCTGCAGACTTTTCCAGAATCTTGACGTAAAACATGGATCACAATCAGAAACAATCGATGGGGGTAATCCATGAAGTCTCACAACATCATTAATATATAGTCTTGCTAGACGTTCATGTGGTAGATCTTCTCTTATAGCAAGAAAATGCGCTGACAAGGTAAGACAGTCAATAATGACCCATATTACATCATTCCTTCTAGGAGTCTTTGGTAGTCCCATGAAAAAGTCCACCATGATATTGTCCCATTTCCACTCAGGTATGGGATGAGGTTGCAATACTCCTCCAGGTTGTTGCCTTCCATCTTTCACTTGTTGACAAACCAAACATCTTGACACAAAATCAGCAATCTCTCTCTTCATGTTGTCCCACCAAAAATGTTCCTCCAAATCTACATACATCTTAGTGCTACTAGGTTTTATAGAGAAATTGGAACTATGAGCATCATCCAATAATTCCCTCTTTAGATCAAGTATATCGGGAACACAAAGTCTCTTCCCAAATTTCAAAATTCCATCATCATATACGATGTCAATCAATCTCCCATCATTCATAGATTTAATCTTCTTTTGAAACCCCTCATCATCAGCCTGAGAACTTTTTATCCCTTCTAGTAAAGATGGTTTGGAAACCATTTGAAAAAGCATTGATCTTTCACCTTCCATGGTTATTCCAATATCCATCTTTACTATATCCATGAAAATAGGATCCCTTTCAACTCCCATCTTGTTCAAAACTCCATGATCTTTTCTGCTCAAAGCATCCTCCACCTTATTTGCCTTCCCCGGGTGGTAGTGTATCGTGCAATAATAATCCTTGAGTAGTACAAGTCATCTCCTTTGCCTCATGTTGAGTTCTTTCTGTGTGAAAATATAATTCAAACTCTTGTGATCAGTATAAATCTCACATTTTTCACCATAGAGATAATGTATCCATATATTCAAAGCAAATATTACATAAGCTAACTCAAGATCATGAGTAGTATATTTTTTCTCATGAATTTTTAGCTGTCGTGATGCATAAGCATCAACCCTATCATTTTTTATAAGGAAAAAACTGAGTCCTTTCTTTGAAGAATTACTATAAATAAAAAAACCCATAACTCCCCAATGGTAGAGTCAATATAGGAGCATTGGCTAATCTTCTCTTCAGTTCTTCGAAACATTCTTCAAAATCTTTTTTCCAAAAAAAATTAACCCATTTACGCGTGATCTTCATTAGCGGGTTAGCCAGTCGTGAAAAATGTTGTACGAAACGCCGATAATAACCTACTAAGCCAATAAAACTATGTACCTCAGTTATGTTTGTTGGAGTGGGCCAATATTGGATTGACTTTGTCTTTGCAGAATCAACTAGGATTCCATCCTTAGAGACAATATGTCCAAGAAATGAAATCTCTTAAATCCAGAATTCACACTTGCTAAACTTCCCATATAATTAATGTCTTCTAAGAGTCATTAAGATAATGCGGAAGTGATTTTCATGATCTTCGTAGCTCTTGGAGTATACCAAGATATCATCAATAAATACCACTACAAAATAATCGAGATATTCTTTGAAAACTCTATTCATTAGATTCATCAAGACATAGGGTTCATTAGTCAATCCAAAAGGCATTACTATAATCTCGTAATGCCCGTGCTTGGTTCGAAATGCTGTTTTCAGAATTTCTACATTCTTCACACTCAAATGATGATATCCAGATCAATGGTCACTCTTTGAAAAGTATTGAGATTCATGCAGTTGGTCAAATAAATCATCAATGCGAGGTATGGGATACTTGTTCTTTATTGTTATAGCATTGATCTCCCTGTAGTCGATACATAACCTCATAGATCCATCTTTCTTCTTAACAAAAAGGACAGGGGCTCCCCATGGAGAAACACAAGGGTGGATAAATACCTTATTATTTAATTCCTCTGGTTGTTTATTTAGTTCCACTAATTCCACAGTGGCCATTCTATAAGGGGTCTTCGATATGGGCCTTGAACCAGGAATTAAATCAATGGAAAACTCAATTTATCATTCTGGAGGATGTCCAAGTAAATCTTATAGAAACACATCAACATATTCTCTCACAATAGGTACATCCTCTATTAGAACATTCCTTTCCTTTCCCATAGTTATTTCATTCTCTTCCTCCCTAATAATTTAATTTAGTTGAGTTACTAGGGGTGGATCAAGAGAAGAATCAGGTGGTGACGATTCTGCTATAAATATAAGGTGTTATTTATCATCGTCATCAAAAATTGTAACCTCCTTATTTTTACAATAAATTTTTGCATCATGGTGTGAAATCCAATCTATACCGAGGATTATATCAAATTAAATCATGGGTATGATGATGAGATCAGCAGATAAAGAACATTTGTAATCCCTAATGGGAACTAATTCACAGAACTTTGTAGAAATGATACTTCCCTTAAGAGTTCTGACTGACAACTCCTTCGTAATATCAAATTGGAAATATCAAATTTTCTTAGAAAACTGGGAAGATATGAAACAATGCGATGATCCAAAATCAAATAAAGCAGTGGCTAATCTTGAGGAAACGATCAAAGTACCTTCCACTACATCACACAGAACTTCAACATCTGCAGTTGTGATCACATATGATTGTCCTTGCTCCCTTTGCCTCTTCTATCGCATATTTCCTTAACATTTTGTAGAATTATTAGCATAATTCCCCATCTCTTAATAATTATAGCATCGAACATCATTGCCGTCCATATTTACTTTGAAATCACCAGAAAGATGGAATTTCTCACCACATTTGTAGCATACTCCTTTTCCTTTTAAGCACGCACCGGGGTGTTTCCTTCCACAATTGTCACATGGTGGAAATTCAACTCTTCCCTTCTTCCCCGTTTCCTTATTTCCTTTCCCATGGTTATCATCAGACCTCTTATTTTCTTGCTTTCCCTTAAATTCATAAGACTTAGAGAATTATTTTTTGGTCTTGATAGAACATGAAACTATGTCCTCATATGATGAAATATTTTGGGAGATCGGTGCCCGCCGGAGGAATGGCTTCAGGCCATCAAAGAATCGATCGATTGTGCTCCTTGAATTTTTTATGTAGTCCACTGCATGTCTTTCCAGCCTTATAAAGCTGGATTCATACTTGGAAACATTTTTATCCTCCTTTTTCCCCAGATTCAATAATTTCCTCTCCATATCTGCTCTTTTTTCTCGAGGGAAATATTTTTCAAAGAATATTTCCTTATAATACCTCCATTACATCTCTTCTATTTATTCCTCCTCCTTTGTGTTTTGGATTAATGGCCACCACTGATCCACATCTCCCGATAGATGATATACTGTCATGATAACATTCTCTCTTTCATTACATCCCAAAGTGAGAAATGTCTTCTCAAGGTAACATATCCACTGCTCTGCTACAAACGGGTTTGTAGTCCCATTGAATGATGTAGGTTGTTGTCGCATAAAGCGATCTAGTATGGATCCTCCATGTGGTGGATCCTGATGCTCCATACGAGTAAGGTTATTATTCATAACCTGAGTAAGTTTTCCCAGTATAGTTATGAGTTTCTTAGCTCCAGTCACAGAACCAGAGCCAACATCATTGTCTTGCGTCAGAGTAAAATCCCTATAGGGGACACATGCATTCATGCAATTTCTATTCCATCCACTAGGCTCCATATCTAGATAATGGCATACACTGTATTAGGTTATGAATCACAATGTATAATATTAACTTAAAAATACTTATAAAAATTGAGATCCTACGCATGGCTAATCCCATATTCACAAAAATGGATTCTTTGAGAAATTTTTACATTAAACTCCTTCATAATGTATTGTAAAGAAAATGTGAATTATCCTAAGAATATCACCCGGGAGTGTTATAACCAAGAGTACAACAAGGCCCGTTGTCGTTCACCAGTTCCTGTTCATGTCTAGATCAAAGCAGTGGTTTCAGGGTTTACCCCTAGATACATCTGTGCCTGAGCCGCCTCTACCTGCTCGTATCTAGACATGGATGTATTGCTTGAAAGATCCACAAGATCTATTCCTTACAAAGATACCAAGAAATTCTTGTATGTTTATCCTCAAAGACTAACTTAGCGGCTCTTCCCTAATTCTACGTTTTCCAAATCTAGTTTCCAATTATTTTACTAAACTTTCTCTGATACCAACAGTAAGGACCCGACCCCAGTTGCTTGCAAATCAACTAGAGTCATCACATCTCCTAGATTATGCTTGCAAATCATTCATAAAATACATCTTCATGTCCTGAGAAAATGAAATATAAGAAAGGGGTGAGCTCAAATGCTCAGTAAGAGTAATAAATATAGTATAATATAATATAAACATTAGACATGGTGAATAATTTAAAACACATGCCTTTAGTAATAAACATGAACACATTATGGCAGGAATATGAGCTGAATAAATAATTCCATAATAAAACATAATCATGGATATTCTGCTAGTCTAATAACCACATGAAATATAAATAACTTACCTCATAATAAATTAATGCATAAATTTGGACATTCTGAAACATTTTGTCAAGGCCTCGTCCAAGACGTCTAATGATTAAGGCCTCGACCAAAATCTATATCACATTGGGAAAGGCCTTGGCCAATTCCTCGTCTAGTTGTCTCATGAGACCTACCGATGCATCAAGGGGATATAGCCGGACCCACCCGTCACATAATAAGTCCAATGCATTCCTCATATGAGTGGGGATAAACATAATCCACATATACTTTCATATTGAAACTATCATATGAAATGCAACAAACTTTCCCCAATTATTGAAGATAAACACTAACCATTCGGAAGAATATGGTGAATGGTTTTAGGATAGATCATCCACAAAATAGAGTTAGTCATAAACAATTAAATAAAATATGGTATATGACTTCATAAACCAAATAATACCATGGAATCAACAAGATTTTCGAATTATACGAAAACACTTTTATAAAATCATTAAGCAATTCTTGAGATAAATACTCTTTTATTTTGAAAAGAAGTGTTCTTTTGGATAAATATTTGTATAAAAACAGAAGTGAATTAAGATAGTATTTTTATAATAAAATGAGTGATTTTATAAGTATAATGGTTCCCAAAAATAGATTATATAGTTCCCTTGAAAATAGATAAGAATTTGAGAAATTCCCTTGAATCGGGCTTGTATTTTGGAAACAGTTTTGAATGTTACTTTTAAAATGTGTAACTATCCATAAAATAGGGAAGGATTCTTGTTTTTAAACATATATATGATACTAACATAGAACATATGATGAGTATATAACAATACATAAGAATTTCATCGAGGTAATTAGACAATGAAAGTATCCCGAATGAAAATGGAAGTTTGGGTGAAAAAACCCTTACATTAACTCCAAACGTGTTCCGCTCTTGTACTTGAGCTCCTAGAATATGAAATTATACATGTTAATAACTTATTTCATAACCTATTAGACATGTATTTAGTTTACCATAATTCTGGTTAGTTCATTTATGTCTTTATTGACAAGTTATTGTATTGAATTTCGTCGTTCTTGAGTGTTCGTTTCTCTTATTTTCATATTCGGTTCCCTTGTTTTTAAGTAATGAAGTGGAATGGATGTAAATATCTAGAATTGAAATTATATGATATTTATTAACATAAATAGGTTTTATTTTTTATTTATATAACTTGGTTACATGGAACAAGGATGAATTATCATATAGAACTTTAATGATAATTGTTTCTGTTAATTTGTGGGTTTTGATTACAACGAACTCATTTTTCTTCATAACCTAACACCATTTGAACAAAGGGATTAATGAAACTTAAATAGGTTATATTATATATAATAATATTGGTCAACCATAACAATAATGGTTTCATGACCATAATTTAGAAGGATAAAATAAATCGAAAGTCCATCGTCCTTGAATGTGTAAAATTGACACATCTCGGATGGTGTTCTTTCTACTAGTATAAAAGAAGGTAAAAAGGGGGAGATGATGATAACTTATTCCAATATCATTAAAACATTCCAGTACATATAAGTTACTGGATTCTTCACAAGATTTGGATAAAGATAGGTAATAGAAAAAGAAAACAAATGAACTTGAAAGGAAAGACAAATAATTGAAAAGAGGAATTTACCTCTGGAACCAAACTTCCTTGAGAACCTCCTTAAGAGAGAGGTTTTGATCTTTTAATGAGACCAAAGCATACTGGACATGGGAGAGGACGTTGGGAGGGTATTTGGACAGAATTTGGAGAAGGTACAAGGCTTGAGAGGAGTGATTGGAAGTGCGGGGAGAGAGGGGGTTTTATAGTGGTGGAGAGAGGGGATTTCTTAATATAAAACTAATTAATTTTTTATTTCATCACAAGACAAGTAATACTAAGTATTACATGACCACGAATAGTAATTTTATCATATAAATTCGTATTAAGGGTGGTGACATCATCCATGATGTTAGGACTTGTATATTTAGCTTATAATGTATATATACGGTAAATTACCGAATTTTACTATTCCTAAAAAAATCAAGTATTTCAGAAAAATCCCAAAAATTCACCCTAACCATTTTTAGACGTTTAGAATCTAAAAATGAGGTCCATTTTTCAAAAATAATTTTCTAAATATTATTAATTTAATATTTAATTAAAATCATATTTTATTATCAAAAAACAGTTTTAAAACATTCATTAACATGTTCTAAAATATAGGTATATCATAATTTCAACTTGAATATTATTTATATATTATCATAGGTAAATTTAGTATTCATTAGGGTATATCACTATTCATAAGGGTATGTTACTATTCATAAGGGTAGGTTATTATTCACCAAAAATTAAGTTTTTCTTATTGGACACTAAATAACTTACTGATCGCGACTCTGTATGTCAGATTATTGAAATTCACATCACATAAGTGACAAAATTATGTTTTAAGGGTCCCATAGCACTTAGTAGTTAATGTGATTAAGACATATCTATAAGAAAGTAATTTCCTTTAAAAAATATTGGGTCGTTACATGTAGTCTCTCTTGAGATGTCGTATATTCATATAGTGCCAACATGTAATACCAGGTTTGGTTGATTTTCTTTAATTACTATCTCTGGCAATGTCTTCCTAGTTCTATACACTTTAATTTGGATGAGTTGACTATCCTCAACCTTCTACATTCAGAACTGTTCTAGTATTATAATTCCATAAATATAATCTCTTCTTTTATAATCAATTTTTTTTACATCCTTAGAGACCAAGTCAATTTTCATGAAAGTGTTTTTACTATAGTTATCATTAAATACCATGATTCCCTAAGTTATGATAACAATATTAGTGTGCATACTTCCTTAGTGAACATAAAATTATTTTATTCAAGTTTCCCTTGAATCATGTAAAATTTATTTACATGATCAACCACTGGTATACCTTTTTAAAATATCATGTTAAATAACCTATATATCATTAACACTTTGATCAATGTTTTTGAATTCTCGTACTTGTTCTATAGATATTTCCTCAACACAACAATGTTATTCACTTCACAAATATTAAAGGCTATATTATGAGGCAATGAAATTATAATAAACCAAAGTTCCTTTCTATATAGTCTTTATAAATCATATTTTTCTATAAGTTATTATTTAAATACCTTTAACAAAACTTTAAAATTCTTTTAAATAATATAGTATTCCACCTGCAACCTCCATAAGTGAATTTTTTAACTATCAAACCTCTCTATCTAGACCTTTCCTTATTTATAAGTTTTTCATTTAGATACAATTCCTCCCACTGAATTGAAATAGTATCAAGATTAGAGAATTAATGTTAGTTATGTTTTCTATAGAGTGTAAAGTCCAGACCAGAACCACTAGGCCCTACCTAGCTGGTGATAAGATTAGCGAATCTACCCCAAGCATTCCTCCAATAGGCCAAGGGATAGCGACCAACACTGAGTAGGCATAAAACTCCCTTGGGAGTCCTTATCCAATGGTACTTGTATTCACACACATATATAGAATCCCATACAATACTAAAATGTAAAATACAACTGATACTAAATTCATGAACACATCTAAATCCCAAAATCAGAGTGCAGTGAAAAATATTGTAAAACATAAAGGGCTAAAAACAAGCCCACAAAAACTGTAAATAATTATAGACTACTTATAAAATAGGAATACAGTATAATATGGCTCTTGCAATGAACCATAGTCTATCTAGCCAAAATCTAATTTCATTTTTCTCTTGTTCTACTGAGAATACCATCAAATGGTCGGTCTTCTACATAATACAGGATACATGTGGGTAGATCCCATGCAGGAGTGAGTATAACAATACCCAATATGACACCCCAAAATCACTAAGCATAAAGAATAAAGAGTATTCATCTCCCCATATGATATGTCAATAATAAAACGATAAATACATTAAAACATATATATGTACTCACGGTAGACACTAAGTCTCATGGTATGTTCACAATCACATTTCTCACCTAAGATTACGCTCGAGATTCCGTAAACACACTCACCTGAGATAACTCACTCCATGAGTCTGATAGCACTGATAGAATCCATCAATGATGCCAAACTTTTCAAGTCTCACCATAAATAAGTACACATAGTAAAACTGAAGATATGGATACATGGATGGGGATCACACCTAGGCCCATGGGGTATACTAAAAAACATATCGGGATTAACCCACAAAATAATGCATCGATTCTTATGTACAGTTGGTCAAGGAGATTCTGATAACCCCACGTAGGAAAAAATATGATTGAGGATCACATCCTGAGCCTCAAGAAGGGACTACTACAACTATATCAAAAAAAATCCCATATATTGTATCACAACCCCATAATTTCTGCATTATTCCATACTATATCCTCATATAGATGGATTGATGGAACACACCCTTATGGAAACTAGACCATGCTAATGGGACCATGGTATCCAAGTCATCTTCTAATATGTACATGATGTTTATGTTGGGTTCACTACATGTTCTACTAATACTAAACCGTACCATTTCCATTCCTCTATGCCTCTTCTCATACCCATGTACATATATTTGTTCCCATTTATTGAGGTCATGCTATTTAACTGGTCATGTCAGATTACTAGGTCATTCTTGTGTACTCTACCCATACCTGTGTACCAAAATGTTTTTTTTATCATGTATCCTTTGATATACATGTTCAGTCATCATCCATGGGTCACATGGCATGTCGTAGGGGCCACATAGCATTCAATCCTTATTTCTTCTATGAAAACCCTAGTGTCTTAGCCAGGGCACCACATAATGTGTATCTCTAGATTACACATTATGTAGTTAAGTAATTTCCACAACCCATGAGTTCTTTAAAAATCTTCCATTCCTATTTCCTTTACCTCTAGATATTTTGAAAATTCCTCCCACAGATCATGGATTTGGGTCCGACATGTTCTATCATCACTAGATATTTATTTCTGACTATCTGAATCAATCGGGGAAACCTCATTTGATTGTTCCATCATCACGCACCCAATTGGGAAAATGTGAACCCTTGGACTAAGATACTTGAATTAATCCCCCTATATCATTTATCTTCTATCACAACCTCAATCACATGACATACACATAGTATCGATCTATTTTATATAATAGTGGTCATGAAATGATCAAACAGGTATTCGTTGAACCATGGGACAAAGTGATTACCCATGATGAACGTGTAAAGAAACAGGGGAGAAGACAATAAAAAATAAACCTAGGTAATGAACCTTTAACTTTGTTCAGTTTAGCCATGATTATTTTAATAGATTAAAAAAATTATGAGGAAAATAATCGGTCAACAACGAACAAAAATAAATCATAAATATTTAAATCAAGCATCATTGAGTGAATTAGTTCCTGTTTGTTGAATTTATTGATATTCAACATGTGATAAATAAATGAGAAAAATATAAAAAATTAAAATGTCCTACCTTGAGTTTGGGTTGGACATTGATGAAGATAAATACTACATCATAGTCATTTCCATGATCTACAAACATAGATTTTGTTGGTCATCCTTAAAATATTGATTCGATCCCCTAATCTAATATTTGTTTCAATGCCTCTTCAAGATATCTGCTTTAGGTATCAATTTTTATGAATCTAACCCTGAAACTCACCCATAATTGTTTATTTATAGAGGTTTACCAATTAACTTTTTCAAAACAAATAGATAAACTAATTAAAATAATTTATGTTATTTTTTTACCATGTTGAATTTTTAGAAAATGGATGATGTTGAAAAAAATTATGTCACACCTAGGGTAAAAACCATAATCCAAAATCAACTTTGGACTTGTATTTTTTATATGAGACTATATTTAATATTATAAGAATTGTCAGGAAAAATACATGCACATGATATTAATATATTTTATATTTTTTAAATATCAATTTTGGGCTCACTGGTCCTCAAAATCTCCCTTTGTATTAGTGCCTAGATCCAAAAATATTTCTAGATATATTTAGAAGATTTAAATTGAAAACAAAATCAGGATATTACATTATACCCACCTTAGGGATTTTTATCCCTAAAATCAAACGAGACAACTCAAAAATATGTGGGTACTAAACTCATTTTTGGGTCTACCAATAATAGATTCTCTCCTAAAGATTCTCATGCTTCTATTGGACATGCACTAAAGGAATTGATCACCCATGTAGGACCACCTATTACTGATCCTAAACCTACACTAGGTTATCTGAAAACATATCTAATCCTTGATGTCAAGATCACCCTAGTCAATAACATCTGACAGGTCATGCACATATCTCCTCAACTACAATATGTGGAACACATCGTGTACCTATTATAATTGTGGTAGTAGATACAAGTGGTACGCCACCTCACCGACTCTACATAGTATCTAAAAAGGGCTAGTTAATCTTGGAGAAAACTTACCACTCTATCAAATTCTCTATAATCCACATCAAGGTGAGACCTTCAGAAATAGATGGTCTCCCTCCTTGAACTCCAAAGGCCCATTTCAGTGGTTCGCATAGGAATTATAAAATATCTTTTCAATCCTCATCCAATCTTATATGACCTTCGTCTTCTCTTTGATAGTTCATACCAACTCTCGGTCCATGAGTGCTGACTCCCCAAGATCAATTCAATAAACCAGTGACTTGTAGGGTTTCTTGTAAATGGCCTCAAAGGGTGCCATAATGATGGTAGAATGGTAGTTGTTATAGTACACAAACTCCAAAAAAGATATATGATCCTCCCAACTATGGACAAAGCCTAACATGCAATCCCAGAACATGTCCTCCAAAACTTAATTTTCCCACTTAGTCTGGTCATCAGTTTGGGAGTGAAATGTTATTCTTAAAAAAAACTGAGTCCCAGAGGCCTCATGCATTCCTTTACTAAACTATGATGTAAAACAAGAATCACAGTCTAAAATTATCATCATTGTAACTCCATGAATTTATATTATAACTTACATGTAAAGGCATCCCATGCTCTCTACTGAACTCTAATCTTAATAACTAGTAAGTAGTTTGACTTAGTTAATCGGTCTATGATCACCCATATGAAATTGTGTCCTCTGAACATATGTGGTAACTTCATCAGTATGTCTATATATATTACATCCCACATAAAATTTGTAATCTCAATGGGTTGAGTTAAACCCATTGTAACCTAAAGTTAATCATTCACCTACTGAAAAGTGAGGCATTGAGAGAAAAATTCTGTTATACCCTTCTTCATGCTTAGCCACTAGAACTGATGTTAGAGGTCATGATACATATTTTCTACACCATGATGTACCACTAAATGGAATATATGAAACTACATCATCACCTCATCCCACAACATAACCATTACCATCTTTTGTCCTCTGAAAATGATAGTCCCCCCCAACCATCAAAAAATCATCATCAGCATATCTAGTGGATATATGAGTATGTAAGGTCTCACAATTGGTATCTCGATATTGACCATACCTAAAAACTATAAAATAAGTGGGTTAACAACCATCAAATGAATACATGAAGCACCATGCTTGTAAAGTAAGTATAAATTCAATGAGGATAACTACTTTTAGCCTTAGACAACAACTATGAACAAGATCTCTTGATGAGAGTGTTTGACACTACGTTCCACTTCCCAGGAGTATAGACTATCTTGAAGTCATATTACTAGAGAAACTATATACTTATCCTCTATAAAAAGTTAAGATTCTTATGAGAGAAGATATAATTAAGACTCTTATGCTCAGAGTAGATGATAAACCACTCACCCATAAGGTAGTGTCACCACATCTTCAGGGAAAATACTATCACTATGAACTCAAGATCATGGGTCACATAGTTACCATCATGTGGTATCAAAAACCAACAACCATAGGTAATCACATCCATTTATGAGTTTGAATTGGACACTGGAAAAGAATGGTCATGTGTTGAAGTCATTAGGGATATACATAAACTCCAATGTCATTGGAAATCCTTACGATGTCGATTTGATCCTCCGATCCTATGTTGTTCACTAATGCCTCTCTAAGATCACCTATCTAGGTATCTTGGGTTATGAAACTAACACCAAAACTTACCCATAACATAGTATTTATAGAGTAATATTAGGTCACAATGTCAAAATAAAAAAATAAACTAAATAAATTAATTTATTTTATTATATTCTCCCATTAAGAATTTTTGTAAAATACCCAACACCAATTATAATTAATTCATGCTTCGAGGAAAACCCATACTTTGGACTCAACAGCAGTCTTAGATTTCTAATCGAAGACTAATTTTAAGAGTTATTCAAATTTTTCAGGAAAACTACATGGGTGTGAAATTAATATATTTAATATTTTTTAAATTTAAATTCCAGGATCATCGAGCCTCAGAATATCACATTGTATCAGCTTTTAGAACCCAAAATATTACAAGATAAATGTCAAATCTTTTCATGGACAAAAAACCAATGTCTTACATTTACATGGGATAAACTGATACATTATATGTACACTATTTATCCCATAACCAATATCTGATACCACATATTTAGAGAACTACAATCATATATCACTGAATGATACACCATTTAGAACATAAAACATAATAGAACAATGAAATATAACTTTCACCAATTGAAAGGAACCACCCAAACTTCAATGTATTAAAACATTGGATGATGAAATATTTTCCTAAATTACCCCACCAAGTTGTCCATGTCTCATCAAATAAAAAATACAAAATAATTCAAGTGAAAAGTATACATTAAATAAAAACATTAGATTGAAATTATTTCCACATTATTTCCTTCCACTTTGGGAGAACATTTATATTTTTTTATTTCTACAGAATTTATATGTATTGAAATCACTTTGTCCTTATTAGCTGATGATAAAATTGATAATAAGTAATCACATGAAAAATGTACATGTGATCTCACACAAACATTATAGTGGGTTTGAGTTAGTCATTTATTTTCAATGACCCATGAACTTTTTAGATTTCACATTATTTAGAATATAAACTACTGATTCCCTAAAGAAAATAATACTTTATTATTCACCTATAGTGGAATTTGAAGTTACTTTCACAAACGATCTAATAAATTTTATGTATCAACTCCTTTTCTAAAAATTATGATAGAAATTGCTATTATGTTCCATAATTGAAATTATTATAATCAATCCATAACTTTTATTCACTTCACCTACAAAACATCTAACCACTACACCATAAAAACCATAAATTATGGACAATAGAGTCCACTAGATTATTCTCTTTCTATCTTCATTAAAATAAGACTAACTTCCAAAGTTTCTCCTTTCTATAATTTGAATTAGATAATTAAAACACACTTCAAAATTATTAACATTAACCTCAGATCTTAGCTCATGGATTTATTCAAGTATTTCTATATTTCTAATCAGTATTGTGTATTTATTTGGTAGAATATTGATGGTTGGTAGATCCTTGGTAATTAGTTTCACAACTTATCAAACCTCTTATACGTTCATGGAATATTTTTCACCCCTAATAGAATAAGGGAGAGTGTTATCAAATAAAATTAAGCTTCCTGATGTGTTTTGTGTCTTGGAATCATGAAGATGCATCATGAAATATGATGTAAATTTTGGTTGTATAAAATGAAGATGGATATTGTGGGGTCTGTGGATAGATACCTTATCTATCAAAAGGTAAAAGGAGAACAAAAAAGTCTTACATGTTCTATTTTAACTCTTTTTATCTATATAGAAATGGGATGACATCACCATGTATATCAAAACTCGTCTCCCAATAACACTAAGACATTCGGATGTAGTATGGGTGATCATAGACCATCTAACCAAGATTTTACACTTTATTCTAATATAATAATATTTTTTTGATTAATGATCATAGAAATATATAATTAAAATAGATTTTAAGGTTTTCTGATGTACCAACTAAACTAGTTTTAGGTTGCCTTCTTATAAAGGAACACAATGGGAGTTATAACAGTACGTAATAATAAGTATTTATTCTAACCCAAAGACTAATGGTTAGTTTGTGTAAACCATTTATATCCTAGAGTATGTGCTTTGATCCGCATCCTTGATTTAAGTGGTTTATGGTATGATAAAAATTCCATGTATTAAATATATAATAATAATAGATGCTATTATTATATTCAGATGTCGCCCTTTAAATCTCTATATAAGCGATTTTGTCATTATCCTTTTTGTTTTTCCAATATTGGAAAATCCCTAATGATAAAATCTATAAACAATAGAAAAGGACCCAGCTGAGGAAATTGATTTTAAGTGTAATGTAACTACCCAATTTCATCAATATTCATATACATATAACTGAATGTGACAACTGGTATTCAAATTCATTGATCATTTCTTACTCTAGGTATCTCCAAGTCTAGGTCAAAAATATAAGGGAAACTAGGGGAAGCAAACCCCTCAATATTTTTGGATTTTTAAAATATTATCTTTGTTTATAGTTATATAATTCTAATTGGATATTCCTTCTAGATTTACATCCATGTATAATACACTCCATTTTTTCCAGCTAAATAAGTGTGTTCCTAACTCTACTCATATGATTTGATATGATGACATAAAGCTTTAAGCCATGCATCCTATATAGATCATCTAGAAAAAATTTTATACTGAATTAAAAAGGTGTTATAGTTAAATATTTTTCATTTAGTTTGAGTAAAGAAAAACACAGGTAGCTCCAAGATGATAGAAAATAGTGAGGGGATAAGATGAAACTACAGTGTCCAATGTTATTTCCTTAGGTATCTAGTTGAATCTTCTTGAGGATGATAAGGTTTATGGTGGAGAGGTTATATTACCCATGAACCAAAGGGTTTATTATTCTCTTGAATATTAGTTTTTGAATGAATTCATTTCAATATTTTAGAGAGGTTTTTATACATGAAGGATTCAAATAGAGAAATAGAAAACATTTTCAAAAATTAATTTAGTGAAGATAAGTTATTCTTAATAGTAGAACATCCATCAAAATTATACTGATTTTTTACTGAAATTATAGTGGGGCTGACTAGGCCTACTATCTCTACTATTGAAACATCAATGGGAGACTACAAATGTCTAATGGAAATCTACTATTTCTTAAATTGAAAAATTATAATATTTTAATTTTAAAACCTAAAATTATTAGGATTTTTCCTTATTAGTTGTAGGAACCCCACTCTTATAATATCTTCCATTACACATTTACATTGGATGAACAAAATTTTTCCATTGATATGGGAAGCTCTGAATAGTTATCAGAGATATATTTCAATTATTCAATGCCATGAAACTTCATTAATCTCCCTTTTAACCTAATTACTTTTATCAATCATTGTAAATATCTCTTTCTTAGGTTTAAGGGTTTTATGAAATTCTGAATCCATTAATTTTATTTTAGACATGTAGTTATAGTGTATTTACCTTGATGAACCTAAAGTAAGCATTGGTTTTTCCATTTTTGAATCAATTGGTGGTCAGATTGAGCAATCTGGTGGAACTCCGCTTATTTTAAGAACATCAAGGAGACTATATACATTTACATTGGTAGGAATACCACTTTTAACTTTTCTATTCGTAGAGAGTTACCCCATAAATGGGTTTATTTCAAGTGAACTATGTAAAAACTATGGGTTTAGATGTTTAATTTCTTTACATAATTTCTAAAATGGAAAATTGAATTATTGTTCCTTATTTCGGTGTATTGGGTTTGATTTCATGGTATTTTAGGACTTGTGAAATTTCCTTCCATTATGTTCTTTCTCGGTATGACTACTGTCTTAGTTGAGATTTTAGAAACATGTTTTCTATAAATTCAGTTGTTGGATACTATCCTTTATTAAATAAAGTTCATTATTAGGGATGTTTTGTGCTTCATTTTCCAATTAATCCTATGTTTGTTACCATTTACAGTATCATTTGTGTTGCGCTTGTTGAATTTCATATATATTGATCTATATAAGATTTCACATATAATCCCTTTATGGTTTATATGTTCCACACTTAGTATGGGCACTAATCATTGACTGTATATATGGATTGGTGGTATGGTACAGGCTTACAACGGCCTAACTCGTTATACTCATTTCCTTATTCATCGGAATGGGATATAAGGTTTCCCTAACTAGATTGGCCTTATTTATTTTGTGATAGGTCACTACGACCATAAATTATTTTCACACATCTACACATATATATGTATGAATGTGAGTACATGGGTGAGTTATTTATATGTACCTGAATTTCCTCTTAAAAGAGTTGGATCAGATTATCAACTTAGATCTTAAGATAAATCTTAAATCTAATATATAGGTATAGACCTTCCCATTGTATGTAGTTACAATTTATTATCAGTTACTATATCGAAACTCCCAGTTATTCTATAAACTAACTTCTTTATTATTCATCTATATTTTCATCATTTATAGTATAAACACTATCCTATGAATGGTTGTTAGGGTTGGGGTGGAATTTACCTACTATTTTTTTATACTCACACCCTATATGGGACCCTTTTGGGATACATGAATAATCTTTTATACATGATCATGGTAACGTAAAGGCACCTGAATATGGTATATAGACATATAAATTGTGTTTTAAGTGGGGGTATTCATTTTTAGATATTTTTCTACACAGAACAGCTGATTGAAAATGGGATATACCTGATTAGGATTTTGAGATGGTTTACGCCAACGATCAATGTGTTGGTGTCTTAGGAATCATGGTCTTATACAATTTAAGTATATATGTGTGTGTGTGTGTGTGTGTGTTTTATCTCTGTATCCAAATGTTTTTCATATATTTTGGATGTATCTAGATCTATTTTGTGTGAAGTTTTGATAATATATTATTTTACACCTTCCATCTTATCTAATGTTTACCCAATTCTGTTTGTAACCAATATACATAATTAGTTTCTGAAACTACTTGGTTTGGATATTTATTGACCTTACATATTCAAAAAAGGGGGAAACTTCCTCCCACATGTAATTCACCTGACCCCCCTAGTGTTTATTCCAACCTCTCATGACTATGCGGTATTCTAGAGGTATTTTCATATCATTTCTTTTGTGAAATATAGGCCTTTGGTTCAAAAATGTTGCATATTATGTATGATACTATTGGTGTAAATAGGTATAGAGAAACATGTTCTTGATAGAGATCATTTTAGATTCTTTATCTCTTAAGTGGAACTGATGTTATTCAAGAGGCTGATGTTTAGTTACATTTTTGAATTAGTGAATTGATAATTATTTTTCAACCCTACAATTTCCCATGGGTCTGCATATTTTTTATATGAATAAGGATTATGTTTTTTTATAAATAATTTTCAAACACCATAGATAGTTACCCCAAAAGGATTTTTATAGGATATCCAAAAAGATTTTTGTTTTTATTTTTACATGTTATTATATATGTGTAACATATAGTAAAAATATATGATTGATTGTCCAAGTGGATTTTTATAGGACATCCAACTGTATTTATGTATATTATATAACAAATTTTAATATATTACATAACATAAGGTGAAAGTTTATAAATTCAATGAGTCTTTAGTGAAAGTGGTTGATTGACAGAAATATGCACTAAATCTAAACCAGGCTATGATGGTATAGAGCACATCATGTTCTTTTATTATGTAAACCATGACGTAGTAAATGTATCAAATTTTTGGTTTTATGAATAATGGTTTATTCATTATATAATAATTCATATCGATATCTATATTCTCTTACTATAAGTTATCATGCTTAGATGAAACATCATGTGATAATGATTATGTAATCTTAAATTTCAAAAATGATTGTTTAAGATTTAAATAATTTATAGAGTAATTATGAAACATGTTATAAATATTTTCAACATTTATAAATGTTTGATAAATAATTAGATTAATGTAATAATGTTCATAAAATGTTTGAGAACTAAGGAATTTCCTTTGAGTAATAATTAATGAGGTCTAATCCCAGTGAGAAGTGTTGAATGTGAATACAATTTGGATATTTTGTTATTCTTATTAAATAAAAATCTCTTAATTATCTTTAATCTTTTATCTAAGTTTTTGTTATATCATAGAATAAAATAATTCCTTCTGAAGTATTCAGAGATTCATTATAACCCATGGAATACCTATATATGTGGGATATTTTTTATTACAAGTTATCTCTATCAATATTATGATAGGTGATATTAGAAAACTTTGTTTCATCAAATAAAAGGTATATCATTAATTTATAATTCATTCAATTTAATATGAATGGTTGGATCATGGGTAAATAGGTTTTTGTTTTTAGATTCTGATGTATTTGGATGAAGGATATTTTCTAAAAAACCCTTCGACAATTCCCCATTATGCATCCATTAGTATTTATCTAAACGAGGACATGAATCTATAAAATGTTTTTTATCTCATGTAAGAAAATATCATTTAATATTTATTGAAATTATCAACCTGATTAACCATAACCTATAACATTTTGTTTTATATTCTTTATTTTATCCAATATTTATACCATCAAATCTATTCAACCCATGACTTGAACCTCATCATTGTTCATCTTCTACATGATGTGCTATGTATTTTTATGATTTATTCTCTAACTCAGTTTGGATAGTATACATATCATTACTTCTTCCATTCTATGATATAATAATTTCTCAATAACCTCTTTCTCTTGAGCTCTAGAAGATATGTTAGGTTACCCCCGCAACACGGTTTTTATTTTAGTTTCTCAAAATTGATGATCAAAAAATAGAACATTCTATATTGTTACAAACATAACCATTTACCTTATGATTAGTCTGGTATTTGATTGATGTAGGTTATAAGAAAAAGTGTAAAAGTTATCATGCAAATAATACCTCAAAACTTCTAGTAAAATGATATAAAATAACACACCACAAAATAAAACATTAATGAACATATGTAACTATACATGTAGTGATTCTCAATGATATTATATTTGATTAAATATGTACAACCTGTATCCCATGACAAAACTTTTTATAACTAATTATATATAATTCCTTAACTTTCTAAACTTTCATCACACCCCTAAATTATGTCATACTTATGAGATAAGGATAAATCATAACATCCCAAGACACTCTGAGGATTATTATCGCTATATGATGTGTTTAGGAAACAAATTATTCAGTAGTGATAATGCAAGTATAACTCATTATAAACTGATACATAGTTCAAATATTTTCCCAAAACACAATCATTTAATTGGAATCAATGGAATAAATTATAAAATCATGCAGATGACCATATTCCAATCATGATAGAAAAAAAGTATACTCATTATAATACTCATATTTCCTGGATATTTTTATAAAAAATAAATAATTTTCTCATAAATCTTAGTAAGGGTGTCATATAAAAAAAATGTTATAAAATTGAGAAAGATTTATCTATATGACACATAAATGTTAAAAATGATATCATAAGTTAAAATAATAATCATCAATAACATTGAAAATATGTACGAATCAATCTAAAATCCTAAACATATATTCAAGGATTAATATCAAGGATTATCATGATTATGAGATTCGCCAAGCCATTGTATCACAAAGGATATATCTCACCAATAATACACCATACATAAAATCTCTAGATATAATTTTTTACACAATACATGGGGGTTAAATATAAATCTTGGACTAACCACTTTTAACCGATCCATAACTATATACAACACTTGAATATAAATATATAAATGAGTGAAAAATATAAAACTTTCATTACATATAGTGAAACATCAAGGTTAACCCATAAGTAAGGGGAGTGATCATTTGGCATGGGAATCCCAAATCAGTGAATAATATCATCAAAAATATTACTCTGAAATCAATATGGTATTTAAAATGAAAATAATAAATGAAGAAGATAAAACCAAAAATGGAAATAAATTCAAATGATCAAAGTGAATGAATTTCCAAGTTATGGACAATAGCTTTAATATAATGTGTACACGTACACACAAACACATGAAGACACGCATGCATAAAAAATCCATATATCTAATATCATCATGATATTGATAAATTATTTATGGATGTATTATCAACTGTGCTATTTATATGTGAAATATTAACTTCAAAATCATACATTGAGTTCTCCGAAAGGTCTTCAAAATAGGTGAATTAGGTATACATGACACAAAATTCTAACAATACTTCATTAATATTTTCTATATAAGAAATATAATGGTTATACGAACATGTACACAGATATTTAAAAAATATATATAATGATTAGTACACAATTAAATATGAAATAATATGAAAGTAAAATAACATCACCCAAAATCAAAGAGATAGATGTGAAGAAACACCTTACCTTATTTATCATTTTCTATCTTTTAAAAAATAACTGTTTAAACCCTTAAAATATTCTTAAAGAGATTTTTGAGACCAAAAAATAGATATAGTTATCTTAGAATCCTTTTAGTGGAGATAAACGGGTAGAGTGTTATCTATTTATTTCATAACTTGAATAACTATTTAGCATTTTTTTCATTATAAATCTTGGGATCTATATTCTAAAATATTTAAAATTATAAAATCATAATTGTTTTCAACCTGTGATATTAATTTTCTAACTAATGTGACATTTTTTTAATCCTTGTTTTTTGACGTTTAAGGTTTTAAAAACTAAAATATTCCATTTATAATAATATAAATAAGAGTATGAATCATAAAATTGAATTTTATAGAGATAAAAATAGTTTTATAACTTCAAAATTATATTATAAGTTGTAAGTTTAATTTTATATTTTTGAAATCAATTATTTTTCTAGAAAAATATATTCTAGGAACTAAAAAATATTATATCAATTATTAGATAAAATTTCGATCCAAATTCATTTGTATAGTATACTATTTACAAATAATGTATTTTAATATTAATCCCAAAAAATTATATTTTAAAATATATAACACATCTCATTTTCTTAATTTTGAAAATAATATTCTAAAATTTCCATAAATTTTATTCAAATAAATTCCTGGATATGTGAAATTTATTTATTAGTTAAAAATAATTAATAAATTAAAACAGTTTGTAGATGCAACTAACATTACCTATAATAATTATTCATAACTACTAAGTTATTGTTCCTAAACCAACATTATTTTTTTAATGTTACCATTAGTAAATAAAACCTTAATCCAAAAACTACATTTTCATTCTATAAATTCCTCAATGAAAATGATATTTACTCATTTTTATTGACCACTCTTCTAAAAATTCTTGTCCAGATACAAGTGTTGTATTTTATATTGATTAAAATTCTTGTAATTTTGATTCTTAATATGGACTACCCAACATAGGAATATTAAATATTCATGTGTGTGTATATATATATATATTATAATTCACTTACACCTCTAATTATATAAAACATGATGAATATTTAACATTAATTTTTACTCTATTTTTAGGAAATTATGATTTGTTATTTATTTTATATTATAACAAAGGTAATACACATTTTTCTAGAGTATCATGGAATTATACTTTATACAAAACCATAATATTTCTAAAATTAATAATTTTATCATTAATCACACTTAGATGAGGAAAATCTTAAAGGTAAAATATAAAACTTTTTATAAAAGTTGTATAAAAGTATTTATTTTGAACATTTCATATAAAAATATGATTACTTAGTAAATTTTCTATTATTATTGGAAAATAATTATTTATATATAAAAACAGTACTGATATTTTTTTCAATTTTTAAAATCAATTTCTACATAAATTTTCTTTATTTATTCTATATTTGTAATATTTTACATGAAAATAAGTATAGTTCTATAAATTATTTTATTTCTAGGAAATATTTTTTATTTATTTAATTTCAAAAATATATACGAAAAATATGTATGATATTTCACTTTTATATCAAAAATCCTTTGTTGTTGTAATGACCTAAAAGATTGAATTTTAATAGTTTATGAAATTTTATATATTTTCATATTAGTACGGTAAAATGGTAATTTTTATGTTCTAGGGATAAAATTTTAATTACCCTATTGAATTCAAGATGAGATATTTATCCTTGGGTGGTAATATGAGAGTTTTTAGGTTTATTGGTTTTTTTCAAAAAATCAGATGATGTTTAAATTTTATTATTATTTATTATTAAGTAATATATATTTTTAACATTATTTTAAAAAAAAATAATATGCATTCATCATTTTTTGGTGGTGCTATAGTGAATTATTTAGGTTAGTGGATCCAGATATTTATGTTCGTGGCATGAAAAGTTAGAGTGTTCAAAAGGGTTTTGAATGAGAGGAATTAAATGTGAGTTCCAATAAAAGAATTTAAGAGTAGTTATACATGGAATTATTGAGAAAATAGTGAAATTATTTGGTGATAAATTAATTTATATCCATTTTATGTTTTTCAATATATTATTTTTTTCTCAATAGGTTCTTAGGTAAAATTGATTATTATAATTACAGAAGGAAGAAGAAGGTAATGAGAGGATTGTGGATGAATAATAAGTCTCCCTCATCAAGGAAATGGGGATTTTTATTTTATTTTGGAATCATCGTCGGGGAATCATAATTATCTTCTCTTTTAAAATCCTTAAGATTATATCATACTTATAAATTTCTACCTAGGATAGATAAATAGTAATATATAAGAATTAAAATCATGTAAATTGAAATTATAGGGGGTTTATAAATAAGGAATTAATTTAATTATTATTCCATCTAACTAATTAAAAGTATATGTGTGTTGATTTGGAAAAATTATTATTGAAACACACAAATAGAGTAAATTGTGATAAAAGGGTGGATGATAAATAATAATTTTATGATAATAGAATTTTAATTTATAGTGATGTATGTAGATGATTTATTAAAATATGATGAATGGTTTATTTAATCATGAAAATATTGAAGTGAAATCGACTTATTATTCACCATATAAATATGAATTATTTAATAAACTATTAACAGTAAAAAAAATTAATAATTTTTAAGAATATTTATGAGATATTTGTTAAATCCACATGATGAGTTTTTTATCTTTAATGATAAAAAAAACTGTATATATTAATTAAGAGGCATGAGGGGTGAAATTTATGAACTTTTAAATGGTTTTCTCTGATTCTACATGAGTAGCGTTCCACTTTTTAGGAAATTTTTATAATATATTAATGATGTTTGGTGAAAAATTATAACATAATTACTCAGTAGATATTCCATATAATCATAAATATCTACCATATTCTCGATTTTGATGACATTTATATAGTGTGTTACATGGTTTGGTGTGAATTTTATGTGGTTTGTTCCACCATGAAACATAGTAATGAAAAATATAGTAGGGTTTTGCAACCTAATTAATATGAGAGATTTAGTTTTGGAATGTGTTGAAAGCACCAATGACACTCAGGTCTTGTATTATCTCTTATATATCCTCTCTAGTGGGAATAGATGGAGGTGTGGGTGTAAAATGATGTGGTGTATGATGTGTCCTGAAAAAATGGATCTTTTGATTTGAATTGGTTGTGTGATGAGGTTTTAAGGATTTATATTTTAGCATATACTGAATTTTAGTGATAAATTACTCAATATGATATTAATTGTGGTTTGCCTAAGTGGCAAAGAAATAAATCTGTTTATTGTGAATATATATCCTAGAAACATTGTATATATGGTGACCAGGGTAAGAGAACAAATATTTTATGGGGTATGAATACATTTATGATATATGATATTGAATAGGTAGTGGTTGGTGATACCTGGGGATAAGGATGATGATGATGAAGAGGATGATGATTTTTATAGTAAGGAATATATGGCTAGCTATAGTGGATATGTGATGTTATTTAAGAGTACAAATGATTTGTTGAAGTTTAAATTGTTGACAATTAATTATGAATATGAACAGTCAATTATTTTTTTAGTCTTTATGATTGTAAAGCTGGTCTTAAGTTCCAAGACTTGTGAAAATATAGATGTGCATTGTTTACAATAAGGATTAGAATAAACATTATAAGAGACATGAAAAATGATATTTATTTTTCATGATTATTTGAGAATAGTTGTCTTTAGTGTATTTGAATTGTAATTTCTTTTTGGTTGGCCTTTGATAGAAAATTGAATTTTTATTATGGTTGGCCTTTGATAGAAAAAACTCCCTATTGTGAGGGTTATAGTAGTGTCAAAAATATCGTGACCATTTTATCACATGGATTTTTTTCCTGCCCATTCAATTTTCACTAGCTACGTGTCTTCTCCATCAAGACTCTCACCTGAGACTTCTTTAAAATTAATTCTCTATTCCACACTACCTAAGAATCTAATCAAGCCTTTCGAGTTCCATGATCATGAGAGTCAATTTGTCAAGGCTATTGATTTTCCTCTACACAGTGTTTAACCATCACTCGAGAGACTTGTTTTTCAATGGAGATCTCTAGGTAGTGATGAAGACAGAAGCTATATCTGAAGCTTCTTTGATCATTGATTAATCATATTGAAAATTTTATTATGATCAGAATATTTTTCTGATTTGTTTTCATCATTAAACGTAGATCAAAATGCCGATTTGTAGTGAGAAGAAAATATGAGACATTTGGTGATGGAGATGGTGCATGTAAAATTAAGGAAACATATCGATGATTCTATAATATTCTAATATGATCTACCTTTACCATAAATATTGAGGCCTTAATTCATTTTTGTTGCTGATTTTGAGAGTATCTGATTTACAGTGAAAGACAGTTCAATGAATCTATATGGTTTACGAAGGGAAGTTATAATCACATTCTGTTTGCATGAAGGAGGAGCAATTCTAGAAGAAAACTATATGTGTTTATCACACTTTTTGTTCTTCATGAAGAACTATATTACTTGTATTAGTCAAGATATCACGATAATCTTACATGTTTATATACATGTATTTTCTTGAATAGATTTGAAGTATCCTATATTGTTCTAATATCTAAAAAAGAATGTAACATTGAATACTAGTTATATGATTATTTGAACTCCTCTAAATTTTTATTGTGAAGGGATTTGAGGCACCGCATAGGAGAATGATAGGTTTGGTGATGTGTTTCCATTGGAAACATCTTATCTATGAATTACATAGTAATTTCCAATACCGTTTTTCATACAAGAATGATATACTGCTTACTGTGTTTTCATTTGAGTTGCATGCATCAAGAGCTTACACCCATCTAGGTTTGTGTTCAAGAAATAGAGAAATAGTGCATTTTTTGGATGTATTTGAGAATATACACATATATTTTGTAACAATGTGTGTGTTGAAAATTTGATAAAGGGTGAATACATTATTCTATATAGGTAATCCATCCATGAAAATACATACATTGAGTATTAAATAATGGAAAATGTATTTGATGAAAAATATTTGACATAGGGTGGTGATTGTACAAGTAAATATTGGATGTGTTAGTGTGTGAATGAAACAAATTTCTATATTCACAAGAAATTTCATTGACATAAGTCAATATACATGAATATGAAATAATGCATAAATAAATTGAGATATACATGCAATCATGTTCAGGCTTGATGTTTGAAGAAGTGACCATGAAATATTTGTTACTTAATCAGTGTGAAGAGTTTTGAAACTGAAGCTAGGGCATGAATTCTATTATTGTTTCAGAATAATTTGGGTATTTGAGTGTTTAATGTTTAGTAAGGTTGTGTCTTATAAAGAAGAAATAATTCTTTCCCGATCAGTGTTTTACTGAGGCATCTAATTATATTCAGTGAAAAAAATTATATATTAAAGTCTAGCATTAGTGTAAAGGAACTTGAATTTTACATTAACCAGTTTGATCCAGCAAGCTCATGGAGAAGGATCAAAGTGATCATCTTATTTTTGGATCATATGGATGAATAATATAGAGCTTGTGGCTAGGGGATATAACCAATTTTTGAGGAGGTTATATAGAATGGGGGTCTAACTAGTTGAATGGTTGGGGTATCTAACCAAAAGAGGCATAAGAGTTGATTTTAGGGGGGTATAACAAATATAAACTAGAGTATAGATTTTTGGGTTATATGAATAGTTTATACTAGAACTATTGTAATTGATAAAAATGATTATAGTGGAAAATCCATGTTGGTGGGGTCTAACCAACATGGAAAGGATGTTGGTCTAAATACTCTACCTTGTAAACATATTGTGTGTTATGGTCCATTTACTTTCTATATTGCATGTATGATCCACTCCTCTTAACATGTAATGGAGGTTTGAGTTAATAGGTGAATAAGAATTCAGTGAAATTGGTCACACCAGATTCACCCCCCTCTCAATGTTACTTAATTATCCTTGTAAACTTCAATTAGTATAATAGGATAGTCCACCTCAGATTGGATCTACACTACTAGTATAATTATTTATATTAGATGTATGTGAAGTGAATATTTGAGTTTGAAGAAAATTTAGAAGATCTTTAGATGGAAAAGCCTATCTCTACTTCAAATATTATAAATCATGATGTTTCAGTCAAGCTAGAGAAAAGTAGGTAAATAATAATTGCAATGAAGCTGAGGAAGAATAAAAATATGATTGAAATTCAACCAATATCTAAAGTTAAGTAGAGTGTAAATTGTTTAGTAAAATAAGTTTATGAGTCAAGGTCACGTTGTGATGATGTTATGATCAATTTTTGAATGATAAATCCTATAAATAAACTTCCCAATGAAGTGGTCACATTTATGACCAATGTTTGCAAGGAACTTCAGGATGAAAATTTATAGATAGAAGAAGATTCATATTATATTGAAGAGAAATTGAATAAAAAGGTTGTCATAGCTAACACTCTTACAATACTTGTGAAAGAAAGGGAATAAATAATTATTCTTTGCAAAGAAATATATTTTAGAGCTATTAAATAATTGGATATTAATATTTGTGTGAAATAAATTATTAAAACTGTGTTTACAGAAGATATCCATTAACTTTAAAGGATGTTTAATAAATATATGAATGTCATATATTCTCATCTAATTATAAATGAAGAGATAATTAAGGAGGTTGAAAAAAAATTTAAAGGAAAATCAGATGCATTAAAATGAGATTCAGAAGATGAAAATTCAGTGGGAAGAAAGAATGAAATCAGTTGAAGATGATAAAATAGATCTAAAATTAAAGTGTCTATAACTAGAAATGAAAATAATATATTTGGAATAGATACAAGTTGAGACATCTCAAGTTACTAAGAAAATAATTATTTCCAAGGATTCATCTAATAAGAGTCATATTTTAGAAATGAATGAAACAAGTGACAAGAAGAGCTTGAGATTGTATAATGATAAATCTAATGTTGGCTCATTGAAGAAGGTAACCCTTTTTCCTAATAAATATGTGTGTACTAATAGTTATTTTATGATTAGTCTTGATTCAAATTTAAAATCTAGAAAATCATTGGTAAATAAAAATTCTTATTCCCTAAGGAAAACACAGAATAAAAATTGTGCTACCCAAAAGCAGAAAAATGTTAAAGATAGTCAGAATGTGTTACAAAAGAAGAAATCAATATTTTTTTTCTACTATTGGTGTTCTTGGAAGTTTGGTCATTAGGAAATTAATATTTGGAATAATATTTCATTATATTATAATTATATAATTCATGTATTTAGGTGGATTAAAGCTAAAAATAAATTGAAACTGGTACAACAGAAGCAGAATTCATAGAAAGAAAATCAGTTTACCAAGAACACATATGATTACTTTGAGTGTTATTTTTATTATTGTAAACAAATTGGTCATTTTTATGATGAGTTATTTTATTTACCAATCATGAAAAAAATATCTGTTGCTGAAAACACAAGATCGCAATAAAAAGTGAAGTAGGAAAGAAATGAAGATGAAAGGTCGTCCTGAGGATGTAAACAAAAGAAGAAGGCTATTAAAGAAACAAATCCTAATAAGTTTTTGAAAAATTATGTGAAGAGTGTCTCAGAAAAGAAAATATATTTCTATTATGGCCATAAAGGTCACATCATTTATCACTATGAATTGGATGTGAATATTAATATTGAAGGAAGCAAGAAGAAATAAAAGAGAGAATCAATCCAGATGTGAAAAAACACGATTAGATTGGTGAAAGACAACTCTGATGAAGAATATAAGAAGTTTCCAAAAAGTGGTGACTTGTTGAATAATAATGTTTTCTCTGAAAGATGAAACTTGTTTAGAAATTTTGGTAAAAGTTATCTGACATGGAAATCTAATCAAGAAGAATTTTTGAAAAATAAAGTAAAGAATCTCTAACATATAGTGTAGAGAAAAATAAGCCTACACACAAAGTGAAGACTGGGGAATTTTATAAAGAATTTCTGATCATATGTCCAGAATAGATGGAATATGCAAGAAATATGGAGAATGTAGATAGAAATGAAATTGATTTGTTATCAAATGTGAAGAAGAATTTTTTATCTAATAATATTGTTGGGTTTAGAAGAAAATCTTAGCCATATTACTATAACTGATGAACATTGAAGAAAAACATTATTCCCATATATATTTTATTTTTTCATGATGATAATTGAAGGTGAATTATATATTCCATGGAGACCATAATTTATAAAATCATGAATATCTTATAGATTAAAATATGACCATCATGGAATTATTCTGGAATCATATTGTCTCTTTTCAGCATCTCAAATAATCTCAAATGATACATGGGATTTATTTTATAATAAATTAAATCATGTTGAAGAAGTTTTAAGTGCATATCTTGTGGGGGATCACCAAAGATCTACCAATAGATATTTCTATTTTGGTTGATATCTTATGAATATCATAAGTTATGTTGAGGTATGCATCAGATAATTTTAAAATCTAAATTTATTGAAAATTAATCTTTTCATAATTAAGGTATGATGGTTACATTCTCCAATTTTCATGTTTAAAAATAAAATTCAAAAAATGGGGGAGTGATTTAATAATTAATGAAAAAGTGTAAGATAATATGAAAAGGAGAATGGATTCTAGAACGTGAATGTTTCTAATATATTTGGTAAGATTTATGTAGGGAATTAGTTGAAAATATTTTGAGCTATTCCAAAAAAGGAGTTTCAGTGTTTGGTATCACATTCTGGAAGTCTGTTGACAACATTGATGTTAAATTTGATAACTCTTTTTTTCTACAAAGAGCATTGCTCAGTTATACTTACAGATGATTAATTATAGCCCTTTCTAAGTTAGTGGTACTTCCAACCTTCTCTAGACTAACTCAATTATAATTATCAGAATAGAATATTATGTTCATAAAAATTTAATTTTGGTAATGATAATTATTTGCCATACTTTTATCTTTGGCTATATTTCCAATAAGGGGAAGAAGATGTCATTGACATTTAAGATTAGTTGCATATTTACAAAAAAAAAATACAATGGGGTATACTGAAGAGGCCAAATGATTTTTTGTCATTGAAATTGAATTCAATTAATTAAGAATATGAAAATTCAATTAGTTTTTCATTTTTATGATTCCATAGATGGTCTTAAGTTCCAAGACTTGTGAAAAAATGAACACACATTGTTTACAACAATGACTAGCATAAAAATAAGAAGAACCATGAAAAATTATATTAATTTTTATGATTATTTGACAATAGTTAGCATTATCATAATTGAATTGAATTTTTATTTTATTTGGACTTTGATAAAAAATTATATTTTTATTTTGGTTGGCCTTTGATAAAAAAATTCACAATTGTTCGGGTTACCATAGTGTCAAAAATATCATGGAAATTTGATCACATGGATTATTTTCCTGGCCATTTTATTTTGTCTATAAAGACTCTCTCCTAAGACTTTTGTACAGTGGAAGCTCCATACTATGACTTCAGTGAATAAAATTGAGCCTACCAAGCTCCATGGTCATGTGAGTCAATTTTTTCAGGCCATTTATTTTCCTATGTGCATTTTCTTCTCCAGTACCCAAGATTCATGTTTATTAATTGATATCTCTATGTAGTGATGATGAAAAAATCTATATTTGAAGCACCCTCAATCATGGATTAATCACCCCAAATTTTTTAGTATGATAGAAATCTTTTTTTCTCTTTTAACATCATTAATCATGGATCAAATCGTAGCTTTTCAATGAGAAGCAAGTATGAGACATCCAATGATAATGATGGTCTGTGTAACGTGAAGGAAGCATCTTAGTGATTATATATGATTCTAATACAATCTTCCTTGCCCATAAATACTAAGTTCTTCATTCATTTTTTATATTGATTTTGAGAGTACTTGATTTCCATTTAAAGAGAGTTCTATGAATCCATCTGGTTTACAAAGGGATGTTTCCCACTCATTCTATTTGTGTGAAGGAGGAGTAATTATACGAGAAAACTATATGTGTTTATCACACTAGTTTTTCTTCACAAAGAACTGTTTTCTACTAAGAAATTGATATATCACTATAATATTACACATTAATCTATATGTACTTGGTTGAATATATTTGAATAATTTCATATTGTTCGGATATGTGAAAAAGAATGTGACATCGCATACTGGTTATGTGATGATTTGAGATCCCTTGATTTTATTTTGTGTAGATGTCTGAGGCACCAAAATGGAGAAAGAGAGGTTTAGGGAAGTTTTTTTTTCAAATACCTTATCCATGAATTACATGGTAATTCCACAAACTTTTTTCCAAAGAGGAAGGATATACCACTTACTTTGTTTTCATTTGAGTTGCATGCATCAAGATCTTACAATGAATTGGGTTTTCATGTGAGCAACAGAGAAATGGTTCATGTTTGGATGAATTTATGAATATACACATATATTGAGTAACAAAGTGTGTGTTGACAGTTTGAGAATGGGTGCATACAGAGAGAAACCATTACTCTTTATATGCAATCCATCCATCCAAACACATGCATTGAGTATTAATTAGTGGACTAGTGTATTTGATGTAAAATATTTCATGAATTATGGTGATTGTAAAAGTAAATATTGTACATGTTATATTATTCGTAAAAAAAATTTCTATATTCACATGTAATGTCATTGACATAAGTCAATATACATTCATAGGAAATAATGCATGCATGAATTGAGATATCCATGAAATCATGTTTAGCAAGATGTTTTAATTAGCCCACGTGAAATATTTTTTGATTAATCAGTGTATGGAATTTTGAGATTGAATCCGGGGAAATAATTCTATACATTTTTTCGAATAATTTGTGTATCTTATTATTCAGTATTTAGTGAAGTCGTGTCTTCTATTAAAGAAATAATTCTTTCCCGAGCAGTTTTGTACTGAGGCATCTAATTATATTCAATTATCAGAATTATTTGAGAAATTCCATCATTAGTGAAAGATAAGTTGAATTTTACATTATATGGTTTGATCCAACAAGCTCTTTGATGAGGAAAAAATCTTACATCCTATCTATGGATCAGATTGATGAATAATTTAGAGTGTGTGGTTGGGGGGTCTAACCATTTGTTAAAGAGGCTTGAGAGACTAGGGATCTAAAAAGTCGAATGGTTGGGGTGTAGAACCAATCACAGAAAAAGATTTAGATTTCTAGGGGTATAACCAGAATAAACTATTGGATTTATTACTAGGGTATATCACAAGTTTCTTCCTTAAACATTATAATTGATAAAAAATATTATATTGTAAAATCCATGTTGGGGGTTCTAACAAACATGGAAAGGATATAGGACTTGATACCGAACATTGTAAAAATATTTTATGTTTTTTTATTTAATTTATGAATTGAATACATGATATACTCATATTAATAGGTTATAGAGGTTTGAATTAAATTGTGAAAAATAATAGAGTAAAATTGGTCTCCCTTGATTCATCCCCCCTCTCAGTGTGACAACACAATCCTTAGACACTTCAGTTTAATGGTGAAAGAAAATTTGTTGATAAGAGAGTCCTTGAGGGTAGATATAAAGTAATATATTGAGTTTCCTTAATATTTTGAATTTAGTAATATAATTATAACCCTTAAGGGTGGATAACTTCCCATCAAATTCTTGTTGAGGTTGGAAGAATGTCACCTAGAAAACTAGTGAGAGTCCTTATGAGTGGAGAGTGGCCCAACCACTGAATGATGATGATATAAAAATATCTTTATATGTATATATCTATGTATCAATGTAAATTTTATATCGATTTCCTCTGTATTGATTTTATAGTGAGTCACCTAAGGGGAGATACCTACATAGTAGTATAGATGTGATAGCAAGCTCCTATTAGGATGATATCAACTTCGTAAAATCGATCTAATAGAAATTTTCCTAGGGGTGGGTAGATTCTTATTGATGGATAGATGATAGTGATATCATAGTGCGTGGATACATACTTAGTGGGGGTGATGGTGATATAGTGATTCCCTTATATGTGGAAACTATTTAAAGAATTTAGAGTAAGATCCTTGTGAGTGGATAACTACTTTGTTATTTGTTTTATTTTGATGATGGTTATGTGGAAATATTTCATGAGTAATGTGATGTAGTTATAATATTAGATAATTATATACCATGTAATTGATGTATTTGGATGGTTAACCCTTTGGAGAGTCCTATTAATGTATTTATTTGTTTAATTTATTCCTTATATAGATCTATTATTTTTATTTATTCAAATGGAAACCTGAGATTTTAGGGGATAAACATACAAAAAATATTAATTACTCTCCCCTAATTTATACATAATTTTTTATAGGATAATTATAGTGTTAGTGGGATTTTCAGGGAATATAAGATTTGTGAATAAGATATATTAGTGAAATAAAATTAATTACACTATACTTGAGGCATTGGGGAGATGATATCATTATTTTTTTACCATTTTTTTATTTATTTTTTGAAATTACATGTACTAATATAAAATATTCATGTTTTTAGTTTGGAATGAATTATATTATTCATAGTGATGTGTAATTTTCTTTTATAAATGGTAATGAAATTTGTATATATGTGATGATACACCATTTGTACATGTGTCCTATAGTTTCAGGGGTCACTCTCAAAACTAATTTTGGCTGAGGTTGAGTCCCAATGGGACTAGTACATGATAGTGTTATATTATATAAGTTGTTTTTAAAATATATTTTGGATTAGGTATAGGTGATAATTACATGGGTGGTAAGTAAATAATATTACTTAAACCTGGCATGTTAAGTAGACTCTAGAAACTAGTTTGAGGCAGAATAGTCCCCTATGATCTAAGGGAGGACTCTATAACCTATATATAAATACTTATGGAACAATATGTTAGCTTATTGGTACCTTCATATGTGTATATTCATGTACAACGTAGTTTTTTTCATGATTATTTCATATGTTCTAGACTTTGGGTGATTTTTAGTGTAGGGGGTGAATGATAGGAGGTGTGGTTACACACGTGAATGATTTGGTAGTGGGGTTAGATATTTCTCATATGTAAGTGTATATATATATATATATCATTGGGATAAGTTTTGTTTATATATTTGTATTTATCATGTTTTTTTTACACCAACATGATGTTCAATAATAGGAGGTGTAGAAATTACTTGAGGCTATGTGGTGAAGAGTAGTCATGGAACCTATAAAATCGTAGAAAACGTCCTTGAATGAGTTCCATGAGAAAAATATGAATAAGTAAGATATTCCTATTGCTAGTCAGGAGATATATAATTGACTAGAGGAATTTGAGATAATGTTTCAACTAATCCTAATGGGTGGTTATCATCGTGTTTCTTTGCTGTTATGTTTTCTTCAAGGTTAAATATGTTTTTAGTAGATTCTATTCATGGGATATTATAATGTATAAATGACTGAGTCAAATTTTTGTTAAGAGATAATCAAGGAAAATTTATTTTCAAAAGCTATTAGGCTTCAAATGTAGTATGATGTACTAGTGATACAATCAATTATTTCTTCTATTCAATATTTTGGTGTTTGTTTGTCTAGTTGATGTGATATTTTATTGATATTATGATAAATGGTAAGTTGATATCTCATCATTTTGAAATAGATTTGAGAACTATTATCCAAAGGAAGTTGGGATTATTTTCTTTAAATTCTTGCAAGGAGATATTGGAAAGCATTGATATTATGGAGAATTGATTGATTAGGACATGATATTTTCTAGGGAATACTTAGGAAGATATATTATAAAATAGAGTGAGATTTGGAAATTATAGATTATTTCAGTAATCATGTTTCAAGAAAATCCATTGGAGTTAGTTTCTAGCATGATGTCCTTTTTGTAGTGTTATTAGTACACACTTTTTTGGCCAAAGACAGGGTATTAAAAGCTTATCTTGTAAAAATATTAGTTATCAAAAGGCCATTTTTTCATCTTTTAGGGTATTTAGAGGATGCATGGGAAGTGTAAGATGGATGATAGATCACCCTAATTAGGTTTATCAACCTTCTCAATAGCACAGTCTGTAGTAGTATTAAGATAGATATCCATTAGGGCCACTAGTGAAGGGTGTTACTATAAGAGGACATTATAGAGGAGATCCAATATAGATCTAACCAAATTGATTGTATAGGCAGTCATTAATGGTAATAATGAAGTGGTTTTGTAAGATGGAAACTCTAGGTTATAAAAGTTAATGAATTGGATTTATTGTATGTGTTTTGAGGAGAGATTTGAATTTATTCCACTGTATCTTTTATTTTGAATGATAATCATTACATACATTCATTTATAAACTATTTAATAGTTTATAGGTTAGAACATATTATATATAAGATTTATAAACAAATGGAGTTAATTAGTCATGTGGGAATGTTATCAAGGTTGGAATACATGTGAAATTGTTAGTTGGTTATGGGAAAGATCAATTCTCTTGGAACCTAATCATGTTATGGATGATCTTATCCATTAGATGGATTGGTTTTACTTTATACAATATTATGATGATTTTTATAGATGGAGATTAATTTTTTTAGTATGTACAGTGATCATGCAATATTTTTTTAGTGAAAATGATTTTCGCTTATGGTGGAGATGGTTTGAGACGAAAAATATCCCATATTTTTTGTAATGTTTGTTGATTTGTGCATAAAATATACTTAATGATAAGTTTCCTTGATTTATGAGTGATAATTATAATTTGTTTCTATTGGTGGTAATGAAATTACCTTTAAGGTGACATATTGATTTTTTCATTGAGTTATATACATGGGTTTCTCCTATTTCGTTGGTGGATTAAAATATAGTGATAACAAAATATTAGAAGTTGAGGATTAAAATTGATGATTTATTGAAATGAGGTTTTATTTAGAATAGTTTGATTCCATGGTCCACTAGAGTTTTATTACAATGAATAAATATTTAATAATATGTATATATTATTTGAGGTTGAATTTGGAGATAGTAAAAAATCTCTTTCTCCTCATAGGATAGATGATTTGGTTTGATAATGAGAGAGTTGGATTTCTATGATTGATTTATAATCTGCATAACAGCAGATGATGGTTGAGGATGAATACATCCCTAAGAAAATATTTGTTGTAGATGCTATAATTTTGAGTTTATGGTAATGTGCTTTGGATTGATAAATGAACCAACTGTGTTTATTAAACTTATGAATAGATTTTTCACCCTTATCTTAATGATTTTTTAGTTTTACTCATTGAAAATATGTTGGTTTATTTGAAGATAGAGGGTGATCTTACAAATTTTCTCAAGATTTTGTTTAATTTTCTCATATAGGACAAATTATATGGGAATATTAATAAGTATCTAATCTATAAATAGGAGGAGGATGTTCCATGTTACGTTATTTGAAATCAAGATGTGGAATTGGACCTAGAAAATATTGAGGTGGTTTTTAACAGTATATAACAAAAACAAATTATAGACGTAAGAATTTTATTAAGAATAACTAGTTATTATTAGAGTTTCATATCAATTTTTTCTCATATGGGGACTTTATTTTTAGCTTTGAATCATAATGGGAATTATAGTTCTAAGGTGAAGGAGTGTTAGTAAAATTTTAAAAGTTTAAAGGAGAATTTGACAAGTGATCTCATTCTTCATTTTACTAAATAGGGTGTACCTTATGAGATATTTTGTGACGAATCCCATTATGGTTTTTCATGCTTATAGATTACAGATAGAGTATTCATTTCTTATAATGCAAGGTAGTTACATCCCAATAAATATTATTATCTACCCATGATTTAGATCTTTTGGATGTGGTGTTTGTGCTCTGGAAGTATTATTTTCTTAGAGAATGATTTTTGGTTTATCATCATCATAATTTCTTGATACACATCTTCTATTATAATTATTTAAATTTGTTATAGTTATGGAGGGATTAATTTCTATCAAATAATGATTTCAATATTAGATATGCCGTTTTTATGGGTAACGTGGTGGTATTTTTTGTTTCAAAAGTCTTATGATGAGGATACTCAGTGGATGAGAAAAGAATGGAAAGATGTGGAGTTATGTGAATCCATTTACCCTAGCTATAGGGATATATGTGGTAGATCATATATCTATCAGATGTTGATGTCATATTCATTAATTCATTAGATATTGCAGTGTCAACTTTGATATTTCGGTGTTGAAGCACAAAGATATTAGATAGTGAATTCTTTCATATTGGATGGTTTATCCAAGGATAAATGATGACCTGTGTTATGCCAAGGGATGTTATTTTTCATTTAAATTATTCAAGAATTCATTTTATTTGAGTTATGTAGATCATAATTGGTTATGCATATGGGTTTTTTTAAATAATTATCATGCTTTAAAGAGGTAGTTTTGGTGTCCTGAGATAAATAAGTCAATGGATGTGTTTATTTTTTGATGTATTGCACTCTATAAGGTGAAAACTATACATTATGTTCCACTAGGATCATTACATCCTTTATAAATTTCCAAATGTATGTGAAAGGATACTTATATGGATTTAGTTATGGGATTTCCCATACCATGAAAATTTTTTATTCAATTTTGTTTATGGATTGATTGATGGTGTTGTCTCATTTCATACTAATATCCATGTGGATTGTTTTGGGAAGATTTATATTATATATGTGTTGAAAATTCATAGATTACTAGGGATAAGAGTGTTTGATCACAATGATTTACTTCTATAGTGGATAGAGAAGTTATTTTAGTGTGTCTTTGGTAAATATTTGTTCCTTATCAACAGATTTTACACATATATATCTGTTTAATCTGAGAAAATGATATAGATGTTGGAGGATAAGTTAAGGGCATGCATGCTGAATTTTTTAAGTACATGGGAGGGTTTTTTTATCATTGAATGGGTTTTATTATAATAATATTTTTCATTCCTCCAATGTTATGACCCCTTATTTTGATTTGAATAGGTGACGACGGCATTCACCCATATGTTGGGATGAGTTTGGTCAGTGAAGTGTTGATGATTTTCACCTATCAACAATTAAATGTTTAACACCATACTCAAATATGTATATCGACACTTGGGTCGAATCCTAAATATTGATACTGATGGTTTAGAACCAATTGTGTTTTTATCTTTGGATGAAGGGTGTTTTTTTATATATTTAATATGAACTAATTAATATATGATAATAAATTGATCTGTATATTTTAGATTAGGGTGAATCAAATATTGGGAACTTTAAGGGTTGTGATATCCTTGGGAATTATAAAGTATTTCATAAAAATAGAATCATTTTCATAAAATTATTTATATAATAATACAAACCCTTATATAATAACATAAATATAAATTATGGTGTCAAAAAATATAATATCATTAATAAAAGGTTTAATATTACATGAAAAATTGTGTGATAACTTCCAATAATCCATGCAATCCATATATGAAACTAGATATGTCACTAACCCATGAAATATCTATTTAAGTTAAACAATAATAATATTTTTTAAAATTGAATAATTTAATGCTCTAAATCACCTTTAATTCATAGCCTTATAAAATACCCCAATGGTTAGAATATTCAGCCCGTAAAATAGTGAATATATTTGGTTGTGGTGTTTTTTATGATAAAATGAAAGAAAAAATAAATGGGAATAGAAAAGAATAATGGAATAAAAAAACACAAACACAAACAAATAGAAAATTACACCTTCTTGTGAATATATTAAAATTGGAAAGAAGAAATGGGTTCCAACAAAGTGGAAAGAAGTTTTAAAACATTAAAATTACAAATATAGAGGGAATATGGGAATAAGAGTGCATGATTGACCTTGAATTAATGTTTTAAAAAATTAAAATACAAACATTTTTAGTATTATAATAGAAAAATGAAAAAGAACATAGTTAAGAAAAGTAGAGGATTGATTTATCTTATTAAAAAATGAGTATGAAAGTCCCTCTCATCCAGTTAATAGGGGTTTTATCATGAAAATACTCTTCAAAATCTTGTGAAATTCCATCCACTTATAAGGACAATAGGAATAAGTATTTATAAACCATGGTGGAGGGATGTTTCCCTCCAAAATGTTCATCCATGTTTCCATTCCAATTTGATAATCAGTATTTTCATATCTCCAAATGTATTATTCTTATAAAAATTGATACATATGTTGATAGTACAAAGACAAAATTTCACAATAATTAGATTTTTAGAGCCAATAATCTGGTTATTTTAGAAAACCATATTCTATAGTATTTGGATTATCTTGTATTATTTTAGGTCCTAAATGTGAACGCATTTATCGATATAAAAATATTCAAACCTCTTACGTTATTTTTTGAAATTTTCATAGAAGTATAATTTATCTATATATTATTTTATATCGTAGAAACATATTTTATGATATATATTCCATTTTTGTTAGAAAAGTTTTTTTTCCTTATTATGTTAACCAAAAGGACATTCAAACGGATAATATGGACAAGGATCTGGTTTAATAAATTATAGGAATATGAATTATAAATACTATAAAATAAACACACAATTTGGATCAATAATATGAGAGTTATAATTAAAATAACCAAATATATTGTAAAGTGGTCAATAAAAACAATGCTCTCAAATCATCTTTAATTTTGATGCATGCATGTCACTTCAAAAATATACATTTTTTATTCACAAATTGGTATGGGAATATATTTTAAACACATTGATAAATATATAACATGAAATATATCACAATTAGGCTTGTTCATGTCCTAAAGAACATAATGTAAAAATATAAAAATCATTTTTATTTTCCAATAAATATTTAAAAAATCTTCAATCATTGTTTTATGACTAGTTTTGTAATTCCTTGACCCCAAATGCCTAGAGATGGTGAATTATATTATAACATTGGATTGATTACATGGAATCAAATCCCGAAGGACCAACCAGTTTAGCATTCTTGGAAATCCAGATTATATAAATGATACCAATAATACATTGGGAGATTGTAAATACAAACATGATACATAATAAAATAAAATAAACTGCATCCTTGAACGCTTATTAAAAATTTATTCTTCAAAACCTAGGGAAGGAAACATAATAAGGGTGAGCTCCAATGCTCAAAAATGGTAAGTAAATCATAATCAATAATTAATCAATAAAAATAAATTAAAATGGAAAGTTAATCATCAAAAACGCATGCCACTTAATCAATAAATTGTGAATAGAATACATTCATAAATTTGTCGATGAAAAACCTCATGGATAAATAATAACTGAATTATATATGAAGGAAATTATTTCTTAATGGATGGAATGTATGAGGCCCATAAAACTTATACCATCAAGACCTTTCATAATACAGTTTAAAACTACATATAGAAACCCGTTTAATTTATCTAACTTAATTATCTCATGAGAACCTATTGACGCATTTAGTGGATATATAAATTCTTGGTCCCACACTTCATTAATAGTCCAAATAATTAATCATATCAGTTAAAAAAATAATATGGCTTATAAAATATCTATATTGAATAAATACTATTAATTTATCAATAATTCCCTCGTTATTCAAATAATTGTCAAAGTGAACATTGTATATAAAATGATATACAGTTTAAGAAATAATAATATCCATTGTGTGAGAATATGGGTATTCAAGGTAATTAAAATTAAAAAAATATTACAATAAAGTGGTTATTTCAGGATAATGATAATAATCCCAAAATAATGTGAGATTGCAATGATAATCTTTAAGAATATTCGTGAGGAGAATAATCTTGAAACATTTAAAAGTGTCTTATACCACATTTAGAGATTTGAATCATAATATCCATAAAGGTATGGAATTAAATGAAACAAATAATATTAAAAAAATATGGGGATTAATTATATAACATGAAAAAGGCAGTATATAACCCAAATAAAAGTGAAATGGTGCATAATAACAAATAAGTCTCAATAGAATGTAAATTGAGATGAAATTCCCTTACCTTAATCTTTCTATTGGTGTGTGCTATTTATCCTACTTTATAGTGGTTTAAATTATTTTAATAGCCCATAAAGGAACCATAATAATGTTTTCAATATCATATATTAATTCTTTATATTATTTTATTACCCATTTTCTAACACTCTTTTATTATTTTAACTATTTTGGGTCTTAATTTCCTAGTTTTCTCAAGTACGTTTTTGTTGAGAAAGTGTTGTTTTCAACAATACATGATTTTATTATTTAAAGGGGGCGATTGTTGAGTACAATACTCTATCTATTTATGAAAATTTAATGCTCACAAATACCCTTAATTATTTTCAAATGATTTTATTTTTTAAGAATATTTTAGGAATTTATAATTCATTGTATTTTTATTTCTAGATGAAATATTTAGATTATTGAACAATGAGAAATAATTTCTAAGGTATTCGTATTTAGCGTGTTCTAGAAACACTATTCATTCTCTACATATTCGGGATCTACTTTAGCACATTCTGGAAACACTGTCCACACCCTACATGGAGAAATGTAGTGTAATGATGAAATGCGGTGTATACTTTATGAGATAATAGAAACGTATGTCTAATAAACCATACATTATCGGAAAAGTATGAAAAATAACCCTACGTTAGGAAGGAGCCCTACGTTTGGGATATTAAAAAAGTATGGAAGGAGAACCATATGTAAGTGTTAAACGTTATGTTTGTTTCTCAAAAGTATGGTTCATCAAACTTACTTTTGTAAACAGCTATACATTCTTAGAAAAGTATAGATAATGTATCGTTCGTTTCGAAGATTATAAAAGTATGCATATTTTATCAACCTTAAGTTTGATAAAAGTGACAAGAACCTTAAGTTTGTGATCAACAATAAATTGAAAACCTTACATGTGAAGGCTACGCCATCAACCTTACGTTTATGATCTACGTTACATTTAGAGGATGCATACTGTACAACTCAAACTTACGTTTGGTGTCGGAGAGTTTAAAGTCGATATTATTTTGTAACAATCAGCAAGATGATTATTATGCTGATTTCAAGCCGGATTTAAATCTATTTTTTAAGTGAGACTTTGACTGATTCATAGCTATTTTATCAATGGTTTATATAAGGCCCTGGCCTTAAACATTACTTATTATTGAATTAAATGAATAATTCACATTGATGAACTTTTCAAGTTTAGATTTTTAGAGATTTAGGACAAAACTATTACATCTCACAGAATACAAAGTAGACACATCTACTCAGCTTCCATTTTTTTCACAAAATAAAAACTCTTGAACACAAGAGTCATGTATAGTTCCTTTTTTTAGGTAGAATATATTTCCTTGATCCCATCCTTGTCCTAATTCCTATTTAAGTCATGTGTAAAACATTTCAAAAACTTTGGATGAGCATAAAAAGCTCAGTAAGGGATATAAAAATATGGAAAGGAAACATGATTACATGTATACATAAGAATAAATGAAATCATACATTACTCATAAAACATAAGCACTTTAACATACCTCATCAAATCATGAATAATACATAAAATTATAAGACATAAAGGTAACTTGAGACATTCATAACATTCTTACATAGGGAGTAACCCTCTTGGTTACTTTTGGAATACCCATCACAGTATATTCCCTAAATCTCTTCGGAGAAACCTTAATGTTTAATCCCTTTTCGTTATCCAATGCATTGGAGAGATATATCAGGCTCACCTGCCCTCAGTTTATCATGGAACCACCCATCTTTATAATAATTCCCAATAACCATAACATAATCGTATCACATAAAACATGCATAAAAGAAACATAACATTTCCCCTTTTCAATCACAAGATACCAATACAACACATTGATATTAAAACATTATGAAATCCATTTTCAATACCAAAATAAAAGAAAATTAAAACATGGTATTTATTTTTCATTTAAAAAAAGGTATGGATTTTAGAGGAAGTTGAATATCAAATAATGGTCACGGCGGCGGAGAAGTCGTTGTCCCTGCATATGTACGACAAAAACATTCCCTTTTGTCATTTAGTAAAACACTTCATATAAAAAAGAGTCCTTTTGGATAAACGTAAAAGTCAAAGTGGTTTATACACCATATAAAATAAGGTTTTGTATAAAACAAAATATGCCTCAATGAAAGGAGATTGAGACGAAGTCCCATACAAAGACGGTATCCTTGGATTATGGATAAATCAATTACATAATTATGTGTGATAAACGAATAAACCAAATATAAGTGGGTATTAAGTTTAAAACAATAAGTGGTTATTCACACATATTCATAGAACTACATATTCAAGGAGTACAAGTTTATCACAAATATTCCAAATGAGGTTAAGAAGTTCCCTTTCAAAAATTCGACAGCCTAACGGCGTCACTTCAAAATTCAGCAAATGAGTTGACGAGAGATAAAAAGGGTATCTCATCACTTGTACATAAAATTTACATCAATAATGATATATAAGAACATATCCCAACATAATAGTTTGTGAATTAAATGACATAACAAAAGAAGTCTTTTAAAAAGAGGAGGGTGAAAGGTTCCCTTACCGACATGGGTAACTTTTGAAACATACACCCCATTGAAGAAGGGTCGTACAATGAATATGTAAATACCCATAAATGAAATTATATTACACAAAGAGTATAATAATGGGCATTATATACACCACTCAAAGGAACTGGTGGAAAATGTAGCATAAATCTCATGGGAATAAAAGTGAGATGAAAAATCCCTTACGAAAACTTGGTAGCTTAACAGCGCCACTTAAAACTTCCAAAAATGGAATGATGAGAACAAATAGGGTCTCTCATCATATTAAAATAAAATGTACAGCAAGAGGAATATAAAAGAACATACTCCAACATAACAAAGAGGATCTTAAAATAAGTGACATAAAGGAGAGTACTAAAAAAGAAAGAGAGAGGTTAGATCTCTTATGAAAATTCGGCAGCCTAACGGCGCCACACAAAACTTCCAAAAAAGTATTGATGAGAGAAAATAGGGTATCTCATCATATGAACATAAAAAGTACAGTAAGTTTAATATAAAATAACATCCCAATCATAATAATGATGAGCTTAAAAGGAATGACATAAAAGAGTGTACTTAAAAAGAAAGAGAGGGGTAGGATCCCTTACCTCGTGTCCGACATGACTCGATCGTTCTTTAATATCCTGAATAATAAAATTTGTTCAATTTGTAATTTCATAAGGACATACATTAAAGAATATTATTCATTTCATATCACATGTTATAATGTTTTAATAATTTTTCAATAATGTGAGTTCATATCAGATGTTTTTGTCGATGTTCGGTACATGAGTAAAAATTGAACTTGTTGGAAAATATTTTTCCATGTAGTTATAGGTACATCATATCCAGAATAGTATTGATGTTTTAAATATAATATATATCCAGTATATATTCATTTTATACTATTCCATAACATTTGGAGATAAAAAATTAAAAGCACCGTTCATGGAGACGGTAGGTCGTACGTACGCATGAACGCTATTTTCATTTTTAGTCATATTAATTGAATTAAAACAAAATGAGATATATATGTATTATAATTCCAGAATTATATCCATAATTTATATGTAATATATTACATATATATCCATTATATATACGTACTTATAATAGTACATAACATTTGGAGATAACAAATGAAATGTACCGTTCATGGAGACAGTAAGTCGTACGTACGCATGAGCGCTAATTTCATTTCTTTGTCATATTAATGGAATTAAAAATAATTGAGAGATATATATATTATAATTACAGTATAATATATATGTTATATAGTTCATATATGTTCATTAATTTCATTCTTTATACATTCCATGTATTGCGTGAACGAGTCACGTCACTTGAGGGGGCAGTAGTCTACACTTCCTCGTATGAAATTATCGCATTCGCACAACATGAAAAGCATAAAGGCATGTTTTAAATATAAAATTCAAAATAATATAGAAAAAATAAATACCATATATATCAAATTTAAAATACAGTGACATCATAATGGCCACCATGAAAGGCGTTAAGATAAGATTGAACAATCATCGTTTCGTGAGGCAGTAATTCGCCCTCCACAAAAACAGTATGTTCTTTAACCATTAGACGGAGGTTTGTGTATGTGTAGCTTGAATCCTTCACATGAAAACATCATAGTATATTTAATATACTGTTTTTGTTACAAAATAATGTAATAAAAAGAGTTTAGGGGTTTGGAGAAGCAAAATAAAACAAAAGAACACAAGGGAAGACATTACCTTTAAATCGGGTAACTCTTTTTTATTTGAGCTCAAAGGATTCCTTGGAAAGGATTCTGCCCAAAGTTGAGGCTTCAATGATGAATAGAGGGATTTGGAGAGATTAAATTGGCAGGGTTTGTCCGAGCCAATGGCTTTAGAGGTGTGGGCAAGGTGGTAGAGGTGGGGTCCTTTTATAAGAGGAGAGGAGGGACACTCTTGGAAGGTTATAAAATATTACTTTATTATAAAATGAATTTCGGATTTTAAAGTTCCCAAAAATATATATTTCTAGGATAAGGTTATAAGGTTTCTAAATCCACCCATCGAATAGGTTTGTGACAAGTTTAGGTCCTATATTTTACATTATCATTTCATTTTATTTAAATCGTTAAATAATGAGGTAATCGCTGCATCATAATGGTGTCATAAATAATTTAATTTATTTAGTGTCTAAAAATTATACAAAAAATATCATGATGTAGGAAATATTTTTATGTTTATAATGAATATTTATAGTCAAAAATATTACTTGTACAACCCCATGTAAAAATTGTTTTAGTAAAACAACATGTGTTTGTGACATTTTAACTTTAACTTTAAATAAAAAGGTATGAATGTCATTTTCCTACCAAATTGGCTCCATGGGGTCCCCAAGGTGACCCATGGATTTTCTTGGTCGGCTATGAATCATCCAATAAGGGTAGGACATGTGTCATGGTCATTTCATATTATTAAATCATTATTTTTATCTTAAATTACACTAATTACCGCTAATCGCGATTAAAAACTTAAAAGTTACTATTCACCAAAAAATTATTTTAATCCGATTGAACCACATTTTACATCCTAATGACAACCATGTATGTCGGATTTTTGAAATTCAAATCACAGAAGTGGTAAAGTTTCATTTAAATGAAAAATCAGTTTTTAAACTACCACTTAGTGGTTTCACTATTCATCAAAAATTGAAGTTTTTCATAAAAATACCAAAAATTCGCCCTAATCTATATTTGATATTCAGAATTAAAAAATGATGTCTCTTTTACACATTTCAAAACATATAAGTTACATTTATTAATTTAATAATTAATTCCCACTGTGAAAATACATAGCGTGTTTTTAAGAAACAATATCTATTAAAAGATTGACACTAGTTTAAGTCCAATTTCAAAGAGAAATTAATTCCAATGACCAATATTGGATTAAATGGTAAAAATATATTCTAATTTCACTTTAAAACCAATTAAAAAGATAATCTATTCATATAAATAAATTATATTAAAAAGAGGTTTTGAATTAAAATACAACATTTTTAACTATTCATTAAAATATGAACTTTATCGGAAAAATACCAAAAAATTACACAAAGTTAATTTTGATGTCCCAATTCAAAAGAAAAATTTTATTTTGTCAAATATAACTCATAAAATTGTCAAAAAGTGGATTTAAAAGAGGTTCTCCATCAAACGGTGGTTAATCGACCTTTTAAAGAATATTAGAATGTTTACGCTTAAAATTGGATTCATTCACATTTTTAATCCTCTAACATTTATTGTAAAAAGTAAAACTATTTGACAAAAATATATAATCATTTTTTAGTTAGTTCCCGTTATTACAACGGCTAGGTGTTAACTACCATTTAAAATAAAATTATTTTATTATTAGAGTGCAACGTAAGATTCCCAAAAAACTCGTTGTTGCATATTGGGTACGCTATCGTTCATAGCATTCCCTTTAAATTAATATTAATATTTTATTCACAAATATGGATAAATATGAAAATGTCATATTTTTTATTTTCCTGGGGTGTTACATCCTTCCCCCCTTTTGGAAATTGCGTCCTCGCAATTATAAAATTGGGCTTGGAAACTTCATTGGAAATCCCACATCAGAACAAGAGTCAGTAAAACTATCACTTTAAAATAAATAAAGAGAAGTACAAAGGTCACCCGAGTTAACCCATACTAGGATTCCATGTAGGAAAACATGGACATGGAGGAAAAAGAAAAGGGTAATGTTCTGAGGGAGAGTGATAAAAAACATGTTTAGGAGAAAGTTAACCACAAGAAAATCACAAACTTGTGGTGGGTTAAACGGTATTCGATTCCCCAGTAGGAAAAGTTAATAGGCAACATTTTGGTTTTAATTTACTTTTCATTGAGGAATTTATTTTTGATCATAAGGAAAAATACTTACTTGTCATGTTGACTTTCATCTTTTACTATATTTCTTACACAAACTCATACTTTCCCCAAATGATGAGTATTTAGGAAGACTTGTTTACACTAAGAGATCTATAATCAACTTCTAGAGAATCACATAATCCACAAAAGAGAACTATATACTTTCCATGTCTTTAGAATTTATGAAAAACCAAAACAAAAAAGGTTAGTACAAGATCAGATAATCCAGAAAAGGATAACCCTTTATAAAAAGAAAATCTATTCTTAATCTTCAAAATTTGTCCAACAAAACCCAAAGTTCAACGATGACCATTCGATAAAAAATTTGTCCATAAAATTCTTCAAAGTAAACCAAACTAATATTGAAACCCAAATATTTGAATGATTTAATCACATAGTCTTCCAAGGTAAAAATTAACACTTATATCCAAATAACATCAGTTGCTCTTAAAGTCTCATATTGAAAAGTAATTCACCTAATCACATATCCTCCATGATAGGTTAATAATTTCCATAGATAACCCAAAATCAACTTATTCTAGATTCATAAGATCATCTAACTAAAATAATTAGTCAAACTAACCAGGGACTTCACGTAGTCCAGTGGTAGGCGATAAATACCAGTCGCACTTTGGTTGTGTGTTTGATTCCCACAGATTTGTCCGACGTGACGGGTTGTCACACGGTATGTGTGTTGTACTTTTTCCAAACTATATAATTCTCAAAACATTCCCCAAAAAGAGATAAAATCTTCAAAAATAATCATAACATATTTTAACCTCAAGTTTATCTCATGCCTTTCATTTTCCATCATAACCTATAGTAACCCATAATTTCATCAAAAGTAGGGACCATATAAACCCTAATGGTTGCCTTTATAATTATTACCTGAACTTCCACATCGAGTTGGTCATATTGTATATGATGCATTAGAGAACTCACCAAGGTTCAAGTGGTTGATCATGACTCCTGATAGTTAGTTTAGAATAACCACAATATTTCTCATTAAACCCCCATTTCATCCAGTCTCTTAATTAGAGAACCACCAAAGTTTCCTTCAAACCCGTTGTCACATTGGTGGCTGCTAGATCCGTCCATTTACTAAAACCTGAAATTTCAGTGTGATTATATCAAAAAAACCATCATGTACTAATGAGGAAGATGAACACTAAGATATACTTACTCATTCACATTATCTAAAAACTATGACTCTTTCAGAAATCCTAGCCATTATGGTAATGTCACTTATGCTTAGAGAATACCATAACCTCTAAAGTTATCTAAACCGACCTATGATACAAACTATAAGGCCCTGACCTCAAACATTAATTATTATTTAATTAAATGAATAATTCACATTGAGGATCTTTTCAGGTTTAGAGTTTTAGAGAATTAGGACATAACTATTACATCTCACAGATTAAAAAGTAGACACAACTACTAAGCTTCCATTTTTTTCACAAAATAAAAACTCTTGAACACAAGAGTCGTGTCTAGTTCCTTGTTTTAGATATCATGTCTTTCCATTATCCCATACTTGACCCTATTCCTCTTTAAGTCCTCTGTAAAACATTTCAAAAACTTGGGATGAGCATAAAAAACTGAGTAAGGGATATAAAAATATGGAAAGGAAACATGAGTACATGTATACATAAGAATCAATGAAATCATACTTTACTCATAAAACAAAATCACTTTAACATACCTCATCAGATCATGAATAAAACATAGAAATCATAAGACATAAAGGTAACTTGAGGAATTCATAACATTCTTACGTAGGGAGTAACCCTCTTGGTTACGTTTGGAATACCCATCAAAGTATATTCCATAAATCTCTTCAGAGAAACCTTAATGTTTAACCCCTTCGCGTTAACCAACGCATTGGAGAGCTATATTGGGCTCACCCGCCCTTAGTATATCACAGAACCGCCCGTCTTCATAATAATTCCCAAGAACCATAACATAATCGTATCACATAAAACATGCATAAAGGAAACATAACATTTCCACTTTTCAATCGCAAGATACCAATACAACACATTGATATTAAAACATTATGAAAAGCATTTTCAATACCAAAATAAAAGAAAATTAAAACATGGTATTTATTTTTCAATTTAAAAAAAAGTATGGCTTTTAAAGGAATCCGAAACTCAAATAATGGTCACGGCGATAGAGAAGTCATTGTCAACGCATATGTACGACAAAAACATTCCCTTTTGTCGTTTAGTAACATGCTTCGTATAAAAAATATTCCTTTTGGATAAACATAAAAGTCAAAGGGGTTTATAAACCATATAAAAGAATGTTGTGTATAAAACAAAATATTCCTCAATGAAAGAAGATTGAGACGAAGTCCCAAACAATGACGGTATCCTTGGATTAAGGATAAATCAATTACATAATTATGTGTGACAAACAAATACACCAAATATAAGTGGATATTAAGTGTAAAACAATTAGAGGTTATTCACACATATTCATAGAACGACATATTCAAAGAGTACAAGTTTATCCCAAAGAATCAAAATTGGGTTAAGAAGTTCCCTTGCAAAAATTTGACAGCCTAACGGCGTCACTTCAAAATTCAGAAAATGAGTTTGTGAGAGATAAAAAGGGTATCTCATCACTTGGTCATAAAATTTACATCAATAAGGATATATAATAACATATTCCAGCATAATAGTATGTTAATTAAAAGACATAACAAAATAAGTCTTTTAAAAAGAGGAGGGTGAAAGGTTCCCTTACAGACTTGGGTAACTTTCGAAACATACACCCCATTGAAGAAGGGTCGTACAATGAATATGTAAATACCCATAAATGAAATTATATTACAAAAATAGTATAATAATGGGCAGTACATACACCACTCAAAGGAACTGGTGGCAAATGTAGCATAAATCTCATGGGAATAAAGGTGAGATGAAAAATCCCTTATGAAAACTCGGCAGCCTAACAACGCCACTTAAAACATCCAAAAATGGATTGATGAGATAAAATAGTGTATCTAATAATATTAAAATAAAATGTACAGAAAGAGTAATATAAAATAACATCCGCCAACATAACAAAGAGGAGCTTAAAAGAAGTGACATAAAGGATATCACTAAAAAATAAAAAGAAAGGTTAGATCTCTTACGAAAATTTGGCAGCCTAACAGCGCCACTCAAAACTTCCAAAATGTATTGATGAGAGAAAATAGGGTCTCTCATAATATGAACATAAAACGTACAGTAAGATTAATATAAAAGAATATCCCAATCATAATAAAGATGAGCTTAAAAGGAATGACATAAAAGAGTGTACTTAAAAAGAAAGAGAGGGGTAGGATCTCTTACCTCGTGTCCGACATGACTCAATCATTCTTTAATCTCCTGAATAATAAAATTTGGTCAAATTATAATTTCATAAGGACCTCCATGAAAGATTATTATTCAGTTCATATCACATATTATAATGTTATAATAAGTGGTTAATAAATTGAGTTCATATCAGATGTTTTTGTCGATGTTCCGTACATGAGTACAAATTGAACTTGTTGGAAAAGAATATTCCATGTAGTTATACGTACATCATATCCAGAATAGTATTGATGTTTTAAATATCATATATATCTAGTATATATTCATTTTATACTATTCCATAACATTTGGAGATAAAAAATTAAAAGCACCATTCATGGAGACGGTAGGTCGTATGTACGCATGAACGCTACTTTCATTTTTTTCATATTAATGGAATTAAAAAAAATGAAAGATATATATATTATAATTCCAGAATGATATCCATAATTTAGTTGTAATATATTACATATATATCCATTATATATTTGTACTTATAATAGTACATAACATTTTGACATAAGAAATGAAATGTACCGTTCATGGAGACGGCAAGCCGTACGTACGCATGAATGCTACTTTCATTTCTTTGTCATATTAATGGTATTAAAAAAATTGAGATATATATATATATATATATATATTATAATTACAGTATAATATATATGTTATATAGGTCACATATGTTCATTAATTTCATTCTTTATATGTTCCATTTATTGCATGAACGAGTCACATCACTTGAGGGGGCGGTAGTCCACACTTCCTCCTATGAAATTATCGCATTTGCAAAACATGAAAAACATAAAGGCATGTTTTAAATATAAAATTCAGAATCATATTGAAAACATAAATACCATATATATCAAATATAAAATACAATGACATTATAATGGCCACCATTAAAGGAGTTAAGAGAAGATTGAATAATCATCATTTCGTGAGGCGGTAATTCGTCATCCACAGAAATAGTATGTTATTTAACCATTAGACAGAGGTGTGTGTAAGTGTAGCTAGAATCCTTCACATAAAAACATCATTATATATTTAAGATACCTTTTTTGTTACAAAAGAAAGTAATAAAAAGCGTTTAGAGGTTTGGAGAAGAAAAATAAAACAAAAGAACACAAGGAAAGACATTACCATTAAATCGGGTAACTCGTTTTTATTTGAGCTCAAAGGCTTACTTGGAAAGGATTCAGCCCAAAGGTGAGGCTTCAATGATGAATAGAGGGATGTGGAGAGATGAAATGGGAAGGGGTTGTCTGATCCAAAGGCTTTAGAGGTGTGGGTAAGGTGGTAGAAGTGGGGGGCTTTTATAAGAGGAGAGGAGGGGCACCCTTGGAATGTTATAAAATATTACTTTATTATGAAATGATTTTCAGATTTTAAAGGTCCCAAAAGGATATTTTTCTAGGATAAGGTTATAAGGTTTCTAAATCCACCCATCTAATAGGTTTGTGACAATTTTAGGTCTTATATTTTACATTATCATTTAATTTTATTTAAATCATTAAATAATGAGGTAATCGCTGCATCATCATGGTGTCATAAATAATTTAATTTATTTAGTGTCTAAAAATTATAAAAAAATAGCATTATGTATGAAATCCTTTTATATTTCTAATGAATTTTTATAGTCAAAAATATTACTTTTATAACCACATATAAAAATTGTTTTAGTAAAACAACACATGTTTGTGACATTTTAACTTTAACTTTAAATAAAAAGGTATTAATGTCATTTTCCAACAAAAGTGGATCCATGGGGTCCCCAAGTCGACCCATGTATTTTCTTGGTGGTACATGACTCATACAATAAGGTTAAGACATGTTTCATGGTCATTTCATATTATTAAAGCATTATTTTTACCTTAAATTACACTAATTACCTCTAATCGCGATTAAAAACTTAAAAGTTACTATTCATCAAAAAATTATTTTATTCCAATTGAACCACATTTTAAATTCTAATTACAACCATGTATGTCATATTTTTTAAATTAAAATCCCAGAAGTGGTAAAGTTTCATTTAAATGAATAATCAGTTTTTAAACTACCAGTTAGTGGTTTCACTATTCATCAAAAATTGATGTTTTTCAAAAAAATACCAAATATTCACCGTAAGCTATATTTGATATTCCGAATTCAAAAATGATGTCAATTTTAAAACGTTCAAAACATATAAGTTTCATTAATTAATTTAATAATTAATTCCCGCTGTCAAAACAAATAGCGTGTTTTTAAGAAACAATATCTATTAAAAGATTGACACTAGTTTAAGTCCAATTTCAAAGAGAAATTAATTCCAATGACCAATATTGGATTAAATGGTAAAAATATATTCTAATTTCACTTTAAAACCAATTACAAAGATAATATATTCATATAAATAAATTATATTAAAAAGAGGTTTTGAATTAAAATACAACATTTTTAACTATTCATTAAAATATGAACTTTATCGGAAAAATACCAAAAAATTACACAAAGTAAATTTTGATGTCCCAATTCAAAAGAAAAATTTTATTTTGTCAAATATAACTCATAAAATTGTCAAAAAGTGGATTTAAAAGAGGTTCTCCATCAAAAGGTGGTTAATCGACCTTTTAAAGAATATTAGAATGTTTACGCTTAAAATTGGATTCATTCACATTTTTAATCCTCTAACATTTATTGTAAAAAGTAAAACTATTTGACAAAAATATATAATCATTTTTTAGTTAGTTCCCGTTATTACAACGGCTAGGTGTTAACTACCATTTAAAATAAAATTATTTTATTATTAGAGTGCAACGTAAGATTCCCAAAAAACTCGTTGTTGCATATTGGGTACGCTATCGTTCATAGCATTCCCTTTAAATTAATATTAATATTTTATTCACAAATATGGATAAATATGAAAATGTCATATTTTTTATTTTCCTGGGGTGTTACATCCTTCCCCCCTTTTGGAAATTGCGTCCTCGCAATTATAAAATTGGGCTTGGAAACTTCATTGGAAATCCCACATCAGAACAAGAGTCAGTAAAACTATCACTTTAAAATAAATAAAGAGAAGTACAAAGGTCACCCGAGTTAACCCATACTAGGATTCCATGTAGGAAAACATGGACATGGAGGAAAAAGAAAAGGGTAATGTTCTGAGGGAGAGTGATAAAAAACATGTTTAGGAGAAAGTTAACCACAAGAAAATCACAAACTTGTGGTGGGTTAAACGGTATTCGATTCCCCAGTAGGAAAAGTTAATAGGCAACATTTTGGTTTTAATTTACTTTTCATTGAGGAATTTATTTTTGATCATAAGGAAAAATACTTACTTGTCATGTTGACTTTCATCTTTTACTATATTTCTTACACAAACTCATACTTTCCCCAAATGATGAGTATTTAGGAAGACTTGTTTACACTAAGAGATCTATAATCAACTTCTAGAGAATCACATAATCCACAAAAGAGAACTATATACTTTCCATGTCTTTAGAATTTATGAAAAACCAAAACAAAAAAGGTTAGTACAAGATCAGATAATCCAGAAAAGGATAACCATTTATAAAAAGAAAATCTATTCTTAATCTTCAAAATTTGTCCAACAAAACCCAAAGTTCAACGATGACCATTCGATAAAAAATTTGTCCATAAAATTCTTCAAAGTAAACCAAACTAATATTGAAACCCAAATATTTGAATGATTTAATCACATAGTCTTCCAAGGTAAAAATTAACACTTATATCCAAATAACATCAGTTGCTCTTAAAGTCTCATATTGAAAAGTAATTCACCTAATCACATATCCTCCATGATAGGTTAATAATTTCCATAGATAACCCAAAATCAACTTATTCTAGATTCATAAGATCATCTAACTAAAATAATTAGTCAAACTAACCAGGGACTTCACGTAGTCCAGTGGTAGGCGATAAATACCAGTCGCACTTTGGTTGTGTGTTTGATTCCCACAGATTTGTCCGACGTGACGGGTTGTCACACGGTATGTGTGTTGTACTTTTTCCAAACTATATAATTCTCAAAACATTCCCCAAAAAGAGATAAAATCTTCAAAAATAATCATAACATATTTTAACCTCAAGTTTATCTCATGCCTTTCATTTTCCATCATAACCTATAGTAACCCATAATTTCATCAAAAGTAGGGACCATATAAACCCTAATGGTTGCCTTTATAATTATTACCTGAACTTCCACATCGAGTTGGTCATATTGTATATGATGCATTAGATAACTCACCAAGGTTCAAGTGGTTGATCATGACTCCTGATAGTTAGTTTAGAATAACCACAATATTTCTCATTAAACCCCCCATTTCATCCAGTCTCTTAATTAGAGAACCACCAAAGTTTCCTTCAAACCCGTTGTCACATTGGTGGCTGCTAGATCCTTCCATTTACTAAAACCTGAAATTTCAGTGTGATTATATCAAAAAAACCATCATGTACTAATGAGGAAGATGAACACTAAGATATACTTACTCATTCACATTATCTAAAAACTATGACTCTTTCAGAAATACTAGCCATTATGGTAATGTCACTTATGCTTAGAGAATACCATAACCTCTAAAGTTATCTAAACCGACCTATGATACAAACTATAAGGCCCTGACCTCAAACATTAATTATTATTTAATTAAATGAATAATTCACATTGAGGATCTTTTCAGGTTTAGAGTTTTAGAGAATTAGGACATAACTATTACATCTCATAGATTACAAAGTAGACACAACTACTAAGCTTCCATTTTTTTCACAAAATAAAAACTCTTGAACACAAGAGTCGTGTCTAGTTCCTTGTTTTAGATATCATGTCTTTCCATTATCCCATACTTGACCCTATTCCTCTTTAAGTCCTCTGTAAAACATTTCAAAAACATGGGATGAGCATAAAAAACTGAGTAAGGGATATAAAAATATGGAAAGGAAACATGAGTACATGTATACATAAGAATCAATGAAATCATACTTTACTCATAAAACAAAATCACTTTAACATACCTCATCAGATCATGAATAAAACATAGAAATCATAAGACATAAAGGTAACTTGAGGAATTCATAACATTCTTACGTAGGGAGTAACCCTCTTGGTTACGTTTGGAATACCCATCAAAGTATATTCCATAAATCTCTTCGGAGAAACCTTAATGTTTAACCCCTTCGCGTTAACCAACGCATTGGAGAGCTATATTGGGCTCACCCGCCCTTAGTATATCACGGAACCGCCCGTCTTCATAATAATTCCCAAGAACCATAACATAATCGTATCACATAAAACATGCATAAAGGAAACATAACATTTCCACTTTTCAATCGCAAGATACCAATACAACACATTGATATTAAAACATTATGAAAAGCATTTTCAATACCAAAATAAAAGAAAATTAAAACATGGTATTTATTTTTCAATTTAAAAAAAAGTATGGCTTTTAAAGGAAGCCGAAACTCAAATAATGGTCACGGCGATAGAGAAGTCATTGTCAACGCATATGTACGACAAAAACATTCCCTTTTGTCGTTTAGTAACATGCTTCGTATAAAAAATATTCCTTTTGGATAAACATAAAAGTCAAAGGGGTTTATAAACCATATAAAAGAATGTTGTGTATAAAACAAAATATTCCTCAATGAAAGAAGATTGAGACGAAGTCCCAAACAATGACGGTATCCTTGGATTAAGGATAAATCAATTACATAATTATGTGTGACAAACAAATACACCAAATATAAGTGGATATTAAGTGTAAAACAATTAGAGGTTATTCACACATATTCATAGAACGACATATTCAAAGAGTACAAGTTTATCCCAAAGAATCAAAATTGGGTTAAGAAGTTCCCTTGCAAAAATTTGACAGCCTAACGGCGTCACTTCAAAATTCAGAAAATGAGTTTGTGAGAGATAAAAAGGGTATCTCATCACTTGGTCATAAAATTTACATCAATAAGGATATATAAGAACATATTCCAGCATAATAGTATGTTAATTAAAAGACATAACAAAATAAGTCTTTTAAAAAGAGGAGGGTGAAAGGTTCCCTTACAGACTTGGGTAACTTTCGAAACATACACCCCATTGAAGAAGGGTCGTACAATGAATATGTAAATACCCATAAATGAAATTATATTACAAAAATAGTATAATAATGGGCAGTACATACACCACTCAAAGGAACTGGTGGCAAATGTAGCATAAATCTCATGGGAATAAAGGTGAGATGAAAAATCCCTTATGAAAACTCGGCAGCCTAACAACGCCACTTAAAACATCCAAAAATGGATTGATGAGATAAAATAGAGTATCTAATAATATTAAAATAAAATGTACAGAAAGAGTAATATAAAATAACATCCGCCAACATAACAAATAGGAGCTTAAAAGAAGTGACATAAAGGATATCACTAAAAAATAAAAAGAAAGGTTAGATCTCTTACGAAAATTTGGCAGCCTAACAGCGCCACTCAAAACTTCCAAAATGTATTGATGAGAGAAAATAGGGTCTCTCATAATATGAACATAAAACGTACAGTAAGATTAATATAAAAGAATATCCCAATCATAATAAAGATGAGCTTAAAAGGAATGACATAAAAGAGTGTACTTAAAAAGAAAGAGAGGGGTATGATCTCTTACCTCGTGTCCGACATGACTCAATCATTCTTTAATCTCCTGAATAATAAAATTTGGTCAAATTATAATTTCATAAGGACCTCCATGAAAGATTATTATTCAGTTCATATCACATATTATAATGTTATAATAAGTGGTTAATAAATTGAGTTCATATCAGATGTTTTTGTCGATGTTCCGTACATGAGTACAAATTGAACTTGTTGGAAAAGAATATTCCATGTAGTTATACGTACATCATATCCAGAATAGTATTGATGTTTTAAATATCATATATATCTAGTATATATTCATTTTATACTATTCCATAACATTTTGAGATAAAAAATTAAAAGCACCATTCATGGAGACGGTAGGTCGTACGTACGCATGAACGCTACTTTCATTTTTTTCATATTAATGGAATTAAAAAAAATGAAAGATATATATATTATAATTCCAGAATGATATCCATAATTTAGATGTAATATATTACATATATATCCATTATATATTTGTACTTATAATAGTACATAACATTTTGACATAAGAAATGAAATGTACCGTTCATGGAGACGGTAAGCCGTACGTACGCATGAATGCTACTTTCATTTCTTTGTCATATTAATGGTATTAAAAAAATTGAGATATATATATATATATATATATTATAATTACAGTATAATATATATGTTATATAGGTCACATATGTTCATTAATTTCATTCTTTATATGTTCCATTTATTGCATGAACGAGTCACATCACTTGAGGGGGCGGTAGTCCACACTTCCTCCTATGAAATTATCGCATTTGCAAAACATGAAAAACATAAAGGCATGTTTTAAATATGAAATTCAGAATCATATTGAAAACATAAATACCATATATATCAAATATAAAATACAATGACATTATAATGGCCACCATTAAAGGAGTTAAGAGAAGATTGAATAATCATCATTTCGTGAGGCGGTAATTCGTCATCCACAGAAATAGTATGTTATTTAACCATTAGACAGAGGTGTGTGTAAGTGTAGCTAGAATCCTTCACATAAAAACATCATTATATATTTAAGATACCTTTTTTGTTACAAAAGAAAGTAATAAAAAGCGTTTAGAGGTTTGGAGAAGAAAAATAAAACAAAAGAACACAAGGAAAGACATTACCATTAAATCGGGTAACTCGTTTTTATTTGAGCTCAAAGGCTTACTTGGAAAGGATTCAGCCCAAAGGTGAGGCTTCAATGATGAATAGAGGGATGTGGAGAGATTAAATGGGAAGGGGTTGGCTGATCCAAAGGCTTTAGAGGTGTGGGTAAGGTGGTAGAAGTGGGGGGCTTTTATAAGAGGAGAGGAGGGGCACCCTTGGAATGTTATAAAATATTACTTTATTATAAAATGATTTTCAGATTTTAAAGGTCCCAAAAGGATATTTTTCTAGGATAAGGTTATAAGGTTTCTAAATCCACCCATCTAATAGGTTTTTGACAATTTTAGGTCTTATATTTTACATTATCATTTAATTTTATTTAAATCATTAAATAATGAGGTAATCGCTGCATCATCATGGTGTCATAAATAATTTAATTTATTTAGTGTCTAAAAATTATAAAAAAATAGAATTATGTATGAAATCCTTTTATATTTCTAATGAATTTTTATAGTCAAAAATATTACTTTTATAACCACATATAAAAATTGTTTTAGTAAAACAACACATGTTTGTGACATTTTAACTTTAACTTTAAATAAAAAGGTATTAATGTCATTTTCCAACAAAAGTGGCTCCATGGGGTCCCCAAGTCGACCCATGTATTTTCTTGGTGGTACATGACTCATACAATAAGGTTAAGACATGTTTCATGGTCATTTCATATTATTAAAGCATTATTTTTACCTTAAATTACACTAATTACCTCTAATCGCGATTAAAAACTTAAAAGTTACTATTCATCAAAAAATTATTTTATTCCAATTGAACCACATTTTAAATTATAATTACAACCATGTATGTCATATTTTTTAAATTAAAATCCCAGAAGTGGTAAAGTTTCATTTAAATGAATAATCAGTTTTTAAACTACCAGTTAGTGGTTTCACTATTCATCAAAAATTGATGTTTTTCAAAAAAATACCAAATATTCACCGTAAGCTATATTTGATATTCCGAATTCAAAAATGATGTCAATTTTAAAACGTTCGAAACATATAAGTTTCATTAATTAATTTAATAATTAATTCCCGCTGTCAAAACAAATAGCGTGTTTTTAAGAAACAATATCTATTAAAAGATTGACACTAGTTTAAGTCCAATTTCAAAGAGAAATTAATTCCAATGACCACTATTGGATTAAATGGTAAAAATATATTCTAATTTAACTTTAAAACCAATTCAAAATATAATCTAATCATATAAATAAATTATATTAAAAGGTGGTTTTGAATTAAAATACAACATTTTTCATTATTCATTAAAAAATGAACTTTATCGGAAAAATACCAAACAATTACACAAAGTAAACTTTGATGTCCAATTTCTAAATAAGAATTTTATTTTTTCAAATATAACACATAAAATTTTCAAAAAGTGGATTTAAAAGTGGTTCTCCATCAAAAGGCGTTTAATCAACCTTTTAAAGAATATTAGAATGTTTACGCTTAAAATTGGATTCATTCGCATTTTTAATTCTCTAACATTTATTGTAAAAAGTAAAAATATTTGACAAACATATATAATCATTTTGTAGTTAGTTCCTGTTATTACAAAGACTAGGTGTGAACTACCATTTAAAATAAAATTATTTTATTATTAGAGTGCAACGTAAGATTCCCAAAAAACTCATTGTTGCGTATTTGGTATGCCATTGAGCATAGCGTTCCATTTAAATTAATATTAATATTTTATTCAAAAATATGGATAAATATGAAAATTTCATATTCTTTATTTACCTGGGGTGTTACAGTTTAAGGATTTAATTAAAAGGAGATTTTTATGCCGTGTCTTCAGGGAAGTAACGACTACTCTGTAAATTCAAGTGTATGAATATCGTGAGTCAAAAGGTGAATTTTGTGGATCTAAATTTGCAGGATAAGTGATCATAATTATTATATATGAGGTTTTATGATCACAGAAATAATGAGAAGGTTTGTAAATAATCTATCATTCATAAAAATGAAGAAAAACATATACTATCAAAAACATAGACATGCTGATTCAAAGGAGAAAAAAAGCTCTGTTTATTGAAGAAGAAGAATCACGATAGAATATTCATATGTTCTACATTGAAGATATACTGTGAATCTATTACTAAAGAAGTTGTGAATTATATTTCTATATTTTCTACAATAGGATCGACTCAGAATGACTCTTTTGTGAATATCATTATTTCTGAAGGCGACGGTCCATCTACTGTCAATTGCATGCTGTTGCAATTGTAAAAAACATCTGGAAAGTATTTTCAAAGTAAAAATATATTTATTTTCTATTCTTGAGTGACCGGCTTCTCATACTAAGATGTGTAGGTTATATGAGTGAACCAAAAGGCTTTTTTTTTCCTTAGATTGTAAAGGTGTCAAGAGCCTGTACCCAGATGTTGAAAGGTCTATTGAAACGAGGACCAGATACTGAAAGTCACCAAGATCGTGGAGTAGAACATTGGTGGAGTGGACTAGGGGTCTTCTATTCCCCGAACCACTATACATAGTGTTTCTATGCACTTCATATTTCCGCTACATTAATCTATCTAATTAATGATAAAGGACATAACACGATCTCATGAATATTTTTGAAAAGACACAATTCACCCCCCTCTTTTGTATATTTAGCATAATCCGATCCAAAAATTGGTATCAAAGGTTGAGCTTTCTGATAAATCCTTAACAAGATAAAAGTGATTATACACAGAGCAGGATGACTGATACAAGAGAGAGAATGTATATGGTCAGAGAACCATACTTCAATGGAGAAAACTATGGATGCTGGAAGTTGCGAATGATTATCTATCTGAAAAACCTTAGATACTGAATATATTCTAAGATTCTGAATCCATATGAAATACCATAAAAACCTGAAACATGAAGTGAAGCTACTAAAGTAGAATATGATATGAACTCAAAGGCAATGAATGCTATTATATGTGGTCTAGGACCTGATGAATTCAACAGAGTATCTCATTGCCCAACAACATATGAGATGTGGCAAACTATTTTGTTGCTTATGAAGGAACTAACAATATCAAAGAAATGAGGTATGTTACTGCTAAGCTTAAATTTGGTACATTCAGAATGGTTGAAGGTGAAAGTATTACTCAAATGAATGGAATATTGACAGAGACTGTCAATAACATAACCGCTTTAGGAGATCCCATTAAACAAGATGGTCAAGCTTTAAAAGTACTGAGGGCACTACCTACAAGATGGAATGGAATCTCTGCTGCAATCAGAAGGCCGACACCTGTCAAAGACTTAACCATGAGAGAACTGATTGGAACACCAATGATGTATGAAGCTGATATGCAAGATAAAGCTAATGAGCATAAAGTGTTTATCAAGAGAGATGAAAATTCTATGAAAGTGTCATCATAGAGAAAAAAAAGAAAGATGAAGAAAATTTTAAAAGTATAATTATCTCAGCTAGCTATAAAATTCGCTAAATTGAACAGAAAGAAGAAGGGATTTAGAAAAACCTTAAAAAAGTATGACAAGGAAGTCAGATGTTATGAATGTAGGAAAATGGGTCACATCAGACCTGACTATCCTCAGCTAAAAGAAGAAAATAAAAAGAAATTCTTCAAAAGAAATGATTATGAGCATAAGGACAAGAAATCAATGAAAGCTACATAGAGTGTATCTGAAGACTCTAGTAGCACTTTTGAATCAGACTCAATGAAGGAAGAAGTAAATCTGAAATCTAACATGTGTTTCATGGCAGAAACAGATGAGGTACAATTTTACTACTCTTCTGACTCTAGTTCTGAATCTAGTTACTCTAATAAAAAACTTGTAGCCTACTACAATATGATCGAAGAAAAATATGATTCTCTATTTAATAAGCATAAGTGTTTATATAACATTCGTAAGTCTATTTCTGATGAAATTGATATAATGTTGATATAATATAAGGAGTTAACTGAAAAGTTTGACTCAATTAACACTAATAATACAGATTATGAATCAAAGATAAAATCACTGCAAACTTAAGTGGAAACTTATAAAAATTCATCCCTTGTTTCTACTAAAGGATAATATACTTAAAATAAAATTCAGTGGAAAATTTCATTAAAAAGGAATGATTTGGAATTGGCAGTAAAGGTGAAAAACCCAAGTAGTACAAGAATTATTTTATTCCAAGTGCAAAAAGACTAAATTGTAATTACTATGGAACAAGGGGACATATTTCTAAGAACTGTTTCTTAAAACAACCCAAAATAAGTGGTATTAAGAAGGATTTTGTATCAAATGATTTATTTGACTCTTGTGAAATTAGAAAAACAATGAATGTCTGGATTCCCAGATCTCTGCTGGCTAACACCCCTGGACCCAATAGAATATGGGTACCAAAGAAAATTGTGTAAATGCCTTTGCAGGAAGAAGGTCAAAAAAAATGACATATGGTATATGGACAGTGGTTGCTCAATACATATGAGTGTAAACTCATCAAACTTCACTATACTGACACAAAAATATGGTGGACTGGTTACATTTGGTGACAATGCCAAAGAGAAAATCATTGGTATTGAAATAATTGGAGATCCAGAAGTTGTCTCAATCAACAAAGTAATATATGTACAAGGATTGAAACACATTATGATAAGTATCTCTCAACTATGTGATAATGGTTATGCTGTTGATTTTTCTAACAATTTATGTTCTATTTTCAAAAATAATCTGCTTAAATTTAGAGCACCTAGAAATGACAATGTGTATAACCTGAATATAAATTCCTTGTGTAAACAATAAGAAAAATTCTTAACTGCTAAACTGAATGAATCTTGGATCTGACATAGTAGACTTAGATAGTTTAATGTATATGTTTTACATAAATTATCTAAGAAATAATTAGTTTTTGATTTTCCTAGTCTCATATTTGAAAGTAACAGATTATGTGATGCATGTCATCTTGGCAAGCAACACAAATCATCCTTCAAATCTGTTAACAAAATTGCTACATCTAAACCTCTAGAACTTATCCATATGAATTTTTTTTGTACCTTCAAGAGTAGCAGGATTGGCTGGTAAATTATATGTATATGTTTTACTTGATAACTATTCTAGATATACATAGATTTTCTTTTTAAAATTTAAAAATTAAGCTTTTAATTTATTTGAATGTTTTTGTAAAACTGTTCAAAATGAAAAAGGTTTTAAAATAATTTCATTAAGAAGTGATCATTGTGGAGAATTTGAGAATCAAGAATATAATTCCTTCTTCTCAAATATGGGTATTAAACACACCTTCTCTGCACCAAGAACACCTCAACAAAATGGAATTATTGGAAGAAGAAATAGGACTATTCAAGAAATGTCTAAGACTATGCTAAATAAATACAGTCTTCCTACCTATTATTGGGTAGAAGTTGTATGCACAGCCTACTATATAATGAATAGAGTTATAATTAGACCTCTTTTGAAAAAGACACCCTATGGACTTTGGAATAACAGAAAACCTAAAGTAAATTACTATAAGGTTTGTAGATGCAAGGTTTACATCTTGAACACCAAGGAAATTCTTGGTAAGTTCGATCCAAAATATGATAAGGAATTTTCTTAGGATATTCAGCTACCTCCAAAGTTATAGAGTCTATAATAAGAAATCTAGGATTGTTGAAGAATCAGTTCTTGTGAAATTTGATGAATCTGATCCCTTTGCGAAAAGGACATATCAAATGGATGAATCTGACTCTAATGATAACATGAGACTTCGGAACTTGAAAAATTATTTTAAAAAAGATATAAATGACTTTAGTACAGTTCAGAAGAACATTATAATGAAGAACCTGTGAGTGTACTACCTAGAAAGACTAGAACCCTAAAGAATCACCCTTTAGAAACTATAATAGGTAACTTAGAAAAAGGAATAAAAACTACAATAAATATAGGGAATATTTTATAATTATCTGCCTTTTTATCCCAATTAGAACCCAAGTCTATAGAAGAAGCTCTAGATGATGAAAGCTGGATGATAGAAATTCAAGAAGAATTAAACCAGTTCAAAAGAAATGAAGTCTGGGAATTAGATTAAAGACCACAGAATTAGCCAGTGATATGAACCAAATGGGTCTCTAGAGATAATCAAGATGATTAAGGAATAATAACTAGAAATAAAACAAGACTTGTGGAAAATGATATAATTAGGAAGAATGTATAGATTATGATGAGACCTTTTCAACTGTAGCTAGATTAGAATCCATTAGAATCCTTTTAGCCTATGCATCTCATATTAACTTAAAATTATTTTAGATGGATGTTATGTCTACCTTTCTAAATGGATATTTAATGGAGGAAGTTTATGTTGAGCAACCTCCTAGTTTTGAAAATTATCAACAACCAGATTCTATTTTTAAACTTACTAAATCTCTTTATGGGCTTAAACAAGCACCTAGAGATTTGTATGAAAGATTAATCTATTTTCTATTGAAAAATTATTTTACTGTTGGAATGGCAGATCCAAAAGTTTTTAAGAAAACTATAAATACTAATATTTTATTTCTTCAAATTTCTGTTGATGATGTAATTTTTGGATCAACCAATAAATCCCTTTGTCGTGAGTTTTCAAAGTTAATGCAAAAAGAATTTGAAATTAGCATGATGGGAGAATTAAATTTCTTTTTATGACTTCAAATTTATCAAAAAGATTTTGGAAATGTTTTGAATTAAAGAAAATACATTACTGATTTATTAATGGAATTTGGACTTGAAAACAGCAAGACATATACAACTCCTATGTCTACTAATATAAAACTTGATTTGGATGAAATTGAAAAATCAGTTGACAACAACTTATATAGAGGTATGATTGATAGTTTATTATATCTTATTGCTAGCAGGCCAGATATAATGTATTCAGTCTGTCTTTGTGCAATATTTCAATCAAATCCTAAAAAATAACATTTAACTATTGTTAAAATAATTTTTAGATATTTAAAAGGAACTATTTTTAAATCTCTTATTTATCCCAAAACGTCTGATTTTAATTTGATTTCATATTCAAATGAAGACTTTTGAGAGTTGTATATTAGATAGGAAAAGCACTCCAGGTGCTTGTCACTTTTTAGGGAAATCCTTAGTGTCCTGGTCAAGTAAGAAACAACATTCAGTTGCCATGTCAACAGCTGAGGCAGAATATGTTTCTGCTTGCAGTTGCTGTGCACAAGTGTTGTGGATGAAAAACACTCTTATGAACTTTGGACTTAATTTTAATAATACGCCTATTTTATGTGATAATAATAGTACAATAAATATTTCAAAAAATCGAATTAATCATTCTATAACTAAGCATATTGATTTCAGACATAATTTTCTAAGAGATAGTGTTATTAAAAAGAATATATCTTTGGAATTTTTAAGTACAAAAATTCAATTAGCTGATATTTTTACTAAACCACTTCCCATTGCATGGTTTGATTTTATTAAGGGGGATATAGGTTTATTTAATTTTAAATAATGTTTTATTTTACTATGTTTTTTCTTTATTTTAATAATTTTTAAAATAAGTTAGTTATTTTTTTTCAAACAGAATAAGTTTTTTTTTCTTCTTTTCCCCCACATAATAAATTTTATTTATATTTAAAATCTATATAGTTTTTTATGTTGTTTTTTTAGTGTTTCGGGAATCTATGTCAGAAAGCATTCAAATTCTGAACCGTTTCATTTCCACCAAAAACCTCTTGAACCTGCGAAACCGCAATAATGCTTGTCAACCCTAATCTTCGAATCTCTGAAACCCTAACCTTCAAACCATTAGAGATTCTCACAGAAATGGAAAATACTAAGAGTGATGATGAGGCCGAGACCAGAAATTCCCATAAATAGCACTCAAAAGGAAGGAAAATCTTATAGGGAAAGGTGATTAACCTAAAATGGCTATTTTAGATGAACTTGTTGTTAAAACATGCACTATCATTTCATAATCTCGAACAGACCTTAAATAGTGAGAATACGTAAAATGTTTTGAGTTAGAACTTCGATATTTCTTTAAAACTGTTCAATTCAGTTTGGGAGATCATTCTAACACCATGTTGGCTAAGATATAGGATAGAGATTTTTTGATCACTTCAGTTGAAATTATTTAGATATGGAACTTCCCTCATGAGGGAGTGTTTCATTTTTATTTGAAAAATATAGGAGGTTATATGCATAAATCTGAACACATTATGTCTTTTCTCTTTGGCTCTACTAGCATAAGGAAAATGTTCATTAAGGATTTGGAACCAGATCAGAAGATTCTTGTGAAATTTGTACAAACAGGGATAGCACCAAGAATGTCAGATATGGAGAAGATATTATATCTCGACATGTACATAATGTATCTTCTACTCAGTGATATAAAATTAAATTTTCCTAGTTACATGGTGAGGTACCTAAGTTACTGTTGTCATAGTGAAGCTAGAATGAATTTCTACCCATTTGGTAGATTCATTTTCAAACGTTTTTCCAAAAAGGATGTGGTGAGACTGGCGGATGCCAGAGTAAGATGTCATCACATTAATTTTTTCAATGCTGTAACGTTAAGAAAAGTTGGCTATTTCTGGAGAACATTAAAAGGGAAACATTTTCTAGTAGGAGTTGAGGAAGAAGAAGATAGTGCTCAGGCTCAGTTTGATAAGTGAAAAGAGGGACAAGATGAATCGAGAGTAAGCACTACTGCAAGAAGAATAATATTTGAAACTGAAGACACCGAAGAAGAAATAAGTCAAGAGGGACTTCAGACTCAAAGAAAAAGAACTGTAAATGAGAAAATTTGTTTCCCTATACTAATAAAAAGATATTTACTCTCTTACAGTTTTTTAAGAGAAGATACTATTGAAAAAGTAATATAAGCTCTTATTGAGAGGTCAGAACCCATGGAAGGACCTCAGAATCAATCTGGATTTCATGAAGAAGCAGAAAGAGAGACTCAAGAATAGTATGTGGCTATTACAGAAGATGACCCTGAAATAATTGAAGTTGAAAGAATATAAACAGAAGCTGAAGCTGACATTGAACAAGAGGTAATTCCTGGAGTAGAAGTGGACAGTCCACAATTAGCTAAAGGTGAAATTCTTAAAGAGACTCAAATAGAAGAAGTGATGGTAGATATACAGGATGAAAATCCTTCATAAGTATAAAAAGAAGTTATTCAAGGGGATTTTTTTGTGGAAGAGTTTGGAAAAGACTTTGAGGAAAAATCTATGGACCAAACGGTTAGAGAAGCTAAGGATAAAGAAGATTCTGAATCCTTACCCCTAGTGTTGGAACATCCCTTTCATTCTGAAAATTATAATCAAGCACAAAGTACCCATGAAACAGAAACTAAGGAATTTGAAGAAATTTACACGAAATTGCAGAGGGTGGAGCAAGAGAATGCTGCTCTGAGTAGAGCATAGCAAAAGGAACAACTAAAATTATAGAGGCTACAAAATAGTATAGTTTCCATGAATGAAGTTGAAATTTTTAAGAAGGATAAGCTGAATGTGGTTGAAAATTTAAATTTTGAAATGGTTATGAAGTCAGATTTTTCAGATCTCAAATTATTTATGGAGACAAAATTTGCATCTGGCAGGACTAGTGAATCTATTGGATCATTTACTTCACCTGATTTAATCAGATTGTTTCAGAATATCACAGCTATAATGAGCAACCTGAATGTCATATTGCAATATCTTCAATGCAACAGTTCTCCTTTATCAGTCTTGTAAGACAATCTGAAATTTTTGGTTGATCATCTCACCTCAAATGAACCAGGAGTCAGATTTGTCTTAAATAAATTCACAGAGAAGTTGCCTTTATTTTTTGAAAAGTAAGAAAGACTACATGATTTTTTTAGAGTCAACCTCATAGAAGATATTCATATGACTCAAGAGAATAGGGATATTATTGTAAGTCTTTTTGATGGAATGATGAGAAGACTTATGGAGTATCTATCAGAAATCGAGGAAGTCATTTGAATTAGATAGACTCTATCTGAACCCTGACCAAACCTTGATTCTTGTATTTATCAATTTTTTACTTTTAATGAAAATATATTTCATTATATTTATTTTCTTTTACTGTATTTTTTAGCTAATCTAGTAATCTAGATTCACAAATTGATAAATAGTTACTTATAGCATTTATTTACGTTCAGTGAAACATTAATCTGTGTTATATTCCATATTTTTTCATTCTTTTTTATATCACGAAAAGGGGGAGGAATTTGGATAAACAAAACATTTTTTTGTCTGTTTCATTTTATTTTTATTATTGGGGGCGAAATTAAAATAGATAAATTAAGGGGATAAATTAATTTAAATCTAATATTGTATTTATCTTTTCAAAATTCAAAACTATATGTAATTAATTTTTGTAAGATAATTTCATTGGTTATTTTATAGGTTTTGTGATCATCAAAAAGGGGGAGATTATTGAGCAACTGTTGTTTTCAACAATACATAATGTTGTTATTTTAATGGTGAGATTGTTGAGAAAATACTCTATCTATTTATGATAATTTTGATGCTCAAAAAACCCTTAATTATTTTCTAATGATTTTATTTTTTAAGAATATTGCAAGAATTTATTATTCATTGTACTTTTATTTCTAGATGAAATATTTAGATTCTTGAACAATGATAATTAATTTATAAGGTATTCACATTTAGCATGTTTTGGAAACACTATTCATGCTCTACTTATTCGGGATCTTCTTTAGCGCATTCTGGAAACACTATACATACCCTACGTGGAGAAACGTAGTGTAAGGATGAAATGTGGTGAATAATTTATTAGATAAGATAAAAGTATGGCTAATAAACCATACGTTGTCGGCAAAGTATGAAAAAGAACCCTACGTTAGGAAGGAACCCTACATTTGGGATATTAGAAAAGTATGGAAGGAGAACCGTACGTATGTTTTAAATGTTATGTTTGTTTCTCAAAAGTATGGTTCATCAACCTTACTTTTGTAAACAACCATACGTTATTAGAAAAGTATAGATCTAGTATCTTTCATTTGGAAGCATATAAAATTATGGATCTTTATTCAACCTTAAATTTTAGGAAAGTGACATGAACCTTACGATTGTTATCAACCATACATTGACAACCTTACGTGTGAAGTCTACGTCATCAACCTTATGTTTATGATCTACATTACATTCAGAGGATTCATACTGTAGAAATCAACCTTACATTTGGCATCGGAGAGTTGAAAGTCGATATTATTTTTCTACGATCAGCAAATTGATTATTAGGATGATTTCAAGCTAGATTTAAAGATTTTTTTAAGCGCGACTTTGACTATTTCAAAGTCGTTTTATCAATGGTTTAAGGATCGAATTAAAAAGGATATTTTTATGCCGAGTCCTCAGGGATGTTATGACTACTCTATAAATTCAAATGTTTGAATTTCGCGAGTCAAAATGCGACTTTTGTGGATCAAAATTTGTAGGAGAAGTGCTTTTCATTATTATATATAAGCTTTTTTGATCAAAAAATAATGAGAGAGGTTTGTAAAAAATTGATCATTCATAAAAAGGAAGAAAAACCGAGACTATCAAAAACATAGACATGCAGATTCAAAGGAGCGACAAAGCTCTATTTATTGAAGATGATGAATCATGATGGAAGATTCACTCATTCTACATCAAAGATCTACTATGAATCTTCTAATACTGAAGTTGTAAATTATATTACTATATTTACTGCAACAGGATTGACTCAGAATGAATCTATTTTGAAGATCATTATTTCTAAAGGTGACGATCTATCTACTGTCAATTCCATGCTGTTGCAATTTTGAAGAACATCTGGAAACTATTTCTGAATTACAAAAATCTTTCTTTTCTATTCTTGAGTGACTGAATTCTTGTACTAAGCTGTGTAGGTTCTATGAGTGAACCAGAAGGATTTTTTTCCTTAGATTGTAAAGGTGTCAACTTCCTGTACTCAGTTGTTGAAAGGTCTGTTCAAACAAGGACCAAATAGTGAATGTCACCAAGCTCGTGGAGTGGAGCGTTGGTGGAGTGGACTAGGGGCCTTCTATTCCCTGAACCACTATACATCGTGTGTCTCTGCACTTCATATTTCCACTTCATTAACCAACCTGATTAAAAATAAATGACATAACACGATCTCATGATGATTTTTGAAAAGACAAAAATCACCCCCCCCCCCCCTCTTGTGTATATTTAGTATAATCAGATCCAACAGTTTTTACCTGTGATTTGTTGGTCCGACTAATTAGATAATGATTTCATAATATATAAAATTTAAACCATTAATTAATTATAATATATTTTCAATATATATGTTTATATAGTAGTCCACTATATTTAGAGATTATAAGTTAAGTGCATCATTAATGGAGACGGTAGGTCGTACGTACGCATGAATGCTACTTTCATTTATTTTCTATATTAAAACAATGAAAACTAAATGATACATATATATATTGTTATTAAATTATCATATATATGGTATATATGTTTCTTAGTTTTATTAAATCCGTCTTTTATATGTTCTACGTATGGCATAAACAAGTCATATCACTTTGAAGAGGCGGTAGTCCACAATACCTCAAACGAAATTATTGTATTTACACAAGATGGAAATCATAAATATATGTTTCTAACTAAAAATTACAGAAGTATAAATGCATTATAAATATCATGTATAAACATTTTTTACATCATAATGGCCACCATGGGAGTGGTAAAAGAGAAAATAAACAATCATCATTTCGTGAGGAATTCGTTCACCATAGAAAAAAAACAGTATGTTTGTTACCCATTAAATAAAGGTATTTGTAAGTGTATGTATAATTCATAACATAAAAATATCCTAGTATATTGATGATAATGGTGTTGTTATATACGAATGGAATAATAATAGTATTGGGAGGGGATAATGGAAATGAAACGGGAGAGTTTGAGAGAAGACATTGCCTCTTAGTGGGGTTACTTCTTTTGGTTTGTACCAAAAGGATTCATTGAATAGAATTATTCACAATGGGAGGATTCTAGTTTGAGTGGAATTATTTTTAGAAGCTATTTGGGAAGATATTGTTTGAGAAAATGTTTCTTGAGTGGTTTGAAGAAGTGGGAGGAGAGGATGCCTTTTTTCGTGGAGGAGTGGAACTCTTGTAATATTTTTGAAAAGGAGTTCCATGCACGTTTTCCATGTTTCATGGGGTAAAATAATGGTCCAATTTTAATCAAATAGAGGATATGGTCTAAATATGACCATCCAATAGATTTTGGATAAGTTTATAGGTCGTTTATGGCCTTAAGGTGGAGGTTTAGACCCTTATTAAGCATTATTTAACCTTAATCATTATAATTGATTTTAATCACTTTCAACAATGTTTATGGTCAGAATTTTTTTGACTTATTATACATTATAAATTATTCTTATTCCAAATATGTAATTCATTTTTAAAAATTCAAATAACATAAGTAGAAAAAATTAATTTAAATTTAATACCACAAACGGGATGAAAATACATGTTTTTAAGGTAAAAACATCCAAAAGTTTTCTATGTTGTTAGAGTCAATTTATAAGTGAAATTGATTCAAATAACCAACATTGTATTAATTTTATAAATTTTTTATTTAATTAAAATTTAAAACCAATCAAAAACATAATTAAATTTTATTAAAAAATTATATGAAAAAGAATTTTTGAATTAAATTTCAGCATTTTCACTATTCATTAAAAAATGAAAATTCACATAAACATTTAACATAAACTAATTTTAATGTTTAAATTTCAATAGTGAAGTTTATTTCGACATATATAATCCGTAGAAGTTCCAAAGTTGGATTTAAAATAGGTTCTCCTTTAAAAGCCGGTAAACATACATTAATAAAAATATACAAATTTATGCGTAAAATTGGGTTTTTTATCTTAAGCCTATCAAATCTATTAGATGAGTATAAAAAATATTTGATTGAAAATAATATATATATATATATATATCACATTAATATCACTCTATCATTTTAATTAATTTAATTTATTAGGGTTAAACAACTTTGTGCGTATAAAAAATGCAAGAATAGTTTTTGTTATATTCAATCAGTTTTCATATTCATTTTGATTTAATTTTTAACCAATGATATCATTTTATAATTTTTTAAACCATAGATTTTCATAATTTAGTTTATTATTTTAATAAATACTAATTTAATGGCTAGGAAATATTTTATTATATTAAATAATATATTAATAAAATTTATTATTCAGAAAAACTCGATCTTGCATGTAATGAAAGCCTTTTCAAGAAACTAATTGTGGCATGTAACATATGAAAACTCATTATAGAATACATTTAAAGCTATAAAATATATTTAATTTATTTAAAATAGTAAATATATTATAAATTATCAGGGTATTATATTCCTTTATTCCCTTGGTGTTGTGTGTCATACACGCTATCAAAAAAATATTATTACTCTAGAATTTTGGGATATTACAAGTCTAATCATATTTAATGTATTCTAACATAAATTATCAGTATATTAATGTGTTTAAATAACTATTTTTCATTCTCAAAAATTCAAATGAGAAATTTTGGTAAGCAATAACTCTTATATTTCAATATGATGTCAATTTACAAATGAGGTTCACTCATTCAATAACTTAAAGTGATAAATATGAGTTTGTTAGAGATATCATATTTTATTACCATAATGGAGTGAAAAAAAATCAAATGTTTTTTTAGGTGTAATTTTTCTTACTATAGGATTGCAGGAAAATGAAAAAAATAGAGTAAAATAGTGGTATCAACTTTTTCATGGATAAAAAAATGTATAACTTAGGAAATGGGACATGAAAGGGCCTAGAAATTACTATTTACAGTGGAACATACATACGAGTAAAGTCACAGTAGAGGGAATTTGAAGGTAATGGGATTAAAGATAAAAATATTTATATAACTAAAAATTCTCATGATTACTCAAGAAGTAAACAATATGGACGTGTTCTTTTCTTATATTTCTCTTTTTTTCATTTTTTCATTCATTTTTTTATTTTTTATCATCTTTTTTTATTTTGAATTTTTTTAAGTGAATTTTTTGAATCTGATGAAGTATTATTTTCAAAAAATAACAATAAATTTATTTCCTTCTTAAATGTCACCAAATTAAAACCTCTACCTACAATTAAATGGATGTTTTTCCTCAAACATATGAAAAATAAATGAAGATTAATTAAAATTATACATAAATGAAATACATTCCCCCATACGTAAATTTTATTAAATAATTCATTAAAAATTCTTATAAATTTTGTTTGGGGTAATGTTTTAGGGTTTTATTGTGGCTATAAAATATATGTCTTCATATTATCCTTAGGGTTTTTAAAATGAGGTTTTGAAATTCCCAACAAGATATGCATTCACTAAGATGGGGTAGATTCAATGTGAACTATTTTCTGAATTAATTTTTCCTTTTAAATTCACTCTCTAAATTTGATCCTCATTTATCTATTTAGATATAAAAATATATAATTTTAATTTCCTAATACACAATCACCACATAAAATGTACTTTTTAAAATAGTATAAAAATACATGGTATTTTAAAAAGGGTTTTTACTAGTGTGGGTGACTATATAGATATTTTTTAGGGTCCAATTCAATAAATAGATATAAACTAATATCATAAAAAGAATAAAATTGGATACCTATTAAAAAACCACTTCTGAATCCCAACAGGTTCAGAGTCTCATGAATAATTTCTTTATACTCGCTCCTACTAGTGAACAATGGATTATCCCAACTCACCTAATGAACAATATCTTTAATATTCTTAGGATTTCACTGCCAAAAAATAACAAGATCTATTTTCACAAACCGAGTTTTTGAAAACCTATAGATGATCTTATATTAGTTGTTTTCACTAGTTTATTCATGTAAGGAATATTTCAAACATTATTTTTGATTAGGTTATCTAGAATTACTCAACTCAATTTGAGGGTATCAATACAAATAAAATAAAGGAACTTCAGGCGCTGCGAAAGCGTAAAGCATAAGTAATTTAAATTTTTTGGTTTTGGATTCATGATAAAAGCACATAATTCACTTAAAACTTTGATCATATTTCTAAAAGTATCACATGTAATTCATTTTAATCATTAAATATAAAATCAAACGAAATCTTAAACGGTATCGTATTTGTTTGAAGTCGTCAGTTTGATTCACGCGCCATTGATATGTTGTGGCTATATGGAATCAAAATAGAAACCATCTAGATCATCCACAAGAGTTAAAAAATTATTGGATTGTTGATCTATTTTTATCAGGAAAAATTGTGGGAAATTGAATATATTTTCTATGCCCCTTCTATCACCTGAAGAACACAGACTTTCTTGAGAAAGAAGGATTGATCTGACATTGTTATTCCTTCATAATATCTCTTTAAAACCTTGATAGGATAAGAGAATATAGATTCTCTCTCTAAATTCTTGAAAATGGTAGATCTTATAATTTAATATACTATAATAAGATTTTTATACATAGTTTATTCCTTCCAAAATTGCACTTTGATCCCTAGAAAGTAATAACCTTCATTTTAGACATTTTCACTCATGTGTGATTTAATAAAATATTCATAAATATTTGAAATATTTTATCACTCAATTATAACTCAATAATATGTTGCATAATAAAATATGAACCATTAACTTGGATCATAATCTCTCCAAATAATTTAACGAACCTTAGACATCCAATGTTCATTTGGAAAATCATATTTTTCTCATTTTCACTTTTATAATCAAACAAATTGTGAATTACTTGAGAAATAAATTCAATAATTGTTATTATAAACTTTAAAAATATAATTGAATTAGTTTTAATTATGATAAGTTAAACACGGATGCTCACTACCCCCCCCCATGTGGGGCCTACATCATCTTAAACTCATATTCATTAGTATAGGTATAACTTTTAGATACACTATCTATGTGACCCTCTAGGTACTTATCTCAATATAATTGAGTTCAAACCATAGACCACGAGTGGAATCTGGCGTTCTATCATGGCCACTAAGGAGATAAATAATTTAATAGCTATGATTTACTATATCAAACACTTATTATGTAATATAATCTCTTGGTCTTGTGATATCTGATCAAGTAGGATGCACACTTCTGTCATCATCATTTTGTTGCTTTATACTTTTCATGACCTTACTTGATGTACTTACCTCCTTGTATCATGAACATGGATTTATGAAGGTACTACAATCCTAGTCAACATGGGCCTATGAGATATCTATTCCTAAAATCAAAATTTATAAATTCTGTCTCTATCATTCAACAAATTCCATGCCACAAATGATTCACCCATTATAAACTACCTCTTTGTGATTTTGTTATCATGGTTTTAACCATGCATAAAAGTATGTGATAAAATGGAAGACACTGATAATGATATCATGTCTGTAGGACAATACACAAGTTTATAGATATGAATGACTAAAAATACCCAAAATATGTGGTGTTTATATTGGTGGGTCTGTCCTAATGATCTCACTACTAGATTTCACCAAGTGAGGACATCGTGAGAAGAAGTATCAATGATTATGTGGCCCCAGCACATGATAGTCAAACATCATATTCTTCCTGTCAAAATTATATATTTGGACCATATCACACACACACACAGATATATATATATATATATAATATTACCATCATAGTTTCTCGAGGATCTCATTATAGCTGGGAACTACTATAACCTTTTGATAAGATACATAATATGTGGACATTACCACATAAATAGTGGATGTAGAAATATAAACACTATTATTGAAAGAATAAACTCATTTATATATCAAAATATATACCTGAAATTGTAATCAAAAGTGCATATAGGAGTTAGGTCTAGGGAACCCATTCCCAACACTCCAACTTTTACTAGATCCAACCTCTAACAATTCTCAACCAGCTAGATCTCACATGAGTATCATTATTATATTGATATGTGATTTTATTTAGAGGGTATTCCTTGTTTTCCTCTATGGACACTCTGTTAACTATGTATTCACCTCTCTGAGTAAAATCCCTCAAGAGATGAAAATTTTGAATTATATGCATTATTATATTTTTTGACCTCAACTCCTCATAAAGCACTACTTCCACAATATTACCATAGTATACTATAATATTATTAACACTATTAGGTACAACACCAATATTGGAAACCAATATACCTATCCAAACTACTTAGTTTCATGTAAAGCCTCTATATACTCATATTCTGCTATAGCATTAGCAACCATGGACTGCTTCGAGCTCCTCCAGCTCACTGAACTACAATTTATGTAAAATAAATATCTTGATTTTGATTTTAAATCATTGTGATCTGTTTCAAAACTAGCATCAGTGTATCCCCTTATCACGAGCTCTTCATCTTCTCTATACATAATGAATATATCCCTTGTATGTCCCAAGTACTTTAGGATAATTTTTATAGCTTCCCAAAGTAGCTCTCCTAGGTTGGATTGAAATATTCCCACTGTGCTTAAGGAAAAAGAAACATTAATCCTAGAACATAGCATTGCTTACATGATATATCCCACTGTTAAATCATATGGGATTCTAATCATTCATTCAATATTGTCCTATTTTTTTGGACACATCTTCTTGTAGAGATTAATGCTACATGACACTGGAAACATTCCTCTCTTGGATTATTTCATATTGTATTTTATAAGTAACTCGTCAATGTATATACTTTGAATTATCCTAATAAGCCTATGTGATCTATATAGAAATATCTTGATCCCTATAATATAGGTTGTTTCACCTAATTCTTTCATGGAGAATCATTAGTTTAACTAATTCTTAACCGACTATAAGACGTTCATTTTGTTTCCCACAATTAATATGTCATCAATATATAATAATAGAAAAATTATTGCGTTCCCATTAACCTTCTTATAGACACATGGATCACTTTAATTATTTAAAATACCAAATTCTTTTATGGCCTCATCAAAATGAATATTCCATGACCGTGATGCCTATTTTTTCCCATAAATAGATCTATGTAGCTTGCACACTATGTTGGAATTATTTAACTTAAAAACCCTTCAGGTTGAGTCTTATAGAAGTCTTCAACAAAATTCCCATTAGGAAAAGTATTTTTGAAATCAATTTTCTAAATCTCATAATCATGGAAGGTTATTATTATATGTAATATTCTGATAGATTTTAGTGTTTTTACTACGGAGAAGATTTCATCATAGTCGATTCCATAATATTTTCTAAAACCCTTCACCACCAATATTTCCTTATAAATATTGACCTTACCTTCCATATATAGATTTGTCTTAAATACCTATGTATACCTAATGAGTTTTACATCAGATGAAGGATCTAAAAAAATCAAAAATTTATTTTCACACATGGAATCCATCTCAGAATGCATGGATCCTTTCCATTTATCAACATCCTTATTATCTAATGATTCCATGTAGGTTAGAGGTTCATTGTTCTCTAAGAGTACTATGTCACTAGACCCAATGAAAATAAAACCATATCTATCTGGTTATGTACCCTCTCTAGTAGACCTACACAGTAATTGTGTCTCAAGAACATCTTTCTCTCTGATTATCTCTTGGATATATTGTTCTCAATCCCACTATTGTGCATTTAGAGCATCAACTTCATCATATTCAATATTTCTCCCACTATTTCCCATTTTAAATATGATGCCTTTATAAAAATGTGTCTTGTATTACAAAAATCAATTTTCTATTAGAAGTATATTATAGGTAATGTCCTTTTTCCTCTTTAAGATAACCTATAAATATGCCCGTTGTGATATGGGATGCCAATATGTCACTAGGTATAGTCTTGAAAAAATACTCACATCCTCATACACATATGTGTGGTAGATTGAGTTTCTTCCCACAAAAAAACTCATATAGAATATCATATGTGGCTTTAGTTGGTACTCGATTAAAGGTATATATCACTATCTTTAAGGATTATCCCCAAAAGGATAATAGTAGAGTTAACTAACTCATCATTGATCTGACCATGTTTAGTAGTTTGTAATTCATCCTTTAAATCACACCATTTCACTATTTTGTATAAAGAGGATTGATTTGGGATACTATCCCACACTCCTTTAAGTGATCAATGATAGCTTGGTAAACATACTCTCTACCTCGATCTGAGCGAAGCGCTTTAATATTTTTACCAAGCGGGTATTATAATTCATGTTGATATTAATTAAACATATGAAAGGAATATGACTTATACCTCATTAAGTAGATATAAAAATCCCAACTGTATTCATTACTGAAAGTTAGAAAGTATATAAACCCACCCCTTGCCTCTATAGGTAATGGACAACATACGTTAAAGTGAATTAATTCCAGTAATTCAATGGTTCTTTCTCCCTTCATAAAAAATGGTTTTTTTGGCCATTTTCCCTAATAAAAAAACATGACATACATCCAATTGTTTTAGTCAACTGAGTCTAAATACCCTTATGAATTTAATATCTATAAATGTTTCTCATTTATATGACCAATCTTGAATTTCCACAGGCGTGTAATATATGTGTCATTCTTACTATATTTTCCATTCATTACAAATACTGGATTTTCTTGTTCAATTATATACAACCCATTGTTAATAATTTCAATACCATAACATATTTTATCCTTATGTGGAAGATAATATTTATTTTTGACCATGAAATAAAATCCCTTCGTGTCTAAAATCGACAGAGAGATTATGTTTCTTGAAACTGAAGGAACACAATAACAACTATTCAATAAAAAAACCATACCACTAGGAAAAGTAAGATGTTAATATTACACTGCTAAGGATTATAGAATTGCTTCATTTATAGCTTGGAGATCTAATTAACATTTTTTAATTTCCATGAATATACTTTGTTCCTATATTTGAATACAAATGAGTGAGCCACTTGCAGTATCCAATACCAAAATTGTATAAATATTCATAATTCATTCAATGACCAAAATACCTAAAGTAGAAGCATTTATTTTCTTCTTCATCCTACCTCTATAGTTCCTCTTCTAGTGGACTTTATTTCCACATTAAAAACATGAATCCCCTTAATCATTTCCCTCCATTTGTATCTATGGCTTTTTTTAAGGACGGTTCACTGGTTTCTTCGACCTGGACATGGCTTTACACCCCTTTTTCATGCCCTTCCTCTTCTTGTTCACCATTAAGACTGAATAATTGTTATTCTTATTATCCTTATCATAATTGTGAACTAAAGAAAAAACATTTCATAGTGACATATTCATATTATTAATAATATAATTAATAATAAAATTTGAGAAGTTACAGGGTAATGTTACAAGAATGAGAACAATTTCGAGATCTTGTTACAATTTTATCCCAAGGGACTGAAGTATCTCAACATAACCAATCATTTTGAGTACATGAGGTCCAGATTGATTTATTTTTTTCTAGCCTACATCTATTAAAATAACTTTATTTCTTATATCATTCTTTCCAATCTCTCTCCTAGTATAACTCTTGGAGATAAGATTTTATTTGGAAAGAATATTTATCCTCATACATATTCTATAGCTCTCCAGACATAGATGAAAACATGAAACACTAGAAATATAGTGCATCTTCCATATGCTTCTTATATTTATCTTTATCCACCTTTCTTGATCCCTAATGAGGCTCAGCAAGAATTAGTAATTCCAGCACATAAATCTTTTTCTATTGGTGTAGTACTATGCGCAAGTGCATGTACCACTCCAAGAAGTTATTGTTGGTAAAGATATCTTCTTTATCCAATATTGATCATAATTAAATTGAATTGGATATTTCCATTTAATCTACAACAAATAAACTTATCATATTAGTACTTTATCTTTATTACTAGTAGACATTTTTTAATTTTTAATTTTAAATGTCTCCCACTATTTTATCGAATTCTAGGAACACATTTCACTAGAATCAGAATACTACATCACTTGTGTATTCCAATGGAAAGGATTATTGAAACCCCTCCAGATAGTCTTTAAGATTTTTCTTTTCCACTGCATAGATTGTCTAAGGTATGCAATAATATATGGCCAACCACATTAACTCACGGCTCCTTGATCTGTTGAGTGGAGTCCCGTCACCTGCAAATAAATAATTTACATTACTCAAATCATTGGCTTTAAAGTTGAAACAGGCTATATTTGACTACCCCTTTACTTCCAAATTTAGTTAAGTCGACCCACCACCCTCATAAGAACTCCCTATTAGTATGAACCACCCTTAACTATTGATGACTAAGCACCCCATACACCCAGTTTTACTCAAATTTGAGCGATGGAGGTCATTTAATGGCTTAATATTTTGTTTGAAGGGTTTGGTAAATTAATATCAATGAATGTAATCCTTTTCTATTTAACTTGATTTTTATTTGTGATTGATCTCACAACATAACCATGATTTTCGATAGAAATAATTAATCTCCCATGTTCATTTTATCATTTCATGCTTGTTTATTATTATACTATGTGATCGCATGTAATAAATACATATTAACAAAATAATAAACCATGCAAATTATAAAACAAATAAATAATGACATGATCATGATCAATTGACTATTGGATGATCCATCTAGTGAATAATGGATTAACCAAACCCCTAAGGGAATTTCTTAAGTTGATACCTGAATTGAAGTGCAACACCTGTAACTCCCATACATTCCACTTATTTGGACTACACTAGCTCTCAACTCGAGCTGCATTGCCATGAATTCCTCTGATCATTACAATGTATACTCATATGCAGGTAAGGGGAACTTAGGGTAAAAAATTACATTTTTTATCACTTAAATGTAGAAATGCATTCACTTATAAACATTAAATATATAGGGACTATGTGTAGACCATCAAAATAAAATAAATATTAAAATTTATAAAACATAAATATAATAATTAAATTAAATAAATAAATAAAAAATGCATGGGTTGGTCTTAACTCATGGTAAGTCAACATGAAATTGTATTGCATAAGAAAAATTATATTTTCTAAAATTGAACTCTATATTATTATAAATGTGTTAACTTTCATTAAAATAATTTTAATTAATTATTAATATGTTCGAAATTACCTGATATAATCTTATTATATCGAATATAGTAAAATTTAACTTCAGGGAAAAAATTATAATTTTATATCTACTTGGACCTAAATAAGATCCTCAATAATTACTTTAGGACTACTGATAGGTTAAAGGGGCTAAGTCAGTCATACCAGGATAGAATTGGTCAACCCTAAGATGGGGTTTCCATTTAAAGGACAAATATATATATTATGATAACAATATTCCAAAAGAATATTTTTATCCTTTTTATATATGTTTTAAGCTTCCATGGGACGCTTTGAATAAGATTATGGGGGAAGATTTGTCTATTTAATTAAACAAGCTTCAATGAGAAGCTTCATACAAGCTTCCTTGGGAAGCATTGTAATTTTAGTTAAAGAAGCTTCCATGATAATTTTTAAACTAGATTCCAAGGGAATTTTTATTATTTTAATTAAATAGGATTTTATTGGAAGCATTAAACTGTTTTTCAAGGGTTGATTTATCAATTTAATTTGACAGGCCTCCATGGGAAGCCAAAAACTAGATTCCAATGGAAGATTTATTTGTTTAGTTAAACAAGATTTTATAGAAAGCATGTATTTACAACAGAATAACCTAGACAACTTCTAGTGTATCTTGCTATAACGTAACATAATTACATCATGCTCCAGATAAATATCTTTCACACTAGTAGCCATTAAACTAAATCATAAATTAAAACATTAATTTTGGTAGCATCCTCCTCAGAAAACTCATCGATCTTTGATAAGACATATCATGGTGATACAAACTCAGGTATCCATTCCATTAGTTGAGTTAGGACCATATCAAAACTCTCTTTTTTAATCATATAATTTTTAATTTAAATTTTATTGTTTTCAACTCAAAGAATTACATGTTCCCTATGATACAAATTTATGGAACCCAAGTCACAACAGAAGTATGAAGAAGTCACAATTTAAATGTTATGGTTTTGGATTCATGTTGAAAACATATAATTGACTTAACCCATTACCTAAATCTCCAAAAAGGATCACATGTAATTGAATTTAATAATAACAAATAAAATCAAACAAAATATTAAACAATTCCTCGTTCATCGGAAGTCTCTAATTTGATTCACTCATCATCAATATTTTATGGCTGTAAGGGGCCAAAATAAATATCCTATATATCATCCACACATGTTCTGCAATTCCTGTATTGTCGATATAATTTTCTCATGTGTTATCTCAATAAATCTAAGAGCTTTATGACATCCATTTGATCGCCTGATGAACATAGACTCAGTTAAGAAAGCAGGATCGATCTGACCTTATGCTTCCTTCAAAATCACTCTCTAAGGACTTAATAGGATACGATAAGATATATTATCTATCTAAATTCATGAAAATGGTGGAGCTTAGAATTAAAGATAATAAACTGAGATTTTATACTTATGTTATACTTTGTATAATTTCACTTTCATCCCAGGAAAGTAAGAACATTCATTTTAGACCTTTGCACACATGTATGACTTAATAAACTTTTCATAAATGTCACAAGTATTTTATCACTCACTTTTAAAACAATATAATGTTACAAGATAAAATATTATCCATTAACTCAACCCATAAACTCTATAAAAAGTATAACAAACATTGAGAATCCTATGTTCGTTCAAAAAATTATATTTTTCTCATATTCAATTTTATGTTCCAAGAACTTCTGAATATATTTAGAAATAAATTCAATAATAATTATTCTAAACATAAATAATATAATTGAATTGGTTTTAATTGCTATTAGTTAAACATGGAAATTCATCGGCCCCCGTATGTGGGGCCCACTTGATCTTAAACTCATATTAATTAGAATAGGTGGAAGTTTTGGATATACTAAGTGTGTGACCCTCTAGGTCCTTATCTCAATAGCATTGAGTTCAAACCATAGACTAATATTGGAATCTTGTAACCCATCATGGCCCCTAAGGAGATAAGGAATTTCATATCCACTACATCCTCCTATGAACACTTATTGTGTAATATAATCACTTTTTATTGTGATATCTCATAAATCTTGATTCACACTTATGTCATCATTCTTATATTTCATTATATATATATATATATTTGACCTTTCATTAAGTAGTTATATTCTTATACTATGAACATGGATTTATAATGGTACTACCATATTTGTCAACCTGGGCCCATGAGATATCTCTTCCTTAACACAGAAGTGAAAAATTATATCTTGATCATTCAACCAATGCCACACTACTAATGAAACACCCAACACAAACTATCACACAACGATTTCATTATCATAGATTTCACCTTGCATCAAATTCCATGATCAAATGGAACACACTATTAATGATCTCAATTCTGGAGACCAATACACATGTTCATAGATAGAAATAACCAATCAAACCCAAAACATGTGGGGTTCATATTGGCATGTCTATCCTCATGATGTCACTAATAAAGATCACCAAGTGCAAAATTCATGAGAAGAAGTCTCAATTATTATTATCCTCCAACACCTGATAGTCAAACATCATATGTTTCATATTTGTATAATATATCTAGACCATATAACATATATATTTAAGATTACTATCATAGTATATTTAGGTTCTCAATATAGTAGGGAACCGCTATAAACATTTGTTATGATATATAATCTAAGAACATTACCATGTAAATAGTGGATATGGAAATATAAACAATATTATGGAAAGAATAAATACATGTATAAATAAAACGGTATACATGAAATTTTAATCAAAATTATATACAATATTTGGGTTTAGGGTACCCACTCACAACATGAAAAACAAAAACACATCATATTGGACTCACTATCATTTTTCTCTAATTAATTATTTATTTTTTATGTGATATAGGGCTATCATAAGATAGGTATTCCAAAACTCTTTCCCTTTTTATTTTGTATATTCTTATTTATTCTCTTTTTTCTTCGATAATAATGAGTTTGTAAAGGAAAACCCATTAGTGTCTTCCTTTTGTGATACATAAGATATTCCAAAACAATGTTGTATTATATATATATATATTTATATTCAAAATCACCTCACTCTTTGATAATATGTATATATATATATATATCAATAAATAAATATCATTTTCTTCACCATTAATAACTTTCTAACTTCTTACTAACCATACCTAATACTCAAAATCAAAAAATTATTATTTATATATTTTTAATATATAAATATTCCCTCTAATTTTAATAAATTTATTTTATCAATATTATATATCTCCATTACTATTATAAAAATACACATATTCTCATTTAATCTGGTCAAATAGATATCTCGAAACATTATATAGCTCTAATCATCATCATTAGTTTCAAATCTTCATATTTATAACCCTGTAACAATAGAGTAGAGATAATCCCAATATTTTCTCAGTATATTATTCTAAAAAAATCTAAAACCATTCAACCACATATCTAAAATAAAATATAAAACAATATTATCACATAATTACAATCATTGAAGACATGAAAACCTTCCTCATAACATAACATTCTTCTTCACTAATTATCACTTTAATCATGGCTTAAATCATGACATAATAATTGCATCATGATATTATAATCCATGAATAATATCACAAAATCATTTGATATCATCATCTTCTGAATAATTTATGATATAAATATCATGTAATTTGGATAAATCTAGAACCCTTACATATCAATCTATAGTGTAGATTGTCCCTTACATACCCAGGGAATGACCATTACATATCATGTGAATGACCCTTACATATTTCCTTAGTCAATAGGATGATGTTTACACATCATGGGAATAACCGTTATATATTTCATTTATCACTGGTATGACCTTTACAAATCGAGGGAATGATCCTTATGTATCACCATGAGTCTTAGGACCTTTCCAATTTTATAGTGAGTTACCATTACATAATAAGTTACTACTGTTATATATAATAGTGTTTTGTGATAATTTTCCAAATATCTTTCCCTCCACGTTACACTTACATATTCATAATTATGGCCTTTAATTATTTAGCCATGTGAGATTATGTATCATAGTCTACCTTGAGACTTTTTCAATTTTTATTTTACATAGTTTTAATGACGATTATGTATTGAGAAACTTATGTTTTTGTATCACCAGAAGATTATACAGTTTTCTAGTTTGAGCTTCAACTCAGAATGTTACTCTTATATATTTGGAAGCCTCATAGATTTATTTTACATATAACTTTTAATTCTTTTAAGTTTCATAGTGAGTTTCATGGAATTTTCATGTTCTAAAATGAATGTTCTGGACTAGCCTTGAATTTTGGACGTAACATCAAAGTTACTCTTTCATATTTTCAATACAAACCATTACATATAGAATTCTTATTCCAATTTAATATCCTTTAAAAATTATAACACATTTATAAATTATCTCAAAACGTCTTCAAATGATTTCAAGGATTCACCAATCACTCCAGTTCAACTAAAAAACATAAATGAATTTAGGGATTTATCAAACCTTCTCAAAATAATTCAAAATAATTCCTAATGCATCTTATAGTAAATAAATATTATATTGGAGTATTTAAATGTGCCTTAAAAACCTCAACAATTCCAGCATCAAAATAAGTCTTAATCATCGATTAAATAAGTGAAATTATTTATTTAATACAACATGAATAAAGATTAATAATCCATATATGGATTGTCAGTATTCTATATAGCTTTTACCTTCAGCTACATAACTACTTGAAATTTTAAATAACTTGTATCCTCTACCTATATAAATCTTCTCTAGAAAATTATTTCCGCATACATCTGTACTTTTCATTGAATCATTACATGTTATTCTCTATAATAATCATAGTATCAGCTTCTTCTTAAATACTAAAAAACATATCAATATTATTTTCCAGCATGAGAATAAATATTCACCAATGTTTCTAATTGCAAAAATATTTAACAATTATAATCAATAGGACTCCAATATATATCTCACGAATTCAACTTTTTTATGCCTTGGACTCTTCCTCTATCACCAAACATGTATTGATAGTCACCTTAAACATTAAAAAAAATACCATCATCATAATTCATTTTTATATTCAATATCCACCTATATATTTGATGTCAATACCCTTAAATACCTCACATAGATTATTAGGAAAATTTATATAGAAATTTTTCTTTTCTCACACCATAATAAATAACATATACAATGCTCCAAGAGTAAGGGGTAATATATTATTCATATCTTTCTTTAAAAAAAATCATATTCTTTTAATTATTACAACATGTTCCACATGAGATAAGGGTGGAATGGAATTTATTTAATCTAGGGTCCATTGTTTAATCACGTTTTCATTTACATCACATAACTTAGTGTAGACAACAAATTTGATTATCCAACACATCAAATATGATCATTAAACTATCCAAAATTTGATATACACTAATATTTTTCTTTCCAGAAGCTATTAATGTATATTTTTATGTAATTTATATCCCTTATGTATCTGAACAAACACATCAAATTTTTTTTATTAAAATCATATTACTCTTCCTTTGTGTTATATTTTAGCTTTATAAACTATCCATTTAATAATTAAGTTTGATTCAATGAAAAAAATGATAAGAGATTAGTTATCATACCTTAACCTCAAACTTTTATAATAGATATAAAGGATTCTTCATTCATATGAAATAATATCATCAATCTTAATTATAATCATATCACCCCCTTAAGGGATGTACTCTTTCACTCTTCATCATGGTTGATCTTCCGGAACTCTAATAATTTCATTTTGTTATCACTTAAAATATTTCGAGAATGAATCATAATACCAACAAATAATTCCATGATGGATGTATTTTAAATTCATAAAATATACATATCATTCATTAAGTTCTTCCCATACATGAATCACCTTAAATTCCTTATACAAAGAATAAAAAATAAACAAGTATGAGAATAAGGTGGGTCTATAGTTTTCTTTTTAATGGGAGAAATATGTATGGTATTTATTCCTCAACCTATGGACCCTTTTCAATTCAATTCTAAATTTTAAATAAATCTTCATGCATACCACCTTTAATCCTCTAAAAATGTACCCCATTTGGTAGTATGGGGATCTTATTACATTTAAATTTCACCTTGTGTGGAAGTTCATTTTAAAATTGTCTAGTAAAGCACACATATTATTTTTTTCAATTCTGTATTTACATAGGACTTCATTGGTTATTTATCATTCCTTATTAGTATCTATTCCTATTTTAGTATAACTATCATGAATTTTTTAGAACTATAACCAAAATTTTTCCACCTTCCACAAATATCTTCATGAAGTCTTGGGTTTTCACTATTTTATAACCTCTCATGAAATTCAAGTTCTTCTTCATTTATAATTACTTTTTTCCATTTAGAAGTTTCATTATCTTTTTATTTCTCTACATTTAAAGATAATTACAATTGATATTATATGTAGTCAACTATTATTTAATAACATTCACTTATTTATTTTATTTTCCACATTTTTATTAACAATCCTTTAGCCACCATTATTTGTAAACCACTCATGAAATTTTTATTATTAATCATATATGTCTTTCACTAAACCTATCGTTTATTTATTTATTAGATTGATTCACTTTTTTGTTACATATTACATAATTTTTTATGTATTCATGTATTTATTGTAGTTATCCATGATTTTATTTTCTATTATAGTAGAAACATCTCTTCCTTGGTGTAGCATCCCACATAGAATTTATCGGGGTTGTAACTAGCTTAACATTCTTCACTTACTTTCACCCAAAGGAAGATTCCTCTCCATTTTTATTATATTTATTATTCTATTTTTGATTTATTCAATTGATAGTTGGTGGTAAATTATTGGTAGTCTTAAACCATCATTCATCATTATTTTCATGACTTTTATTAAAATTCTTAGAGAAAATTTCCATGCTTTCAAATCTATTCTTGATAAAAATATTTTCAGTTTTTTTTATATTTTCCATCAACTCAACCTTAACCCCACACCCACATGATATATGAATTATATAATATTCATAAGTTGAAATATTATTATAAAATTAAATTTTATTATTATGAATCCTTTTAAAATAATAAAAGTTACCAATGAACCTTGATATTTTTCCTTGAGTAACAACCAAACCGGATTTTATAGATTTTTTTTCGTACCAACACCATTGTTTTGGGATCTTATTGTGGCCATGATTTTAATAAACATGTTTTTATCCACCGCTGATGTAGTGTTGTGTTTCATATCATTTTTTAAACTCGTATTATTCTATAATTCCATTTTAATCCTATTTTATCCTTTAAAACATTATTAGTATAATTAAAGTTTTTAGAAACATGTATTACATTTTCCCTTAAGGTTGTAGTGGATATATTATTAGATGATTTTAAGATATCGTTACTAATAATTTGATACCTTTTATAAATAATAATCTTATCCCAAAATTACATTATTGGCCTTATTTTCATAGCTACTTTGGATGTCATAGTATTGGTCTCCCCTAGATTATCAGTTTAGCCCCATATCAAGACACTTTAAGTGGAGAGTATTTTTCTCAACCTAGACATATCTTATTCTTTATTATCATTCACTTTATAAATTATAAATATGATCCTCAAGATTTTTTATAATTTATTTAAGGGAATTATTAAGGTCCTTAATTATTTTATCTTTTATTTCAATTTGGGAATTCTTGACATCAATATTAGATTTGTGATATTCTTTTGAATACTAAATCCTTTCCTTAGAGACTATAAATACCTTTAATTTCTCATCAATGTTATATTTCATTAAATATCTATCCATGGAGAGTTTTCCTTTAATATTCATTATTTATTTATCCTTGGACTTCACTTATTTGATGAGAGAATTACTTTTTTCTCAACTATGATTTTAATTATTTTTTCCATATTCATTCCATCTACTAATATCTTTGTGTAATAATCTTGTAGTTCCTAGATGAAATAAAATATATGAGATAAAACATGAATATTAACCTTCTCTAAATAATCCTCTACTTGAAATTAGTCGTATTTAAATAATTCAAAAGACTTATACTGTTTAGTTTCTAAAATTGATTCTTCAAGAGGACACTTAGAAATAGATATAATAAATGAACTTCCAATTTGATAAAATTCATTTTGTGGTTTACCGTATTTATCCTTTTAACTCTTTCTTAACTTCTTTACCCGTTACTTTTACCTATTCTTTTGGTTTTTGGTTAAAACCTCCATTTTGGGATCGTTAGCTAAGAGAAATTATTTTTCATCAGAGCCAATTCTAAATCTTCTTCAAATATGAATTTCATATATCTCTGATAAAACAAAAAATTAATGAATATTGATCCAATTATGGGAAACTTGGATTAGTTCTAACACCAATCAAAATTCCCAGTAGGATGTGTGATCACCCTATGGGGTGAATTAATGATAAATTTGAAAAAAAATTATTTTCCCTTTATGTTTCCCCTTCAGTATTCAAATATCTTTTATAAATTAATATATAAATTTATCTGGTTATAATTCCCAACACACAATTACCACATAAAAACATTTGAGGAAATAATGACAAAGGAACATGTTATTTTTAAAAGGATTCCCCACTGCATGGGTGAATACATCACTTTGTGGTTAATCCAAGCTAGAGACATAAATATCTACTAATATTATAATGTTAATACAATAGGCTATCTCTAGAAAATCATATCCAATATCCCTATAAGTTCAAAATTGTCTAACTTGTTTCCTTAAATAGACACCTATCAGTTTAAAATTGATTCTCCAAACACACATAATGGAAAAGTTCTTCAATATTCATCGAATGTCACTAAATCACAATATACAAATCTTCCTCCTTAACCATAGTCTTCTAAAACCTATAGAAAATATATTTTAGTTTCATGCATGTTTTTATCTTCAAGGAATTCTTATTCCATCTCTTGTTTATTTCTTATCCTCATCCTTTGATGATAATTAGTACATTTTAGAAATTATTTTTTCATATTTATTCTTCTTTGATATACTAGATACTCATTATCAAAATAGTATCATATATATCTATATGTTTTTCTAAAATCACCTACCACACCTATAAACATGATACATATATAAATTGATAAGTATTGGTTTCTTCATTATTACTAACTTTCTGACTAATTATTGACCTCACTTACTTCATAGAATCATATAAGTATTATTTCTATATTTAGATTTTATAAATCCTCAAGAAAATTTTGATACGATGATATTCTCAATATTCCAAAACTATATTTGTATTAAAAAATACATATATACTCATTTAATTTGATCAAATAGATCTCTTGATAAATCATATAGATTCGATCAACATAATTAGCTCCTAACCATTGAAATTTGAAATAAAGTAATAATGAAGTAGTGATCTTATAAATATTTTGGTTTCCTCTTATTCTCTATGAAATACAAAATTATTCAACCCCATGACTATATGAAAACATATAGTAACATTATCATGGTGTGACACTAATTCATGGAATGTAACCCTTCACCAAAAGAAAAAACTATTCTTTAGTAATTTTATCTTTAATGTTGTCTTAAATCCGTAATTAATCAAAGCATTGAGATATTTAAATATATGAATAAAAAATTAGCATTGTCTAAATACATATTCTTATGAATAATTCTTTATTGAAATATCATATACTTAGATAATTTTGGAACCCTTATATACTACTCTATATTATAGAAAAACCCTTATATATCCTAGTAATGACCTTTTTGTTTCATGGGAATAACCCTTATGTATTTCCTTTATGAATAGGATAACCTTTATACGTCATGGGAATGAAATTTACATATTTACTTTGTCACTGGGTTTACCATTATGTATAGAGGGAATAATCCTTATGTATTATAGTGAGTCTCATGAGTTTTATAATTTTTTATCTAGACTCTTACATAAGAAATTATTACTCTTACATGTCACTTTGAGTTATGAACCTTTTTTGAATCTCACGCCCTCTGTGTAACCCTTACGTATTCACTATGACTACCTCTAAATAATGAGAAAGTACCTTTACTTGTCACTTTATACATTGTGAATTTACTAATTTTCTATCTTCAAAATCTATATTGTCGGTATATATTGAGAAATATACCTTTATGTATCATATGCAGCCTCCAACACTTTAACACTCTTAGTTATAACTCAAAAAGATACTCTTATATATTGGGAAAACTCTTACAGTTACATTTATGTATCCTAATTAGTTCCAAGACTTTGTTAAATATAAATATAAAAGCTCCACACTATCCTTATGTATTATAAATATCATTAGAGTTACTTTTAAGTATTTTATGTAATGATCTTTATATATATACTAAATTACAAAATTTTGACTCCAACACAAAATTCTAAAACATTTACAAATCATCTTGGAACTTATTTAAATTTTATGAGGTCTTATCCAATAATTTCAATTTAACTAAAAAAACATTAATGAATTTGTTAATTTATTAAACCTTCTAAAACCTCTTATCACAATTACCAAAGAATCATATAGAACATAAATACTATATTTGATTATTTTAATGAGCCTTCACTACATCAAAGATTACAGCTTAAAATTAATTCATGTATGGTCATAATACAAGATATATTATTATTTTTATTATGTATCCTCCATTACTAAAAATATATTGATGGATTATTACTCTTCATAATAGATTTTTCTTCGACTTCGTATCTTTATAATATTTTTAGTATCCACTATAGAGACCTCGACCATAGTAGCCAGGATCAGGTACCTTACTTAATTAAATTGGCACTAATAACAATATGTTTCATAAAACAATACTGAATATTTAGTATCTTTGGAAAACCGTATACATAAATAAGTTTTACATTCTAACTTGAAAGAATAAAACAACATATAATTGTTGTTCGAAATATCCATAAACTCTAAGACTATCCCTACCTGTCATTTATAATATTAATCTTTGCATCTTGAGAAAAATAAAACATAAGAATGGGGTGATCTCAGATGCTCATTAAGGGTAATAAATATAGTGGAATCCACTATAAATAAGTATAAACAATAAAAAAATGTAAATAACTAAAACAAATTCCATTAAAACATAATATTGATCATAATATGGCAGGAATAAAATATAAATAAATAATACCATATGAATAATCACATGAGAATGAAATTTAACCAAGGATATTCGATTAGTCTAATAATCACATGGATTATCAATTAATAATATCATAATGATGGAATTCATAATTCTAGAAGTCATAAATATATCATCAAGACATTGGCCAAGACACCATAGATAAATGGATAAAACCAGATCTAGTTTGTCTCATGAGACCTACTGATGCATTGAAGGGATATTGCAGGCCCCAACCAACACTTAAAAATTTCAATTAATTCCTCATAATAATGGTTTGAAACATATACATTCATATTGAAACTATCATATGAAATTTTAATAACTTTCCCCAAACAATAAATATAATCTTAAACCATATAGAGTAATATGGTGAATGATATCAATATATTAGATCCACATAAATAATAATAAACCATTCAAAAAAATATGGCTGATGGTAACATAATATATCATCTTCAACAAATAATAAGATTCAATAAAAGGTGTTGAAATGGATGTAAATACTCTAATAAAATCATTGATAAATTCTTGAGTAAAATACCCTTTTACATTAGATGTAATAGTTCCTTTAGAAAATAATTTATGTAAAAAGATATCGTATCTTGTTTATCCCATAAAATAAAAGGAGAGTTAAAATAAATTATATCTATGGAATAAATGATGTCTAATTGAAGTGAAAACATGCTGAAATATTCTTTAGAAATGAGCCACTTTAGTGCAGATTATGAGAAAATATAAGAGTCTTTAAAGTGGAAAGGGCTTAATTGATTTAATAAAACCAGTAAATAACTAAAATATGTTTTCATGATAAATTTTTTTATTCTATAAAAATATTTTTCCTTCTAAAATATTACAGATTTTACATGAAAATTGGTAAGAAATTCGGTAGTACCCTTCAATTAGGCTTTCTTATTAGGATAAATTGAAAAGAAAAACATATAAAACATGTATTTCTCAATCAAAGATATGTGAACTCAACATAATAATTTGGTTTGGTACATTTACACTGAGTAAAAAATATATATATAAAAATAAATAAAAAATTTATTAGTCTAAAGAGAGAGAAAGCATAACCTGAATGAGAAAAAAAGGTTTGGGGAGAATCCCTTAATATATGTCCGAAAGTGTTTTGAACTTATACTTAATATCATGGATAATGAAATTAAATTAATTAATAATTTAATTAAAAAACTATTAAACAAGTATTTTATTTATTATAATTTTATTATTTTCATTTATGGTCTTTTTTATGAGTTATAATATTCAATTTTTTATTTGGAAGTGTTTGTTTCCTTTACTTTTACTATTAGTTAACTGGAATACATGTATGAAAGATAATTGGAATTGGGATTAGTTATAATGAATTTCAATTTTATATTATTATAGAACCTATAGATTATTGTATGGTATTATATATTATATTTTGAGATATTATGAAGATTCATTAGATAAAATGTTAATGATAACCATTTGTATTATTTTTTTCGTTTTTTTGATCATCACAAACTAGTTTTATTTTATTATTTAATATTATGTATATATATTTATTCCAAAACAATAAATAAGTTTTATTATAAATATGATAATATTTTTTTACCATAATAATGGTTTTATGACCATAATTTAAGGCGGTATTAGAAAACAAATAATCTTAATCCATGAAGGTGGTGAATTAACATCTCATGGATGATGTTTTAATTTTTAGAACAAAATGGGAAGAGAAAAGAATTGATGGTGGATATACCATAATAATAATAAAATTATATTATATATAATATATTGTAGGTATCATGAATTTCTGGAAATAAGAGTTAAAGAAAGGATAAGGAAAGAAAAAAGTGAAAGAAAATTAAAAGAATGAAAGGGGATTTACCTCTGGAATTCTCCACCTTGTGAACCTCCATAAAGAAAATTAAAATGGTGTTTTGGTGAGAGAAAAAAATACTAGAACATGGGGGGTTTAGGATAAGAAATTATTAGAATATAATAAATCATAAAGATTTTTTAGGTGTGAGGAGAAGGGGTGGAAAGGGTTGGTATTTATCGCGGAGTTGAGGGGTATTTTTGGAATATTTTATTCATTTTATTATTATTCAGTCTCTGGAATATGAATAGTTTGAGAATTATCACTAAATATATTAAAATAATGAAATAGAGTTTGGGATTATGGACTTAAATTTTCCATACATCCTCTATGACTCAATAATTCATGCATTTATTAAATACGACAAATTATTGTATTTCACTATTCACCAAAAAATCAACTATTTTAGAAAAATCACAAATAATAACCCAAACCATTTTTAAACATGTAGAATTAAAAAATGAACTCTATTTTGTGAAAAAAAATTAAATATGATAAATTTAATTTTTAAATAAAATCATTATAGACTTGAAAAAAAAATATTTTAATATTATAACTAATTTTATGGCACATTGAAAAATTAATTAAGGTATCATAAAATTATCTAATAATTATAAGACAACAAAAAAAATAATTTTTGAATCTATTTTAGGAAAATAAATTTTATTTTAAATCATTATATTAATTATTAAATAAAAAATAAGCATTTATGTTTTATAAAAATACTAACACTTAATTTATCATTTTTAAAAGCATTTATTTACTTATTCCATTATATAAATATACTATATTTTCATTTATAAGATACCTAAATTTTATTTGTACTTTTTTGGTGAATTTACTATACTATTTTTCATATTAATATTCCTAATTGTAAGATTACTATTCCAATTTTCATATTTAATAGTATATTATAGTTTTAAACATGGTGTTGCATGAAGCATAAAATATAAAAGATGTTAAATTTTAAAAAATACCAACCATAAAATCTTGGGGTGCTATATTCTCCCCTCCTTCAAAAAATTTCATCCTTGAAATTTCTATAATGTCACCTCAAAAAATAGTTGGGTAGTTTTTCAACATAAATTCCTCTAGTTCCAATGTTCCCTCTTCAATTTTATATTTTTTCAAAGTACCTTTACCATTTTAGTTATTTGACTCTTCAACATTTGTTCTCTAGTGTCCATAATCTATATAGGATCTTTGTGGTAAGATAAATAAGGTTCTAATACTATTCCTTCAAAAGTGAGAACATGTGTTGGGTATGACATGTACTTCCATAACAAAGAGAAGTGGAACACATCGTGTAATTTAGAATGGCTAAGTGGCAATTCCAAATGTTAAGATGGAGCTCAAATTCTATCCAGGATTTCAAAAGGATCAAGGTACCTATGGAAAAGTTTCTTTTTCTTTCATTATATTATAACACCCTCTTATGGATATACTTTCAAGAAAACCTGATCTTCTACTTGAAATTCCAAATTCATCCTTCAATAATCGATATAGATATTTTTCCTACATTTATATAATTTGATGTGTGGATGAATAGTATTTACCTTTTCTATGGTTTCCTTCACAAGTTATGGGCCTACAAGCTTCCTTTCACTAACTTCATCCCAAAAAGATGGTGTACAACATATTTTTCCATCAAATTCTCCGTATGGTCTCATTTGAATATTTGAATAGAAACTATTATTATAGGAAAAATAATCCAATGGTAAATAATGAAACCACATACCTTTAATGTTATGTGAGCATGATCTCAACATGTCTTCTAATGTTTCAATGGTCCATTTAGATTGCCCTTCAGTTTGAGGGCAATAAGTTGTACTCAAATTAAGCTCAGTGTCTAATGCTTTTTGATTACTTCTCTTGAATTTTGATGTAAACCATAGATCACTATAAAACCCAATTGAAAGAGTTTCTTCATAAACATCCTTGGTATAGAGTCTTCCAAGGTGATCTAGGGTAAAATTTTCTCTTAAAGAGAGAAAATGTGCATATTTGGTAAGTCGATCAAAAATTACCAATATTGTGTCATTCTTTCAGGGTTTTTCGGAATCTATTGACAAAATACATAGTAGTTTCACCCCATTTCCATATAGTAATGGTAATGGGTTGCATAAATCCTCTAGGATGAAATACTTTACCCTTAACCTGTCAAAAATTAAGCATCTTCATACATAATAAGTAATTTTCCACTTTAAATTATCCCACCAAAAATTTTCCATCAAATATCTATACTTATTAGTACTACCATGGTGTATAGTGAAATTTAAGCTATAGGAATCATCCAATAACTCCATTTTTATCATGGGTATAGAGGGAACACAAATCCACTTCCCAAATTTCAGAATTCCATCCACATACATGAAGTCTACCAACTTCCAATCATTTATAGCTTTATGTTTCCCTTGAAAATTATCATCATAAGATAAAGAACTTTTTAATCATTTCTAATAAATATGGTTAGGAAAACAATTTAAAAATTATTGATGTTTCACCTTCCTTGATAATTCTCATATCCATATTTGCTAGATCCATGTACACACTATCCTTTTCAATCTTCATTTTTTTGAAAACTCTAAGATCCTTCTTATTCAATGCATATGTTACCTTATTCTCTTTCTTTGGGTGGTAGTGTATTAAACAATAATAATCCATGATTAGCTTGAGTCATCACCTTCACCTCATGTTGATTTATTTCTATGAGAATATATATTTAAAATTCTTTTGATCTATATATATCTCACATCTTTCATATTAGAGATAGTGTCCCCATATTTTCAGATCAAATATTTTAGCTTCTAACTCAAGAACATGAGTTTGATAGTTTTATTCTTGATTTTTTAACTACCTTGATGAATAGGAAATAACTCTATCATTCTGTATAAGGAAAAATCTAAATAATTTCTTTGATGAATCATTACGAATCACAAATACACAATTTCATGATGGTAGATTCAAGATCAGATCATTAACTAATCTCGTCTTCAATTCATAAAAATATGCTTCACATTAATTTTTTCATATGACCTTAACCCCTTTAGGAGTAATCTTTGAAAATGGGTTAGCTAATCGGGAAAAATTATGAACAAAATTCCAATAGTAACTTTCTAAACCAAGGAAACTTCATACCTTGGTTGTGTTCATTGGTTTAGGACTTTCTAGGACTGCCTTTGTCTTTGCAAGATCGAATAAGATTTCATCCTTAGAGACAATCTATCCATGAAAAGAAACAATTTGAAACCATATTTCACACTTTATAAAGTTAAATATAACTCTCTTCTTCAAAGAGACTCTGAAACAACCCGAAACAGGTTCTCATGGTCCTCATAGATTTTTGAATATATCAATATGTCATCAATAAATACCACAAAAAATCAACAAGATATTCCTTGTGCACATTTTTCATTAGACTCATAAAAATATGGGTTCATTAGTTAGTCCAAAAAGAATTTCAATAAACTCATAATGTCCATACTTAGTTTTAAATGTTTTCTTTGAAATATCAACTTTCCTCAAATGAAATTGATGATATCCAGATTGAAGGTCAATTTTCAAAAAATATTGACCTGAAGTTGATCAAATTAATTATTAGTGTGAGGCAGAGGATTATTGTTCTTTATTGTAATAGAATTGGTTTCTCTTTAGTCAATACAAAGCCTCATGGATCCATATTTGTTCTTAATATATAGAACATGGTCTCCCCATAGAGAAAAACTAGGGAAAGTAAATCCCCTATCACTGAATTCCTCTATTTTCTTCTTCAGCTCTACTAATTCCAGAGTGTCTATTATATAAGGATTATTTGATATAGGTCTTGCACCAGGAATTAATTAAATAGAGAACTCAACTTCCTTCTCTAGAGTATTTTAAGGTAAATACTCAGGAAACACATAAATTTACTCCTACACAATCGGTACTTCTTAAATTTTAGGATTTCTTTTCTTGTCCATAGATGATTTTTTCTCTCCCTCCATAATAATTTCATTTACATGGGCTATTAGAGGTGGATCTAGATATGACTCATATGATGAGGTCTCCCCTAAAAAGATGAGAAATTATATTACTTCACCACAAATCACAATTTCCTTCTCTTTAAAATAAATTTTTTTCTTATATTTATAAATCCAACCCATAAAATATATTATATAAAATCATCCATAGGTATGACGGTAAAATCAAAAATTAGAGTGTGTTATGTGTCATAATAGGAATTTCTCTACACAACTTTATTGTACCAAGGTTTCCACAAGGATTGTTTACTAAAAAATCCCATGTTATGTTGAATTAGAAATATCTAATTTTTTAATCAAACTATGATGATATAGAGAATTATGAAAATATATAATCAAATAAATATTTATTAAATTTTTTTAAGATGATTAAAGTACCCCCACCACATCTTTAAGAGCATCGATCTCAGTTGTTTTGATCATATAAGATTTTCCTTGACCATATGGCCATTTTGAGGAAAGATTACTTGATGATTTAGACAATCATTTTCATAGTGTCCCATATATTTACAATTGTAGTACTGAACGTTGGTAGCTTCTTTATTTCCCTTTCAATCATGGGCTTGGTGGACTTTTTTTGCACAATTGTAACAAACTCATATCCCTAATTGGCATGTTTCATGATGTTTCTATCCATTTTTATTGTAGTATGGAAAATCAACTCTTACCTTATTCCCATTTTCCTTATTAACTTTTCCAGAGTGTTCAGAATCCCTCTTATTTTATATCCTTCATTTAATGTCATAAGAACAATAGAATTACTTTTCTATCTTGATAGAATAAGAGACTATATATTCATATAATGATAATGTTTGGGAGACTAGTACCTTTCATGGAAATGGTTTTCACTCATCAAAACTCAATCAATATTTCTCTTTGGATTGTGTATTTAATCCATAGAATGATTTTATAAACTTATAAATTTGGATTCATACATGGAAACATTCCCATATTCCTTTTTCCTTAGATTCAATTATTGCCTCTCCATATCAGCTCGTTGTTCGTGATGAAAATATTTTTCTAAGAAAATTTCATTCAAATCATTCCATTCGATATTTTCAATTTATTATTCCGCTTTTTTTAATTAAGGAACACCATTTATTTTAATATCCTAATATATAATAAGATTCCATGATAACCTTATCCTTTTTGTTACTTCCCAAAGCAAGAAATATCTTTTCTAAGGAACTTTTCCTTTTATCAATTATAAATAGATTTTTAGTCCTATTGAATGATAGATAATGTTATCTCATAAAGTAGTATAACACTGTTACATTTCATTGCGGATTGGGATGCTTCATGTGAGTAAGGTTATTTCTTTGAACTTGAGCGAGTTGACCCAAAATAGTTACAAGTTGTTTATCTTTGGTTATAGCTCCAGCTCCAACATCATTATCTTACATTGGAGGGAAATACCTACATGGAATAAGTTCATAGATATGGTTTCCATTACTTCCACTAGGATATATTTATAAAAAAAATAGCACTTTATAAACTATATTAGTACTCATAAAGCATAATTTTGAACTAGTAACACTTAACATAATTTGAATTTTTTTACATAGATAATATAATAATCATAAACATGGTTTCTTTGTGACATATTTACTTTTAAATCCTTGATAATAGTTTATAAATAAAACGTAAATTATCCTAATCATATACCCTGGGAGTGTAAAACCTAGTGTGTAGTAAGGCCTATTGTTTTCTACATGGTCAAATCGAGTCAGGATCGATGCACCTTTTCAGAGTTGTTACCCATAAGTACATATGTTCCAGAACTGCGTCCACTTGTAGCATCCAAAAAGAGATTTAATACTACTAATACACACATAATACCTACCTTACCAAAATTCAATGAAGTTATTTGATGGATATCCTCAAAGTATATCTTAGGGTTATGTTCCCTAATCTATGTTTTTCTGTTTCCATAGTTTTTACTAAACTTTCTCTGATACCAACTGTAAAGACTCTAAACCTTGTAGTTTGAATCTAGTGCCTTACTTAATTTCATTAGTACTAAGAGAAAGATTTTGTATCCCAAAGAACTAAATAGTTTATTATATTTGTAAAACCATATATATATATATAGTTTTTACATTATAACTTAAAATAAAAACAATATAGATACTCCATTGTAAATAACCATAAACTTTTATATTATCCCTATAAGTCATTCATAATATACATCTTCTCTTCCTAGTAAAAATAAAACATAATAAAGTGATGAGATCAGATTCTAAATAAGGTTAATAAATATAAAGAAATCCATCATAAATAAACCAAAACAATAAGGCATGGTTAATAACTAAAACACATACCATTAAAACATAATCTTGATCATAATATGATACGAATAAAAGCAGAATAAATAATGAAACATATGTAAGAATATGTGAATGAAACCTGACCATGGATATTACACTAGTCAAGTAATCACATGGATTATCAATTACTAATATTATAATGATAAAATTTATAATTTTAAACATCATAAACATATCGTCAAGTTTTTAGCCAAGAAATCATACATAAATGGGTAAACACCCAGTCTAGTTTATTTCATGAGACCTAAGAACATCAAGGGGATTTACAGGGGCCCACCCATCACATAGTAAATCCAATTCATTCCTCCTAAGGAAGGGGTGAAACATATACATTCATATTGAAACTAACATAATAAATGTAAATAACTTTCCCAAAATAATTAAACCATTCATAAACCATCTATAGTAACATGGAGAATGATATCATGATAGTACATACCCATAGATAATCATAAACCATCAATAAAATTTTGTATATGGTAATATAAGAGTTCAAATTCAGTAAATCATAAGATTCAATAGATGTGGTTTAAATATATGTAAATACTCTAATAAAGTCTTTGAAAAATTCTTGAGTGAAATACACTTTTACTTTGGGAAGAAGAGTTCTTTTGGAAAATAATTTGTATAAAATCATATTTTAATCATTTTTATCCCATATAAAAGAAAGGTTAATGGAAAATAAATTATATTTAAGGAATAAATTATGTTCAACTGAATTGTATACATGTAAAAATGATTCTTTATAAATGAGGCACTTTATAGCGATTTAAAAAAAATATAAAAGAATATTTAAAGTGGACAATGATTAATTGTTTACATGAAGCCAAAAAAAATAAATTAAATAGTTTTTCATTATAAAAATAGTTATTTTATAAAATTATTGGTTAATTATAATATATTATGGATTGTGATTAAAAATGGATAAAAATTGGGAAGTACCCTTTAATTGGGCTGGCTTATCAGGATTAATTAAAGAGGGAAAATTGTAAACAATGTATTTTTTCATCAAACATATATGAATGATATGGAAAAATTATTTTGAAACATAAAAATAGATTATATAATTGTTATATAAAATAATTAAGAATTACATTGGGGTAAAGAGGGAGAAATTGTAACCTGAATGAAAAATGGAGGTTTGGGGAGAACCCCTTACCATATGTCTGCATGTGATCGGCACTTGTACTTAACATCCTGGATAATGAAATTAAATTCATTAATAATTTAATTCATATACTATTAAAAATTTATTTTATTTATCATAATTTAATTATGTTCATTTATGGTTTTTTATGAGTTATAATATTCAATTTCATCATTTGGAAGTGTTAGTTTTCATGGTTTTCATGATTGGTTCACTTGTATACATGTAGGAATGATCATGTGAAATGGTATTAGTTATCAAGAATTTAAATTATATGTTACTAATGAACATAATGAAGATTTAATGGTCATATATAGAATCTTTTTATAGATATGAGGACGATTCATTGGATAAAATTTTAATGATAATCGTTTTGATTATTTTGGTGTTTTTTCAATCATCATTCACTAGTTTTGTGTAATTAATTAATATTAAGTATATATAATATTTTAAGAAGAAAAATTAAGTTTGAATAAGAATATTATAATCTATTTTAACCATTAAAATGGATTTATGACTAGCCTTGAAATGGTAATTAGAAAAATAAAGAATCATCATCCATGAAGGTGGTGAGTCGACACATCACGGATGACGTTATTATTTTTAGAACAAAAAGGGGAAGAGAAAATAATTGATGGTGGATATACCATTATAATAATAAAATTCTAGTATATATAATATACTATAGTTATCATGAATGTTTGGGAAGAGGAGTTAAGAAAATGATAAGTAAAGAAATGAAATTGAAAAAAAAATTAAAATAACGAAAGGGGATTTACCTCTATATTATCTACCTTGAGAACCAACTTAAGGAACATTGAAATGATATTTTGGTGATACCAGAAAGACCAGAACGTGGGGGATAGGTCTGTTAAATTAAATGGGTAATATATAACCAATAATCAAGGCTTTTGAGGTGTGAGGATAAGGGTGGTGAGGAGTGGTAATTATAGTGGAGGAGAGGGGTGTTTTTGAATATTTTATTCATTTGTTTATTATTCTAGCTCAAGACTATGAATAGTTAGAGAATTATCACTAAATATATTAAAATAATTAAGGATGTTTTTATATTATGGGATTTCATCATCCATAAATCATCTAGGACTCAATAATTCACATATTTATTAAATACCGTAAATTATCGTATTTCAATATTCACCAAAAATTCAACTATTTTAGAAAAATTCTAGAAATTCACCCTATCAATTTTTCAATATGTATAATTAAAAACTAAATTCCATTTTTTGAAAATAAATTTCTAAATGTGGGAAATTTAATTTTTTAATAAAATCATCATTTACTCAAAAATACATATTTTAATATCATAACTATTTTTATGAAACTTTGAAAATTATTTAAGGTCTCCTAAAATTATCTTATAATAATAATAAAAAATATTAATTTATGAATATATTTTATGAGAAGAAATTTCCTTTTAAATATTTGTATTAATTATAAAATTTTAAATAGACATTTATGTTTAACAAAAATACAAACACATAATTTATCATATTTAAAAAAAATTATTTACATATTACATGATATAAATATACAATATTTTCATGAATAAGATAACTAAATTTTATTTCTAATTTCATAGGTGAATTTACAGTTCTATTGGTCATATTACTATTCAAAATGGTCACATTACTATTGAAATGGTCATATTTAATAGTATATTACAGTTTTAAACATGGTGTTTCATGAATCATAAACTATAGAAGATGCCAAATTTTAAATGTTACATATCATAAATTCTTGGTGTGTTTCATCCATCTTTGTCAACCTCAATGAATCTACTAAATATAGTTCTACCATCATACATCAACACTTTTCCTTAAATCATTAGAAGATCAACAGTACAATCATCGTATGTACATGCTTCTTTATAATCAACAAGAAACATCTCAACCTTATTTTATATCATGGGAGTAGATCACTATAAGAATTTATAATAGAAGAAACATTAAGATATATAATATATAAGACTTCAAGATGTATCTCATGCCTTCAACTACTTTAAGAATTATGATCTTCATCCATCACAAAACACATATTAGTAGTAAATTTAATAATTAAAATCAAATAAAATCATAAAAACTTCATCGGGTACTTCAGAGATTAATTATAGCTATAGGATGCAATTTTGATATAATGATTCTTTTATGGTTTAAAAATACTCTATCATAATAATGCACAATAAAGTTTTAAATTCATCTCGAAGGTCAACAAACCTATTGACTCACAATTGGGGGTGAAAAGCATAAAATAATAAATATCGGTCAGAGATGAACTTGGAATGAAAGTATAAATTATTCCACATCGGTTGGGGAAAATAATTTTCCAATCAAAATGTGACCATTAAAAATTTATTGGTCTTGAAACAAAATCATTTGTCCAAATTTTTTTGGAAACTATAAAACTTTTTACATAAAAACTTTCACAACCCACCTCCTCGGGCCATGAACCTTATCATCTGACCCCTTGGGTCTCTTGTAATACCTCGGTTGCCTTCCTAGCACACGATAGGCTATTACTCACTAGGGTTGCTTATCAGACTAATAACTATCCCCACAGGCCAACACATGTTCTTTTAGTTTGGTTTGTCCTCACTCACAAACACCCTAGGAAACATCCTAGAAGATCACCCATCCTGAGTAATACTCCAGTCCAATCATGGTTAACTGTGGATTTCTAATCAGGTAGGCTCCCGAAAAGAAAGGTGCACCTTTTTGACAAGGGTAGTAACATTTAGCCTTTTAAGTCTCACTTTTTCAGGGGTGTTACATTGGAACCACCTACCTCGAGTGTCGAAGACTTCCAAACCTTGGTGCGGAACTCCAATCGCGTGCAATTCGCACCACATAAATCTTAAATTAAACCCTAAAACATGAATTGAAAACAAATAAAATCACAATCGAAAGCTAAAACTAACACCATAAATGATGGAAACACCATAACCACAACCAATCATGACCTAAACCCTAGAAAGAATAAGGAATGGATTACCCGGGTGGTCCGTACTTGCGGTGAAGGGGGTGGAAGGCCACTGCAATGGTTCGGGAGGTCGATCGATTCATATCTGACGGCTGGATGAGGCTTAAAAGAGGCTAACAGAGGTGTGATGTGATGGGAGAAGGGGGTAAGGGGTAGATCTTCAACTCCAAGGGAAAATGAAAAAAAACAATAGATAAATAAAAACAAACAAAATAAAAGAAAGGAAAGGATAATAAAGAAAATAGTAATAATATAAATAATAAACTAAAACAAAAATAATAATAATAATAATAATACTACTAATGATAATAATAATAATAATAGATAAAATAACTCAATCATCATCACTAATAATAATAATAATATTATTATTATTATTATTATTAATTATAATAACTTTACATGATATTAATAAACATAATAACTTAACAAATTTTAATAAAAAGTTGATAATAATAGCTTAATAATAATAAACATTATATTAATAAACACGGTGGTTATAATAATAATAATAATAATTGCAATAATTAATAAAAGAAGATACCCCTTTTTTATCATTAAAATAATTCTTTAAACATCATTTGATTATTATTGTTATTATTTTAAAGAGTCAGGCAACCACGGGGTCACCCTGCGTGGCCCATAAAAATTTTAAAAAAAATGATGATGATGATGATGATAATAATAATAAACATAATAAAATAATCTTCCTTAACACCACTTTTAATTTCAATATTTTATTGATCATTATACTTAATTAATTCATTAATTAGATGTGTATCGGGCAGGTCGCATGGAAACCAAACTAAGGCCTTCATGCGGCTTCGTTCGCTGTGCGCTAGATAAAATAAAGGCCAATACACACATTTTTAAATAAGAACACCAAATTTTATGTCTGGCTTAAACTCAGACTACCTGACGTAGAGAAAATTAATGAAATAAATAAATTTTGAAATGGCGGGTGTGACAATTAATGTAACACCCCTGGAAAAGTGAGACGTAAATGGATAAATGTTACTACCCATGAAACAAGGTGAACCTTTCCTTTTGGGAGCCTACCTGATTAGAACTCCATAGTTATGCATGCTTGGCCTCGAGTAGTAATCAGGATGGGTGACCTTCTGGAAAGTTTCCCAGGGTGTGTGTGAGTGAGGACAAAACACACTAAAAGAACATGTGTTGGCCTATGGGGATAGTCATTAGTCTGATAAGCGACCCTAGTGAGTAATATCCTATGGTGTGCTAGGAAGGCAACCATGGTATTATAGGAGACCCATGGGGTCAGATGATTAGGTTCATGGACCAAGGAGGCGGGTCATGAAAAAATGGTATCAGAGGGCATGTTTTCTCTATTGGGTTATGTTCTTTTGGAATAGAGTCATGGTATACTGGATTTAAGGTTGTCGGGACTCGACTTCTTGGATACGAGTAATGCGCATGGCCAGCACACCTCGTGGTGGGACTCGAGTTACCAATGTAAGTTGAGGTTTGTTTAAATCTTTGGTCTGTGTGGTTAATCTGGTCTTGAGGAAATGAAAAGAGAGTAGGGTCAATGGTCCCCGTGAGCTTGTAGGGTTTGGAAAGGCATGTGGAGCTGGGGACGCTGTCCCAGAATACCCTCTGTGGTGGTGGCATGACTGGCATATGGTCTCCAACCATATGTTCCAGTCACCTGCTTACACTAGTTTTCTCTTGAATCATCCCCAGTCTATTTGTTTTGGACTTATGGAAATCTAGTTTTTAATTAAAAATGATTTTCTCTTGAACAATGTTTTGAATTGAAGCACTTCAAGAAGGGAATAATGTATGAGTTTTGAAAGGTGGGGGTTAAATTTTTTGGTTTTGAAGAAAATGGAAATATTTGGTTTTGATCATTGGTGTTCTCATGGGAAACCATAGGCATGAGTGTATATGTAAAGGGAAAGGGTCAATGGCATGAGCGGAAGAATTCCTGGATGGATATGAGGTGGGTACCGGTGTGGCACTAAAACATGCATCTGTGAGGACCATGTGACACCATTGGTATTTGCGCAACCAATTAGCTTTAATTATTTTCAAAAAAAATTGTTAAATGAGAATTTGGTGTGTTAATAAACGGTGTTTGTGTGGTGTGTCCTTCTATTTTGGAAATGTTGGATGTGAGGCATTTTTAGCCAAGGATCCCTTCTGACTGATTTGTGTCCTGAGTTTGAATTCTTATTTGTAAGTTGGTATGCAAGCATGTAGTTAGTGAATTATTTTTAAAAGTACATCAGGGATCCCTTGTATTTGTTTCCCCTACACGTTTGGTGTTCTCTTGTGGTATGTCTTGACCATTGGAATAGTTTGGTTGGGTCCATGGTTTTTTTACTTGACTAGTGTATGCCCCCCCCCATAAAGCGTTGACATGTGATTGAAGTCTGGCCACAGGAAATTTGTCATTGGCGACCCTCCAGTTGATCAGAGGAATCTCTTCTTGAATCCTATAATTGAACCAACCTCCCCTTTTTATAACTAAGTAGATCCTCTCATATTGGGATGACAGATACGAGGGGAGTTGAGGGGAGTCTTGGTCTTTTGAGTGTTTGACTCGTCGGGTATGAAGTTTGACACTGTCGTGTTTGAAGGTTCCCCCTAGAAATGACAAAAGGAAATCCAGTGGGGAAGGGTGAAGTCAGTTCAGATTTTCAGTGTTGACAAGTTTCTTGAAGGGCTTTGTGGTAATTTCATCGGCTGCAAGGGTCATGTTTGGTGTTTTCTTGTAGTGTGAGTTCTCTTTTATAGTCAAGGGTGAAGTTTGACTATATTAATATTAATTTTCTGTTTGGAAATGGTGAAGGAGATTCCAGTGAGGAAATATAGAAGCAGCCTAGAGTGGTCGGTGCGGGCCACTATTCTAAATGACCATTAATCCTTCATTGGTTTCGTTTGAGGGTCTATGTTAGGCCACTAGTGTGGTAGACCCAGTCACATGGGGATGCTACGGTTGATTGCAGGAATCACATGTTTTTTAAGACACATTTTGAAGTCATTCTCTATATAATGTTCCTCTCAACAGTAATAGTCATGTTCAGTGAATATTTTCTGTGTTTTATTCTCATTCATTGTGGAAAAGGATGATGCGCATGCACTATTTCAGCTCTTGTGTTGGTGAATGTTCCATGTATGATCATTGATATGTTGTAATGTGTTGTTTTTGCTGGTGTTGTCTCAGTTGCAGTGTGGTTGCGCGTGACACCAAAAGGAGAAGCTTCGTTCGGGAGTCTTCAATACCTGAATGCGAGGAAGAATATGCTTCAAACATCAGGGCTCTAGCCATAGGCCTCAGAGTGAAGTTGGCGCATGGTCAGGAACCCTGAGAGTGTTTGAGACCCCAACTTTATTTCTGTCACCAGTATTGAAGGTGAAGGTGGTTAAAATTGTTTTCAATGGTTTTTCCATTCCAAATGACTCATTTGGGAGCATGAGGTTTCCTATAGCTATAAGGAAGCGTGGTCTTTTCGTACCATAAAGTCCTATGGGTTAAATCCCACCAGGTGTAATCACTATCTGTGGTCCTTATGGGTTCTGGAAGGTAAATCGGTATCAGATTTGAATAGAGCTCATCCAGGGACGTAGTGATGTTGGTTGGTCTTAGGTCATGGTTTTGACGCCCGGTGGTCTGGCCCCTCCCTCCCCGCCCCATGTGGTGGGGTGTTTGGTCACCTTCTGGAAGTTTTCAATGTTTTGAATCCTCTTTCAGTTCTAATGGCGGGGATACCCACATTGGGTCTCGCACGAATGTCTCTGGAATGAATCGATGTTGGACTTTCCTTTAATGGTGGGGAGCCCGCTCGGAACTCCCTGTGTCGGTTTTCTAGCCTGTCTTGGGTGTTGGTAGGTTCTTAATGGTGGGGACCCCTCAGGCTTCCCCATGTTGACCTTTTACTTCTGGTTCTAAAGATGGCTTGGTGATGAGTTATTAGAGTGTTCCTTGGACATGGTTTGGCCTTGTTTGTTCATTCTAGCTAAATGGTATGGGTTTCATTTAATAGTGTATGAGTTGTTTCGGTTTGTGAAGTTGGTTCTCGTGAGCACGAGAGTCCCTATCCTTGATCAATCAACTGGAGGTGTTCTAGCTCTTTGGGGCAGGCAACACATATCAGAATGACTTTTTACGCGTTTCTTGAGGTTGTCATTTGAATCACGTTCTCTACGCATGATGCATTGGCCTCTTCTCAATTATTCTTTGTATGGATTTTTTTATCCTTAATGGGGTATCGATTACTACTTTGGGGTTTATCATTTTTGTGGCTTTCCAGGGACATAAAGCACTATTGTGGGGAGAATTGTCACACCCACCATTTCAAAATTTATTTATTTCATTAATTTTCTCTGCATCGGGAAGTGTAAGTTTTATCCTGACTTGAAATTATGTGTTATTATTAAAAAATACGTGTATTGGCCTTTATTGCATCTATATCACCATGACCTAAGTAGTGCGGTGGCCTCAGTTGGGTCGACGTGCAACCAGCCCGATGCAAGGATAATTAATTTATTAATTAAGTGTAATTATCAATAAAAGATTGAAATTATAAGTGGTGTTAAGGAAGAGAATTTTATTGTGTTTATTATTATCATCAACACCATCATTCTTTTTAAAATTTGTATGGGCCGCACAGGGTGACCCCGTGGTTTCCCAATTCTTTAAAAAAATAACAATCAAAAGATGTTTAATGAATTATTTTAATGATAAAAAACGGGGTATCTTATGTTATTAATTATTACAATTATTATTATTATTATTATAACCACTGTGTTTATTAATATAATGTTTATTTTTATTAAGATATTATTATCAACTTTTTATTAAATTTTGTTAAGTTATTATGTTTATTAATGTCATGTAAAATTACTACAATTAATAATATGATTATTATTATTATTATTATTATTATTATTAGTGATGATGATTGAGTTATTTTAACTATTATTATTATTATTATCATCATCATCATCATTATTATTATTATTATTATTTTAGTTTATTATTTATATTATTACTATTTTCTTTATTATCTTTTCCTTAATTTTATTTTGTTTCTTTTTATTTATCTATTGTTTTTTTTTCATTTTCCATTAGGGTTGAGGATCTCCCCCCCCCCCTACCCCCTTCTCGCATCGCGGCACCCCCCCTTCCCTTCCCTAACCTGTCGCACCCCCCCCCCAGGTACTCACCCCTTCGGTGCACCCTCCTTCTTCCATTTCGAAATCCCGCCGGAACCCCCCTGCACTCCCTTGCGGTCATCAGTCACCACACTCTCTGATCTGCCGCCACCCTCTTTCTCTTCCCAGCTCGCACAACTATCACGTGCCTCACTCCCTTGACCATCCTCAACCCTCCTCCCTTTACAGAATCCTCCCAGCCAACCTTGTCTGATTCGTGCCATTGGCTCCCAGCGCACCACGCCCCTCTCTTTCGTCCGGACGATGCACCTCCATCCCGATCGGTCGGCCAACTCGCGCCGCACCCCATGGAAAATGGATACCACCGAGCCATGCCACCTCTTCCTTCTGGCTAGTTTTCCAGCATGGTACACCTCTGTTGGCCTCTTTTAAGCGTAGGCTAGCCCTCGGATATGCACCTCCCGACCTCTCGAACCATTGCAGCATACTTCCACCCCCTTCGCTGCAAGTGCGGACCACCCAGGTAATCCTTTCCTTCTTCTTTCTAGGGTTTAGGTCATGCCCAGTTGTGGTTTTGGGGTTTCTGGAATTTAGGGTGTTAGTTTTAGATTTCAATTTTGATTTTATTTGTTTTTAATTCATGTTTTAGGGTTTAATTTAAGATTTATGTGGTGGGAATTGCATGCTATTGGAGTTCCGCACCAAGGTTTGGAAGTCTTCAACACTCGAGGTAGGTGGTTCCACATCCAGGTTATTATTTGATTAATTAATTTGCAATTCTTAATTTCATTGTCATATTATTCAATTAATTTTTGTTCTGTGAAGTTGGTTTTATTTGAGGTTTGATTGAATTTGAAATTTTTTAGTAGGTTTTTTATATTAGGAGTGTGTTTTATGATCAGAACATTGTTAGTGACTTTTGAATTGTGTGGTTATCTTATTAAGTTGTGCAAGTGGTGCGAATTGTATTTCTTACATGACGTCGGGTGTGTTTAGGCGTAAAAGAGGGGTTTGTGTGGGTTTTGTGGTTAACTTAAAGTGATTTATTTTAAATTTTTTAATAATTTTTTACTTTTTGATTGTTTATTATTTTTTTTTAAATTGTGCAGTGTGTGAGTTAGGGAGTGAGGATGACGCGATTTATATTTTGGCATGTGTCAGAATATGTTTTATTTTAGAAAGTGGTTTTGAATGACTTTTTCCCTTTAAGAGTTTTGAAACATTTTGAAAACTATTTAATAAATTCTCTTAAGGGGTTTACTTAGTTATCAAAGTGTTTTGTTAAAATATGCATCTAGTTTAATTTAATGTGTAAGTAGTTCAGATTAAGTTTTAAAAATATTTTTGTGTGCGTATGGTTTTAAAAGTGGGTTTGGGTGTGAAAATTGTGATTTGGTGTGTGTAAGTACCCTGTTTGGAATTTATGTATTATTGTGACATCTCACATGGACTTAAAACTTGCTTGAGCACAAATCGGGAAGCCCGGGTAGCTAGGAGGGCGGACAAGACTAGTGAGCTAGTGTTCCGGAGGTGACTTGACCTGGTTTCACTGGCAGGACTGACGATTACAACACTAACTAAACATATGCTTCTCTGAGGGTTGTGGCCTTCTATGCCACGTTTTCTGAGGTTCATGGCCTTCTAAGACACATTTTTTGAAGGTCATGTCCTTCTAATCCATGTTTCACCAAGACACAAAGATCTAGGGACCCAAGATAGCTAACACCCATGTGGACTCTCCCATGTTAGTGCTCATTGGTTACTTTATGCTCGTCATTGTGACACTTTAGTTTTTTTTTAAGTAAGGGTGTGGGTGTTTTAATTTATGTTGTTCCGTTTTAAACTGTTTTCCTAAATCCCATTTTCTTTAAAAATATTCCAGCATTTAGTTCTTTTCATTAATTAAAATTGAAAATGTATTTTGAATTTAATAATTTTGCGTGGAACCTTTTTATTGGGTGACATCCTACGGGGCTCTTAGATCACACCCTACATACACCTTCAGGTGTATGTAGACCATGTTCTCTGGGTACTCCAGGTTGAGGCATCGTGCTCTATGATGGTGGTTCAGTTTGTGGAGATTCTTCTCATACAGGTCAGTATTTGTAGCTTGTGTTCGTCACACCTCTCTTGTTGATTGGAGGTTTGAGTCAGAGTTTTAGATACTTTTGTTGTCTTTACATTTTGGATGTTGGATCAAGTTGTTAACCTTTAAATTAGATTTTTTTTAAGGGTCTGTTTGGTTTTCGGTTTCCAATTTTAGTTTATATATCTTGTTGGTTGTTTTTGTTTACTATTTTAGGTAAATCGTTCCCAGTTATTTTTTTGATACCCAGGCACTTGTTCCAGCCCATGGGAATCTGAAACGCCCTTCATTCCATGTCTCGGACTGGGTCGGGCACCGGGTTGGATGGAGACTTGGCCTGGTTCCTGACAAAACCAATTTTATTCACTATACAAAAATATTTATAAACAATTTAAAAACTTTTATAGTGTGTAATTGATATTTTTATTATATTGAAAAACATATACACATTAAAGTGAAAAAAAATGAAAAGTTAAATTGAAGTGTAATGTTATGAAATTTAAGGAATGATAATAAAACATTAAGAGAGATAAATAGATAATGTTATAATATGATATGAACAAATATGGGGGAAAAGTGAGGAAGATATGGATTGATTTAGAGATAATAGAATGATTCCAGGTTTCGATTAGGTATGTCTCTTCTATATTTAGTGGTGTGTTATATATATTAGAATTAAATTTGGTAGAATTTAAGTTGGTTACAAAAACATATGTCTTCTCATGGAAGTAATTCAACCAATTTCCCTTACCTATGCTTGTCCTTTCGGTAGAACGATCTCAGACATGTACTACAATAAATGTTTAAGAATTAGTTTTAACAAAAGGACATTACCATTGATATTAAATATGCCCAAGATTGAGATAAAATAAATAATTAATGAGTAATATAATATAGACTTCAATAAATACATTTCACATGATATTTTGTTTAGGGGATACATTGTCTTTGTCTTATAAAATTTTAAATTATCTTGAATTATGCCCTGATAATTAAATTGTAGACACATTTTACCTCATAGTATATTATATTGGATCAAAATAAGTTCCTTTTAATTAACCTCTAACACTTTAATGATTTCTGATTCCTCCATATCATTAAGTTATTTTCAAATAATTATTGTGTATAATTGATCATTAATGTGAAATGCATACTTCAATTGTTCTGGAAGAGGTTTTAGTTTTGGTGTTGTATTGTTTTATGAAAAAACAATATGAGATAATAATATAGGATTATATTTGATTTAAATTCGTTTTTCAGTATATTCCAGTGTAAAGAAACAAATATCATAGGTAATTTGGGAATAAACTGATTTTTTAAAATATTTTAGCTTAATAGTGTTCAAAAAATGAAATTTGGAATCAACTTCATAATTAATATCATTTGTAATTCTTGTGTTTATTTAACACACTTCACTATCATTGGAACAAGACATGAATATTTGTCCAATATTAACCTAACTACAAAGAAAAATTCTAAAAGCATGGATAGATAAGGTCTAATTATTATTAAAAGGGGATTTCATATATTTGAAAATTAAAAGTGTTATTTTATTTTAATTTATTATTTTTTATGAATTTTTTGTATTTACATTTTCAAAAAATACAAAAAATGAATATTTATATCACTATCCCTAGACACAGTTCCATTTGAATCATAAAGAATTTTTTTCAATTCACTATAAATGGTTTAGTTGACTACTATAATGTGTATAGAAATTTTTGGGTTGAATCATATGTGATGGTCTTAATGGTTTGGAACAAATTAATTTCTTTTCTCTATAAATAGGTGTGGTTTTCTGAAAAATATTATATGAATCAATTAGAGTAAGATAATTATTTAAACTCTTTTTTATGGATTAGGATTAATTAAATATTGGTAATTTAATGTCTTGAAATATCCTTGAGCATTATAAATTATTTCATAAAATTATCAATATTTTGAAAATATTATTTAGATCAGAATCTCATATTTATACTTTAATTAAAATTTCAAGTAGGTTGTGAATAATATTCTAATTTCAATCATACAAGTTTTATTAATCCAAGAACAATTGTTTAAGTTGTTCCAATAACCCATGGAATCCACATAAGTAACTTTATATGTTACTAACCCATGAAATATCTAATTAAGTTATAAAATGTTTATTTTATTAAACATAAAAAATGTAAAGAGCTCAATCACCTTTAAATCCAAAAATTAAGACATACCCCAACGGTTGGTTTACTGAACCATTAGAATGATAAATATATTTGGTTGGGTTGGTTTTTATGAGAAATTAAAAAAAATTATAAAAAATAAGAATTATGGAAGCTAAATTAATGATCATGAACAAATAGAAAATTGGACATTTGTGCAAAGAAATTAATAACGGAAAGAGGAAAGTGGTTGTAATATAATTATAATTAATTTTAGAATATTTAAACTTCAAATGAAAAACATGATGATAATAAGAGTATATAATTTAACTTTATTTATTTCTTAAATAAAATTACAATACAAACACTTCTGCGATTATAATGGAAAAATTAATGATACATTGAAGAATAAATGTATATGAGAGGTTTATCTTGTTAAAATAAATAGTATTAAAGGTACTTTTAGATCTTTATCATTTTTTTTCATATTAATTTTTCTCCAAATATTTTGAAATTCCAACCCCATGTAAATAGAAGAGGTGCATTTATTTTTAGCCAAAGGTACTGGAGTATTCCCCTCCAAAATGATCATCCTAGTTTGCATGCCCAATTGATAATCAAGAAATTATTTTCTCAAAATAAATTATTCAAAAAGTTTATATATATAGATGTTGATGGTGCACCTACAATATTTCATGGAAATTTTACTTTTATATCAAAATATAAATACATTTTAGAAAATCATTTTTGGATGTCCTTGATTATCGATAATTTTTAAATGTCCCTAATGTGATTCCATTCATGGATATGAAAATTTATAAATAAATTCCATATAAAGTTGAATAACTTATTCTAATGGACTTATACTTTAACTATATAAAATTAAAGATAATTTCAATATATTGATTTGTATATGAAATCAAATTATATTGATAGAATATTTTGGAATTATTATGTGATCCAAGTGGACCTTCAAATGGAAAATATATCCAATGATCCAATTTAATTAATTATATGAATATCAATTAATAATCCAAAAAATAGAAATCATATAACTTGGATTAGTAACATAAAATTTATAATAAAAATACATATCTACTTTAAAAAGTGAAAAATTAAATAAATGCTCTAAAAATTTCATTAATTTTAAAATATGAACAATACTTTATAAATATGAAATGTTTATTCACAGATCTATATATGAAGCTATTTTAAAATCATGAAAAATATATAACATCAATGATGAATCATTTTTGGGATGAATATGGGTTAGGATATGATAGGGCACATGAATGTTATTTGAGTTCACATGAGGACTACTGTATATATAAATACTATATGGATCCAAGGAGAATACAATTAGAGTGTGTTATTAGAGATAATTTATTTTTATTATTTTTCCCCAGAATTTATAATATATCTTTGTGAATGGAATAAAGTTATCACCATGATTTACTATATCATTTTAAGTTTTAGTGTGAGTTAGAGAGGTATTGTATCAGTTGAAACTACATTAATAATTAGAAATGGTTAATGACATGCTCCATGTATCTTGGATTTGAAACTATAATCATTTTCCTCCATATGTGAATGAGTTTTATTATGTGGATATCGAGGATGATAAAACCTTTATAGAGTATTAAGTGTAATGTAATGATCACATATATATGGTTATACATGAGTGATTTATTCCCTTAGTGAACGTTTTTGTTGTATAGTTGGGTAGTGTAAAAACATGGGCATGTGAATCACAGTTGCAAGATAAAATCTTAAATTGTTTTGTATTGTTCTTTGTTTTGTTTTCATATGTAATTTTATTGAAATGTTGAAAATTAAATAAATGGTTTGATGATGTTATTTCTCCCCTTTTATTATTAGGTTTACAACATTTCTTGAAATAAAAAATTTAATGGTTTGGGTAATATAGAGACTCAAAAAAATGAACTTTTGGAGTTTTTGAATATTTTTTTAAAAAATAACATGGATAAAATATTAATTTTTTTAGTATTAGGATAAAATTATAGGTTCTCTATTTAACTAAAGGTGTGATGTTTATCCTCAGGTAATAATCTCATAATTTAATGTGTTAATTTTTCTATCAATGTTAGTTGGTGGGAGAATTTAATAATTATTTATTTTATTATGTAAATTATTATAGAATATTTTTATAAAATACGTAATTTTTCATTGAGAAATTTTTAGAAAAGATCAAGTGGAATTAATAGAGAGATAGGATATGGATATTTATATTGATAGCATTCTAAGTTAGAGAAATTTAAAAGGGGGTTTTAATGGGAGTAATTGAATATAAAATTCAATGAAAGTATTAAAGAGAATTTATAATAGGAAAATGGATTTATTGGGGAAGAAATTCATCGTTTTCTTTTATAAATATTTCCCACTCTATTCTTTTATCTAAGAGGATCATGGGAGAAAGGTGTAGCATGATTATTGAATAAAGTGGATAAAGGTGAAAGGATTGTAAAAAAAATATCTGATGATGATTGTCTATGGATTTAGAATTTATGTTCATCATGGAATTGTGGTAAGTGACTACTAGTTCTCATCACTATTATAATCCTTAGTAATGTACTAAGCATATTAATTTATGTGTTTTACAGATAAATAAAAATAATATAGAAGAATTAATATATAGTAAATTAAAATCGGAGTTATGGATATGAAATTATTGGAATTAATATTCAAGATGAATAATTGATTTGTGATAGGTTTTTATTTTCTATATTATTGTTATTGAAATTATCGAATGGTGGAAATGAAGATATATTTGTGAATAATAAAATATAATTTTCTGATAATACAAATTGATTTGATAGTGATGGAAGTATATGGAAATAATAAATATTAGGAATGATTGATATGAACAAGAAAATATCAAAGTGATATTAAATTATTATTTACTATATACTTGGGAATTTTTTGATAAATTTCTTGTGGTGGAAAATTTTGTGAAAATAATTATTTATGAATATTTATGGGATATTTTTTAAATCCCCATATTGAGTTTTTATATATGAATGATGAAATAATATATAAAGTATATAAGGTAAATCGATGCAATATAGAAACATCGGCATGGGCTTTGCCAATTCGGTATAGGGGTCAAACCAAATACTTAGAAATTATGTAAATGTTTTAAGTGTTGTTTGGAATGAAATAGTATTTTTTATATAGTATTCATTCCATTACGCATGGTGTCATACTGTATTAAATAGGTGGATGACTTTTAGGAAATGAGTTACATTGGATGGGGTGAATTTTACATAGTTCATCAGCCAGATTCTTGTGTGGAGAGTAAGTTATAGAATGTGTCAACAGAAATGATGACATTAAAATCTATTATAAACCTCTAGATAACCTGTCTAGTGTGAATAAATAGTGGTATAGATGTGAAATTATGTAACCATGTGTTTTTCTTTATTTATAGGGGCCTTTTAATATACGTTTGTTGTGTGATGAGTTTTTGTAGTTGTGTATTCCCATGATATATGGAATACTAGTGTTAAATTACACCCCAGGATCTGAATTGTTGTATACCTAGGTGAGAGAAAATTAAATCTTTTTGGTGGAATTTGTGGGATAACATGCAACATCCCAACCTATAATGACCATTATACCTAGGAAACATGCCTCAAGAAGACAAGTGTGCTCCTCGATGACTAGAGACTAACGACTAGGGTCGAGGCTTAAAGTTATTTCTTTGGGGGGTTATTTACCCTATAATGCTTTATTACAAGAAAACCCAAAATAAACTATATAATAATTTTAAGTAGTGGAATCCAATAATAACATTATCAATAAAGTCAAAAAAATATCCCACAAATTCCCATTTGAGTTATAAATCCAAACATGAATTTAAAATAAAACCCAAGTACAAATATTAAACAATACAACAAAAATTATTAACGAAATGAAGTAATGATAACTCCTATAAATGACTCACAATGAATAAATAAAATACACCAAGATGTCTATAGACCTCATCCCTTAGCTACTAATGCCTCTTTTATTTACTTGAAACATCATTAATCTAATTTTTATGAAGACAAGGTGTGTACATACTGGGAGTGAGAATAAATCCTTAATAGAAACCACCATAACTCAAGGTATCCCTTGGAGTTTAACATGATCATATATAAAACGTTTAATGCTTTTAAATGATTTTACAATATCATTGTCAACATGAATTTAAAGTATTATGTGGAAACCCAGTCAATTAGACAATCTTATACATTCTTTGGACAATGCTAGTAAGATCGACAATGCCTTGCATGAAACAAAATATCTAAACACATGGAACATATCAAACATATGTCAAACACAAGTAATATAATCTATTCCCAAGCTTAACATGAATCATATATTAGTATCACATATCATAGAATAACCAAATGATCCTTGCAAGTAACTAAATTCAATGTATATTTCACAACAAAAGAATAATTTCAAAACATTCCAAACATAACTATATTTTTATAACAACATTCCATAAATCATACCATAATTAATAAACATAAATAGATTCACTTTTCAAAAACACATGAAAGTGACCCTAATACTGAACACTCACTTCTACTTTGATACATAATTTATAAGAATATTTTACAGGAAACCCTAATTCATGCCACTTAAGATATTTTATCTATCAAGACATTATTAAGAAATCATTTACCACTACTGGAAGGCTCACAATAAATGGACGTGACCTTTATCAGTGTAAGATAAATGCACTGATAAAGGATGTCCTTTATGAGTGATTTTATTTAGCACTAATAAGGGTTGCTCTAAGTGGTTTCTTCCCACATCAGAGTTTCTATTTAGTTGGGAAGAGCTTTAAAAGCTTGGGTGTTCTACCTAGACAGCAAGTCATGGTTGCGGGGGGTCGACACTTGTATACAATATAATGCACATGGGCCTTACGGCTTGACCCCTACAGGTGATGGCCCACTTACCCAAAGGGCATATCCGCCCCATATACACCAGGCCTCACACATACGGGCCTATATAAAGCCCACCAACCCAGCCTCCCCAATTTTTTATATACTTTAATAAAAAAACAAGATATATAAATATAAAAAATATGAAACACTGAAATAAAAATTAAAAATGAATTAATTACAAATTTATAAAAAAAATTATTAATGAATTAATTTTTAATAAAAATTAATATATATATATATATATATATATATATTATAAATAGTAATAAATAGTTCATATTAAATATAAATGTATAAAATGACTAAAATGCATTAATTAAACAAATAAAAATTAAAAATGAATAAATTTCAAAAATATTAAAAAATTTATTAATGAAACAATTGTTAATAAAGATGAATAAATTTAATATATATATATATATATATATTAATTATCAATAGTAATAAAAGGTATATATTCAATTTAAATATATAAAATGAATAAAATTTAATAAGAAAAAAAATAAAAAATATTAAACATTAAATTACAAAAATATTAAAAAAATATTAATAAAACAATTATCAATAAAAATGAATAAATTTAATATATATATATATATTAAAAATAGTATATATATTAAATATAAATATAAAAACATGAATAAAATATAATAATTAAACAAATAAAAAATAAAAGTGAATAAATTACAAAAATATAAAAAAAATTAATGATGCAATAATTAATAAAAATGAATAAATTTAATACACACGCACACTATTTATTTCATTTAAATTTAATATATATATAAATATATTAAGTTTTTTGGTTTAATATTCTATTTATTTTATTCATTTTTTATATTTATACATAATTAAATTATTATTTCATGTATAGAAATACATATTGATATATATATACACACATAATTTATTTATTTTTAATTGATATATATATATATATTAGATTTCTTTTTAATTTTATTTTTTTAATATTTATTCAAATTTATTCATTTTTAATATTTATTTATTAACATTTAATATGTTTCCAATCGGTAAATTGTATTCATTTTTTATATTTTTATTCAATCTATAGTATTTATTACTTTTTAATATTTTTTTTATTTATTCATTTTTAATATTATTTATTCATTAATAATCTTGATTTTTTTTAATATTTTTGTAATTTATTCATTTTCAATTTTTCATTATCGAATATTTTTTAGATTTATCCATTTTTAATATTTATTTTTACATGTTTATTAATTAGAATATATTGTTTTTATAGAGTTGTAATATATATGTGTGTGTGTTTGTTCATTTTCATTTTAACATACATTCATTTTTAATTTTTTTAAAAATCTATATAATTAAAAGCACTTATTCATTTTTTGTAATATTTTTGTAATCTACAGATTTTTTAATTATAAAATTACACACTATTTAACATTCATTAATTTATTATCATTTAGTAATATTTATTCAAAAATAAACCTACTTATTTTTTTACTTTTCCTTATAGTTTATTCATTTTAATTATTTATTCATTTACAATTTTTTGTAATTTCTTTATTTTTAATATTAATATATACATAGTTATTCATTGACATTTATGGTTTTCTATATGGTTATATTTTAAGTATTTAATATGTATTTATTTCATTTTATAATATATACTCATTTTTTATTTCATTATTAATTTATATAATTAATAAAACTCATTCTTTTTTTAGAAAAAATTAAAGTATATTCATTTTTAATTATTTGTTTTCACTCCTTTATATATTCAAGCATTTAATATTATCCATTCATTAAAAATGTTAATAAAGTTTTACCTTTTAAATCATATATGCATTTTTAATATATATTTGTTTAATATTTTAATGTATTTTATATTGTTTTTATCAATGATATCCAAATATAATTGATAAAGATAGGTTTTTTGGTGTTAATATATATCCTTATTTTTTAAAAAATTGTATAATTAATAAAACATACTAATTATTTATACATTTTTAATGTTTATTCATTTTTACTTATTCAATTTCTCTCATTTTTGAAAAACAATATATATAATTTTAAATAAATAATTATATATTTATATAAATTGTAAAATATAGTAAATATATTTAAATAATAAATATCTTTATATCTTTATATATTTATAAATAAACATATATATATATATAATTATATGAATATATTTATAATTTTATATATATTTATAATTATATTAAAATATTTATAAATATATTTATGAATATATTTATGAATGTATTTATGTATAATTATAATTATACATATATATCTATAATTATATTTATAAGTAAATATTTACAATTCTTTTAATATATTTTGAATTTTTTAAATAATTAATTATTTATAATTTTATATATTTATATTTATTTATGAATACATATTTACAATTATTTAAATATATTTATAAATATAAATTTATTTATATATAATTTTATACTTTTATATTTAATTATTATTATAGAAATTTAAATATTTTAATTGTATTAATTATATTGTTACAAATTAAGTATATAGGACTTTATCATAGCTAAAAAAGCACAGATAAATATTATATTTGTCAGTGCTAAAATTTTAACATGGATAAAATGTATCTTTATCAGTGTTAAAAAGAACTAGTAAAAATAGGTTTTGTCTGTGATTTTTATTTTATCCATGATGAAAACTCTTTTTATTATGACTTTTCAGAAAGTATGGTTAGAACCTTTATGATATTTTAAATATAACCCTAACAAGGTTACCCATCTCTCGTGCTTGTCAAGCTCTCGTAAAACTAATGATTTTTCACTGCTTCCTATCAAACATCATGGACGAACTGTTGCTTTCAAAACCCAAGGTATGGGACTTGCGATCCATAGTTCAAGATCTTGTGTTATTTTAGGATTTTTTAGTTCTTATTTGCCTATTTTTAATTTTTACAATGGGTTTCAACACTATAATCCATTGCTGATTCACCCTCTCCCTCACCCTCTCATTTATTTTTCCTTGATCTACCTTCTGAATCCATGATCCTACGTCAAATTCATGCAATGTATAGCTTATATTTGATAAGACAACACAAAACATCCCAATAACATGGTTTCTACTGGTCTTGTTGTGCGGCTAGTCATCTTTTACTTTTCTAGTGTTGATCTATGCTTAGGATTTTCTTCTATATTGACCCATCCTACACTGGCCTCTCTTATTCATTTTCCATATCTTGATTTAAGGCACTTCATGCCCCCACTTAAAATTTATTTTTTCATTTTTTATTTAATACATCTTTATACAAAAGTAGTTAAATTTAAATATATGTATTTTCTTCCATTTAAATATAAAAACACACCCCTTCCCACAGGTTTGTATATAATACCTTCTTTATCTACAGTCTCTCATACCCACCATCCCCAATACACTAATTTGTATGACTCCAATTGACACTAAAAATTGGGCATTTATTTCAAAATACTAAATATATTGATTAGATAGAGATTAATCCAAATAGATGATTCATTTTATTTTCATTAATATATTATTATGTACTTTAACTATATATATATTTAGAATAAAGTTTTACAAAATATTATAAGAACATATATAATATTAATCATGTTTTTGAATATTTCTAAATATTATATTTATCATATTAATTTAATTTATATTGGTTAAAATATTTATTGATTACCCCAACAAACATTTTATAAAAAATAGTTTAGCTTTTTTATATTTCTAATTTATATAGAGTGAACCTTTAAAAAGAATGAAAATTATTTTTTAAAATCTTTTTGATTAATTTCATAAGAAAGTTTCATATCATTAAAAATTAGGTTAATTCACATTATTTTTCATTCATAGTGACCATGTTCTGCAAATTTTCACTCATAGTAGTTGCTTCCACTTTCTAACCCCATTGAGTATTTCATACACCTTCATATCAACATTTGTTCTAATTAATAATTGGGTCTTTATTTTCAGTGTGTACTTTATTTTTTACCCATTTTCATTCATTTCAAGAACTATTGTAAATATCTCACTCTAAATATACTAAAAGTATCCTTGGAAGTGATTCTTATACAAGTAATTCATAGGAAGAAGTAAAATTCTGATGTTAAATATTGGAAAGCATAAATGAAAAATAAAGGAAAGTTATTTATTGATTAAAATAAGAGATTAAAATACTAAAAACTTTAAAATATTTAAAAATTGATAAATTTATCAAATTATTAGTAAAAATAGAATAGTATGATAGAATCATTGTTTTATTGGCATCACTTGTGAAACAAAAGAGTCGGTGTAAAGAATTGATAGGGTATAAAGTGACTATGAAAAGAAGAAAACTTTATTATTAATTAATAATCTCCACTCCTCTTATGACATATATAGAATTTGTAAATATTATAATGTTATCCAATGAAAAGGTAAAAGTAAAAAAATTAAAGAATCCTTAATGATAATTTATAATAAACTCTTCCATTATATTATAATCCCACCTAGAAAAGATACATGAACCATTTTATAGTCATTGAATCAATCATGGTAACATTATTGAGATAACTTTGATATGATTGATGTCATGAACCAGCCCATGATTCTATCCAACCTGACAGTAGACCCATCCCACGACACGGATTGAAGGGTGTTCTCAATCCACATAGGCTAGAAACTAGTACCTCAGCATTGAGTAAAACCTTTTTGGAAAGTTTTTACCATGATAACCAACTAAAAAATCCAAAAAAATGACATCATATCAAAACCAATAGCCACAACATGGGAGATCAAAAGAAACACTACAAGCATGAGTTAACTTTTAGAATTTACAACAAAAAACTAAAATAACCATAAAAGGGGAGGGGAAACCAGCTAGAAAAATAAGCCTCCATGAAACATGTGGGTCAACTCCCTTATGCCACCACCACCAGCACCTAACCAAAATAAACCACTATCACAAGAAACCATTATCACCACCACATAAGGCCTTGATATTACTTGAGTCAAATAATTCAAGATCTACATACACTTGAGGGTGTATCTAGGGTGTGATGTGACTTACCTCATTGGATTCCACCAGTTGATACCATATATGGATATCATAATATAATTTAACATGATGGTTTTGAAAGGAAATAAGATAATTTAATTTAAATTCAGACCTTTAGATGAAAATCAGTAGTGAATGGAAATAACAAAAAGAGTATAATCACTATGTGTAATACCTAAGTAAATAGGGTTAACAGAGACCTAGGATCCAGATACTCTTATTGATCAATCCTATATGGGAAGGTATGTCACCTACCCAATCCAACCATTACCCATCATAAATGTTTTGTTAGTGTTGTATTGTGATCCATCTAGGCAGGTTGGTTGATGTCTAGCATACATTTCCTAGTCCTCCCACAATGATACCCCATATTCAAATGTGATTTACCCCTTTTTTAAACATGATATCATTTTCCTTCATAATATAGGCCATCATATAGTTACACTTTTCATTATCAGGGGGGTTTATCCTATTTCAAAACACACACACACACACCAAAAATACCAATTTATAATTTTTTTACACATAAAAAATTTGTTTTATAAATTATTAAAGAAACATCCAAGCATATCCAAATAAAAAAATTACAAATACATGGAACCACCAACCTTTTCACTTAGAATCACCCAGAACTAGGTAGAAACTACAATCTACACCAAGAGAAGACCCTATAAAGGAAATATCACTCAGAAACCAATAATATTCAACCCAAGGAAATGATATTGAACCCAACATAGATCAAAAACCTTATTGGAGAAAAGATAACTCAAAGAGGAAGGGAGAGGTGACCAAAATAAGTGAAGGGAGAAGGAGAGGACAAACTTACATAATGTTTTCCTAAATATCCAAACCAAATCCTCAAACAAATAGATCCCAAAGGAGTGGAGGAGGGTAGGGAGTTATTCCTAGGACTGGAGTGGTTGAATTTGGTGAGAATGAGGTGTTAGGTTCTTAAAATATGGTAGGGGTAAAGTTTGAAGTTTACAATTTTTAAATATTTGGTAGACCAATTGGTTCAGCTGCACAGTTTGTAAAACCGCGTGCTAACCATATTTCACATCTGTTTAAGAGGAAATTGGGGTCACTCTATTTCCTAAGGACGGAGTATGCCAAGAACTAGGTCGTGAATTTTAGATAGTTCCACTACCTAGGGCACGCAGTTTTCACTAGCTGGCTTAGGGTTTCCCCTAACTATGTGTCTAGTGTTCACCTCCTTCTATAACACCTAAAAACCACCATTTGTCTCAAAACAATCCTTGAAAACCATGTAATAAATTTTAGATTAAAAATAAGACAGAAAATAACTCATACTAGCACCACAGATGTGACTATTGAGGTGTGGGGATACCTATGTCTGTAGAAAGAAATTAGAATCTTGACCAACATTACTTTGAGATGAGGACTCCTATATTTATATTTAATTATCCACCCATAATTTCCTTCACTATTTAAATTGGTATCATGAATACCATTAAAAATATCCATATCTTCTTCCATCTTATTTCAACCTTGCTCCCAGTTTCTACATAAATATTTTAATATAGTTGATTCTCTTTGTTGGTTCCATTGAGGTTATGTTTTTTTAGATGATCCCAGGTAGCTTAGCTTATACAATCTTACAATCCAGTCATTAGTTTGAGATAATTTGTTTTGTTGTTACCACTAGAAAACTTCTTCAAATTGTGTTGAAGTTAATTTTTTCATCATTTCATAAAATATCCTCAAATCCAATTCCTAAGCACAATGTCAATGAAGCACCACAAATCCCACTACATAACAAGTGATGATATGAATAAACATATAATCTTTTTCGGAATCCTACATAGAAAGGATACAAAAATAATTATAGAATTACTTCCTTCTTCCACACAACATCAAATTGAGAACAAGAACCAACTACCATATGTTTACCTCATGTATTTTCTTTTCAAGTCACCCTTGTGTGAAATGATAACATGTCAAGAATCATCACCAATAACATTCAAATGTTTGTTTCCCATTATTATAATTATTTATAACTTTTTACTTTGATTATGAATATCTTATGTGTATTTATTTCTTCTATATAAAAAATGAATATTTTATAAATCTAATAAGATGAATATGAATCAAAAATAGATGCACGTTGATCAAATGATAGATGATTTTGAATATGGAGTTAAAGAGTTCACAAAGTTTGTAATAGAGAATTCACACAAAATTTATCAAATCCTTTTTCCATGTTTTCATAGATTTTATTCAAGGAAAATTATTTTATAAGAGTTGTAAGAACATTTTATTTTTTAATAAATCGATCAGAACTATAAATGTTGGACTAAACTTTGGAAAAACTAAATATATACACCAATTGGGATGATACAATTTTTTATGGATCATTTTATATGAATACCAATGTAAATGATGATGGAGATTATATGGAAGAAATGAAAATGGAAATTGAAAATGACCATCATGATTGTCTAAAGTTATTTGAGAAGTTAAATAGCTATTTCAAGGGACCATTGTATATCAGTTGTACTAAATACACAACATTATATGCTATCTAGAAGTTATATAATTTAAAATCTGGTATTGGATGGAGAAACACTAGCTTTGCAGAACTACTTGGCCTCTTAAATAATATAATACTAGAAGAAAATTATATTCCCCATCAAATATATGATGCTAAGATTATTTATTGTTCAATGGGTATAATCTATAAAAAAGTAAAATTTTGTCAAATAACTTCATATTTTTTGGAAAGGACTATTAATCTCTCATAAAATTCCTTAAGTTTTCCCCTAATTGATATAAGAAAGAAAAATCATGTCCATAAAAATTTTTATGGTACCTACCTATCATTCCACAATTTAGACGACTATATGGAGTTAGGAAACTATGAAACAATTGACAAGGAATATAGATATATGAATTTAATATGGAAACCTAAATCATACAGTATACTCTCATTGGTTGAATAAAATTGATTATGAGTATCATGAATTTGGAAATTATTTGAGAAACTTTTGTCTTTAGTTATCTATATATGGAATAAAAATTTTTGTGTACAATGTATTTCTCAAATTACATGGCCTATTATATTGGTATATTTTAATTTTCTACCATGGTTATTCTTAAATAAAAAATACATTATGTCGCCTCTACTTATATATAGACTAAAACAACCTAGTAAGGATAACAATGTCTGTTCGGATCCATTGACTGGAGATTTAAAATTGATATGGGAAATAGGTTTTACAAAGTATGATGCTTATAGAATTAAATAATTGACATTGAATTCCATGTTTTAGGGGATGATAAATGACTTTCCTTCTTATGGAAAGTTTCTAGGCTATAACATTAAAGGAATATTGGGTGTTCCATTTTTGAAGAATTCACACACTCAATTTGGTGGAAAAATTCCACAAAGACTATGTTTATAGAACATCCAAAAAAAATTTCTTGGTGAAATAAATACCAATCCTAGATAAAAACATTCGATGAGAATACCAAACAAGGTACAACACTGTCTCCACTAATGGGTTTAACCCTTTTGAATTCGAGTTGGAAAAGGGATAAATTTTCTTTGATTTTCTGTACTATAATTTTTTGTATGTCATACATTTTCTTGGTTTCATGTATGTAGAAAAACAATTATACTATTATTGGCACATTATTGAATTTTCTTTCAAAAACAAAAGATGGAATCAAGGCTAGATTGTACATTATTGACATGGGGATAAGGGAAGTGTTAGCACTGATGAAGGGTAAAAGGTGATACTTTCTTCCTCTAGCAGCTTTCACTCTATCTAGAAAAGAAAAATTATTATTTTTCATTTTACTTAATGGTGTAAAAGTTCCATTGGGGTATTCATCAATTATCAAGAATTTTTTTTCAATGAGTAATTTGAAATTATAGGGGCTAAAATCACATGACTATCATATTTTTATGCATGATTTGATGTATGTTTCTTTATATTCCATTCTGCCTAAAAATGTATGATATGCATTAACCAGACACTAATTATTTTTCAAATCCATATATAGTAAATTTATAGACCCATTTAGGTTTCAAATAATGAATAAGGATGTCATAGTCATATTTTCTAAATTAGTGATGTTCTTCCCAACATCATTATTTCATATAATGGACCACCTAATTGTTTACTTTCTTATAGAGGTTAAACTATGTGGTCTTATCCATTACAAAAGTATGTACCCTATTAAATGGTATAAAATGGTTCTGGAAGGGTATCTTAAGATTTTAAGTTGTCTATAAGGATGTATTGAAGAATGATTTATAATTAAATAATTTTTTGACTTATGTACCAATTACATATCATATGTTGGTATCATTGGTATCCCAGAGTCTCGTTATAGTGGAAACATTAAGGGAGAATGGATTTTAAAAAGATATTTTGAAACAATATCCATTATAGAGGGGGAAAAATCTCACCTTTACATTTTTAATAGTAGTGAATATGTTGTTCTATATGTTGAATCACAAAAAAAGAAATTATTAGACATTTTAATACATCAATGGATGAAGGGTGGATATCAAATAAAAATAATAACTATTTTATAGGATGGTTTTGAGTTCATATTTTTAAGGAGTTATCTAAAAATATGAATTCAATTGTTAAATGACTTTGATCGCTATACCAGGGACCAAATATAAATATTATATCTTATACTAGTTTTGTAATTAATGTTTATATGTTCTATATAAAATAATATGATGAACGCAGTACGATGGAAAATAGTGGAGCTTTTATTGTGGAAGAAGTGATGAAGATATCAAGTTCCAAAGATTAAAATCCAATGTATGTGAATAATTCATATTTCAATGTCCTCAAATAGATATACAAGTTGAATTATGAAACATTTCAAGTTCATATTCTTCATTGTAATTGAGTTAACAACAAGATTGTAGTGAAGGTAGTTGAAATGGGCTTCATGAAGTTGAATTTATGTGTGGAAGGGTACAAGGAAGACCCATTCATAATAGAATCAAAAGTAATGTAGGTATTTTATATCATAGTTCCTTAAAACAAGAATTGGTTAATTATCCTTATGGAAACTAATAAAATTTTAGGGTCATATAAAAATTCAATTGAGGATAACCCTTTCTTTGGTAGATCAAAATCATTTCATGGAGGTCCCAATGTAGAAAAATTCTTGTATATTAGAGTGGACCACAAAGAGTGAATTTGTATTCTCGATAGATGATCCAAATTCCTTCAACATTTAAAGAAAATAAAGATAGTTCCATGAGTAATTTAAATTTTTTTTAACATACAATGAATTTTTTCATAATATTATCCATTATCTATTGTATTTATATAATAAAAATTAAATTTTTTACTACTCATGCAGAAATTACTTCTACACATGATGATGTTACTAATATTTGGGAATAACAGATGTTTTATGACAAAACTAAAAAATTATTAGGTAATAAAAAACATGTTAAAGGAAAAAAACAATAACAACATAGAATCATTGTGATGACTAAATTATCCAAGAAAGAAGATAATGTATAAAATTTTAGATCAGTTGGAATCAATGTAGCTGACCTATTAACCCCAACAAGTCAATGTTTAGAGGTGGGAGTTTACCTTAGGTTTTGTGCACTTTTACCATGATCCTTAATCTGAAGGTGAATTACCCTTCCTTGTTCAATCATTATAGACAAATCCATTTGTGAAATTTCTCATAAAAGGTTCTTTCAAATGATATCAACAAGAAAATTTCAATTCATCTCCCTTTATGGGTTTTAGAGAACCAAAAAGGATTTATCAAACGTAGATCAACTCAAAATTTCATTTTAATAGTACATGAGGTGGTCAGGGATATTAATAAGATAAAAATAAACCCCAAGATTGTGATCAAATTGGACATGCAATAGTCCTATGATAATATGGAGTGAAGCTTCATCAATAAATTATTGGCTAGTGTGGGATTCTTAAGTTGGGTGATTGAAATATTATTCAGGGAATTCATATCTCGTTTAATGGATATTTTGTTTATGTGAAATAAGTGTAGATTCTTCAATGATACTTGAGAAATTAGGTTAGGATATCCTTTTTCCCCTAGGCTGTTCATCTTGATCCATGATTCTATGGGTAGATTTATGGAAAAAAGAATTAACAACAAACTCATTCGACCATACTGAGGAGTAACTTATATAAAAGGAATTTCTCATATTTTTTACAGATTATATGAACTTCTTATTCAATGGAAATAGCATAAACATTCATTAATTTAATAAAATAATGGACTCATACTATAGATGGAGTGTCCATTATATCAATTGGGATAAGATTAGTGTATTCTTTTCAAAAGCGTGTCTAGAAATATGGAGGAAGAAGATTGGGGAGGGGTTGAGGATTCACATGAGTTATTTTCCCATGGATTACCTTAGAACAACATTTTCTTTAGGTATGATCCATATTCATTATTTCATTAGGCTCCATGATAAAATCATTACCCGCATTGATAATTGGAAAAGTTGCTTCCTTTCTTTTGGTGGTTGTGTCACCCTTTTCAACTATGTCTGTTGTTCCACACCCATGCTTGTGTTATCAGTTCTCAGTGTTCCCAATATGGTGTTAAGTAATATTGAAATTGTTTTTTGACAATAATCTTTTTGGATTCAGACACTTAGGGAAGATATCATTAGGAGTCTTTAGAAAAGTTTTCTAAAGGAGTGAGAGTTGGAAGTATCAACCTAAAGATCATCATAGAGGAAATTCATAGTATGTAAGATTATATAGCATGGGACTTATTAGGGGAAAATATATGTGGTAGTAGTTTATTCAAAATATATATAGTGACCAAAATGATAGAATAAGGGGGTATGTCTCGATTTTCGATTTCAATTTCTATTCAAATCCCATTTATAAGGACCCATTAAAAATGGATCATTGGTTGTGGTTATATTAGTTGTTGGAAAGAAAATTGGGTGGGTAATATGATTGGTTTTTTTATATGCCTGGTCTTGGACATCACCTTTTTCTAAGCTAGTTGTTTTAGACCTTTTATCAATATAGTTCTGAACCTGAAATAGTTAAAAGTGTTAAATAGTATTGATCTAAATACTGAAACAGACAGACTCATCCTTACCTAGACTACCTCAGGTGACCTCTTGTAAAAGGATAATTGTGTAGTGACGCATCCAACTAGCTTACTGGTGGAGTGGAACAAGATGAATTAGTGTAATGACATATGAAATAAATTTAACATTATGGTATGGTGACTTGAAAACAATATTCTCCATATGGATAATTGGGTCAATAAAAGAGGCGTCACATTGTCATTGAGATGTCTATGCGACAATAATCATAAAGAAGAATCCTCTAATCACCTCTTTTCTTAGAGTGAATGGGAGGATTCTATCAGGAGTTCATTGGGAGAGTTGGTTGGCCAAATGGATCACAGGACCAACTATGCTGATTTTCTATAGTCTTGGCATATGGAGACGGAGACCAATTTGAATAAACATAAGGTAGGGAAGCTACACTTCTCAGTGGGATGTTAGAGAATCTAAAATCTAGGAATCACAATTGGCATGAATGATTTCAATGTTCTCAGTTTGGTATGGTGTTTAAATACAAAATTATGGTGGAAGAAATGATCCCTCTTTGTAAATGGTTGGACTGATCCTCATCAATTATGAGAATCATGGTTGGCACTACTATTTCTTATTTTTTTCATAATATGATCTGGTTGGGGAGATGGGTGAGGTGGAATCATCTTATCAAAGGATACAAACATAATGTTGATGGGTCTTGTACTCATAGTGCCATTTGAGGAGGCGGGGTGGTATGAGATCATCATGGCTTCATGATTCAGGTGTTCAGTGAAGGTTTTGGTAAAGGAGAATCACTGGTGGAATTGGAAATCATGTTACTGAAGGGAGTATAGTTGTGCCTTTCACATAACATTAAGTTAGAGTCGATGGAGAAATATTCTAGTATTATTCATGGGTCACTATAAGGTAATATTAAAACTCCTTGTTCTATTACATATCACATTCCTAAATTCCATAGGCTTCATGACATGTAGGTAACTCTTTCTCACACTTGGTAGGAGGGGAATAAAGTGGAATACTATATCACATCTTGGGTGGCCCACGGTACTCAATATTTTTTATTCTCTAGCTTAGGGTAGCTTTCTAGGGAATATGGTAGCTTCTTTCAAGCTGATTCCATTGTCCTCTATTATTTTTGGCTTCCATGACTTTTTTTATTTTATTCCATGCCCAAATTTCAATAAAAATTTAATTTTAGTAATATGATGAATGATTTAATTGATATATATTCATGGAACCATGTATATATTGTAACAAATAAAACCCATTTGGAATATATTAAGGTGATGTTATCATATACTTTCTATATTTTACCAAAATAATTATATATAGAAATGTTGACTTACTTTTCATTGTACCTTGAAGAGTTCATTTATTTTAGATAATTTTTGTAAGAAATATGTCTTAATGGATACTAGGAAATATAATAGTGGCTTTTAGACACTTCTTACCAAAATTTGTCTTTGGGATGTTTAGTGGAAATTAAGGCCCCAACCATCTGTTATGTATAAACACATTATAATAAAAAAACTTGAAATTATTTCATTCGTCTTCATGGCGAGAAATCATTTCAGGTGCATTGTAGTTGACAATATATATTTTTTGAAATTATTTATTTTATCCAATTTTATTTAAAATTATTAATCTTTGAAATAGTATAGGAGTGAAAAAAATAAACATCGTGAATCAAAAACAATTTATTTGTATCGTAAAGAAAGGATGGGGTATGCTTCACTTAAGAAGGAAATGTTATGTATTTTAAATCAATAATAAAGTTTTTATATTATATGAAACAACATATGTTACTTTCTTATATTCATATTGGTGAATCAAAATCCAAATCCAATTACATCCCACATCATATTTTATGAAAGGAGGCCCATGTAAATAAAGAGGGTAAACTAGTTAATGAAAACACACAAAAATTATGGGAATCATATGTAGATTTGAAATAATAGTAATTCATTAATCTTTATAATAGTATTATATAAAAATATCTATTTATGTTTGTTTATTTTTTATATAGTTTAGACATAAGAATAGACAGTGATCATACCTAAATAAGAACTACTTTTAGTAGCTTTGAAGAGGCTATAATAATATGGTTTCATTAGAGTTTTACATTGTGAAGTGTCACCTAGAACATATTTTGATAGTAAAAAGCTGCATGAGGATACATATCAGATGATGAATAGAATACATGCAAAAATAGATTCTTTGAAAGTAATATTTTTTTGTTCTTGTTTCGCAGACTAATATATGAAAAAGGATAAAAGTGAACCAATAGTGGAATGGATATCAGCACTTGAAGAGATAAATAACCCCACTGTCTTAGAGGTTAATCATTCCCCTCAACCACACACCATACCCAAGGTAATAAATTTTTTCATTAATATTTCTCCTAAATATAAATAAAAAACTTTGGAAAATGTTATATTACTAAAATTATTTAGGGTAAAGTTGTATGTGATTTCTATCTATAAACACTCATACACCACCTTCTTGCGAGGGGTAGAGTGTATGATATCCCAGGAGACATGCTATACAACAAATAACTCCTAAATGATCACATGAGAGTCAGTATTGAAGTAGATCAAGATATGAGCATTGAGTTGTTTGTTCCACTTGATGATCTGGATATTACAACAGTCAATGATTCTGTTGGAACATTGGTAGCATGGTCGTCTAATCTTATAAAGATAAATGAGGTATATCCTTAAAAAATCAAATGATAAAATTATAACCATTGTTTAAAATGGGTCTAAAATGAGGTATAGTTTTACATACAGATGAAATTATGGGCAAACAAAATGTCGAATAAAGATAATCCAGTGAATCGACCAAGAAAACAAAAGAACGTTCATGGAGTACCTTCTCCCTTATAGTGCCACTAAAAAATATATTAACATTACAAGTTCATGTAAAAACCATAATAAACTATAGAGATATGTCCTAGATTCAATATGAATAAGAAATATTTATAAATTTCATTACAAACATGGTTAGTATCAAGAGTATAAATGAGATTCTCAAGTTTAAATGGTTGGGAGTCTCAGTTTTGAATACATAGAAAAGGTAAATTTTCATAATCCATCTATCCAAAAAATGATCAACTATATTCATTAAAGTTAATAACTATTCATATTTTATATAGGTGTTTATATTACTTCTATATAACTAAAAAACCATGTGAAGCATGGTTTGGACTCATTAATCTCTATATCATTTCTATGAAACAAATTTATTTCGAAGTGAAGTAAATTAATAATAAAAATATGAACTAAGAAATATGTTTAAAAATGACATATAATAAACTCTTCTTGATACTTATAATTAAGGGGTAAAACTCTACAATCTAATCATATAAAATATATTTTTCTTTTTTCTTTAATTATTTGCTTTTTTTGGAAGCACTGGATTCTGATCATAATCAATTTGGATATCGGAAATTTTATATTTTTTATATCTAATTCATGTATTCACATCAAATAAACCACACATGATGTGTATTAGAAATTTTTAATGCACTACAACAAACATTTTATAGATAATATTTGAATTATATGTTTCAATTTTTTTAATGAGAATTTTATTATAATAGGGTAAACTATAAATATATGCTGCATCATGGTATGACATCATTCAATAATCCTAATAATCCAATGGATTTCTATAAATAGAAATATATTAAGTTTTATATAGAAATATTTAAATATCAAACAATATTTCAAAACAATTTACTTATTTTGGTGAATGTTTGTGTAGTTTCTAAAGAAAGATAATGACAATTATTATAGATATTATTTTTTCAATATAAAAGTTCCATTTTTGTTTAAAATGAACAACACAAAGCCGTAAATGAGAAAAATAAATCAAATTGTTTAAAACATTAGGAAAACAATCCATAATTCATTTTTTATTTGTATGAATTGAATATATTCGAATCTGACACATGACGTGGTCGGTGTGACTCGAAGTATTTGTTTTAAATATAAAAGTTTTATTTTAGTTTAAAACAAATCACATAGACAAAAGCAAGAAAATGAGATTGGATCATTTTCAAAATTTAGAAACAATATCAATAATTCATTTGTGACATGTAGGAATCGGCCATATGTCAATCCAACAACTGATGTGTTTAGTGTGACTCGAAATAAGTGTTTTCAATATAAGTGTCCTTTTAGTTTAAAATGCATGTCACCAGAGAAAAACAAAAAAATGATATCATGTTTATTTAAAACTTTATTAAAAAATCCCATAATTGATTCTCTATTTGTAATGATTGATAATACATTAATCTGACACCTGATGTGGTCGGTATGACTCTAGGTGCATGTTTTCAATATAAATGTTGAATTTTATTTTAAAACACATTTCACATCACCAAAAGTGATATAACTAGCTTATATTGTTTTCAAACATTGGGAAATTGATATATAATTCATTTGTGATGTGTAATAATAAACCAATAATCAATTCCACAAACGATGTGATTTGTATGAATTAAAGTGTGCGTAATCAATAAAAATGTTCCAATTTAGTTTAATATACACATAAAATAGCCAAAAATAAGAAAATTAAGTCATATTATTTTTAAACATTGGGAAAAATATCCATAATTTATTTTTGATGTGTAGGAATTGATCACATTCCAATCCAACACCCAATGTGGTTGGAATGACTTGAAGAACGTGTTTTAAATTTAAAAGTGTCATTTTATTTTAAAATTCATTACATAGAGAAAACCAATAAAATGATCTTAGATAGTTTTAAAACATTAATAAAATTATTAATAATTTATTTTTGATGTGTATTAATTGAAAACACATGAATTCGATAACCGATGCGGTTGGTATAATTCAAAATGTTTATTTTGAATATAAATGTGTCATTTTAGATTAAAACTTATGTCACAAGAAAAAATTGAGATAATGGGATTTTATTATTTTTAAAAATTAATAATATGATCTATAATTTATTTTTCATGTGTAGTAATTTACCCGCACATCAATTTGACACATTATGTGGTCGGTATGACTCAAAGTGTGTGTTCTCAATATTAAAGTTTCATTTTACTTTAAATATCATTTCACATCACCAAAATAGATAAAACAAGCTCATATTGTTTTCAAACATTACATTAATGATCTATAATTATTTTACGATATGTAGGAATCGACTGTATATTAATATGATACCCTATGTGATTGGTATTACATGAAATGCATGTTTTCAATAAAAGAGTACCAATGTAGTTAAAAAACATATCAAATGGGTAAAACTAATAAAATGATCATGGATTTTTTTAGAACATTAATAAAATGAAGCATAATTAATTTTTTATGTATAGTAATTTAAAACACATCAATCTAACACCCAATGTTGTTGGTATGACTCGAATGTTTGTTTTTTATATAAAAGTGTCATTTTAGTTTCAGACACATATCACATCACTAAAACCATGAAAAAGAGCTTAATTTATTTTAATTTTTTTAATTGATCCATAATTAATTTTCTATTGTAGGAATTGACTTTACATCAATATGACACACGATGTGGTCAATATGACAGTAAGTGATTGTTTTCAAAACAAAAGTTTCATTTTAGTTTAAAATGCACATAAAATAGAAAAAACTGATCAAATGATCTAGGATTATTTCCAAACATTTGAAAAATGATCCATAATTTATTTTTAATGTTTATAAATTGACCTCACATCAAGCCCAAACACTATGTGGTTGGTAAGACTTGAAGTGTGTGTTTTCAAAATAAAAGTTCTATTTTACATTAAAATGTGTGCCACATCATCAAAAACAATAAAAAAAACTCCTATTATATTAAAATTTTATTAAAATGATCTATAATTAATTTTTTACGTGTTTTAATTGACTGCACATCAATCTAACATACGATGTTGCTGATATAACTGAATGTGCATATTTTCAATACAAAGGTGTCATTTCAGTTTAAAACATCCATAAAATAGAAAAAACTAAGAAAACAAGATTTTATTATTTTCAAACATTAGGAAAATGAAATATAATTCAATTTTTATTTTTAGGAATTGGAAACATGTAAATCTGACACCCGATGTGGTCAGTTTGACTCACAATTCATGTTTTCAATATAAAATTGTCATTTTTGTTTAAAAGACCTATCTCAATGACAAAACTAGGAAAATGGGATTGTATTGTTTAAAATAATTAATAAAATGATCCTTGAATCATTTTTTATTTTTTGTAATGGAGTGAACATTAATATGATACACAATGTGGTTGGTATGACTCGAAGTGATTGTTTTCAATATAAAAGTGTCATTATAGTTTAAAACATGCATCAAATTGCCAAAACTAAGTAAATGAGGTTAGTTTATTTTAAAAACTTAGGGAAATAATACATTATTCATTTTTTTACTTGTATGAATCAACCACACATCAATTTGATACATGATATAACTAATATGACTCAAAGAGCATGTTTTCAATATAAATGTGTCATTTTATTCTAAAATTTACCTCACTAGAAAAAACTGAACAAATAGTTATAGATTATTTTTTAAATTTAGATAAATATAAAATTTATTTTTAATGTATAAGAATTTCACACATATTAATCGAACCCACATGCTGGTCTTTATGACTCGAAATGCGTGTTTTCAATATAAAAGTGTCATTTTTGTTTAAAACACACATCACATCACCCAAATTGAGTAAATGAACTCTGATTATATTCAAACATTAGTTAAATGATACATAATTCATTTGTGATGTTTTGTAATTGACTGCACATAAATCTGAAACATGATGTGGTTTGTATGAGTTGATGTGGGTATTTATAATATTGAAGTGTCATTTTAGTTTAAAACTTACATCTAATTTCCAAAACTTAGTAAATGAGATCGGATTGTTTTCAAACATTAGAAAAATGGTCTATAATTCATTTTTGACAAGTAATAATTGACTACACATCAATCTGACACATGATGTGACCCATATGATGTTAATTGTATGTTTTCAATAAAACTCCGTCATTTTAGTTTAAAACGTACGTCACTGGCCAAAATTGAGAAAAAGAACCCAAATTGATTTCAAATTTTTGGACACTGGTCCATAATTCAATTATAAATTGTAGAAAATGACCACACACCAATATAACACATGATTTAGTCGGTATTACCTAAAGTTTGTTTTAATGTATATGTGTCATATTAGATTAAAATTTACATCAAATATCCAAAATGTATCAAACAAACTTAGATTATTTTATCCTCATTTTATCCGTTATTTTTTAATTTATTTCCTTATTACTTTTATTTGAAATATAATTAGTTAATTTTCACACAAATAATGTTTGAAGACGAACAAGAAATGGTGTGATAGTTAAAGGCTTATTATCAAAAGAAATTTCTCTTGAATTTACATACATCTGTAGTGAGATTTTTTATCACTATAGCTGTGAGTGAATTAAAGAGAATATTCTTTAGAGAATAATAAAAAATGGTTTTCCGTGTAAGAATAAACCGCAACTCAATTCAATATATTATATGTCTGGTATGACTAAAAGTATGTGTTTTTAGTTTTAAATTGAACCTTTGTATTAAATTTATTTATTTATAGTATTATTAACATAAGAATTGTTTTTTATATAGTTTCAATATTTCTCTTGATATGGGGTGGTTTGGTTGACAACTAATAGAATCACTGCAGGTCGGGTTCCAAAGATAAAGTAACAGTGATATTTTTCAATTTCTGTGAAGAATTATACTTACTGATTTAATTTTACAAAGAAATATTTTAAATGTCTATAATATTTTTTTTCTTGTATTTTTACTATAACTTATATTTCAATTAAATTATATAATTTACCTCAATATTTTTTGTTATTTCATCCTATATTTTTTACTACATTCTGTTGTAATATTAATATTAGTATGTCTCTTTATCACCTCTAGTAATAGCACAGAAAAAATATCCCTTTATTAACACTATAAAAATTGATGATAAAAGGGCCCTTTATGAGAGTTAAACAAGTGTTAATAGAGGACCCCCTTTATTGGGGTTTTTTAATGCTGATAAAGACACAATTTATCATCACTAAATAAAAGCGTTGATAAATAAACCCTTTATCAGTGGTTTTTTATCACTAATAAATACCCCATTTATCATCACTTTTTAGCACTGATAAAGGGTCCATTATTAGTGTTTTTCTAGTGTTGATAAAGGCCCAAACCTTTTAAAAGCACTCTGATTGTTAACATTTTTTTTCTAAAAAATTCTCTATAATAGCATTGTTTAAGGCATCACATGTTGTCTGATACCCTTTTATTTTAACTTTAAATTATCACAAATAAAATTTCTAATAGGCATGTATCGCTTTATATGTTCAAATTTTTATCACAAAAATAATGAAAACCTATAACTAGTTCCTCTAGTTTATTATATATGTTTACACCCTTTAAACAAATTTTTTCACATGAAAATATATTTAATACAATAGTTGAATCCAATCCAAAATACTCATAATATAAAATGATTATTCCATAAAAATCATCTAAAATTCAAATATTCATTTAAATTATTCATGGAGTGGTAATAAACCTCTTAATACATCAAATAAATATTAAAACGGGAATTATAACCCTTACAAATTTATCCTTAATTTATCCATTAATTTTTTCATTAAATTCTAGAGTTTTTTTACCAATTAAATTATTATTTAACCATTTAAAACATGAAATTCTTCATTTCCATCCTTGAAACATATGAAAAAAATATGAACGAGTCTTAAAAATTAAGAAAAGATTATATTGAATCATTTAAAATAATTTCTCTCAAAATCATTTTTTTATATATTTCAAAATAACCCTATATGGGGGAGAAACTGTGTTCTTTATATACTTTATTTGAAAAAAATAGTCTAGGTTAAAAATTATTAGAAAACAAATGCAGAATGGTGACATTGGTGATGTTTTATTTTAGAAAAAAAATATTTTAAATATACATCTTAGTATATTTTAAAAAAGATATGTTTGTATATATATATATATATTGTGATTATTTTATTTTGTTTTGAATTATATCCATTAATATTTGAAAATGAAAATGTTATGTTTTAAGTATTATTTTTTTATGTCCAAATTATCTTTTAATTATTTTATTTATGATTTTAGTTTATTTTCAATTATGTTTTATATGTTGATTCAATTTTTGAAATATCATTTAGACTATATTTATAATTTATATGTTATATTCCTTGAAATACACCTAAAAGAAAAATAACAATGTTTGAAGTTGTTGGATTTGAAATTCTATTTATAATAACGTTGAGTTGCAATCTAAATGAAATTTGACACAATTATTGAATAAATAAAAACTAATAATAATGTTTGAAGTTGATGGCTTTGAAATTCTATAAATAATAATGTTGAGATACAATATAAATGAAATTTGACACACATATTGAATAAATAAATTCTATTTCAAAATAAAATACATTTCATAAAAAATAATGAAATGTAATTTTCATAGCATAATATTATTTTTCAAACCATTACTTTGGTATTTATAATGATTTGTTATATTCATTTCATTATTAATTATTTATTATATTAATGAAATTATTTTTATTTTCAACAAAATTTTAGATGGTTAGGCTATGTTTTATGTGGTATTTAGATTGTTTTTGTAGTTTATACTCCATCAAATTCACCTACATGAAACATAATAATATTTTAAGTAGGTGACTTTAAAAGTCTATAAATAATAAATTAGAAATAAAATCTAACAGAAATTTTCCACACATACTAAATATATAAAATACAGTTGAAAATGACAAGTATTTAATCAAAACATTTATTTAAAATTCATTTTAATCGCACAATAAAATAATTTTTGAAACATTACGTTTACTGGAAGTTTCAAATTTCATTTATAATGTAGTAAAAAATACTGTAAATTTTATGTATATATTTTTTAATATATAAATATCATGTTTTTAATCAATAATATGTGTGTCATATAAATTAATTTTATTAGGAAATATTGTTGAACTTCTTAATATTTTCAATAAATATTTCAATGTTTATGCTATTTTTTGTATTAATTAGATATTTTTTTACAGCTTATATTTTATAAGATTTTAAAGTTACCTATTTGAAATTTAATTGGTTTTCATATTTTTCATGTAGTTGACTTTGAGAGTGTACATAATCAAAAATATAAGTAAATTTCAAATGAAAAGTAAAATAAAATTTAATAGAATACGTTATTTTTTCTAATCATTTAAGTAAACAGAAAACATATAAATGAATGAGTATATTTAATCTATTTAGTGAGGTCTCATCCCACAATCTGGTGTGTGAATGGGATGCCTGTATGGACATCATCAACCTCTGTGTTCGTGTGGAGTATGATGTGCTATATAGGGCAGATCCTCGAGCATTGGAACCTCATATTTATGATGCTCTGTCTTTGTCTCAATAGGAGGAGGTGTCAACTAGATTTCATCATGTGCACCTAATCCTTCTCCCACTACATGATTAGGACCTTCTATTATCACATGGGGGAACTATATATCCTATGAAGTCTTGGGAATGAAAACTAGAGGCATGTGAAATGACCCTTGATAGAATCTCATATTAGTTGTACTTAGAGAAAACTGTGGATATCCTGAAAACACAATAGACTCGTGCATACTAATGAAAATCCCCAATCGGTTGAGACTGGACTGTTATAGGTCTAACCTCTACCTATGGAATTGGTGAGACCCCATGTGCAGTACAACGGGGTCTATGTTGTCCTTGTCATGGATCTTCGACATTAGCAACCACTACACTCCCTAGGTAGGAACGTCATCTCCATATAGTGGATGATTAAAGATATTGTCTTCTAAAACATGATAATCTAGCATCATTCCATATGATGTAGAATGGATTGCTTCCAGGAAAGAAACCTCCTCCTTTTTTGGATCAGACTTGAAGATAATATTTTGTAGTCGAGTATGTTATTAAGAGATTATAAATTAATTATAAAATAGTTCAATAAACAAAAAAATGGAAATTTATTTACTCTCCAGATGATAAATCCATCTATCATACTAAGTAAGACACGATATAGACTTAAGTATATACCATGGATCATAATCGAGTTTCTCTGTTAAAGGGAATCACATCATTTGCACACCCTCAGTATGAAACAATGCTCGTCTATCTCACATGTTGATATACTATGTATGTCATTGTCTCCAATAAAAATCCCACATCCCTGTCAACTTTACAGATTGATGTTTTGGTGATTGTATCAGTTGAAATGAAATATATTGAGCACCACCAAACTAGCGCATAACTCTATCAGGCTAGAGCCACTCAATAATATGAAAGTGAACAAGAGGCGCTACAACCATCGAATATTGAAGTCCAGTATTGTAGTATATAGGAAAATTATCAAATAAGGTCTAGTATGGAATCCATGTAATCTGAAAATACATGTGAGATTTTCTAATAATGTTTGTTACTAAAAACCAAAAAATATTATATTATGAAATTGGTTACCCAATGAAATATCAAATATAATTATATCGGTGGGTATTAGACTATCCAACATGAGACGGTATACAAACAAATTGTGTCTCAGAGATTTTATTAAGTAGTGTTCATAACTCCAACTATAAAATACCACATTGAATATTATAAATACTAAGGAATTAAATTCAATAACTCCTATTAGCATCAGAAACCAATAGATATTAGTGATTATAAAAGCATCTAAGATGATTTTCATGAATCACATATATATGAAGATACTAGCTAGTAATAATAGGGGAGATGGGAGGGATGTACTCATATGACCACATCTGAAGAAGTTTGAAACATCCCCCAAGATCAATGCGATATGAGTGGAATTTTGTGCATAAGTATCGATATGTGTATGCCAAACATGCAGATCCCCAGATATATCTCCTGACCTAATCAAAATCCTTTAGTAACCCTGGATACATCATGTGTACATGCATACCATAGTTATCAATTCACAATGTCCCTTCAATATTCCATAATATATATGCATGGGCATGACACTTAATAGTCTGCTTATTAGCATCAGTGAGTAACTGTTAAAAATACATCTCCAACCATCTCATGTAAATGGAACCACCATTTTTACAATCCTCATCTCTCAAAAAATTTTATTCTTATAAATTATTGTACAATCTTAATCTCTTGTCCATAAGCGGGTATTATAATAGCATCCCCCTAGATAGGAATACTGAGAAGGATTGACACATCCTCAAGGGTGATGGTCATATCTCCCTCAGGAAAGTGGAATGTGTATATCTTTGGTATCCATATCTTAGTGAGGGTAGGAAGTTGGAAATGATCAATGAATGTAAAGTCACATACTATAATCCCATAGAATACAGAATGGTGTAGGTACAGTACAATTGAATCTTGAGATGGAATGTGATGATAATGGTGTGATCAACATACCCTAATCTGTTGAACCTCACAACCCACTTATACATCACATGAAACATGAATATACTTATCATTGAGTTGCATAGTATCCTCCATCTTTACATTAAAAAAATAAGTCTTAATTTTAAAATGTAAATACAACCTGATGGTCACTAGAATGTTATGACTGGTAGAATGTAATACATGAAATGTATATTCCCATTTTTATGAAGTTTTTATTATAAAAGAAAAGTTATTGTCTTCAAGTTTCTCAAAGAATATTTATAATGTCATTTTAGATATGTTTTTACCTTGGAAAGGGTGTTTTGTAATATTTGGTTTTATATATTTATATATATACATTTTTTATTCGATATATATAAGTTTATTAGAAAATCAGTCATAGAATGTTTTGGAATGTGAGGTAAAAAAGAAAAGATATCATCAAATAAATTTATTTATACATTATGAAATGAATATTAAGATCATATAAAGTGAAATATAAAATAACAAACTCATTAAATAAAACATGAAATCTTTATAGTAGAAAAGAAATACCATGAAATTTTTCAACAGAACAGAGTTTGGATGATATGAGTCTAACTTCAGAAGTTATGTAAATTCAAGCTTATTTTCTAGTGGTATGTTAATAACATCTTCCAAAGGGATGTAATTAACTTTTAAATTTTCAAAATCTTATATCCTTCTAAGTAAATCTTCATTGTATGGGGAGGCCTGTCATTAGAAGACAAAATGCTTTTGAAAATACAATATTTAATTTCATCCCTTTATAAGATTTTATTAAGCTATCACTTGAAATTATTATAGATTTTTCATCACCTATGAAGTCAGGTTCATCACATATAAACACTATTATATTGAAAAATTTCAAGGTATTTCATGTCTTAAAGCATTCATGTCTTATATAGTGGGTTTTTTGTTGTCCATTTCACTTTATATAATCATAATTTTCATTTTATCATGGATAAATAAATTTATTTGATGGTTTCTCTTCTTTTTACCTCAATTTCCAAAAAACAATAAATTATTTTTTAATAAAAATTTAGATATCAAAAGAAAAAAATTATAACCCAACATAGCCTTAGTTTTACTTTAGCTAATAAGTTGGATCTCAAATGGTTTGATTTATAATTTATGTAAGATTTCTCACATGATGGTATGTTTCATTAATATTTTCTCACATTCTTTCTTTATGGTATATCCATGGATAGTTTGATTTTTCTTTCATGTCACCTCACATGTACGTTTCATATTCATTGGAATGTTAATATGAAAGGATAATCGTTATTTGATAGTAAATGTATTCAAAAATGTTCCAAAATACAAAAAAAATGAATTATTTTATATTACAACCATGTAATTAATAATATTAAAAGACTATATTAGAGACAATACAACATTGTGGATGATGGTGTGAACTGGATCCAGTATTGTTAGGTTATTATTTCATATTATGACTTTCTTGATGGCATATGTTTCATCTCAAATGTTTCCCTTGTTCTTAAGGCCAATCCATCTCATTTCACAGGCTTTTGGACTTTGGTATCCCTTGTTGACGCAACATGTTGATGTTAAGTATCATTATCAACTGATCTTCAGTACACTGGATCACCATATGCATCCCATTATATGTTCATTACTTTATAAATAGAATGTGATTCATCTAAAAAATATCCCTCAAGAGTAACAAACCTAGTGTGCAACAAGGTATGAATTATCTAAATCACGGGAGTAACAAATCATGTGTGTGGTTAATCCTCTTTGTTATTCAGTTTTTTTATCTTTCATCCTATGTTTATTCTATGTTAATATAAATTTAATCAATATATAATCATTAATTAATCATTAAATAATCAGTGTTTAATTATTATTTAATCCTTTGTTATCACTAATTAATCAATCGTTAATTATCAGTTAATTTGTAGTTAATCATTCTTTAATAATTATTTAATCAATATTTATTCATTAGTTAATCATTCTTTAATCATTATTTAATCAATATTTATTCATTATTTATTCATTATTTAATAATTATTTAATAATTATTTAATAATTATTTAATAATTATTTAATAATTATTTAATTATTAGTTGATCATTAGTTAACCATTTGTTAATCAAGTTTTGATCATTATTTATTCATTATTTAATCATTATTTAATCACTATTTAATTATTAGTTAATCGTTATTTAATCATTAGTTAATAATCATTTAATCATTTGTTAATCAATCTTCAATCATTGGTAACTCAATCTTTAATCATTATTTAATCATTATTTAATCCTTAGTTAATCAATAATTTATCATTTTTTAATCGTTCTTTAATCATTAGTAATTCATTAGTTAATCATTATTTAATCATTAGTTGTTCATTTTTTAATCATTAGTTAATCAGTCAGCAATCATTAGTTAATCATTAGTTAATCATCATTTAATCATTAGTTAATCATTAGTTAATCATTCTTTAATCATTCATTAATCATTATTTAATCATTCTCCAATCATTAGTTAATCAATCTTAAATCATTTGTTAATAGTTTTTTAATCATTTGTTAATCATTAGTAAATAATTAGTTAATAATTAGTTAATAGTTATTTCATAATACTTTAATAATTTTTTAATTATTAGTTAATTATTCTATAATCATTAGTTAATAATTCTTTAATAATTATTTAATCATTATTTAGTCATTATTTAATCATTAGTTAAGAATTCTTTAATCATTAGTTTATCACTACTTAATCATTTTTTAATCATTAATTAATCTATCCTTAATTATTTGTTAATCAATACATAATCAATAGTAAATCAATCTTTAAACAGTTGTTATTCATTCTTTAATCATTATTTAATCATTATTTAATTATTCTTTAATCATTAATTATTCATTCCTTAAAATAATTATTTAATTATTAGTTAATAAATCTTTAATCATTAGTTAATAATTCCTTAATCATTAGTTAATCATTCATTAATCATTATTAAGTGAATATTTAATCATTCTTTAATCATTATTTAATCATTTTTAATCATTTCTTAATCCTTAGTTAATCATTCCTTATTCATTGGAGAATAATTAGTTAAAAATTACTTAATCTTTAATTAATTATGCCATAATAATTAGTTAATCATTTGGTATTCATTAGATAATTATTATTATCTAATCATTATGTAATAATTGTTTAATCCTAAGTTATTCCTTAGTTAATCTATACATAATCATTACTAATAATAACTATTATTCCTAATCATTATCTAACTAACTAAACTAGTAAATAAATTACATATATAATAACTACCTAAAAATAAAAAATTAAATAAATAAATAACTTTAAAATAAATGAGAAAAAATACCTCTAAATGATGCTTCCCAAAAATTGACACTTCTTTTAGGCCACTCAAACCACCAAAATTATTTTAGAGAGAGATAGAATGGAACTTAGAGAGATGAAGATATTTTGGAGTGAGGATGTTAATATTCCCTTTTATAGGAACTTTAGGGAACGCTGGCAATGGTGTTTTCGCCTTTCTCCTTTATTTATACAAAAGGTGGTATATAAAAATATGCCTTTTGCTTTATTTTATGTGAAAGACATTAGTTCCCATGCCAACTTTCCCATGTCAGCAATCCGCATTGATAAGAAGTAAATGATATATTGGCTATTATAGCTTTTAATTTATAGAAAATGCATAAATACCTCTTCCTCCTTTGCTTTGTAATTTTCAAAAAAAAATAACCTAGACATATTTAAAAAAACCAAAAACATATAAAAAACTCAGGAGAAACCATACAAAATAAATTGGGATGTGTGACCACCTAAGAATTTTGCACATCGCTACCTCTATCGAAGGCCACCATGGATGGTAACCCATACCACCGACGTATTCTAAGAAAGTGAGGGACATCCCCATGCACACCACTAGTCATTAGGGTCACTAGATGGATAGAAATTTCCATTCCAGCAAACACCATCAGGGAGAAAGACTATACCGCTAAGGCCCACTACTGACCAATAATATGAAATGGAAAAACCACCATTTTGATAACCCCAAATGAGAGATTCATGGAAAGTAAAATGTCTAGGGGAATGTGATTCCATATACCACCTGAAAATATGATTGAGAACAAATTTATCATGATACATAACTCACTTTAATCAATACATCATAACATCAGTGAAAATTTCAAATAAATTCACATAATTACACAATAAAGTGATAAATAGGTCACCAACTCATAGTCAATGAATAATCCATGCCAAGCATGTAAGATAAATTCCTCAAAAATAAAAATAAAATCTATAAAATTATCAAACAAAAATAATAGAAGGATGATTAGAATAGAGTATCAACTAAAACATGACACCTTCACATAATAAGATAATGTTTCTGAGGCTCTTACCAAGTCAAAAAACTCAATTAAAGGATAACAATTCTACTAATAAAGAAATGATAAATCAAAACATGAAGATAAGGAGAGAAATATATATATTATAGAGAAACAAATTTATAAGAATCATCCTTGGTAATTTAAATATAAACCTTTATACCAAATTCCATTACATCTAAAATATAGAAATTACACTACTATAATTATGCACACCTCGGGTACCGGATGACTAGTCATCAACCACCCAGTGGACACTGGCCACTCAGTGGATATTATTAGAACTAAATATCTATCCTTTTATTGGGTAGTTAGTACCCTACCATTGTGTACCTAGTGGTGATTACTACTACTAGTTTAACAATTCCTCCTTTCCATCCCACCCACATCTTCCTTTTATCATCTAACACTCAAAAACAAATATCACTTCAAACTGGACCACATAAACTTAAATAACATCAAAAATTAAAATTAAAAACATACCTCAATACCTAACGTCATTATTGAACAAAAGGATAGTGGGATTATAAATTAATTTCATAAATCTGATTGTTCTATAGTAGTGGTTTTTGATATATGGTGATATAGATTGTGATGATGAAGCGGAAAATGGTATTGTTAGTGTGGAATATATGTCTAGCTATAGTAAAAAAATTACGAGAGATAGTGATGAAGTAGGTTGAGGAGGGGAGAACCCATATGGGTGGAAACTGAGTATTATAGTGAGAGTACCTTAGGGGATACCTAACTAATGCATGTTGAGAAGGGGAGAGTCCCAAATGGTTGACACCTAGAAAACTAGGGAGAGACCCTATAGGGGAACATTGGGTCATCCAATGTGTGAAGATAATGTATCAAGTTTCTAATTAGTGGATAACTAAATCATGATATAAATAGGATAACGTGTTCCTTATTGGTGGGTATCTATATAGTGGTATGTATTTAATATGAAGTTCCTTAAACATGGATAACTACATCGTAGTATAGATTTTATTGTAAGTTCCATGTGAGTGTACAAATACATGGTGGTATATATGTGATATAAATATCCCTACAGATGGATACCTATATAGAGATATATATGTAATAATGAGTTCCCTTAAGGTAGATAACTACTTGGTGGTATATATGTGATAGTAAGTTTGTTATGGTTGTAAAACTACTTTCTGGTGGAAAGATGATACAGAGTTACCTGTGTGTGTATAACTACTTAGTGGTTGTGTTGATGATATAGTGATGTCCCAATTGGTAGAAAACTACTTGAGGGTCCTATAATGAGGTCCCTGTGGATAGAAAGCTACTTAGTTATTGGATGTTTTATGATAGTGGTTGTGTAGAAATATGTTCTGAGTAATGTGAAATGTCCAGGAATATGATATGATTTTATTCTATTCAGTGGTAGGTGTTAGTTGGTAGACCATTGGGATACGATTTTTGATCGATTGTTTTATTTTATTTAATCCATGCTTGAATTCATTAGTATGCTTCATTTATAAGAGAATATGATATTTCTTTAGTGGAAACTATTTAGTATATTTATATACACACCCCTACATTATATATACTATTTTTTATATTATCATTATTGAGTTTATGGTTTTGTTGGATTACTTTATCTTATGAAACTAGATATTTTTGGGTATTTTTATTGAATTATACCTTAATTGAGGTATAGAGGAGATGATAAAATTATCATTACTTTTAATTTTAGGGATTGGTTTTTCATGTCCGGGCATGCATTAATAGACATTATCCATGTACTATTTTTAGGAATAAATTATATTATTCATGGTGATATTTAATTTTCTTTTATAAAGGGAAATTCATTCCATAAATGTGTGAAGATACACCCTTGGTGTAAGTTTCAAGCTCATGCCTTATTGAATGTTGTATTTACAAGTCACTCTAGATCTTGTCGATGACTTAGATAGATTACATTGTGATCAGTACATGATACTACAATAAATGTTTCATTTGTTTTTTACTTTAAAATTTTTATTTTTAAATATATTATAAAATTATTTTTCCTATTTACTACTAAATGATCAAATTTTGTAAAAAAACATTTTCATTAATTTTTATTCAGTTGATTTTTTAATTTTTCAATTTTACACTTTTATTTTCGGGAATCCATAAAATAAATATAATTTATAAACATGATATCATGATTAATTTATAATGTTTCCCTATAAATCATTATACCATTGTGATTTTCTGTTTATGTTAAAATTTTCATATGGAATAATTCAAAAAAATCTATTCCATTTTTTTATTTTCTAATGACATTATAAAAATGTTTTAACTAAGTTAATATTTTATACAAATCTATTTTCTATAAAAAAAATTATATTTATTATTTATATTTTATGTTTCAATTTTATTTTGAAAAATTTATTTTTACTTTCAAAAATTGTTTTACCACTATCGTTAATGAATTTTATTATTAAATTAACCAAATTTTAAATTTTATTGATAATTTTTTAAATTTACAATTTAATTGATTTTATTTTGTATTATTATAACTTTTTTTAATTGATAGAGGAAATAATTTCTTTACTTTAAAAATTTTATTTATAATTTACATTGTAATGTTTCACAATAAATGATAATTTCTTTTTAAATTTGGTGTTTATATTGTAGAATTTTTTTACATTGTAAATTTCAAATGGAAAAGTCTTATAATATATATTCTCTATAAATATTTTGGAAAAGATCAAAAAAAATCTTATCTTGGACAATTTGATTTTGAATTATTTTTATTTGTAAATATCAGGTTTATTTTTTAACTTTATAATATTTATATTAAGAGTATTAAAGTCCCTTTATTACTTTTAAAAATAATGTTGACTTTATATTATTAGTTTTTTTACAGTGTATTTTTTCTTTCACAATGAATTTTGTACATTCTAAATTTTCTATACAATTTAGTCTATTTATTCAAAATAATATTAATTTATTTTTTAATAAATCGATAGAAAGTGTATATTAAATTACTTTTATATGTGTATTAATTTTTTTATAAAATTATTTTTCCTATTTACATTGCATGTTCCATCATTATTTTTTATCTTCCCAATTTATAATTTGTAAAATGGTATTATATGACACCGATTTTTTATATTATGTGGTTATTATTATAAATATTTTTATAATAATTTAGTTCCTTTTTCATTCAGGAAGTGTTCGAGGGAGGGTGGATAAAGGAAGTGGTGTTTGGTCTTTTAAGGCTTCACTAGAGGCTTCTCTACACTGTGGGACCAACCGTGGAAAATTTTATAGTCCTAAACATTTTATCACTATAGGAATGGGATTCATAATTCCAAAAGTATGTTACCAATCCCTAGAACCTGCATTTTTTCTCATCATTATGGCTGGGAGGGACACCTTTGAGAAATGGGTTAACCAAAAGGCCTGGGAGTGGGTGTCTTGGCTGGGCATGTGTGGTCCAAAATGGATTAGGAAAATGAATCACATTTTGGTCTATGGCATGGTTCTAGTTTAATTTAGTATATTTTGTAATGTTAAAAATGGTTTGGGATAACTCACCATACCTGGGCCAGGGTGTGGTGTCAATTGGCATGGTTTTTAAAATAAATGATTTGGTTGTTGGTCATTAGGGTATGAAATAGTGTTCAAGAGGGAAATCATGGGAGAGTTTTTAGGGAATATTAAATTATATTATTAACCTATTTATCACCAAAATAACAACCATTATCTCCCTTTACTTGATTTTTCTCTTCATTCAGACATTATTTGACTGGATTCTAGATGATTTCTTCATATAACCATCGTTATTCTTCTTGGCTCATGTGGTGTGATAAAACTTGATGTAGGTGTATTCTATCCATATTTACTCTACCAAAAAATAAAAGGAATTTCTTTTCTATGTCTAATTTTCTTGTAAAGTTTAGATATATAGATAAATTACTTTTCAAAAACTATGTTTTATGGCTTCGAAAAATAAAAGATTAGGGACATCACCCAAAACATTTTTGATAAATTTTTAAATGGGAAATTGTTTTAAGAATGGTTTGGGTGTGTGAACATTATCACAACAACATGTGAGTTCCTGATAAACATATAATGGTCCTATCTAGGTTATACATGGTTGAGGGGCCAATTTTTTACTCAATATATTTTATCACAAAGAGTAGGCATTGGTAAAAAGTGTTAGTTATCATTCATGAGTGTGGTTGTTCGGTGGTCCTTCTTTGACATGATGTGAATTGTGTGTGTGAGTTTTTTGGGTATGATTTCATGAAATTGTATAACTTCATCATGATATTTTTATCTGTTCTTGTTTATATGGATATCTAAACTACTATTCTATATTACTTCCTCCAACTTTATATTAATTGTTAGTTAAATTTTTTATCCTAGTGGTGTGTGTGGTAAGACCTAAAAATTACCTTCTAATTCTATATTGTAGAAACATAACTCCAATAACCCTTATATGGTGTCTACTTTATTAAATTTTCATAATATATAGGGGACCACGTCACAAAATATTGATCAGTTTAGTAGTCTTGTTGATCTAGATATACACATGATTCCCATATTATAATAGAAATATAAAAAACATAGCATAATAAATACTCCCACATTGTTGATATTATTCTTAATATCCTTCTTCATATCATAGGGAAAAGAAAATAAATAAAGGGTGATCTCAGATTCTTGGTAGGGGATATGTAAAGTGGAATATAACATGAGTAAATAAGATATAATCAATATGGTATGGTAAATAATGGAAAACGGATTCCATTAAATCAATTACATGATCACAAAATGTATCCATGGTTAAAATCAATGCATTAATCACATTGATAATAATAAATAAATTGTCAATGAAGGAAATTATTAATTTTGGATTTCATGATCTCAGACATCAACATATATTTACAATCAAATCCTTCTTCTATGATAGTTTAATCGATGGATATGTATACACCAAAAACTCATTTAATATGGCTAGACAACTAGTTTATCTAATGAAAAATATTGATGCATCGAGGGGTTATCTATAACCAGGTCCCTCATATCATTTAATATCCAATGAATTCCCCATATATTAAATGATAAACTTAATTCATAGACCATATTCGTTATTTAAAAAATGTAATTATTGAGTAAATAATATGAAATATTAATATTTTCTCAGTCAACCAAGTAAATTTAAAACACCATATGTATAAATGGTATTCAGGTGAGGAAATAATCAAATAAATGATATAAAGAATCCAAAATTTAAGATAAATTTAATGTTAAACTAACATTGGAAATTTAAAATTTTAAGTGATAGTTAATGATCTGAAAATTAAAAATAGATTAAAGATGACCAATATATCATTATAAATATAACTTTTGTAATGGAATCATATCCTTTGTAGAAATAAATAAAATGAAATAAAAATAATAAAATGGGATTTTATTAAACAGTTTTATTTTTAAATCCATTGAAATCATGTATACAAAGCTAAATAGCATAAAATAGTTATATCAGTAGGAAATTATGTTAACGTTGTATACGTTAAAAAGAAACACTCCAATTGATTTTTTTGTAAAAGAGAGTAAAAAATGACCCTTTTGGCAAACAATTTGAAATGTTACTTTAAAACCTTGTAAAAATTCAAATATAACTCAAAATTTACTTAATAAATAATTTGAGTAAATAAAAATTACTTTTCTAAAATAGTTTTAAAATTTATTTGACTTTGATGAAAAATATATCCGATCAAAGGTAAAATAACATCAACATTTCTTTAAAAAAATTCTTCACTTGAGTCAAATTTAAAAGGGAGGAAAAGTTGTAACAAAACATGTAGACTCCATAAATATCCAAAGGATATGAAAATATATAGTATTTATGAAGGATATATTGTAATATTCCTAAATTAAATTAAACATGATCCCAGAAATGAGATTGTAAAATAATTTCTTACATCGTCAATAACATTTAAATTGTAAACCCTTGAAAATGTAAAACCTTGAAATTGAAAACCCTTGAAATTATAGACATGAATTAAAACTTTATTCATAATGAATAAATATTTATTAATGTTGAGAAAAATAAATTGGAAGTATATAAAACACACAAAAAAATGTGCATAATACCAAAAATGTCTCAATGGAATGGAAATTGAGATTAAATCCCTTAAAAAGATCATATCAATGATCTGGGGATTAATCAAAAAAGTGTTTATGTGTAAAAAAGTTAAATACACATAAAAAAATTGGAGATATAACATAATAAAATCATTGGTAATTTCTTACAAAATCATTTAATAATATATACAATAAAGTACAACTATAACCCAGTGAATATAAATTGATTTAATAAAACCCTTACCTTTAGCTAAACTTGCTTCAAATGAGATATATCCTTCTTTATACTAAATTTGAATTTTTTATAATTATATAAAAGATTAATTTACATAATTATAACATCATATATGTTTAAATTATAATATTTCAACACCAATTTATTAATAATTCATTACTAAAATCATTGTTTATGGGTGTTAACTATTTCATTTTTCATGAGAATTCAGTTCGGTAGTTCCAGTACTTGTATATTTATTATGGTTAAATCATATAAATAATGTGAATAATTATATAAATATAATATATTTTCATTATATATATATAAATAGTTACCCATAAAATTTATAGATATAAAAATTAATTACACCATTCATGGAGACTGTAGGTCATATGTACGCATGAATGTTGTTTTAACTTTTCAACAAATGGAAGGAAAGAAAAGAAAATAATAATTCACCTTTAAATAATAATTATTAAATTATATATATATATCATATATATTCATTAAATCAATTCTTATTATAATCCATATAATGCGGAAATGAAAAACGGATCACATCACTTCATTGAGGTGGTAGTACACATGTACGTAGGAGCGATGTTTTCATTTTCTAATGGATTTAAAATAAGAAGGTGAATATGATATTATAATTATAGAAACATAATTATTTCATAAATATCATATATTTTAATTATTTTTATATTTATAACCATATAAGTAAAGTGGCGATCAAAGATGAATTACACCACTACGTGGAGATAGTAGATTGTATGTATGTACGAGCACTGTTTTCACTTTTTGTAGGATAGATAAAAGATGTAAATGGTTTTCTCATAATAATATTAACATATTATTATATTTATTATACTATATTTATTATTTTATTATTTTTACAGAAAATTTATAGTAATTATAAGAAGAAATAAACTTGAAAGAGACGGTAAATATGACTATATCTTTATGGTAGACTTCCTGTAGATACCTTCTTAAGGACCCTTAGAATGGTATATTAAGAATATAATAACCTTTAATTAATGGATATATATTTTCAAAAGAGAAATTTTAACATTTTTTATTGATCTTGGTTTCTCAATAAGGTTTAAAAACTGAGAGAAGTGGTATCCTTTTATAAGTGATGGCAAGGGAAATCTTATAATTACTTAAAGTATTAAATTAATTTACATTGTTCTTCATTTAAAAATAGATCAAAATTAATGTAGATATAATATTATATGAAGATTATTATAAACCCTCTCATCTAAAAAAATTTGATAAGTTTTTGTTATTTTTCTACACTTATCTCATATTCTTAACCATATGTTAACCCTTTTGACAATTAATGTAATATCAATTATTTTTACTCTTGAGGGGTCACAAAAGTTAATATAAAAGTAAAAGTGGCCAAAAAATAGAAAAGTATTGATATTTTAAACCATATACCATTTAAATTCAGGAATATATGTTTTTTAGGATTTTTAAATCATTTTATAAATTTGTTTTATTATAAAATGTCAATAATGTCATTTTTGGAAATACATGAAATATTATAATTTAATATATCTATAACTCTTTTAAAATGGTTCAAAAATGACATGGATTTTATTATAAGGAATATATAGTCTTAATTTGATAATATAATCAAAATTAGATAGATTTAGGTATTATTTTAAAGCTAATTGTTTTGTTTAACATCTTGATTAACCAATTTTAACCTGAATTGTCCTAATGCCTTTTTCAAAATTAAAGGGTTATAATTTTACATATATGATGACAATTGGATCATAAATGAAAAATAGATATAATTTTAGACAATTTATCGTCCTAATTTTCATATTTCAATATTTTTTTGATTGGTAAATCATTTTATAAAATAGTATTTAATATAAAATATCATTAATGTCTTTTTTGACACTATTTGATTAATTTGAATTTAAAGATAAGAAGATAATAAATGATTTATAAAACTGAACTTTAAAAATTATCTAATATTTTTTATTTATATAAATATTTCATGGAAATAAATAATTCATCTAAATTGTAGTACTTTATTATTTTTAATATCATTTATTTTATTTTTCTATTAATTGAAAAAAAAACTGTGTTAGTGTTGCATAAGCATTTAAATTAATTATTAAGTCACTAAAAATTAAAAAAATCCATAATAAAAAGTATATATAGAATAAAAATTTATAGTATAACTTGTCTTATTTTTATACTTATGTAAAAATTATAGATATATTAAAGTCAAGAGAGTAACATTTTGTGTTTATTCTTTTCATAAAAAAATAAAATTGTCATAATCAAAGAAAAATTAAAACAAGTGGTAACATATTCAATAATTGGATATAAGTGAATTAGATAAATTCATAAAATAGGATAAATTCAAGTTTTATATAAATTTTAAATCCTTATCACAAAGTGTTAACCCTATTTTACTTGTTTTACCCTTATTAAGGTGATAAATATTTATCAAGGTTATTATTCATAGTGATTAACAATAAAAGTGACCTATTTACTAAATCTAGCCCTCTTTATTCCAAATATGGTTTCTATTTTCCATATTTACCTCACAAAAGAGGAACAATTTTATTTAAAATAACACCTCTAAAATGGGATGAAAATTGGTTTTTCAAAAAAATACTTCCTGAAGTATAAATTTTTATACCAAAATCTAAAATAAAATTAATTACAAAGATCTAATTAGATTATTAACAATTAAAAGGAACTAATTTTACTTTTAAAATCATTTAAAAAAATTTATCTTTGTAAATTCATTAAACAAAATGGCATTTTCCATAAAAACCAGTATTTTTCTCTATTCATCCAAAAATTTATATTTTCAAAAAATTATCCAAAATCCACAATATGATAATTGTGAAATTATGAATTTAAAAATAATATAATTTTCTTAAAATAAAATTTTTTAAAATTTTATAAATTAATTATAATATCCACCCATGAAAAACAATAAAAATAATTTTTGAAGAAATGGTTTTTAAAAAAATAAAATATATTTACTGAAAATTGAGTAATTATTTCCTAAAAATTAATAAATAGATTTTTATGAAGTAAAAACATTATATATGTCACATAATATTTTTTAATCCCATTCATAGCTTCCAATTCATCGACTATGTTATAATACTCATATTTTAATTATAATATTTTGTGATTTGTTTAAACTCAATGTTGAATATCTTGTATTCTATAAAAAATAATGTTATTTTAAAATATTGGGATATTAAATTATACCACCTTAAATAAATTACACCCTATAAATTTTATCTCGATCATCAAAGGTTCAACCTTTTTTGAAAACCCACAATAGTACAAAGGAATAATAAAACTTATTTTAAAAAGGGAAGTGGAAAATATAAAGGCTACCTAAAATATCATGTATTTGGGTTCCCATATTAGAATAACATTGGTGGGATGTTAAAATATAGACCTTTAAGATAAGAATAGTGTATAAGTACTAATTGATATTAATAGATAATATGGTAATGCTAAATCTAATGACCGCCTAAACATAAATTATTTAGGTGTGAAAAGACTATCAATTCATCAGAATTGAAGATAAAAGGATAAAAAAAATTTAAATATACTTTTACTAAATATTAGGGATTAATCTACCATCTAGAATAATTAAAAAGGAAATATACTTACCTAATAAGTATAATTTCATCCTTTAATCAATTTCTAATACAATCTCATCTTTTTCTGCAAAACATTAGTATTCATGATGATTTTTTTCATACTTGAAGCATTAAAATTAACTTATAATGGATTATATAGTCCAAAAAAGGACTATAAGTATGATTCCTATTTTTAGTAAAACCAAAATTGTTATCATAATGTTGGATAATACCAAAAATGAATAAACCTTCATATAAAAAAGTAATACATTAATATCCATAATTAAAAAATAAAACCAAAGGATAAACATAGATTATTCCCCAAATAAATAACCTTATATATCATAAAATCTCAAAAAATCAACATTAACGAAAGTTTTAACCTCAATGTTTATTTTGTAACCTTCATCATACACCTCCAAAAACATAATATCATTCTTCCCAAGCAATCCTTTACATTAAACCTAAAGGTTATATAAACTTCAACCCAATAAAATGTCTCTATAAATATCATTAATCACCTAAAAATCCAAAAAATTCAAAAAAATGATCCTATAATATGATTCCTAAAAAAATTAATCATTATCCATTAAATAGTTTATGTAAAAAACAATGTCATGCTAATCAGGATATCACCTCATCCTGTGGTAGGTGTTTCACCCATGTCATCCTCTGTATATGGGTTCAATCCATGCAACCTTTTTAGATGTGATGGGTTGTATCCTGGAATATGGGTTGTCCTTTTTCTAAAATTATATTAATATAATTCCAATAATTTTCTCAAAAAATATTATGAACACAACATTAACCATCAAGACACTTTCTAACCATTAAGGTTTTCTATATAGATTATTTCATTCCACAAAACTAAATAATATTAATTGACTATTATTACCTAAACATAAATGATAATATTAATGATAAAGGTTATCAATATCATTAATATTATTTCTACAAAATATAAAATAATTATTCTTCAAATAACATTCTCACTAAAATATATACTATGATAAAGGGTTGTATTTCAATAAATGTATCCCAGATTATCCTTAATCATGATAAATTATGATCACATAAAACCTCAAAATAAATATTTATTCATTTAAACTTACGATCAACCTTATACTTATGAACCCAAGACACATTAGGTTTATCCCATATCACTATAGAATATCATAGTTTCAAATAGGTTATATTATCTCATTCATCATAATGGTTCAATATATAAAATGTGAACTAGTCCAAGCAAATCCACCAGGAATGTTAAACAAGGTGTGAAGTAAGGACACACTCAGCGTGTACTAGAATGATGGTTGAGATATATTTGGGTAACACTATTTGGGGTTATTACCCCTAGATGCATCTATTCTAAAAACATGTCCACTTATAATGTCCAAATATGGATGTGTTTCTAAAAAAACTATATAATATCTATCTTAATAAACTTTAGGATGTTGTTCTATACATAGAAATGTTCTCAAAGTATATCATATGGTTATATTCCCTAGTATATGTTTTTCCTAAATCTAGTTCCCAAGGTTTTTCACAAAACATTACATGATACCAACTGTAGGAACTCAAATTCAGTAACCCGAAGCTAGTGTCTACGTTATTATATTAGGATTATATAATAATAAAACATATCACCATGGATTGATTAGTTTAGTAGTATTTAAGAATCAGATACATATATGATTTCTATATTACATTGAAAATAAAAAAACATAGCGTAATAAACATTATCACATCCTTGATATTATTCCTAATATCATTATTCATGTCATAGGGAAATAAAAATAAATAAATGGTGATATCATATTCTCTATAAGGGTTACATACATTGGAAGATATCATGATTAAATAATTCATAATAAATATGAAATTGTAAATATCTGAAAACACATTCCATTTAATTAACAACTATATCACAAATTGCATCTTGGGATAAATTCAATATAGTAATCTCATGTATAACAAAAACAAAATTCTGAAATATGGAAATGATTGATATTAGACATCATGATCTCAAACATCATTATATATTTACCATAAAATCCTTGGGTTAAGATAGTTTAATCTATTGGTAGGTATATACCAAAAATCCCATTTAATAAGGCTAGAAAACTAGTTTTTTCCATTAGATATATCGATACATTGAGGAGTTTCTATAAATAGGACCCACCTATCACTACTTTTCTAATTAATTCCTCATATATAGAATAATAAATTTAATTCATAAACAATTTTCTTTATTAAATAATTTCCTTATTCAGTATATAATATAAAAATAAATATATTTCATAAGTCAATAAAAAACATTTAAAGTAAAACACAGTATGTATAAATGGTAGATGGTTTAGGAAATAATCATATCCATGATACAAAGAATATTTATATTTAAGATAAATGAAATGTCTAATGACCATAAGAAATTGAATATTTCAGGAGAAATTTAATGACCAAAAAATTAATAAGAGATAAAAGATTACCATTAGTTCATCAAAAATATAGGTTTGGTAATAAAATCATTTTATTCATAGAAATAAAGAAAATTGGAATGAGTTGTTAAAATAGGATTTTATTAAATATTTTTCTTTGTAAATCCATCAAAAAAAATATAAGAATATATATAGAATAAAATGGTTATGGGGGTGGGAAAATCCATTAACATCATATAAGTTAAAAGGAAACCTTCCTTTTAACTTTTGGTAAAAGAATGTTTAAAATTACCATTTCAAGAAACAATTACGCATATTACTTTAAAAAAATTAAAATTTCAAATATAACATAAAATTTATTTAATAAATAATTTGAGTAATTAAAAAATACTTTTAAAAAAATTAAAAAATATGGGCATGAAACAAAATTATATCTGATCAAAATAGAAATATGACCATCCTTTATTTTAAAACATTTCATCACTTGATTCAAGCTCCAAAGAGAGGAAAATATGAAATAGAACATAAAAACTCATAAATATTTATATTATAATAAAATTGATAGAGAATATTAAGGATATATTTTAATATTTCTTTAATTAAAATAAATGAAATCACACAAATGATATTGAAGAAACTATTTTACCTCTTTGGTAGATTTAAAATTATAACCCATTAAAAGTGTAAACATGAATTGAAAAATTAATAATAATTAATAAATATATATTCATGTTAAATAAATCAAACGGATATTATATACAACACATAATAATAAATAGGTTTATAATACCAAATATGTCTCAATGGAGTTGAAATTGAGACGAAATGTCTTACAAATATCATATTAGTCAAGTGAGAATTAATCAATCAAGTTATTATGTGTAAAAAATTTAAATCCAAAAAAAAGGAAGTGGAGATAAAATATAATACAATCAGAGTTAATTTCAAACAAAATCATGTCAAAACATAATCAATAAAGTATAAGTATAACCTAATGAATGGAAATTGAGTTAATGAATTGATTACCTCAAGTTTGTCTTACATTGAAAGTGATTTAAACACTTGTATAATAAATTTTAATGTGTTATAATTATATATAATATTCATTTATATACTTATGAAATCATATATGACCCAATTATAATATTTCAATACTCTTTTAATAATTATTATTTATTAAAATTATCATTTTCGGATGTTAACTATTTAATTTTTCTTGAGAATCCAGTTTAGAAGTTCCAGTACTTGTACTTTGATTGTGGTTTCATCATGTTAATAATTATATTAATATAATATATATTCATTATATACATGTATATATATATAGTTTTCAATAAAATTTATATATGGAAAAAATAATTACAGTGTTCATGGAGATGGTAAGCCATACGGACACTTGAACACTACTTTCACTTTTTGACAGATGGAAGGAAAGAATAATATTTAATTAATCACTCTTCTAGAACCATTATTAAATCATATATATATATATTATATATATATATATTCACTAAATATTTCCTTATTACCATCCATGTAAATCAGAAATGAATAATAGATTCTTTTGCTTCATGGGGGTGGTAGTCCACACGTACGCATGAGCCATGTTATCATATTCCAATGAATTGGAAGGTATGAAGGTAGATATCATATTCAAATTTAAAAATAATAATTTTTTCATAAATATAATATATATTCATTAGTTCCATATTTATAATAATATAATTAAAGTGGTGATTAAATATGAATTACACTACTATGTGGATACGGTAAGCCATATGTATGCATGAGTGATATTTTTTTATTTTTTTATAAATGTAAATAGATGGTAAATTTTTTTCCCTTAATAATAATAAAATATATGTATATCTATAATACTTTATTTATTCTTTTAGCATGGTCACAAAAAATTATTGGAAGTAGAAGAATAAATAAACTTAAAAGAGTACGTAAAGGCAATTACCAATTCTTCAGTATACTTCCTTTAGATCCCTTATTATATACCCATGGAGTGGTCTTTTATGAATGAAATAACCAATAATTAATGTATAAGTAATTCTATAAGTGTATTTTTTTGGGTTTTGGTTGAGATAGGTTGTTTAAGAAGGTTTAAATAAAATATAGAAGTGGTTCCCTTTTATAAGTTAGGATAAGGTAAATCTTGTAATTACTTAAAGTATTAAATTAATATATATTTATTTTTATTTAAAAATTGATATAATTAAAATATAAGATGATTATGAGTTGAAATAATCTCATAGAATAAAATTTAAAAGAGTTTTCATGATTGTTTCACCCATATCTCTTATTTTTAACCCATCGTTAACCCTTTTGATAATTACCATGATATAATTATTTTTAAATATTTAGGTGTACATAAAGTCACTAAAAAAGAACAACTGACATATAAATTGACCATGATTGATATTTTAAACCACATCTGATTTAATTTAATAAATATATTAATTTTATTAATTTTAAATCCTTTAATAATATATTTTTAATTATAAAATATCATTAATGTAATTTGTGGAAATCAATCATATATTATAATATAATATTTGTATAAATCATGAAAAATTGTTTAAAAATTACATTGATTCAATTATAATGAGAATTTTTAATTTAATCGTCCAATAAAATTCATATAGATTTAGATATTACTTTAAAATTTATCTTGGGGTTTAAACCATTGCTTAACCAATTTTATCCTTAAACATGGTGATGACTTTTTCAATGTCAAAGGGTTATAATTTTACATATAAGTTGAAAATTGACTAAAATGTCCAATGGATGAAACTTTCTACCATTTATCATCCTAATTTTTATATTTCAATATTTTTATGATTTTCATATAATTTTATAATATATTAGTTAATATAAAATATCATTAATATCATTTTTGAAACAATTAATTTACCTTGAATTTAAAGACAATAAGTTAGTATTGTATTTAAAATATTTACCTCTAACACATCCTTAATATGTTATAATTATCTAAAAAATTCATTGAACATAATAATTCATTCAAATTGTATTAATTTTAATATTTTTTAAATAATTTCTTTTATTTTTATATTAATTAAATAAATATTGTGTTGAAGTTGGGTAAGAAATTAAAGTAATTATTCAGTCATAAAAAATGAAAAATAAATTTATGTAATAAAAAATAGTTTATCAATAAAATAAATAGCTATAACTGAACTTATCCTCTTTCTATCCTTATGTAAAAATTCTATAGATATCAAAGTCAAGAGAGTGGCATTTTGTATTTATTCTTTTCTTAAATAAATATAAATGGAATAATCAAATCAAATGCCACAAGGTGGCCTTTTATTAAATAATTCTATGTAAATATATAAACTTAACAAATACCCTAGGACTAATCAAAGTGGTAGAGAAATTTTAAATCCTTATCCCAAAGTTTTAACCATATTTTACCCATTTAACCCTTACTAATGTGAAAAATATTTATGAAGGTTATTCTTCATAATGAAAAAAAAGTGACATATTTACCAAATTATATACTCCTTATTCTAAATATGGAGTAAATATTTTCTGATTCAATTCACTGAAGTGTTATAATTTAATTTAAAATTAATCTTGTAAAAGTGAGGAAAATTATTTTTTCAAAAAAATTATAAAGTATAAAATCTATTATACCATAATATAACATAAAATTAATTCAAATAATATTTATTAGATTAATAACAATATATATTGAATAATTTTTATTTTAAAACCATTTAAAACAAAATGTAACATTTTGAATGCTTTAAAAGAAAAGGCAGCTTCTAATAAAAACTGGTATTTTACTATTCATTGAAAATTAAATATTTTTTGAAAACAATAAAAAATTCACTATAAGTTAATTATTAAATACTAATTTATAAAAATAATATCATTTTTATAAAATATAATTTCTAAAAATTTTAGTAATTAATTATAATATCTTCTCAAAAAAAGCAATTAAACCCATTTTTTAAGCAATTGTATTTTTGAAGAACAAAATGATTTTACTAAAAATTAAATGATTATTTCCTAATAATTAATAAATAAATTTTTATTTAGTGTTAAATTTATATATATTTTATAATTTTTGTTAATCCTATTCATACCTACCAATTCAATGTTTAGGTCATAGTAGTCGTATTTTAATTATAATATTTTTTGTTTCATTTAAGATCGATGTTTTGTATCTTGTATGCTATTGAAAATTATTATTTTAAAATAACATGATATTAAAGATATACTCACACAATACATATTCATCTTATATTACATGAATACATAATTTACCATGATATCGGTAAGGGGTAAGTCTCATACATTACTTATGGAGAACCTTGATGTTATGGTCTCATAATTATAGGATTGAAGAATAGAGATGTATTGAGGTGGAGATTTTTATATATACACATTGGGGATTGGCTTATTTGGGTCCTTTATTATTAGATAATAATTTGTGTCTTTTTACTATTATGACTCTAATAATGTTTCTGTAGTTATTTTTTCATTGGTGTTTTAATGGTTTATATCTTGAATCATGTATATTTTGTTATTTTGAGTTGACTATTGTTGGTTGTTATTTATGTAAGGGAAAATTATCCCCCATGGTTTGGTCAAGATTTATTAATTTATTACTAGACATTTTGTTCTAGGGACGTCGCCTAAGGTTAGTAGAACTTTTTCCCTTTCTAAGACTATGGGTTGGGTCGGGTGTTATAGGTGGTATCAGTTTGGTTTGGTCCTTCAGTTAGTAATGGTATGTATGAATATATAACTTTTCAATACATAAAATTTAATTATAAAAAGTTTTACCTGACCTCTTTATATTTAACTCTATGTTACCAGGGTGGTTCAGATACAAAAAAGTGTTGTAAAGAACTTCTTGGTTTTTCATCACCTCATCATCATGGGTTTAACCGATGAAAGTCTAGTATCATGCATTAGTGTAAGACATATCACTAAGTCTAAATTTTTTTTTGCTATTGTATAATCTTCCTTATTATTACTTAGAATATTATATGTTATTAAATTGTTTTTCATGATTGGTCAGTGATTTTTCTAGGGGCATAAGAAAATGACTCCAGTCAGGATACTTTAAAACCACCTAGTGGATGATACTGAGAAAGTGGTTCCACCAGAGGAATCGTAGGTGAACCAAAAACTGGTCAGAATCATTTTAGAATCATTATTAGATTTGTTAAAAGGAAATCAACATGAGTATCAAAACTAAATAGATTGTTCAGTAAAATTACAAAGGAAGAACCTGCAAATCATTATGTGTGATTGAGTACCCAAGAAAGTAGAAGCATGGATTGGGAGGATGAATTGAATCTTTCATTTCTTGGAGAAAAAAGCTGACATCAAAATGACTATCACTATGTACATTCTTCAGGATCTAGCATGAAAAAATTGGGACCTATATGGTTGAGATAATGTCTATCAAGTCCTCACTTGGGTTACATTTGAGTAATTATTTAATAAATAATTCTATATTCAATCATTATGCATGTCATGAACAATAGTTTTATTTCAAATAAAAAAAGGAAAATTATTTTTTATTCAATATAAATCATATTTCACATACCTTTATGATTTTTCATAAGAAGTTATAGCAAGTGAATCACTCAAGGCATTAATGTTTTAATTACGACTATGATCACACATTCATTCTCATGTGGTGATTTTATACATTGAGGATTAAACAGACATAGGTTACAAGGATCTGGTGTGAAACAAAATAATCAATAGGAATTTAAATTGAGGGAAAACTTTTATCCTCACAAACAGAAGTGGGAACTCTAATTTAGGGAATATGTGTAAAATTGAAACCTACACCTAGAGTAACAGACCATAAGAGAACCAGCTCACGAGATCAGTTTCTTTCCCTCTTTTTCCCAGTAATCAAATCAATTTTTTTAGTGTGTTTAATTGAAACACATGTGTATGTAATTCATTATACTACCTAAATTCTATCATAATTTTGTTTATAATGGGAATCTCAAGTGTTATTGCACATATATCCCAAACTCAATAGGTGGTGATGCTTCTAAAAAGTCCCCAAATTTTAATGCTAAACTAGGGTTCTCTTTTCAAATTAGTTCTCACCATCATAATAAAATAAATAAATGTTATTCCAAAAATAACCTATATCCATAGTAGACACTTCCTCAGTAGGGGAGAAATATTATGTTAATGTCAATAGATTGATAGCTTTTGGAGTTGAGATGAGTATTCCAAACAAAGACAAAGATTCCTTAATGGTGTGAGGTACCATACTTTTTAACTATACCATTATGTTTGTTTTTTCTAACACGTATTCATTAAATTATTTTATTACTTATTTTTTTTCATAAAACAATTGGTATTATTAGTGGAAATGATGTCACACATGATGAGCATCAAGCATATCTCAAGCATGAGAGTGTAAAGGGTTTAATTTTTCAGCATGTTCCATCCCCATTAAACCAATCTGTTTTTCAAGGGAGTTTACTATCCTGGACACATAAATCTTTTATTTTATCTTTCAAATGGATGGGTTGGTATCATTAACGGATCACATTGACTGGTACATTTTATAAGTGACTTTTATATTTCCTGAAGATGTTGTTCAATTATTTAAGGGTGAATGGGATGTGAATATAAGAAGATAATGACATTTAAGGATAGAGGTTGTCACCATCTCGTATCAATTGGAAGTGATAACCTTGTGTTCTATTGATATGAAAAGAAATGGAAATTTTTCTACCATATTTGATTAATACCCAGATTTATTTCTAAAAAAATCCATGGATTTACACTTAAAAGAGAAGTGGAATTTTTTATCAACCTACTCTTAAGAACGAATCATATTTAGTTTCCATCATATATAATAGATATATTATAATTATGAGATGTTAAATTAAAATTGGAATAATTATAAAAATAGGGTTTTAAAATACCAAGTACATCATATTTGGTCGATCCAGTTCTATTTGTTAAGAAAGCAGATGGAACACTCAGACTTTCTATTGGTCATCATAAGATGAATCAAATTATGATAATGAATTGATATATTATTCATAAAATTAATGATATGAATGATCATTTTAAGTTATTTTAATAGTTCTCCAAAATTTATATATGATAGGCGTACTACCAACTATGATTCGATAAAGGGGATATCACCAAGATAGATTTTTGAATCCATTACAACTACTATGAATTATTTTTCATACCCTTCGGTCTCACTAATGAACCAATAGTAATAATGGAATTAATGGATCATATATTTCACAAATACCTATATTCTATCATTGTGGTATTTTTTGATGACATATTACTATATTCTCACACAAACAATGATCATTAAAGGCACATGGATATTTTACTCTGTATATTATGATACCACCATATTTATTAAACATTTTCAAAATATGACATCTAGATACAATAATTTCACTTCCTTGAGAACTTTATTTCATATAAATGAATATTAGTTTATCTTGAGAAGATTAAGGCCATTATTTATTAGAAACAACCTCAAAATGTATTCAACATACATATTTTCCTAGGATTATAAAGACATTATCAATGTTTTATTGATGATTTATCATTCCTTAATTCTCCTATCAATATTTTGAAAAGGAATGGTATTACAATATATAGTTGTGATTATTGTTATATGTTCTTCAGGTAACTCAAGGATTATCTTACATAATCACCAATAATTATCTTTTCTGAACCAAGTGAATTCTACATTGTCTTCTGTGATGCATTTGAATTTTTATTTTGTTTTATTCTAATGAAAGGATATCACTTCATGGCTTATGGATCATAAAAATAGAGGGTACATGAGAAGAACAATCCAAACCTTTATTTGAACTATCCATAGTGGTACATTACTTAAAAACATGGTGTCACTACCTCTTTTGTTAAAAACTCATGGTATTCAAGAATCAAAAAACCTAAATCACATATTTTCACAAGGAGGATTGAACATGATACAATGATGTTAGATATAATATCTTAATATGTTATACTTTATATTGTTCTATAAAATTTTTAAATAAAATTCCGCAGCTGATGCATTAAATCTCATATTATATAATCAAGTGGTTCGAGAGGCATGAGACCAATGGAAATTGAGGGTAGTGATTGCTGATATTCACATGAAATATTCTAAGAGGGATGAGTTTGTGGTATTATTTTTAGTTTACCTAATTTTTAACTTGATTGAATTAGTATATGAGGCTTAGAAAACAGTCCTTGGTTGTCTTATGAGGATGTTAAATCTTAATTTTGGGGAGACCATAGACGGTTGGAAAAAAAGAATAAAATTCATTTTTTTCACTTCTATGATCATATCGTAATTACTCCATATTTATGAGACCAATTTTTTCATTATTTTTATTATTCAAAATGATAAATCCACCCAAGTACCCATAAATTGAACAAGGAAATGAAGTATCATTTCGGGTTGTCATGAATGAAAAGGAAAGTGGTTGAGTATGGTGTGAGATGTCACACTTGTTAACAGGTGATGTAAGAACATCAATGACCATCTAACATGTTACAGTCATTTCCTATACCCATATGTAAATGTTAACATATTACTATATAATTTTTCATTGCTATGAGAGGATTTATTTATAAACATGACACAATTTAGGCGATTGTATACCAACTCAAAAATTCACCACATTTCACTTTAATTTATGGGGAAAATATGGTAGATGAGTTAGTAATGAATTATATCCCTAAAGTAGTTAAATATTATGGGTTAAAAGTTTATATTATCTCTGATTGATACTACAGATTCACTTCATGGTTTTTTAAGTCCATGAAAGAGTCACATGAAACCTTTTTGACCATGATCATGAAATATAATCCCCCAAAAATGTCTAGTTAGAGCATATGATTCATAACATGAAGGATATTTTAAGATCTTTTGTAACGGAATTTAGTGGTTCATGGGAATACCACATACATTTAGTGGAGTTATCGTATAATAATAGATACTGAGTAATGAAACATATGGATCCATTTGAAGCATTATATGGTTGTCCATTTCATTCCCCATTTTGTTGGGTCGAGACAAAGGAAACTTACCTAATTGGACTAAGCCTAATTTGAAATACTATTGGAAAGATTCTTATGATTAATAAGTGGATAAAAATTTTATAAATCCATTAGAAATCCTATAAATATCATCATCCTTTATCTTTGTATTTTTATGTGCTTGATCGTGTATTCTTATGAGTTTAAACAAGGTTGGTGTGTCATAATTTAGTTTCAAAAAGGAATTTGTCTCCTCAGGATATTGGACCTTTTTAAATCCTTGAATAGATCAGAGTGTCTACTTATCAACTATCTCTTCCATTGATATCTACTTATGTTCATAATGTTTTCTACATCTTTCAACAAAATAATTGAAAAATATGTCTTGATAAGGTTATTGGTTTGGGTCATGTGAATCTTGAGAAACTCAATTCAAATACTAGATAGAAAAGATAAGGTCTTGTGGGGGATGTGTATCTCTTTAGTATATATTCTATAAAAACATGGACATACTCAGGAAGAAACATGGGAAAAAGTGAATCTTATGTTGGTGCAATGGAAAAAAATCTCCTACAATCCACAAACCTCTATCATTCAGATGATGAAAAGACCATTGGAGGGGTGAATTTGACACCCCCAATTTTTTTATGTGATTGTTATTTTATATTTTATGCAAAAAGTTAGTTATTTTTAGGACCAATATGTGTTAGAGAGAGGGTGGATGAATAAAGTGGTGTTTTGGATTCCTATGATTCGCTATGGGCATCACCATATCATGGGACCAGTCATGGCGAAGTTCATGGACCCAAGAATTTCTGTGCTCCATGCATGGGAGTCTCTAAACCAAGAGTTCTAAAAATTCCCAAGAACCTACTTTTTTTCTAAGCATGGTGGCTGGGAGGGACATCAGTGTGAAATGGGAAAACCTAAATTCTGCAAAGTGGGTGTGACAATTGGGAATGCACTATCCAAAATGGATTGGGAAAATTCACAATGTCATGGTCCAAGGAACGGTGCTGGTTGAAGTTGGTCTAGTATAGACCATTCAAAATGGCTTGGATAGATACACTACACCATGGCGTATGGGGTGTTACTAGTATTCATGATTTTTTAAATGGTTGATTTTCCCACAAATCATTGGGTGAGGAACCAATATTTAGGTGAAAAATCATGGGAGAATTTTTGGGGATTATGAAATTGATGTTTAAATATATTTCATGCTATAATTAAAATATTTCTCTTTCCCCTTAATTTGGTTCTTGATTCAGAAGATAATTCTGAATTATTTCCCTAAAAAACCAACATTCTTGTTATTATCTTGTATTGTTTGATCAGAATAGATATATATGACTTCTCTCCCTATCCACCCTTCCTATAAATATAATTTTTTTGTTTTTTAAATAATTGTTTTTATAAAAAATGGATTTATATACAAATAAATTTTATAAAACCTTGTTTTATGGATTTGAATAACAAAAAATTAGGGAAATCACCTAGAACATGTTTGATAAATAATTAAAAAATAAATTTTTTTAAAGAACTATTTGGGTGTGTGTGCATTGGAATAACATGGTGTGATTTTATAATGCACATGTAAAGGGCCACATTATGTTAGACTTGGTAGAGGGGTCATTTTTTCACTCACGGTATTTTAGTTCCAAGCAACTAATTGGGTCTAGAGAGATTGGTACCGCTTATGAGTATGGGCTATTTAGTGGGATTTATATAATGAGACATGCATTGGGTGTGTGAGTTTCACAGGAATGCCTTCAAGAAATTTCATAACTTCATGGTGTGAGTTTTATCACTGCTTGTGTATATAGATATCTAGAACCATTTATTAATATTGTTTCCTCCTATTTTATATTGAATGTTATATAACTTGTTCTTGACCTAGTGGAATGTGTGGGATGTTTTGGGAACTACCTATGGAGTCAATATAATTACCTGTGGCATACATATCTGGGTTTATATGAATATTTTGTATACCACAATACAAGAAAGGGTCATTTCTTGTACTTAACAAGAGGAGAACCTCAGTTTTGTTATCTCATCATTATAGAGTTTGATACTATATAAATCTTATGGTGGATTCATACATGGAACCACATCTATTCTTGGTTTATTTTACTGGATTTGGTTCCGTTGTTATTGGAGACTCATTTATGTCTATTTAATTTCGTGAATCTGATGATGTTTCTTGTTTTATTTTTTAAAATTGGTCTTTTAAGGGTTTATATCATGCATCATGTCTATTTTGTTATGTTGTGTTTGATATTTTAGGTTTTTATCTATGTTAGGGTAAATAATTCCCCATGGTTTACTCTATATCTAGGAATTTATATTCATCTTTTGGTTTCTTGGGGATGTCACCTAGGGTTAGTGGTACTTCAGTCACACCCAAAGAAATGGGTTGGGTTATGGTGTTACAAGTGGTATCAGTTTAGTTTGGTCCTTAAATCAGGAATGGTGGTTATGAAGATATGAAATTTTAGGTCTTTAAATGTAATGATAAAAAGGATTATCCAACATATTTATACTAAACATCAAGTTATTAGGGGGTTTCGTGTATAAAAAGTGTTGTTAAATACTTATGGGTGTGTTTTCACCTCATCATCATGGGTTTAGCTGGTGAGATTCCAGTATCATGCACTAGAGTAAGACTTCCCACAAAGACTACATCATTTATATTACATTTTATCATCTTTATTATTATTATTTGGCATATGATAAAGGATTAAATTGTTTGGTCATAACTTATTGGTGATTTTTCTTTGTCCATAGAAAAATTCCACCCACTAGGATACTTAGAAACTGATGGGCTATTGCTGGTGAAAATGTGTTTCCATTCAAGGAACCCTAGGTGAACAAAAAAATAGTTAAAATCATTGTACAAGTGTTCCAAAATATGGAAAAATGGAATCGACTTGATTAACCATATCATGTCAACCTTTTACTAAAATTATAAAGGTAGTATCCAGAATTATTTCGGGGTGACTCGGGAGTCAATAAAGAAGAATCGTGACTTGGGAGGATGAATAGAATCTTTGATTTGGGGGGGGGGCAACTTAAATAAGATTGAAGTTCACTTTGTAAATGCTTTGGGATCTATCATTGCGATCATGTGAACTCGTATTTCAAGCTAAATTCATTAATGGTATCACTTTTTATGGATTTTAGGAATCTTTTAATAAATTATTCTTTCTATATTCCTTACATATATTTGAAACAACATATTTCTTACAATTGAAAAAAGGAAACCAATTAGTTATACAATATGCATCCCATTTCACAAACCTTGCATTTTTTTACCATATTTGGTAAATAGTGAATCACTCTAGTCATGGATGTTCGAATAAAGTATGTGATCATACATTTATTATTGAGTGGTGATGTTCTACATTGACAATTACACACACATGGTTTAAAGTAATTTAGTGTCATATAAACTCATTGTGGGTAATTTTAGTTGAGGAAATTCCATTATCCTCCAAGACATAAGTGTGAACTTCAATATAGGGAAAAATTGAATAAGGGGAAATTACTCTCATAGAAGAAGAGCATAAAATAATCAATCCACTAGATTGGTTTATTTCCCTCCACATCCCAGTAGTCAACTCAGTTATTTTAAGCATGGCTCATTCTAACACATGAACATGATATAAAACACACCACCACAATTATTTATTTCTTGTGGTGAGAAGGGGCATATAAAGTACAATTTCATAAATCTCATGAGGTCGACGAGTGGTGATGGTTCTATTATTCCCTTGGATTTTAAGGCTTAACTAAGATGCTCGTGATGGATTAGTTATCACCTTCACAATTAATCACTTAAAGTGATTCATGAAACACCCTTGATCCTCCCCAATCTCTTCTTTAGCCGAGGATAATGACTTAGTCAATGAGAGGGGATCGAATAAAATTTATACCTGATTTGAGTATTATAAATGAAGACATAGGTTCCACAATGGTGTGAGGTTCCATTATTCTTAACTATACCCTTATAAAGGTTTTTTTGAAACAATTTTTTTCAATTATTTTATTAATTTTCATTTGTTAAAATAAATAATCTTATCATTGGAAATGATACTTCACATAATGATCATCAAGACACACCTCGGGAAAAAAGGGTAAAAAATTGTTTAAATGTTCATCATGTTTCATTTAAATTGAATTATTCTAGTTTTCATGGGAGTTTACTATCATGTATATGGACATATTTGATATCATCTTGGGAATGGATTGGCTAGTATCATTCAAGGCTCACATTGACTAAAATTATTAACAAGTGAATTTTATATCTTCTGAAGGATTTGTTCATTTATTTAAGGGTCGATGGGATGTGGAAGAAAAATATATTAGGAATTTTAATGATAGTGGTTGTAACTATATCATATCACTTGTAAGTGATCACCTTAGGTTCTTTTGATGCAATTGGAAGAAGATATTTTCCTATAATAGTATATCAATATCTTGACATATTTCAAAAACAAATCTATAAGATTCCACCTAGAAGGTAAATGGAATTTTCTATCAACCTACTCTTAAGAAAAAATATTATTTCACTTACATAATATAGAATGGTTACAAAATAGTTACTTTTGAAATATTCCAATTGTAATAATTGGAAAAAGGGTTTTATAGGTCCAAACACATAACCTTGGTGCACTCCTATTTTATTTAGTAAGAAATTGAATGGCACACTCCAACTTTGTGTTGATAATCATGAGTTAAATCAAGTTATGATAATGAATTGATATCATGTACCTTGAATTCATAACCTATTATATCATTTAAAGGGATCCAAATGGTTCTCTAGAATTGATCTCTAATTAGGGTACCACCAACTCTGAGTCAGTAAATAGGATATCCCTTGGATAGATTTCTGAAGTCGTTATAACCACTATAAATACTTTATCACACCATTATTTCTCACTAATACACCATCATTATTCATGGAATCAATGAATCAAATATTTTATAGACACTTGGATTATTTAATTATGATATTTTTTGATGACATCATACAATATTCTCATATAAAATGGAATCATGAAAGGCGCTTAGAGATTGTGTTTTGTATAATATGATATCATCGTTCTTATACAAAGATTTTCAAAATATTTTTTCTAGATATAATAAATTCACTAACTTGGGAATGTTATTTTGGATAAAGTCATATAAGTTGATCCTATAAAGATTGAGGTTGTTATTTATTGGAAAACACCTAAGAATGTGTTTGAGATATGTAAATTCCAAGGATTAATATAATATTATCATCTTTTTCCCTTAATTTATCATGTCTCTCTTATACCATTTTTTTAAAATTGATGGGTATTCCATTATCATAGAGTGATTATTTCCATAATTCCTTCAAGGAACTCAAGGAGTGAATAACTTTTACACCTATCCTTTTCTTTTATGAACTATAAGAGGTATGTGTTTTCTTCTATGATAAATTTGGATTGGGATTGAGTTGTGTTCTCACATAGTTAGACCACATCATAGATTATGGAACAGGAAAACTAGGGGAACATGAGAATAAAAATAAAAATCATTATTTGGAATTAGTCGTAGGGGTCCATTCTTTAAAAACATGTCGTCACTACCTCTTTGGTGGGAAATCTATAGTCTTCATGGATTTAAAATCCTAAATCACATATTTTTACAATGAGAATTGAACTTGAGAAAACATAACTATATATAATATTATTATAGGTTTGTATTTGGATTGTTCTATAAACATGGGAAAGTAAATTCAATAGCTGATGCATTAAGTCATAAGTTGTATAATTAAGTTATTTGAGAGGGGTAAGACCAATATCAATTGATTTCCAATTTTACTAATATGAACTTAGAATTTTTTAAGAGATAAATGATTTTTGTTTTATTTATAAGTTACCCTCATTAATAACTTAACTAAATTATTCAAGTAGGATCAACATATAAACCCTGATTATTATATGAGGAGGTCAAACCTCAATGGCAAGGTGACAATGGATGGTTGGGCAGAGGACACAAATTTGATGTTTCACTTTTAAGATCAGGTTTCGGTTCCTCTATCTTTCCAAGAACAATTGTGTCTTTTATTATCAACAACAAAAATAGGTAATCCACCTAGGTACCCAAAAAATGTACTAGTAAATGAAGTATCATTTATGGTGGTCAGAAATAAAAATGAAAGTGGTCGAGTATATTATGAAATATATCACATGTTATTAAGTGATGGATAAACATCAACAACCAATTAAAATGTTATATTAATTGATTATAACCATATATAAATTATAGAATTTTATTATATAGTGTTTCACTAGTCACCCAAAAATTATTCAGAAACATGACTCTGTTTTTTATAATCATAAACTAACTCAAGAATTTGACACATTTCACTCTGATTTAGGAGAATAATATGGAAGATGAGTTGGAAAAAGAAATATATTTGAAATGTGGTAAAATTTCATGGGGTACCAGTTTCTATTATATCTGAATGAGACCCCAGATTCACCTTGTGGTTTTTATGATCCATGAAAGAGGCACTTGGAACCGAGTTGACTAGAGCATGACATGTCATCCCCAAATAGATAGCCTATCAGAGCATATGATTTATACCTTAGAATATGTACCCATATCTTGTGTGATGGAAATATATGGGTCATGGGAAGACCATCTACATTTTTTGGAGTTATACTATAATAATACCTACCAATAAATGACATGTATAGCTCTATTTGAATCTTTATATGGGTTTACAATCCATTCACAACTTTTTAGGTTTAGATTATAGAAACTTCACTAATTAGACCTAATCTAATGTAAAATACTAATGATAATATTAAGATGATCAAGAAGTGGATGATAATGACAAATATACATCATAAATACTATTCATATTGTCATCGTCACCCCCTTTATTTTAATGTGGCTGATCATATATTCTTTTGAGTTTTACTTAGGTTGATCCATCATCATTTGGCTAAGAAAGATTTGTTATCTTATCATAATGTTGGACCTTTTGAAATGATTTAATTGATTATATTGATTTATTATAAGCTATATCTTCCATCAAGATTCATTTTGGTTCAAATTTTCTTCCACATCTCTCAAATAAAGAAGTGCCAATTGGATATCCATCATGGGATTAGTTGGGATCATGTGACTCTTGAGCATTAAACTTCATTCGTTTGCACCCCAATATACATCTTATATAGAGAAGATAAGGCTTTAATGGGAGGTGTATATCTTTGGTTCACAATATATGGAAATATTGATTTATTCATGAAGATACATGGGAATAAGAGAAACATGTGCTAGAGTTGTGGATAGAACATTTTCATCAAACCACTAACCTACAAATTTATGGGGAAAAAGTAAATTTGTGGAGAGAATGTGACACCCCTCATTTAAGTTATATGAACTTTATAATATTTATTTATGTAATAAGTTGGTTCAATTTGGGTTTGGAAAATGTTTGGGGGAGGTGGATGAAATAAGAAGTGTTTGGACTTCCAGGGCTTCACCACGGGCATCACTATGCTATGAGATCGGTCATAGTGAAGGTCATGGATCCAAATATTTTAACACTCCAATAATAGGATATTACAGGATTTTGGATTTTACCACAATCTAGAACCTACCATTTGTTAAGTGTAATGGCTTTAAAGGCCGTATATAAGTAATGGGATGATAAAACACATGGGAGTGGATGTGGTGGTTAGCTTTGCATGGTCATAAATGTCTTGGGAAAATGAACTATGTTGTGGTCTAAGTCATAGTTCTAGTTGAAGTTGGTCCAGTTCGGACCATTCAAATGGATAGGGTGGCTTCACCAGGCCATGGTTCAATACATGGTGTCGGTCATCATGATTTTTGAAAATAGTGATTTGGCCATCGATCTTTGGGTGAGGTAGCTTCATTCATGAGGGAAATCAGGGTATATTTTTATGGTGTATTAAATGAAATTTTTAACCAGTTTCACCAAAAATAAATGATAATTATCTCTCACTCTCCTCAATTTGTATCTCTATTCAAGCATTATTTCATTCCAGTCTAGATTATTTCCTTATGAAAAAAGCATTATTCTTCTTATCACATATTTTTTAATGGACTCAAGGTAGGTGGATTTTATACCCCTCCATTGTAATTAGAAATAGAAGTCTTTTATTTTCTAAATAAAATTTTATGGTGAAAATTGAATTTTTGGAAAAATTAGTTTTGTAAAATATTATTTTATGGATTTGAAAAAAAAAGATTGGGGAAATGGCCCACAATGAGCTTGATAAATGCTTAAATGATAAATTATTTTAAATAACTATTTGGGTGTGTAAATATTTACATATCATGGTTTGAGTTCACTGTGCACATGTAAAGAGGATCATTAGGATATACTTGGTTGAGGGGAAAATTTTTGACTCATGGGATTTTACCTCAATGCGATGACATATGTTTAGAGGGATGGGTATCATAAGAGAGTATGGGTTGTTTAGTGGGCCTATTTGATAGGACATGTATTGGGTGTGTGAGTTTCATGTGAGTTCATTCATTATATGGGAAACCTTTATGGTGTTAGTTTTAACACTTCTTATATATATGGATATCTGAAAGAACTTTTTTATATTTCTTCCTCATATTTTATATAAAATGTTAGCTAACGTTTTCTAGACCTAGTGATATGTGTGGGTTGTCTTGGTGACTTCCTACTATAACAATATATGCACACCCTACATATGCATCCCTATATAGATGTAGATGTTTTTTACTATGATACATGTAAGGGGAAGGTCTCATACATTACTAGCAGAGAAACATGATTATATAGTCCCATTATTGTGGAGTTGGAGCCTAGATATATCATGTGGTGGAGTTAGTCATGGAACCGGGTGCTTGGTTTCTTTGGGTGTGTTTTGGTCATACATTATTATAGACTCATTGGTGTATGTTTATTATTGTGACTTTGATAATGTTTCTGGTTTATTTTTTTCATTGTTCCTTTCATGTTTTATGTCATGTATCATGTCTATTTTGTTATGTTGAGTTTATTATTGCATGAGTTTATCTATATCAGGTAAAATCATCCCCCACTGTTTGGTCAAGCCCAAGGAATTTATTTCTAACCTTTGGTCTCTTGGGGATTTCACCTAATGTTAGGGGAACTTCAGTCCCACCCTAACTGATGAGTTAGGTCAGGGTGTTATATGTTGCCTCTTGATTAATAATTTTATTTATATTGTAAATCAGTTTAGTAAATTTTTATTTACAATATAAATTTACACTGTATTTTAGTTTATTTTATTATTTTTTTATTTAAATTTTTTTATTTTATATAATATATAAAACTTATTTACATTTTTAAAAAAACATAAATTTACTTTATAATTTATTCTACCTCTATACAATTATTATTTAAATTATATAATTTTTTTTTATTATAAAATTTTTGTTGAAAAGTTCTATAAAATAACTTATTTCTCAGTTTATCAATAACCATATAAAAAGGTGCTAAATAAATTTTTTATCCAAATTGGTTCTAGGTATAAATTTAAATTTTATTGTTTTCTTTATATTTTTTATATTTAATTTTAAAATTTCTTATTTACTTTATTAAAGGCTGTAATATCTTTATTATTTATCACTTTACATTAAAAACTAGTGTAATTTTAAATGTCTTTGTTTACCTAAAAAATTTACTTTACAATTATGTTTTTTATGAATTTTACATTTTACTTTGTTTATTTTGGGGAATCCATAAATTTTATTTATTTAATTTACTTAATTTTTAATTTACATTCTAATTTTTTATCCTTAAAAAATATTATATTTTTAAATTTGATATTCATATTATAGAATTGTTTGTTAAATTTTAAATTTTACAAGGGACATTTTTATAAAAACTTGTATATATATTATTTTTTGAATAAATCTATAAAAAATATGTCTACTAAGTTAATTATATACCCAATAAAGTTTATTATGTAAATTTAATATTTTTCCTTTATAAAGTTAAATTTTATTTTGTAAATTTCCTTTTTTACATCAGAAAATGGTGTTACATATGGATTGCTTATATAATTTCTCTATAAACCATATTAATTTGTATTTTTATTCACATTATAAATTTAATCCACAATTAAGTTTATTTTCTAAATTTTAAATTTTACTTTGTTTATTTTGGAGAAGCCATAAATTTTTTCTTTGTAAAATTCATATAAAATTTACTCTATAAATTTCCTAAAAAACGTGTGGCACTTTAAAGTTAGTGTTAATATAATATAATTTAATTAAATTCATATTTTATGAATTATATATTTATAAAATGAATTTTATTTCATTTTAAATAACTTTATAAAAATATGAAGAATAAGTGTATTTTATTTGGAAATAGTCTTTTGGGAAAACTTTTTGTTTTATATTTAATTTATATGTTTTATGTATAATTTCATTTTTTTACTATATAAAAAAGAGTCCTTCCAATTTATTATTGATCTAATAACATTATAAATTACTTTATTCTATAAATTTACAATACATTTGATTTTATTTATACATATCTTTATTTACATTGTTTAATTTGGGAAGCCATAAAATATATTTATTGTATAAATTTCATCTAGAATTTACTTTATAAATTTCCCAATTAAATGATTATATCTAAAAAAAATTGGGTCAACAATGTAAATTATTTATTTCAATTATAAATTTAATATAAATAAATTACATAATTTCACTTATTTATATTTATTTATAATAACTCTCCAATTTTTTTTACCATATTAAAATTATCTCAAAATCAATTTTTTTATTTAAATTTCATATTTTCTATTTACTTTTTATGTTTTAGGTTTAAATTGTAAATGAATTTTTTTACTTTTAAAAATTGTGTCACATATGGATTATTGAAATATTTAAATCAATTCACCTTTATAATTTCTTTTACTACATAAATTTTCACTATAAGTGAATTTATTTTCTAATTTCTTGACATTATTAATTCTACAGAAGCCAAATAAACATTTCTTTGAAAATTTCATTAGGAATTTACTTTTTAATTTTATTCTATAAATCATTATACCATTTTATTATTAGTCTTTATATTTTAGGTTTTTTTATATTGAAGTTTTTATATAGAACGATTCCTTGAAATATTATCTATTTTTTAATTTATAATAACTTTATCATAAATTATTTTAGTTTTACCCAAATCATATTTTCATATAAATTTAAAATTTTCAATTTATTTTTTGTAATTTATGTTTCATTTTAAAATATTTTTTAAATGTAAAAAAGGAATCAACTTTGTATTATTTATATTTTTACATTTTAATTATTTTCCCATTAATAAATATTCTATAAAATTTAATTAAATTTCTTAATTTTCTCTTTTTATATTTTTTATTTTATATATTCCTCAAAACATGCTTACTTTTACCATATATATCTATAATGTAATTCATAAATTTACTCTATAAGATATTTTATGCTTAAAAATATGGTTTTTCATCATTTAATTCTTATATTATAAATTTTATATATAATAGTTCTATAAAATCTATTTTGATTATTGATTTTGGAATAATTATATCAAATTTGTTAACTAAAATAATTTTATTCCCATATCATTTTAAAAAAATTATTATTATTTTCTTTCTATGATTCATTATTATATTTTAAATTTACATTTTTAATTTATAAAATAATGTTACCTCCTTATTATTGAATTTTTTAACTTCTAAAATGGTTTATATTATATCTTTTATTTACGTAGTAAATTATATTTTTGACTAATTTTATTATATAATATTTTTTCTTTTCATTTTTTTATATTAGTAGTCATAAAATATGATTACTTTATAAAATTAAAATGTAATTATCCTTTTAAATATAATTTTTAAAATATTTCACCATTGAAAATTTGTTATATTTAATCTATAATTTTTTTATAGTATAATTCTCATCCAAAAAAATTCAATATGATATATTCATTGTTTTCCTTATAAGATATTTAATATTAAATATATTGAATAAGTTAATTTAATATCCAAAATATCTTATGACAATATTTTTTCACCTTATTCTATAATAATTGTGTTAAATTTTAATTTTTTTAATTTTTTATTTTATAAAATAATTTAACCGCTTTATTATTGATTTCTTTACTTTTTAAGTTATTTTACATTATAAATTTTATGTATAATTGTGTATAAATAAAATTTTATCTTTTAATTTATTTATTATGGTGTAGATTCGTCATTTGTTTACTTTATAAATGTGTTGAAAAAACACTCAATACATCCTCTTGATGTTTTGGGGTGTGATTTTGTTTTTTGACAAAGCCAGATGACTGTGAATGAGTATGGTTGGTGTTCCCGAAGAAATTTTTTAGGAGGCCCAGTTTCCCAGTATTTTCCAATTTTTTTGCCACAAAATCAGGAGTTTATTTTTGGTAAAGGGAGATTGTCCATAAAGGTTTCATGGTTTGTGGATCGTGAAGAATATTTCGCGAACCACAAAAGGATTTTCATGGAATGAATGAGGAAATTCATCAAAGGAAAACTTCTACATAGCAGCACTATGTATACCAAAAAGGATGTTATGCAGACTGCATATGAGAAATAGTTTATGGTAGGCTTCGAGTTCATGGAAGGCTTGCAGTTCTCTAGATGGTTTGTCATTTGTAGAAAGAAATTAGTGATTTTAAGGGTCGCAAAGGGTTGTTGTTCACAGAATAGATGAGTCTCCCGGATGAAATAAAGCTGTTACGCAGACCGCGGAAGGAAAAAATGGTTCTCGGTAGAATCATAGTCTATGGAGAAGGTCATACCGCATCAAAGATTTGAGTTTAACAAATTTATGGATTTGGTGGATTTATCAATATATATAAGGACCGATAATCCCATCATTATGATATGATATTTTCTTAAGAAAAAATCTTCACTCCATGAAGAATTTGGTGAAGTATGAAAGTGTTCATGAGGAAATATTTTGTGAATAATAATAGATTCGTGAGGTATATTCCATGAAAAGAGAAGTGGTCTACAAATATAGTTTGCAGAATCTTTTTATAGGGCACTACTTCCCGCAAAAGAAGAATCATCCGTAAAGGAGAGGTGGTCTATGGTTCATCAGCCATCCACAAAGGAGAAGTGGACCACTAAAGAAGAATTCATTATCTATGTAGGGATAGTTCGCGGAAGACAACGGTGGTATGTAAAGAACTCATGCCACGTGGGGAAATTCAGTTCACAAATGACTTGAGGAAGGAAACTAAGGGACTAAAACAGATCACAAAGGTAATTTCTATAATCTAAAAGTACACAAAAAAGATGATTTTATCGATGGGTAAAAATTGGACTTCAATAGATCATCTATCTACAGTTGATGATTATTTTTTTGTGTAATTAAAGGGACCTATAAGTTCATAAACTATGAGTGGATCCCATCCAAGAGCAGTGAGAAAAATAAAAGGAAGACAATGGTATCTTCCACTGGTAGTGATCCATAGAAATAGAAACAGGGAGTGACTATTTGTAATGTAGTGAGCAGACCCTAAACTCTATAAATCTAGTGATCTTGGTCATAGAAGAGATCTATCCCAAACCTTGTATTTTAGTAGTGAGCCTTAGTGAATTTGGTAGATCAACACATCCTCGTTGTATAATCCTTAGACGTATCCTAATGAGGGTGAACCGAGTAAAATAATTGTTTCTCAAGAATTATTTCATTTATTTTCATACATAATTATGGATTAAGTAGAGAAGAGTGTTTTGTTTAAGGATGGAATAAGATCACAAGGGTTAATAATTTTAATCTGTCATACCCTGATTCACCCCCCCCCCCCCTCTTAGATAATTTAACCTAATTAGGATAACAATAAACTTCACAATAAATTTAATTTAGAAATTTCATCCATAAACATTTTAAAAATTTTAAAGTTTCTTTATATTTTATTTTCTTACACTATTATTTCCATTTAGAATAGTTTTATAAAATCACTTCTTTTTTAGAGAAAATCATTTCAAATGTGATGAAAAAGTTATTTATTTCAAAAAATATTTTTTGTTTGTAAATTTATAATTTTATATAATATTTATAAGTTAAATGTTTACTATATAAATTTCCTTCTTTATATTCTAAAATTATGTTACCAAAGAATAAAATGTGCAGTAGAAGTGGTTGGGGTGATTCTTAGTAATGATTTTCATTAGTTTCAATGGATTAATAAGAGAAATAAATGAGTGTAAGATTTTATTTTTTAAATAGTTGTCATTTCACATATAATTTATAGTTAATTTAAAACAAATAATTTCCTTGACTTGAAATGTTTTTATATTTTTTGACCAAAACATTTTCCACTCTTGTCATTTCATTGTTCCAGTTAAGAATCCAAACAAAAATTCCTTTGACAGTGTACATACATACTCCACAAATCTTAGAACATAGCCACTGGAATTCTAGATGTTAGTATAATGGAACCAAGCATCTTGTTTCATTCTTCATTGATAAAAAAGTAACCATTACATATTTAAGGCATTATATCTTGTTGTCTTGTTCTTGAGATGGTGGAGGTGGGTGATTCTCTCTGTATTCTTGAAAGATTTTTTTATAGATTTTCTAAATATTATGAGAATGAACTTAAGAGATTTTTTTGCCTAATAATTATTTCACACTCTAAAAATAATATAAATAAAATTATTTAGTTAGGTATAAATAATTATTAATTGTTTAAAGTCCTTTTTCTTATTTTTTTATTCTAAGTATACACAATAAATAATCATAAAAATAATTTCCTTATTATTATATTATTTTAACATGCACTAAACTCATGGAGTAATATATCATTTTCATTGGGCCCTTATCTAGGCCCATCAATTACCCTATGCATTTAGGAAACCTTGAATAATAAATGTTCATTTAAGTAAATAAATGTCCATATATCATTCATTTAAGAAATAATAAATATTATATTCACTAGACTTTTGAATAAATATTTATACTAAATAATTAACTAAATTGGTGATTAAATAACTATTTATTTATTACCCTATGAATAATAAACAAGAGATAAATAAATATTATAATATATGTATTGAAAATTATATTTATTTAATTTTCAACTCATATATATTCTAATCCTAAATTTCTAGTGATTATATGTATATGATAAACTTAAATCGAATAATTATTATTCCATTAAAGAAGAATGATATTTATTCTCAGTATTAAATTCAAATATAATTTAACTATGAATATCGATACACTTAGAGTGTAACACTCTTGGCCTCTATCTAAATGGTACCTGGTGATCTTTCCTAAAGTCCAAGATTAGTGTCTATCAACACATCAAGACACCCATAGAGAAATAAGTAAATGTCTTAAAACATCCTCCTTTGAATTCTTAATTTTTAAGTTAATATGAGCCCAAACTTGATCACTAATGGAATATTATGAATCAATATAAATCATATGGGATTACATGTAGTCCCACTATTGCATGTCTATTTATGAATAGTATGATGCATGAGACTCAAGTACCCAGGATAAAATCATGGAAAAGAATAAAGGTGGGAAGTGAAACCATAAACTACCTATAGTAACTTTTTCTTCCACTACAATAATTCTAGAAATACATATTTATGGTTTACTTATTGAGACTCATTGGTTCTATATCTAAGATACACTCAAGTATATATCCCAAAAATCCCTTAAACTAGGTTCTAATACCATTTTGTAATGATCATGTCTTGATGATGAGAATGGTATTGAGTTTGGTCTACATAACACCTCATGACTAACTCCTGATCACCTAAAGTGGGAATAAATTCCAATGGATAAAGTGTGTAACTATGTGAGATAGTTTTCCATTTGTAAATACCTTAATATCATGTAATATAACCAATTACTGGAACTAAACATAAAGAATATTGAATAATCATAGCAATCCAAGAACCCCTGAATATTTTTCGATTAAAATTTACTCCTTGTGGTAAAAAATAGAGAGAAGGAAGAACTCAATTGGAAATCCAAGACCTTACATCATCAAAGAAGATCTTACATGTCCAATAGACACCAAATCAAAAAATCATTTAAGGGGACTAAATGGAAGAAAGAAGGCACTGAAGATCTCTAAAAATCTCCACCGATGAATAATTAAGTAATTTCTTTACTTGGTGTAAAAAATAGGGACTAATTTAAGGTATAAAATGGTAAATTATCCCTTTATTTGGGGAATTTTTTCCAAAAGGATATTAGGATCCCAGTATAAATCCACTAGGTACTAGGTGGATCTAATAGATCTACCTATAAGCCCAAGTCCCTCACTGGGTATCTAATAATAAGCCCAAATCTAATTGGTGCTTACTACAGTACACCACCCTCTCCTTTTCCTCCAAATCCACCTAAAAACACTCAAAATTCCATGACCCACCCCCCAACAAAAAACAAATCAGAAATAAATTTTAAAATACATAAGTAAATGAGAATTACTTACACCATAATGTCAAGGTCTTTATAGTTCGATGGTATTTTAAGTGGATAATAATGTATTACATGGTTACCCTGTAATTGATCTATAACAACTATTGAGAAAACATATGACATTAAGTAATGTATATTATATTACTTAATTCTATTGGAAGGTGTTTAGAAGTATACAGTATTACTTTATTTAATATATATATATATAAGTAATTAATTGCTATTTTAATATCATTAATGGAAATTTATTCTCTAGAGCAATTGGAATTTTTCCTTTCAAGACCAATCCTTAAATAATAGTCTGGAAAAATATTTGTATAATATATCAACTTATAATGAGATATTATTCAATGTTCATTATATTATGGTCTTCTTATTTTATACATTTTATTATGATAATAATTTTATTGGTTCCTAAGGACTCAAAATTAATTCCCTAGAAAAGATACATCATGGTTATAAGGGTTGTGATAAGAGGATGATATATTAGATATGTCTATATATTTAACAATATAGATTTCAGAAATGGGTAACAAGTTAAAAATTTTGAGTAATATGTGATTGACATGATAATCACCACGTGAATAGGCACATTAATGTCTTGGAGTTTTCTCTAATGGGATGTGTTTTAGGTTTTATTTGATATGAAAGTTCAAGGTAAAACTTTAACAAAAAAATCATTCTTTTCATTTCATCCTAAGTATTCTTATTTTTTAAATAAATCACATAGTCACTGAGCATGTTACTAATCAGGATGAGGATGTTTCCTAAGACTTAAATGATATTTTTCTAATTATAGTATTTTTTAGGAACTATGAACTTCAATTCCTTATCATTGATAAAGTGTGGGACCATGCTTTATACATTTTCTTTAATAGTCTAATATCCAAAAAAATAAATATATACATTATTTGAGTATATGAGGTTAACCTGATCCATGTATTATACTCATATTCAATTTCATGAATAATAAATAAAATTATTATAAAAACATATGGGAGATTGTATTGTGTCCATCCTTTTTCTAGTAATTTGGTAAATATGAATTGGATTCTTAATAAACTCTTATAATATAAAGTGTTAAAAGGGTAATATAATTGAACATTTGAAAATTAGAATTAATTTTTTCAAATAGTTTTGTTATATTTAAATTAATGAGTTAATTCAATTTGAGTTAAATTTTTATTAAAATTTTTAAGAAAACATATATAAATTGATTTAAATGATGTGTATTTAAAATATAAAACACAAAAAACTATATATATATATATAAATTGGTACAAAATTTATATGTGTGTGTGTGTTTATATAATATTATAAATAAAATCCTCAATTATTAATCACAAACGCATATTAATAATTCCATAATTAAGTAATGAAAAACATATAATGTTATTCCTTATACCATTTAAATGTGTAATGATTACACATATATGATTTTAATTTAATTAACCATTTTATAAATGTAACAATTACTCAACAGATGAAATTATTGTAACAAAAATCTTTTATTTAGAAAAAATAATAGTGTAACAACCCCAAATATAGTAACAAAGAGTCAGTTTATACTTTATTACATTAGCATAAGATACAAGGGATCACATCACCAAGGATAGATCAGTTTAGTACTCTTGAATAAAAAGATACATAAATGATTCCCATTTTACATTGGAAATAAAATATAAAACATAGTAAAAATAAGTATTTTCATCCTTAAATATCATTTATAGAATCCTTATTCATATCATAGGGAAATGAAAAAATAAGAGTGAGATAAAATTCTCAAGAAAGGTTTCATACATCGGAAGAAACCATTAATAAATAAGTCTTAATAAATTTGGAAAGGTAAATAACTAAAAACACATGTCATTTTGACAAAAAATGTTAGCATAAAATGCATCCAAAGATAATATAAATGTAATAATCTTGTGGATATTAATAACAGAATTATTAATCAAAGAAATTCATAAGTATGGAAATCATGATCAAGTCCTTATTCCAAGATATTTTGAAATATGTGTAGGTATACACCAAACCCCATTTAATGTGGCTAGTCAACTGGTTTGTCTCATGAGACTGTAGGGTATAAAAAACATCAATAAGGGAAGTAAATACTCCCACATACACTTTTCAGAAGGAACAAACTATTCCTACAAGTCCAGTAAGTAAAATGGATGAAAATTGGATTGAAATTTTGAGTAGAAACTTGATGAAATCAAATTTTTCAAAGGGTTTTAGGATGACTATATAGCATCACCCAGAAAGGTTTGTGGGGTGCATAAACTGCAAACCATCGGTACGTGGAAAAACATGCGAGGTGCTAGCCTGCATGGTGATGTCCAGCACACCCAAGATGTCGGGAACCATTTTTTTTGGAAGAATCTAATGGATAAATTTCATCGCATACCATCCCATGAACTAAGTAGTTCATAGGTGAAGCAAGTTGGAAGGTTTCGTGAACCATGTCTCAGGAACCACAGCCTCTTCAAACCTTGGTTGAGCGAGTCTTCCATAGGTTGAGTTATATCTTCATGGGGTTCCGCAAATGGTTATGCATCCCACAGATATGATTTAACCAGCGCCCTATAAAAGGACCACAAGATGAACTAAAAAGAAACTAAAACAGGATGAGACTAGAGGAGGAATGATAGCAGAGACAATGAGAGAATACATAGCTACAACTTTCGACATTTTGAAGATGTATGGAAAAGACTTCGACTTCGGTCTCAAATCTTCAACGAAGTGTGAACCATGAACCACCTCTTTCATAGGTATAAATAGCCACAAATCATAAATAGAAGGAACCTAATATAATGGTAAACAAAGAACCGAAATGGTGAAACTGTGAACTGAAATAGTGAAATCAAGAACCATAAATCCCTCAAGTATGAACTTCCTATGAACCACATACTCCTGGATCCTTATTCAATATGGTACTTTATATAGAACATATCTATGCAGACTAGACCTTGCACCATGAAATGCATCTCTACATGGAAAAAAGTCAGGGCTGCATGGCCTACTACATCGCAGACCACATCCAGGGTCACATACCATTTCGGTATACAGAACACATTCAAATATGTGTTCCACTATGGTACATTGATGTTCCCTATACCCACATAGCAGTATATTACACAGTGTTTCCCCCATCCCACATGAGAAAATAGTATACGGAATAGGGTGTCTTTGAGTGTCCTTCCTCCTTGCTCTAATCATGCCCCTTTATTACCATCCAGTCCTCCATAGCTCATAAGAGAACCAATCCACCAGAATCAGTCCAAAGCCTCCTCTAAATCCATCAGACCCGTATGATCTAATCATTAGGAACACTATCATGCCTTTCTGAATTTACATACCCAAGGTAATAGGATACACAAATTTTGTCCTCATAATGGTTTGGACCCCTAGAATATCTCTAAGTCTACATTCCCAAGGTAACGTGGGATCAGACCATGGGATGCCGACATGGGTCTTTTCATTCTAGGGATTATGGTTTATCATTGGACTTTCTCTTCGATGAGTGCTTGTGAAAAGAGAGGATATATTTCTTTCCATCCCGTTTTACAAGGAATCGCGCTCCTCCCCATTCCCTAAACCAGCTCTAGGGCACTCCTATTGAGGTAATCCCCAAGCCTTTTGAGAGCTGGACCACTCGAACTTCAATTTCATTCCACATTGGTAGGTTCTTTGCTTCATGACCTCACCCACGGTTAGCTCGATATGGGACCCAGTGAGGGAATTGACACACCCAATTCCCTTTCCCTCTCCCATTGGGCTCATAGCCATGACCCCTTCTACTTTTATGGTCCTCTTTTTTCATTAGTGGATAAGAGAATGTGTTCCCTTGCTGAATATTTCACATCCTTTTATTTCTCACACTGATCGTGACCCATGTGGTCTTAGAGCTCTGTGATGATATGACATTGGAAAATCCCATAAATGAACTATGAGAAATCTAATTCCCACCATAATTGGGATATGTAGGATGCCTACTTAAGGACCAAGTTTGAAGAAGTACCCTTTTTCAAATGTTTCACCCCAACAAAGGTAATGCTCTTTAGGAGTAAATCCTGATTCGATTCTCTCATACGGGAAGCTCCCATGCTTAAGCCCCAATCAAGTCACAACCCATTAATAAACTATGAGCACTCTGATTCCTACTCTAACCAGGATTCATAGGATGTCGGGACAAGGCTCGAGCTCAAGGGACATTATCCTCAGAAGTTAGTCCTGATAAAATTTTCCCCCAAATTCAAAAAGGTCTCCCTTCTAGGTTTAAGTATTGAAAATGAAGCTTTGCGGACATTGGTTCCCCATTTGACTGGGATACATAGGAAGCCTCAATAAGGTCCAAATATGACCCACAAATCAACCCTAGTGTTTTCTGGGCTATATCTCCAGTAGGTTCATGTTCACCCATAAGAACATATCTTTCATGGGACCCTTGGTCTGATTTGTTGTAAGCCCCACACCAAGTCTTGAACTGTCATCTTACACCCGGATGTCCTCACCGCATGACATTAAACTGCATAATGGGTCCCCATCACATGACCTCAAAAGAAGATATGTCCATTTAAGTGACACAAAACTATGTGGGATCTAATTATTCTCATGAGAATATATAGGATGCCCATATTATGGGTTTGACCCCAACATCAAACCACTTTCTGTCCCTCCTGGATGACAATAAACTCCAGATTACCTCATTACATTGCTTAAGTCAGCATTATCTCTATAGCATCAAATCCATGTATATACATGATGATCCTACAACCTGGGGGTAACCCACAGATACACTCTTAAAGAATGAACCAATGATTCATGAACATATGAACATGGCTTAAATCTATAAGAGATTCTAATAGTAGGAAATAATTCTACCCAAAAGGGTGTAATGAGCCTGATCTCACATCCTCCCAACTAATGGAATCCTCAAGTGTTGTTGTCCAAACCATCATAAAAGCACATTCCTTTGGAAATTAGGTCCATGAATCATTGATAGAAGGAACATTGGGTGTTTATAGCTCCCCAAATGAAGCTATTGCAGACCGTATGAAGAAATCATATCCTAAGAGGATCGATTCCACGAATACTTAATGCACTACAGTCACCCACCAGGACCATTCAATTATTGAACCTCCTTTGTAATACAAAAAGGATAAACTACACAGTACCAATATGGTCAATCTAATTCCCCCTATAGGATAATGATGTGAATCAGGTCGGATGAAAATGGGGAACCCGACGTGAAATTATCTATAATAATAGAAAAATTCTTGTCACTCGTTGAGCCATTTAGTTTTCTCCAAATGCTCACCTCATGTCAAAACAAAAATTTTGAACCTAATATGAATCCTCAACCAAGGTGGCAGTTTTACCCCACTCAAGCCCCTTTTCCTGAAAAAAGGAAGGGGGATAATTCAAACCAACAATTATGCATGTGAACAAGATATGCTAATTTGATGGGGGGGTTGTTGTGTGTATATGTCATATATATATCAGGTCTCTAGAGAAAAATTCAATCCAAATGGAATCTTGATAACCAAAGAAGACACGCACCTCAGTGATCCCACAAGCGGCTAGGGCCCATATAAAGAAAAAACCCCTCATAGACCCAGTGTCTACAACGCTGGGTATCCAACACACTAGTTAGAGAGTAACAATAAAACGGTACTCCCCCCATAGTGGAGGCCACAAGATAGGCCCTCCAATATGAAAAATCTCATCAGACTCTACCTTATCCATATCTGGCACCCCAGCATAGGGTGGTACCACTAGCCATCTCCAACCGCTTTGGGAGCATGTCCCCAGAGTGCGATAACAAGTACCTCCCTTATCTTAGGGAGGCAGATGAAGTCGACACTGATGACTTCATCCCAGATGCACAAGGTTCTTACTCATGGATCCCTTATAGAGAGCGTCATCACTAATTCCTGGAAACCAAGTATCCCCAAATTAAATAGGGTCTCATGCTGAGGGCACTCGTTGAAGTCCAAAGCCACAGGCCCCTTGGGCCACCCACCAAGGGAATAAACGTATAATCAGGAGTAGGTAATCACCTTGATTCTTGAGGATGAAATCTAATGTACAAATGTGCAGGCATTTAATGGGCATACATAAAACTATACCCCCTCCACTCAATCCCACCATGGAAATACGGTGTCACAATACAAGCATATGCATATTCCTTCTAGTTCTTGTTGGTCCTACCACATAGACAATCTAGAAAATTATAGGCATATGAAAATATCTACCAATACACAAGAAGCCTATAATACAAATAGGATGGAAACTAACTCTAGGTATGCACAAACACCTGATAATGCGTATGAAGCCCACCATCCAAATAGGGCGGGAAACAAATATGAGTAGAGTAAAATTCATGTGGATTCATACAAAGCATGTGAGAAAAATACAGCAGCAAGAGATAAGATGTAAATTCCTGCTCATAAATATGAATCCCACCAGTCAAATACAGTGACAAATAGAGAAGACAACTAGTGGAAGACTCATTCCTATATCCCGATATAGGAGAACTACCAGTATCCACTAGCAACCTATAGAGGACCACAACGGGAAAAAACATCTACTTTGACATTGGAATAGTCCTTCAAACCCATTCCTTCCAGAGATGTATCTCAACACATCCTAGAAATGATGGAATATCGAACATCGATTCCATACCATATCCTCCATACATGTCAAGATGCCATTGCATAGGTTCCAAAGGTGAGAAACTTTCCCCATGACCCAATTTATTCAAACATAATGACTCATCTGCAAGATAGGTTGGTTGTTCTGGAGTAGTTATGCATCTCTACTCTAGTCTAGGAGGGTCAATGAAAATATCTCATGATACCCGGGCAACCGGATTGAGAAAAAATACTCGTTATAATAGGGGGGCGCCAGTCTAATGTGGTGGCCATTCTAGGGTAGGCATATATCCCTACCAAAAATCAAGATGTTTGTCATTGTGTCCTAGCGACATCGCGAGAACCAAAAAAATAGGAACATGTATACGAAGGTCGTTACCAATAGCAGACGGCCCCAGTTTCCTATAACATAGTGACCAAAGATGAAATGCGCCAAAGGCAACTAAAAAATGAAGAGTATATTCATGATTCTTCTCTACTAGAATATGGAGTTCTTAAAAGAAATAAAGAATATATAAATATAATCTCAATGTATTTTCATTCCATTATCATGTTATGGAAGTGGAAGTATAAGTTGTGAAGGCCCTCCCCATAATGTTTCTACCAACAGCTCTGAAGGCCCTACCCATAGAAACCACGGGGGATTACTCCGTGGGCTAGGAATTGTCGATCATGAGAGCCTATCTCCTGATGTGTGTCAGGGTATCCCTCCCCTTGACCGTAAGATCAAACAACAATAAGGCCCTCCTATTGTTGTTGTCTTCCTTAATGGTCCTCCCCAAGGTATACATTGCAGATATGCTTCTCCTTGCAGTCAGATGTTAATCCATGATGGTATTCCTCATCATGAGGGTAGCCACTGCGAAGTCCCTCCCCACAATGGCAGTTGTTTTAAGGTCCTCCCCACAGAAACATCAAGCAATGCGAAGGTCCTCCCCTCATTGCAGGGCATCCTAAAGTCCCTCCATAGAATGTACACTGTAGAAATTCTCCCTACAGCTAGATATCAAGCTGGATAATAGTCCTCACCATCATAACAGTCATTGAGAAGGTCCTACCCTCAATGACATCAATTATCATGCAGGTCTTACTCCTTTTATCGGCCACCATGAAGGTCCTCCCTAGGGTATACGTCATAGGGACATTTCCCATGGTCCGACATAAAGTTTCAATGGTAGCCCTCACCATTGTAGCACCAATTAGAAAGGTCCTCCCCATAGTTAAAATTCACACTTGCAAGAAGGTCCTCCCCTTGCCCGAACAAATTTTAGGAAGCCCTCCTACGTTGAGGCACTTAGAAAGATGGCGTTAGACATGTCAGACACCCTTTCAATGATGATTGATATCCTTTCTCAACCCAAAGATGGCATGCGTCCACGCTCATATTCTGATCCACCCCTTCACTTCTCACATATCAATGAGGCTCCTATTAGCCCCAATTCTTGGAATGAAATTAATGATAATTCATGTTGGGCAGACCAAGTGGAGGAGTCTCTGGAAGAGCAACCATAGGATATGTTGCTCCAGAGAAGACAACTAGATAGAGATGACATACCAATAATGTATTAGCCCACGAACACTTATCAGTTTGATATAACTAGAGAGTTTTTAGAAGAATGTACACATAACATTTTCATTAATATATAGATAAATATCTGCTAGCTAAAGTAAAAATTCCTACCCTATGAGGGATATGTATACCATGTCATCATACAAGGATATCTTCTCTATCTAATTGACTCATAAGTTATATCGTCTTCACAGCGGCCATAATCAGAGAGGAAAAAGAGAGACCTTGAACTAGCATGCATCCATGCATTACACAATTTGTGTTGCCTAATTGGTGATTCCTCATCTGGAGTTCATATCTGAGGATGGGGAGAACATGCAACTCTACACTTCACCCCACATACCATCCACCAGACCTCAATGAAAATGACATCCTGCAATTTCATTACACAAATACGGTAATCAAATGGAAATCATGCTCAGGAAATGTGGAATGGTCAATAACAACCGGCCTTGAGTAAGTCTCAAAAGCATCAGGCCTGATGAGAGAAATCCATCGAGAATCATCTAAGCCTTGAAATAAATAACACCCAACAGGCTTCCCTCCTGATGGAATCCAACCAATGAGAAATGCTCATATCCTGGGAAGAAAATAAATCTTTCACAAATCGAGCATCATACTCCGCTCACACCCACATGGGAGTGCACGAAATTAGGAAGGCGGAAATATTAGTAGCTACCACCACAAGAGGGGAACAACTCCAACCAATAGGACTTGGGGAATTCATAAATCAAAGTTCCCCCATAAGGCCAACGAATCTGGAATATAGCACGTCAATGTAAGAATAGGATCAACCCCAACCCATAGGGATAGGGGTATTTTGACCTCAAATTCCACATAGTGAAGGTCTGTATTATCCTATCTTGGAAGAATGATGAGTAGAGAGGTCACCCATTCAGTCTTGTCTCATGGTTCATACCCCCTAGGATGAAGGCATATTGTGAGGTCAGATCATGTCTCCCTTCGGGTCACTCTTCTCCAATAAATTCGAAGAATGCCACAGAATCGAAGGGGAAACTGCAACTAAGGAAGAAAAAATTTCTCCAACCATTTAGCATTAGGTACACCGCCCCAATGTGTTATGGATAAATGAATGTGGTGGACGTCATTTCCACAGACCTTATAAGAAATTATACAAATGAAGACGATGCAAGAGAATATGGTTCCCTCCCAGAGGCAGTCCACACCGATCTTGAGGGAGTGCACACCCAAACCCAGAGAGTTGCCCTAAATTTTGGCCCACCCTCTGAAAACCCATCACTTCCTCCCTCTTGAATCCCCAACAAGGAGAAGAATAAATACAAGGTTATATATGTCCCACCTCCTCCCCCTCAAGAAAATGAGTCCCTCATGATCGAGGAAAGATTCACCAAGAAGGAGGAAGAAATGAAAGAGATCAGGTGAATCAATTTTGAGCCGCATCGAATAATCTATCTTGTCAGGTGTGTTCCTCAAGAGGAATGTCAACAGGTGCTTCTAGAAGAAGTTCCTCTGCCACAGGAACTCATCTTGGTAAATGAAACTAGGTTCAAATTCCCATCCAATCTAGCACATGGACCATAATCCTACTTAAATCTAGCCCCGGAAGGATATCATGACTTCCCTCCACTGGGGAAATAGCCAGAACACATTTAGGCGAACCCACAGAGGATTCCCCTAGCTAGGTATCCACACCAAATTCTAGTAGTGTCAGCACATCTAGTTTTTCCCCTACTGAACCCACCCAATCTCAAGTCCAGTGGGATATGCATCAAGGTCTCTTGAATACCGTCAAGAAATTGATAGCTCGACTGGAATCTATAGAAGCACATCGCACTCTAATACAACCATAATTCAAACCTTACCTTGATTGGATGACCAACGTTCTTCCACATCCAAACATAGGGAACCCAGTATTCCTAGTGTTTAATAGTTCAAGAGATCCAAAATATCATTTGATGCACTATGCATCTTACTTTTACACCATTATGGGAACCCCAGAGAAACAAGAAGTAGTGAAACTTAGAAACTTCATGTGAACTCTATAGGGCTAAGCCTTCATATGGTATAATAGTTTTCCATATAACTCAATTACAGGATGGGAGGAACTCCGGTAACAATTTCTCTTCTATTTTAGTTTGAAATTGCCTAAGACAATAGTTAGTGATCTCATGAACTGTAAGCAGTGAGAGAATGAGAAAGTTTCAGACTTCATCACTCTATGGAAAGACCTAACTTAGTCCCTAAACTAGCCACTCCCCTAGGATGAAATGCTCTCTATGTGTGTCGATGATATCTATGATGAATTGCAAACTCCATTCATCCCAGTTTAGTACACAAGTGGGTTCCAATATTTCTATGCCATTTCCCAAAAGATATAAGACTCCTTGCAGTGGACCAATCTCAAGTCCCAAGTGGCCCATCAACCCTAGGGAAAATAATGGGGAAAGCTTAAGATTATTTTTTCACGCTTAATCCACCACAAGCACTAGCTCCAGTTCAAGGCATCCACCAAACTATGTAGGACCCCCTAGATGCCAATAGCCACCCCTACCTTGGAAAGATTAGTGAAGGGGTGCAAAAACAAATCAATTCATGAAATGAAGAAATAATATCTACTCATTCTAAGATGACCAAGTTCATGGATACTTTGTAGCTGCCATGAAATTAAACTTGCTCTGGCTACCAGATCCAAAGATATCCAATGAAGTGGGTCTCAATGACCATCCAAATTATTTTCCCTACCACCAGATATTTGGAAACACCATCCATGAATGATTTGTCTTCAAGGATATCCTGCAAAATATGTTGGATTCCTGACAAGTCTTGTTAGGACCACCGCTATCACAAGTGGTGTATGTTTCCACCTTAGAACCATGTGAGGAAGGGGAGTGGAAAAGAGTCACCATAAAAAGGACAAAAAAGTTGATAGTTGTATGACTTGGAAAACAGTCAACCGAGCTCATAGAATCCTCCAGGCATAGTTGAAACAACCAATCATTCCCCCCCCCCAATAGCTCCTAATGCAACACAACCATCATCATTATCCCCACAACCCTCCAAGGGTCAGGAATCCATGAGATGGTCAGATAAAAAAAGAAGAAAGTAGGAGAAATAATATGAACCTACACTAAGACCCAAAGTCAACCTTGACACTTTCAAACATCATTCTAGCAGACTTGAACTCACAGGCATTGTCCCATCAAATGGGACAATAAGAACTTCCCTACCAAATGGCACCATCAGAAGAAGATATTTAGATATAATCATTGTTGGATCAAGAACTAATATTTGGATTCATTAATTTCATTCACTTAATGGATCCCTTCTCTTATGGAGACTATGAATACATACCCAAATTCCCCACATCCAACCAGAGAGCTAGAGGAAGAGGCTATAGAGGCTGAGGGTTTTCAAGAAGTCATGGTCATTGTAGGGTTCAAATTCCTAGACACACCTTAACTCAAATCATTAATGTTGTGGAAACTCATAGAAGGACCCTTTAGTAGAAAAAACAGAAACTAGAGTGTTTGTATCTCTCTATCATAAGAAATCCTATCCCAATAATCTTGAAGTATCTGTCAAAGGAATAGAAGATGTCTAATTTCCCAAAGCATGCAGGCTGACCAGTCCAGCTGAATCCAAAGAGTACAGGAGTACCATCAGTTCCCATCACAGAGGTCGTCCTATCCACATATAGGGCTAAAGTCCCTAAAGCACCTATGAAAGCGCTTCCCTAAGCTGGGAAGAACCATCCTTTATATCATTAATATGATATTATGAAGCATCTAACCCTAGTACCAATTAAGCTATTGATCTTCGATGCATTGAATATTTCAGAAGACCTTAAAGAGGTGCTCATCAAAGCTTTACTAAGTCCCCAGGAATTTGAGGCTGATGTAACAACTACCAAAGCCTATTAGATAGAGAAAAACCCCACAAAATTCCATGTTTCCATCTCCTTCACAGATCTGGATGAAGACGCCATCATGTAGGGACATGTCAAAACCTTTTATATGTCTGGAAAGATAAATGGAATTCATTCCCTGAAAATTTTCATCAAAAATGGAACTAGAGTTAACCTCCTCCCACTACAAACACTTCATTGGTTAGTCTATGATGAGTACAGTCGACACCATAAATCACAACTCTACGGGGACATGAAAAAAGTGAGTAGATGAAATTGGGATGAATCAAGCTTAAAACTTGGATTGGGGGCCTCATGTCTGATTCTAATTTTCTAGAAGTGTGAAAAATATGGCCTTCAACATCCTGTTGGGGAGGCCCCGGCTGCATCAGCACACTGAAATCCGTTCATCATACCATTAGTGCATCAAATATTGTGATAATGAGAAAAATGGAACATTTCATGCTAATAAATCCCCATTTTCATTATTTGAGTCACATTACACCAATGTAGAGTTCTATGAACTGAAATAGAAGCAGTATTTGGCCAGCAATGTTGATTGGATCACCACCCCAAATGGATTGGAAATGGCTCCCAAAGATCCCCTCAAAAAGATTTGGGAAGAGTAAGTAGAACCCATCAATTAGGTTGAGTGCATAAGTTCAATATCATTCAGAGACTCAACAATCTATATGATCTTTTTTTAAGGTCTCTGAGTCCATAGATGTTGAAAAGTGCACTAACCCCCATGATGATAGTGACTACTCAAACAAAAATTATCACAACCCAACCTTAGGGATCTAGATAGTTTATGACTTACTCACTAAGGAAGAAGATGATGTCATGTCACTAAAAGAAAGAGAGTACACTACTCCACCCCCCATTCCATCCTCTTCAATTAATTCCCCATAGTGGGCTAGGGTAAAAGGATCTGTTTCAGTTTCCAAAAATCACAGTTTTGATTCCTCTCCTAATGATGGAAAGTTCATCTCAAGAATAATATCTCCATCAGAAGAGGAAGTATATGATGAAGAGGATAATTAAGGGGATGAAGAATAATAAGAAGAATAATAATATCTCAAATATTCCCCTCCCACATTCGAAGAAGGCATCCCCACCACAATCGATGAACCTAGGGAGATAAATCTGGGAACTGAAGATAACCTACAGCCCACTTTGATTAGAGTGGATATGACTTTTGTGGAGCTAGAGGCATATAAATCCTTCCTAAAGAAGAATCTATATGTTTTTTCCTAGAACAATAAAGAAATTCTAGGCCTAGATTCTTATGTTTTCACTCATCACCTAGGTCTGCTGGAAGACCATTGTGGTTACAAGTAGGCTGCCAGAAGGACCCACTTGGCAAATGCAGCCAAAATAGAGGCTGAAGTTGACAAGATAATCAAATCTAACTTCATTCAAGAATTAAAATATCAGATATGGATAGAAAATATAGTCCCTATCAAAAATTATAAGGGATGTATCAGAGTCTACATTGACTTTAGGGGCCTTAATAGGCACAGCTCGAAAGATGATTTCTCGGTCCTGATCATGAAATTGATGATCGATGTGACCACCGAATATAAGGCCCTCTCTTTCATGGATGGATACTCTATATAAAACGAGATATGAATGGCCAAATATGATTAAGAATCCACTAACTTCATGTCCCCCTAGGGAGTATTCTACTACAAGGTGATTCCCTTCAGTCTGAAAAATGTCGGCGCAACATATCAAAGTTCCACAAATCACATTTTTAAGACCTTCCTTGCAAAATTACTCAACTTATACATTGACAACCTAGTTGATAAATTATGATAGCACTACAAATACCTAAAAAATCTTGAAACTGTCTTCAATAAACTGCAACAACACAATATAAAGATGAATCCCCTAAATTGTTCTTTCAGCGCTACCTCTGAGAAATTCCTCAGCTTCATTGTATGTCATTGCAACAAAGAATTCGACCTTAATAAGAAAAAAAATCCATCCTTAGCATATCACCACCTCGTAACCTCACTAATTTGATGGGTCCCTAGAGGCACATAGCCTACATTCGTCACTTCATATCCAACCTTGATGGTAATATTTTTCCTTTCACCAGGTTGATGAAGAAAGGGGTCACATACCAGTGGGATAATGATTGTCAATAAGCATTTGAAAATCATAAATGGTATCTCCTAAAATCACCAGTACTAATGTATCTAGTTGAGGGAATACCACTCATTCTGTATGTGACCGCCTTGGAATGGTCACTATGTAGTTTCATCGCATAGAAGAATGTTTTTGGTAGCGAGAATAGTCTCTATTACCTCAGCCAAACAATGATCGATGTTGAGACTTGAAATTAAAATATATCAAAGAGATTCCTTGCTCTAATATTTGTGTTTCAGAAAGTCATCCATTACATACAGCACCACGAGATCCATCTGGCCTCCCACTGCAACCCGCTTAAGTATATACTCATTCATCCTATGTTAGCTAGACACATATCATGGTTGGAAGTCATCCTACAATAGTTTGACATATAGTACAAGCCCCAAAAATCTATCAAATGCCCGGAATTTTTAGTCTTCCTGTCAGATAAACCCTTGGCAGAAATGAACCCATTGGATACTAAACTTCTTGATGAAAAAGTATTCTCCATCCAAGAAAGCTCCCAGACATGGGAAATGTACTTCGATAATGCCTTCAGAAGCCTGATAGGGAAAAGGATGGAGGAACCCAAGCTCAAAAAAGTGGGGTTGGGAGTTATACTCATATCTCTAGAAAAGGTCATCTTATATTTCTTCTTCATGCTTTCAAAGAGGAGCACAAATAATTAAGCAGAATACTAGGCCCTCATTGTAGGCCTAGAGTTGGAACTTCATGAACAATATGAGCACCTAAAGATAAAATTTTATTCATATTTGTTCATCATGAAATTCAATAGTGACTATTCCATTAATAAATAAGTATTGGTTCCTTTGATGAACCATGTATGAGAGATTATAGAATAATTCCCATTAGAACCAACACTAATTTATGTCCCCCGGTCACAAAATTCTAAACACAGTTTATTAGCAAATGCATCCATAGTTCTTGATGATCTACACCAAGATGAAATAGTCATCATCATTTCCCACCATTGGATGGTCTTGTCATTCATTCAAAACAACACAGAATAAATCCATGAAATTAGCCATGTTCATGAGGCTTACAGTCACACCACAGACTAGATGACTACCATTCCAAATTACCTCCAGAGGGGGGAAATCCTACTAGATAGGGTTGGAATAGAATAGATCCAGAGGTAGGTAGTCAATTTTGTTTTGTACGATGGTACAAACAAAGAAAATGTTCTCTACAATCATGGTCTTGATGGAGTCCTTCTTAGGTGCATTGATGGATAAGAGACTGTTGTCGTCATGAAAGAAGTGCACATCAGAACTTGTGGTGCACACCATTCAGCAGCCAAGCTCTCCCATAAAATATGATGTATTGGATACTATTGGACCACTATGATACAGGACTATTCCACATTCACCAAGAAGTGTCATTCCTACCATGTTCATGCCAATTTCATTCACCAACCCCCGGAGTTGCTTCATATAACTAAGTACTCCTGGACATTTTCTGTATGGGGGATGGATGTCATGGGACTATATCCTCCTATTGTGGCTAGATAATTCAAGTTCATTCTCACAGTAACTGAATTATTCTAAAAATGGGATAAAGATATACCCCGTAAAGAGGTTGGGGCAAGAAGCATTGTTAGCTTTGGGAAAGCCAGCATCATTACCAAATTTGGTGTCCCTCATACAATACTGACGTACAATGGAATAGACTTTTTCTCTACTGAGTTGGACAAGTTATGCCAAGAATATGGAATAAGATTCAATTGTTCATACCACTACCATGCAGTGGCTGATGGATAGATAGATAGATGATTTCAACAAGACTCTATCCAATATACATCTGAATATTGTAGACAAAGACAAGAAATCATGTCCATAAAACCTCCTCCATGCTTTATGGGATTACTAAACCATGACCCGTACTACCACCCAGGCACTAAATATGGTAGAAAAAGACAAGAAGTCATTCCAGACAAGATCCTCCATGCTTTATTTCTATTTGCGATCAATTTTCCATAGATGAGAAATCATTTGATGTGTTGGAGTGTATGGATGAGAAAAGGATTCACACTTTTCACCATTTGGAAGTCTATTAGAATTGGATTTCATGAGCCTCAATAAAAAGGTTCACATTCAGTATTTCCTCAGAGCAGTGATGGTGTTGGTCCTTAAACCTCCGATGATTCTTGGGAAGAAACCCCCAAACATTGATACAAAATCGGAGGGATCGTATGGCATACATAAGGTATACTTAAATAGATTATATTTTGTGATATCAATGGTTGGAAAGCTCATCACAGCTCCCACAAATGCAAGGTTTCTGAAGAAATACTTAGCATAATAGCGACATATACATCAAAACAGCAAGATGTTGAACTTCATAGTGACATATTCATCCTAATTGTACGATGATAAATTGCATGATAGATTCATCCTCACCACATGACGTTAAAATTCCTGGTAGGTATTGTGTTCCAGATAGAAATTTTTTGTGTGTAATTCAAATTCAAGCAAGGAAAAGATAGTAATACCCTCCCCCTTTCCTATGCAATGGTCATACTGACATAGGGAGGGGCCTGCAGAACTACATTTGGATTAATTCTTTCCCATGAAGAATATATAGCGACACTCAAATCCTTCATCATGGTTCATCCACCATCAATATATCAAATTCTCCCTCCTCATTGTGTATGGACTAGACCTATAGGGATGACACCTTTAGAACTACATGTGACTTGATTCCTGTTTCCATGAGATACGTAGTGACACCTTGACCCCAGATCTTGGTCTAGCCACTAGTAACCAAAATGTCCCTTCCCCCTATGTACGGACTAGACCTATGCAGGGGAGTTCTTTTTAGAACTATGCGTGGCTGGATTCTTATCCTCGTAGGATACATAGTGACACCTAGATTTTATATATTGGTCCATCCACCAATCAAAAAAATGCCCTCTTGTTTCCCTACCCATGGACCAGACCTCTACAAGGAACTCTTAGAATTAAGTATGGATCGATTCCTATATCAATGGGATATTTAGAGATGCCTCGACTCAAAGGTCCTGGACTATCCACCACACGATGAGAAATGCCTCTTTTATATCCTTTGTTTCTTTTACAATGGTATGGGAATCCATGTCACTTCATGTTTATCACACCGAGTATAACTCACGTGATATTTGGAATTATGGTAAGGGCTTCCCTCTGTAGACAAGGCATAAAGGGATACGATGAACTCCTCACCCATAGAGGATGAAACTGACAAGCCTCCCTCTATGTGTATGGACTGGCCCTATATAGGGAAGGGCATGTGGTTAGATTCCCATTTAGTAATGGGATACGTAGTAACACTATGATTTTATACCCTAGTCCAGGAGCTTACATTAGATAAAAATTACCATCTTCCCTATACACGGCAACAACCAGTGCAAGGAAGTATGTTTTTAGGACTATGTACAACATTATTTATTCCCTTGAAGGATACATAGTGACATTGGGATTCTATATCCTGGTCCAGCAACTATCCCAAATATGATCGTTCAATTTTCTCTGTGTATAGGTCAAACTTGCATAAAAGAGTCCCAATAAAGTAATCATTATATGAAGTAAACTGAAAAGAATCTTAAAATCCATGTGCGACATTATTTTTTTCATGATGTGATACATGGTGACACTCAAGCCAAAAGTTCTGAGTTTTTTCACACATTAAAAGGGAACATTCTCCCAATTTCATGCACATGACATACCAATATATGAAGGAGATAATTTTGACTCCTATGGAAAAAAGTTGTTGAAATATTATGCCCCTATATGTATGAGCTAGATCCATGTGGGGAGTTTCATATTTCATGACTAATCATGGTATGAGTATTTATTATGTACTCAGGCACACCTTTTCCATTTACTATACTCCATGCCTTAGGAAATCATGGATCTTAATAATCATCCACGACCATCGGAGATAAAAGTCTCATGTCATGCAGACACCTTTTTTTTACTATGCACATCATGCCCTGGTGGCTCTGCATATGTCTCCTACAAAACGACCATTAACCGAAGGAAATTTTGCCCTCAGGAGAATCCTTTTCTATCCCCATATGACAAATGACCCCCAAGACCCATGCCATTCCTCATGATTTGAGGCACGCCATGATCATGGTTTACCCTTTATACCCTCATTAATGTCCAGGCTATGACCGAATATCCCAACCATGATCAAACCATAGTTATTTATGGTATTTGGGACAAGTTATCCCCACAATACAATGGTAAATTTTTCTTCCAACACCCTTACCGCAAGACATTAAACTACAAGGACAGAAGGGTCCTGGCTGCACAACATTAAACTACACTGCATGATGGCAATGCTTAGATTCTTATCTTGGATTATCCTCACCAAACAAAATGCCTTTCCTTTTTTACATGTAGGATAGACCTCTACATGTAAAGTTCATTGGGAGCCTTTCAAGACTCGGTTTACCCCTGATTAGATGTGTGTTAATAATTGAATCCTATGATACAGACTCATCTACAGAAAGTATTAAAATGTCCCCTTATCTGCGCACAAATTGAGTCAAAGAAGAGAATCCCCAAACAAGTCCTATTTACAAGGTTTCTCTAGGCTCTACCACAAAATTAGGTTTCCACAGTGCCACCCTTTATCAGTTCTAAAAAAAGCGCTGATAAAGGGAACTTTTAACAACGCTAAAAAAAGCGTTGTTAAAAGTGACCCTTTATCAGCGCTTTTTTAGCCTAGATAAAGGTCCCCCCTTTATCAGTACTTTTTTAGTGCTATTAAAGGGGGGCCCTTTATCAGCGCTTTTTTTAGTAGCGCTGATAAAGGGTGTATTTATCAGTACTTTTTCTAAGCACTGATAAAGTGTATATTTCAAAAAAATCATAAAAATAATATATTGATATATAAGTATATTTATATTGATATAAATATAATATATATTTTTAAAATATGTTTTAGATAAGGGTAAATGGAAAGATAAAATTAATGTATTAGATATTTAGTAATAGAGGGTTATAAAATATTTCAAAAAATATTTTTAATTAACAATTTTCTAATTATCATTGAGTAATAATCCTTAAATAACATTTTAAAGACAAAAAAAATAAAAAAAATTAATAAAAGATCTAAAATATGTTGAAAATGTAACTCAAATTTCAAATGGTCATAAATTTTGATCTAGGTGTCGTTTTGAGCTCTAAAGCATATCAAATCAAAGTCTGCGACGAGTTCTGCACACTAGTGAATGAAGGGAACCTTACATTACATTTTTTAAGGCAAAAAAAGTCCTAGCAGGCCTCCAAAATTGATTTTTTTCAGATATCCAAAATTTTTAACATTCAAATATAACTTCTGATCGGGATTTCATATAGGCCTATACCATATATCATATCCAAGATTCTTTCATTTTCATCGATTTGACTGGTTGTGGAGTTGAAACTGACTTTTGGATTAGAATTTATGGTCGTTTTAACATTCTATGGCTTTTCAGATACACATATATATGTATTTATTCATATATATATTTGTGTGTGTGTGTGTTGTATATATGTAGGTATTTATTTATTTATTTATTTATAAACACATATAAGAAAACATATTTTATAAATGTATTTAAAACGAATCTTATAAATATATATTAATATACGAATATATATATATATATATATTAATGTAAATATATATATGTTAATATATATATATATATATATTAATATGTGGATATATATATATTAATATAACTATATATATATATATTAATATATATATATATTAATATATATATATATGTTAATATATATATATATATATTAATATATGAGTAAATATAACTAAATATATATATATATAAATAGATAGATATATTAATAAATGAAGAGAAAAGCAATATAATGGAGTGGTAAAGGCTTAGGCGTGTTGGAAACTGGTCTCGAGTTCGAATCTTAGGGGTGGCAGATCACGCGCGCAGGTGGGGGGGATAACCTAGCACTGTTAAAGTGGGAGTGGGAGCACTATTAAAGGGGGTGGGGCTGGGTGGAGCTGGCTGGGGCATGCGTGGGCTACCATGAGGGGTGGGGTGCTATTAAAGGGGCGCTTTAAGTGCTATTGAAGCCCCCCAGAATTGAAAAAGTATTTTTTTAATATTTTTTTATCTTTTATCAGTGCTAAAAAAAGCGCTCATAAAGGACCCTTTTATCAACACTTTTTTTAGCGCTAATAAAAGACCCCTTTTATCATCACTTTTTTAGCACTGATAAAAGTGGACATTATCAACGATTTTATGAGCGTTGATAAAAGGGACCCCCCCTATCTTCACCTCGATTAATAGTGCTTTTTTTAGCACTGTTAATGCCCTTTTCTAGTGCTAAAAAAGGCCATATTTGTAGTAGTGAGGGTAATCATATTTCCCTTCCTTCACATCAGGATTACTCTAATTCCACCCCACATGATGATAAATTGTGTGTAATTCATCCCTTCTGCACGACGTTAAACTTCACAATGTTGGTCTAAGATTAAAACGATCCCTACCATTGATTTTTTTCATTCTTATATGGTGACCCAAAGTCCTTATCATCCCCTATTTCACACACCTAGCATAGCTCATGTGGACTTGGGGACCTCATTAGGGAATCCACCATGGCCTTATGGAAAATCAACCCAGGATTTTGGTCCTAATGGCATGACCCTAAAATGAATGTTATGGTTCCCTTCTCTATAATAAAGAACCTCATGTCCTAACTGTACACCATTAAACTGTAGGGTACTCCAAAGATATAACAGATGCATTACCCTATGTATCATCCAAATTTATATAGGGGATTACTTTATTTCATGGGTGAATCACAGCTTAGACATTTATAATGTTTCTGGACACACTTTTTCCACACATCAAACTCTGTGATTTGAGTAATATTGGATCCCCGTAATCCTCCATGGTCATCAGAGATGGAAGGCCAGTGTCCTACCACCACTTTTTTTTACTATGCACATCATTCCTCAGTGGCTCTGCATATATTTCCTAATAAAATGCCATTAACCAAAGGAAAATCCATCCTTAGGATTGTCCTTTCTTACCTTGGTATGCTTAACGGATCCCATGCCCCATGACATCCCTCTTGATTCAAGAAATCTCAATGTCATGGTTGACAATCTCTTTCCTACCCACAACCTATATAGGTCAGAACATCCGGGCCCTATTTACCTCTAGTTACTCAAGGATTATGCAAAATAAATATTCCCCATCCATATGTGTGAACATAATCTAATTATGGGAAAATAAAATTCCCCAACTTATTTCAGGGTTTCCCGGTGAAGTTTAACCCGAAATGATACCCTTTAAGTTTAGGTGCACCCCCTTTCATAATCCAAACTCTGTGTTTAGAAAGGTTTAAATCTCCATAATCCTTCACAACCATCGATAATGGAAGGCCAATGTTATGCGTACACCTTTGTTTGATTATTCCCATCATGCCCCGATGGCTCTGCATATATTGCCTACAAAACGGTCATTAACCAAATTAAAATTCGTACTTAGGAGAGTCCTTTCATTTTTTTTGTATGAATATATGACATTTATGTCCCATATCACTCCCTAGATTCAGAAACCCCCTAGATTACGGGTTACATATTTCCCCTTTCAAATTCCCGAAGATGAAAAGCATTTCTAGTTGAACTAATTAATCATTTACTCTCTATTGGTTAGTGTAAAATGATCTCCTGTAATAATTTTCAAGTGTCCCTGTTGTATGATATTAAACAATACCATTCACCAACCCTCCAGTACATAATCCAAATTTATGTGGGAGTGTTTTCTCGTTCAAAGCTGATATAAATTCTCTTGTCACTTTCAGACATCACTCCCTAAGTATGCCACCACTATGATCTTCAATCCACAAAACAAATCTAGAATTCCTGTAAATCTCTCAGGACATCGGAAATGGATGTCTAGTGTCCTGTGGTAACCTTTGTTTGACTATGTACATCATACCCTGATGGCTCTTCATATGTTGCCTACAAAATGACCATTAACCAAGGGAAAATTTGTACTTAGTAGAGTCAATTCCTAGCTATGTGCACCTAAAATAGATCTCATTCCCAATATACATCCAAACTTGAAAAGTCAGTGTCAAGAAAAATCCCTCATTAATGTCTAGAATTTATTAAGACATTCCAAGCTGATGAATCCCAAATTGGGGCCTTTGTCCCATCAATTTTGTTCAATGTTGTTCGACCTAAAACATCAGTATTAATTCTGATTGGTAATATTATAAATTGTCAATGGAAAAGATGCAATACTCGCCATAGTGAAAACCTACAAGGGGCACCCATGGATAAACGTTTAGTACCATCTCATTTAACCAACAGTATGTATGGTTTAGGAAAAAAATGTCGAGAAATCAAACATTAAAAATAGACATAAATCATGTTTGGTCAAACCCCCAAAAGGGAAGCCTAAGAAAAATTCAAGTTATACCCGCAAATCCCATACCAAATAGGCTTAAGAAAAATTTTTGGTAATAATGAAAAAGGAACAATGTTTGTGTGGTTTTTCATATAACCTCAACAATAGTCAAACTATTCTCACTGAGTCCCACAACTCAAGAAAAAATTATAGCATGATTTGAATTACCAGTTCCAGTTTAAATTAATACTTGGATAAAATGATATTATATGATAAATTTAGATTGATTGATGTTAAACCAATAAATGGATAGTAAGAACTAGATAATAAGTAGGTTTCTATTCTATAAAATGAAAGTGAGGACCATCCCCAGTCTGGAGTCTCTCCATGATATCAAAAAAAGGGGGAATGGTACATATATAGTTTGGGAAAATCATAACGGAACCCAACTCTCCCTTTCTAATAGATCAATGGTCGTCTGTCGTGAACCATCAAGGGTCGGCTATAAAGTAGTACTCTATTCAACTTCAACCTCAACCATTAGACTTGCTCACTTAATAACATATTTTAGGTACCACCCCTTCTACTTTATGTCTTCGTAATTAACACTGGAAAGTACCAGTTGTGCCTTCAGCCTAGCCACATGATCCTTGCATTCTCATAGCTCCTCCATTTGGGTGATTACCAAATAATGATCTCCCATCGCCTCTACCACCAGATAATTTAATTCCTTAGAAACATCTTGTAAGGTCATTTCCTGATGATTTGAAGTATTCAATTTGGAAATTTTGTCCTCAAAAGAAGTGAGGTATTCCCGAGCTATGACAACCTAGTGTATAAGAATGTGTAGACACCGGTAATCGAAGAAACCCAAACCCAATTTGAAAAATAATCACTGGAAGTTATCCTATTTGTTAGTGAAGTTAGTCAGAGGAGTTTTAGTAGTAAGGGTGCATAATTGATTCCATTCTTATTTTCTCATGTCTCTATGCCTCCTCATCGATCCAGTACATTGTCCCTCCCTTGCTGTAATGGACATATAGATAGGAAGCATAATTATGGAATATGGAAGGGTCCTAAGATAGGTTACCCATATAGGGGGTATTTGCTCTTAAAAGATGGTTCGGCCCATGGAACCAGGTACATGGGATTGGCTGTGACTTCTGAGATATCTGGTGACACTCTTCTGAGGTGTACCTCATTAGGACCACAAGCGGTGTCCATAAGATGAGAATAGGTTGAATCACAATCTATCAAAATGGGTTATGTAGATAAATCCCCTTCCAAACGCATTTTATGATGGATGAAGTTTCCTCTCACTATAGGGAGAGACATAGATGGCATAACTAGTATAGTCAGAACAAGAAAAGAAACATTTAGTGGCCTCTGAACCTATCAAACTGGCATTCCCAGCACCCTTTTAAGGTAGAAAGTCACCCATAGTTAAGAATACTCTAATGATAGAAAATTTGAATCAGCACAAGGGGGAATTATGACCTCTATGATATCATCCTTACACATCATTATCAACCATTATTGGTGAAGAATCATGGGATGATATTCTCACTTTAACTTAGTAGTAGGGAGGGGTGCAATTTTTTGTAGGCATTCAATTTTTCTAGAAACCCCGTAAGGGGTATATGACTCACAGATGTCCACCCTTTCTATGTGTGAAACCAACATTCCATCCCAAAGTGCAATAATTTATGAGCGTTCTTTTAGGGAACCCCTTTCGTTATCCAAGATTTCTCTATTGGGTATAGGGTATGGTGCAAAGGAGAAGTAGGAGAAATCACTCAAAAATTCAACTACATCATTAATAATTAATGATTTAGGGAGAACAATAGCAATGTTGAGGAGATATAGATGAAAATATGAATGAGTAGCCCTTACATCATGCCAATATTCATATTAGGAAAGGTGTTCTTCCATCCAGCAATATAAAAATAAGAACGGACCACTAAGGTGATGTGGGTCCCTCGATCCCTATATATACCCTATCAACTCATAAATTCAAGAAAAAGTGGGGATGGACAAGTTTATGGGTTGGACCTCTTCCAATGTGTCTTCAATAATCAGTGTACAAGATCTGAAACCAGTAAATATATCCTAGGAGGGGGGATCCATCCACTCAGAAACAAAACAAAGAATCCTACCAACCTAAGGTTGGGGGGGTACATCTGATAGAATATTTTAGACCTATGTGGTGTAATAGCCTAACTCAAGGGTTGCATAGTATGACCCTATAATTTTTAGTGAATGTTTGGTCGGATGAGTTCGACTATGGAAAACACTCAGCCTAGGTCCATTCACTTGAAAAAACAATCATATCCAATTCTCAAATAAAATGAGGGAACATGCATGGATGGGTTGTTCAAGAAGTCCCCCTACCATGACTAATAAGTTCCTTCCCAAAGGAGATACCAGGTTGAAATCTCCCCAAGTGTAGGATGATGGGAGGAATTCATCATACATGTTGCTGAGAATGGGGATCCCTCCAAGTTGATGGATGTTCCAAAAGCTAATACCCACTCTCCATAAGATAGATGGAAGGTGTTGGTGCTCGAACACCAATGAATAAGAAATTCATGATGTATCTCACCAGGTAAACAGATCGTAGACTGGGAAACCCATGCTTCCTGATGCAAGTTTATCGTTTCTAACTAGCTACGGGTTTCCAAGAAAATTTGATGCACCCAGAAGGAACAGGACCACTCATTAGAGAAGCATATTCTAGATTGTAAGTCCCATTTAGTGGACCACCCACCACTGGTATTGTTTCGAGCAAGATTAGTAATGGAAATATATTCCCAGATGATTGATTCCAAAGAAGTTTCATGATGGTGATGATTTCTCTAAGACCACACAATGCCCCTTAGTGTGAATGTATTCTCTTGAGCATGAGTAGTTCTGATTTCCCCTATCAATGAAATATTGTCCCTATCATGCCTCTAGAATCTCTCTTGGAGGAAAATTGGGGTATTATAGTTAGTCGGGGGAAAAGGAATGTTGTCAGGAAGGCCAAATTTGTAATGTATAAGTTGCACAGATGATAGATACATCAACAGATTTGAAGAAATAAGATCTTTGAGAGAACCTTCTTAGGAGATTATGTAATAATGAAGGTCCTATTAGATATTATCAACCATAGCTACTCGTATTCTGGTCTCATTCCCTAGGGTAAAATGGATATCCATCTAGTTATGTATTCACAAAAGATCACAAATTGGTTAGTTGACTTAAAATTATTGGAAGTCCAAAAATATAAAAAGACCAAGACAGTATACGAAGGGTTCCCTCCACATACTTCTCATGAGAATGAAATTTGGAAGACATTTCCTACAAACTACATCGGTATGTAGAACAAATTTCCCATGTAGGATCTCGGTATAAAGAAGGTCAGTGAGGGGCTAGCCTGCGAAGCGTTGGTCAGTGAACTAAGCGGTTTTCGGAATGAAGAAATCACAAACTGAGGCCTTGCTGTTCAGATGTTAAAAGTTTTCCAATTTAAATTTTAAGTTTGATTTAAGAGAATTTAAATTTTAGTATGCTGATTAGAAGTTCGGTGTGCAGAACAGGAAAACCACATAAGCATATCACTATGAATAAGTTTGACGATATGTTCTAAATTCCTTAGCATAGTTTATGGACTCGAATTCAGTTCACAGGCAAAAAAACTTTCAGGAATTTAGTTCACATAACGTACAGAATAGTTTGAGGATGGCTATTTCACATTGGAGTCGGTACATAGAAGAAAATGAAGCTAAGGAAATGTTGAGAGCCCTTTTCTCCATGAGAAATGGAAAAACACAAATGTCATTTCCCCTATAAAGAGGCATGGTCCCCCTACTGGGCCTACCCATTCTACTGCAAACCACTTCTGTTCAGGACTGTTTCTACATTGAAATAGTCTCCTCTTCGTTCTGATCAGACCCCATTCCTATGGGGGTATTTTTAGAGTCTTGGAAACTTCACAAAGGGAAGAAAATACTCCCACAATCACTTTACAAAAGGAAGAAAACATTCCTACAAGTCCAATAAGAAAAATGGATGCAAGTTGGATTGAAAATTTTAGAATAAAATTGAATAAATCAAATTTTTTAAAGGGTTTTAGGCTAACTACATACCATCATCGGGAAAGGTTTGTAGAGTGCATAAACTGCAAACAATTGGTACGCGGAAAACCCCACGATGTGTTGTCATGTGGGTCGATGTCCAGTAAACCTAGGATTTTGCAAACCATGTCATTGGTGGAATTGAATAGAGAAATTCCACTACATACCATCCCATGAACTAAGCAGTTCGTGGGTTAATCAAGCCAATGGGTTATGCAAACCACATCTCGCAAACCATAGCCTCTACAAACCTCGGTTGATCGAGTCCTCCATGGGTTGAGTTATATCTTCATGGGATCCAAAAAATGGTTTCACATGCCAAAAAATATTATTTCCCCAATTCCATATGAAAGGACCGCAAGAGGAACTGAAAAGAAATAGAAACCAAACAAGACCAGAGGAGTAATGAGATCAAAGACGAATAGTGAAGATGGAGCTATGACTATGGAGATTTTGGAGACGTATGAAGAAGACTTCAACTTTAGTCTCTAATCTTTAATGAAGTGTGAACTGCAAACTGCCAACTTCATAGGTATAAATGGTTGTGTACCATACAAATAAGGAACCTAATAAAAATGGTAAATCTGAAACTGAAATGGGGAAACCGTAAACCATAAATACCTCACAGATGAACTTCCCACGAACCACAAAATCCCAAAACCTTCCTCAATTTGTCACTCTACATAGCACATCACTACGTGGACTAGACCATGCATTGCATACTGCATCTGTACATAGATAGAACCTGGGGCAGCATGGCTTACCGCATCACAGACAACATCCAGGGCCTCATACAATTTCTGTATGCGGAACACATTCTGATCCATGTACCACTTCAGTGTGATGGCGTCCCCTCTACCTGCATGGAAGTATTTTATATGCAGATTCCCCCATCCCACACGAGAAAATAGTATGTATAATAGGGTGCCTTTGGGTGTCCCTCCTGGCTCCAATCATGCCCCTCCATTACTATCCAGTCCTCCATAGCTCCTCTACGAACCAGTCCACGAAATCAGGCCAAAGACTCCTCCAAATCCACCAGATCTGTATGAACATATCATCAGGTGCACCAGCGCACCTTTTGAAATTTTTATACCCAAGGTATGTGGAGCCATGATGGCTGTCCCCACAATGGTTTGGACCCCTGGAATGTCTCTAAGCATATATTCCCAAGGTAACCTAGTATCAGACCTTGGGATGCCAATATGAGTCTCCCCATTCTTGATATTAGGGGTAATCACCGGCCTTTCCCTTTGATGAGTGACAGTGATAAGTGATAATATCACTCTTTCCTTCCCATTTGGTAAGGAATCATGCTCATCCACTTTCCCAGAACCATCTCTGGGGAACTGCCACTAAGGTAAACCCCTATCCTTCCGAGATCTGAACCAAACTACTTTCAATGCCATTCCACATTTAAAGGTTCTTTACTTCATGCCCTCACCTACCATTGGAATGACATGGTACCAAGTGAGGGACTTGACACACCCAATTCTCTATCCCTCTCCCATTGGTCTCATAGCCACGACCTCTTCCGCTTTCGTCATCCTACTTTTCCATCAGCAGATAATTGAATGTGTAACCTTGATGAATCTTTCACATCCTCTTGTTTCTCACACTGAGCATGACTCACCTGTGAAAATTGATCTATGATGATACGATATGTTAAAATCCTATAAATGAACTATGAGAACTTTTTTTCCCACCATAATTGGGATACGTGGGATGCATAATTAATTCTTGAGAAGAAAATGGTACCCTTTCCAAAAGGTTCACCCCAATAATGTCCCCAAAAAAGGGCATACAGTGTAGGAAAAATTTCTAATTCAAATTTATTATATAGGAATCTCCTAGGCATAATCCACAATCAAGTCACAACCCATCAACGAACTGTGATAACTTTGATTCCTTCTCTAACCAAGATACGTAGGATGCCTTACCAAGGCTTGAGCTCAAGGGACTTTATCCTCATATGTCAGTCCTGATAAAATTTTCCCCCAAATTCAAAAGGGATCCCTTCTAGGTGTAGGTCCCTTTATCATAACTACATGAATTTTGATTCCCCATTTAACTGGGATACATAAGAAGCCTCCCTGATATCCAATCCAACCCTCAAATCAACCTTAATGTTCTTCAAGTTATATCCCCGGTAAGTTCATGTTCACCATGAATATTATATATTTTTTGGGACCCTCAGGACACTTAGGCGTAATCCCTACACTAAGTCATGACCAGGAATCTTACACCTAGATGTCCTCCTCACATGACGTTAAATAGCATGTATGGGTCCCATTCACATGACCCTAAAAGGTGATGTGTCCTGTTAAGCGACACCGAACTCCATGGGATCTGATTCCTCTCATGAGGATACATAGGAATCCTATATTATGGGTCTTAACCCAACATTAAACACCCTCCCATCCCTCCTGGATGATGATAAACTCCAGATCGCCTCATTATATGGCTTAAGTCAACATTTTCTCCGTAGAATCAAATCCATGTATTTCCATGACGATCCTGCAACCCAGGGGTAACCCATGGATACACTCTTCGGGAATGAACCAAGGATTAAAGAACATAATTATATGTCTTAAATCTATAAGAGAGTCCCAACGTAGGCAATAATTCCCCCCAAAATGGTGTGATGAGCCCAACCTCCCATCCTCTCGACCAATAGAATCCTCAAGTGTTGTTGTCCAAACCATCCAATAAGAACCTGCCTTTAAAAATTAGGCCCATGAATCATTGATAGAAGGTTCATTAATTATTTCTGTATCTATTAATGAATTTTTTGGAGACCATCCGAAGAAATCATATCCTTATAGCACTGATTGCACCAAAACATAACCCCATGAATTCACCCACCGAGACCATTAGATTATGGTGCCTCCTTCGTAATAAAAAAGGATAAAATGCCTAGTACCCATAAGGTCAATCCACTTCCACCTAAAGGGTAATGAAATGAATCAGATCGAAAAAATGGTGAACCTGATGTGAAATTTTGTAAAACAACAGACAAATGTTTGTCACCCTTCAGACCATTTTTATTTCCCAAAACGCTCACCTCGGGTCGAAATAGAGAGTCGTCAATACATTGAGGGACTATCTATAGCTAGGAACCACCCATTATTGCATTTCCAATTCATTAATCATATAATAATTGATAAAGTTAATCCAAAAATAATATTTCTTATCAACAAATATCCATATTGAGAAAATAATATGGAATATCAATATTTCCCCAATCAATCAAATGATATTCCTAGTAAAACACCATATGTAGAGATGGTATATAGTTTAGGAAATAATAATATCCATGATACAAACAAGGTTGATATAGAAGATAAATGTAATGTTCTATTGAATGTGATCACAATAAATTTAATGTTTTTATAGGATGTTAATAACCCCAAAATTAATCAAGAGATGAAAAATTACAATTAATTCATTAGAAAATATGATTTTATAATAAAATCATGTCTTCTAAGGAATTGAAGAATATAGAATTGAAACTTTTAAAATAAATTTTCATTAATAAATTTTAATTTTAGAACCACTAAAAACTTTTATAATAATCTAAAAACATAAAAAGGTTTTGGCAATGGGAAAATCCATTAACACCATATACGTTTAGAAACATCCATTTGAATTTTTTTTAAGAAATTCAAAAATGACCATTTTAGAAAACATTACAAATATTACTTTTAAAAAAATTAAAAAATCAAGGATAACATAAAATAGAATTAATAAATAATTCTAATCAATTAAAAGGACTTATGTAAAACAATTTTGAAAAAATTATGGACATGGAAGAAAAATATTCCCTATCAAAATGAGACATGAGATGAGATTTTTTTTAAAACATTTATATTATTGATTCAAGTTCTTAAGAGATGAAAAGCTTGAATAAAACATTTAAAATCATTAAATATATAGAGTATAAGAAAATATATAGATTTTATGAATGATATATTTTAAGATTCCATCAATGAAAATATAAACAATCCCAAAAAACTGATATTGTAAAATAAATACATACCACTTTGGTAACATTTAAATTTTTAACACTTGATAGAGTAAAATTGAATCGAAAAATTAAATACCATGAATAAATATATATTTATGTTAAATAAATAAAATGGGTAGTCTACACACCATATAAAAGAAAATATGTACATAATACCAAATATATCTCAATGGAGTGGAAATTGAGATGGAATTTATTTCCTCAAACTTCCACTTAGTTGAATGTTATATAACCTCATATATAATAAATTTATATTTATTATAATTATATAATAGAGCCAAATAAATATCTATAAGATCATATATTATCCATTTATAACATATTATCACCCACTTGCTAACAATCCTTCTTTATTATTATTATTTCGAGTCTTAACTACTTCATTTTTCATGCATGTTTTGATTCGGAAGTAATGGGTCTTTTTTCATGATCATGTTTCTATAATAAACATAATTATAATCTTGATATAAAAATAATAAATATTAAATATATATATTTATAATTTTTTGTGATAATTAGGCATGAAAAAAATATTGCATCACCTCGTGGAGGTGGTAGTCCACACATATGTATGAGCGATGATATCATGCTTTAATGGGTGCAAGATTAAGTAAGTAGATGATATATTACATTTAAATAATCTAAATTATAGCATAAATTTCACATATATTCATTATTTATATCATTATGACCAGCCATGCAAGGCGGTGATGGAAAACAAATTACAATAGTTCATGAGCCAGTAGTTCGTCATACACACGAGCGATGGTTTTGTTTACCATTTGATAGAGAAGGAGATGGACAAACATTATTAAATCATAATAATAACATCTTAAAATTTCGGAGATACATGTTTTATTATTTTTTAATTTTTTGGTGATAATTGAATGTGGTAAAAGAAGAAGAAAAAAAGTGTTTGGTTAAGATGATTACCCCTTCTTTGAAAAAGATCCTTTATATCTCTTATTAAGGACCCTAGGGTTGGAATTTTTGTAAGAGAAGCACCTATATAAAATGGGTAAATATTTTGCGGAGATATTTAGTCATGTTTTGGTAAAAATAAATGTCTCAATAGGTGTGAATATGTTCGTGGAGGAGGTCCCCTTTTATAAGTTAGAGAGAGGACACACTTAGAATTTTCTAAAATATTAAAATATATTATTTTATTACTGAAGAACAATTGGTCCAAAATGACTCGTATTATGATTTTATAAGGTTATTCTAAAAATAAAACCAAAAAATGGGGTTTAAGAAAGTTTTTTGTGCTATTTTGAAGCCTTATCTCATTATTTTCTAAATTTTAACCCATTTTACCCATAACTATGGTAATGAATTTTTATCATTTTTACTATTCATAATGAACAAAACTTAAAGTGACCTAATTATTAAATTTGTAAATTGAGATTCCAAATATAGAAACCATTTTATCAAAATACATTCCTATAAGTGGCAGAAATTAATTTAAATTTAAACCCATAAAATGTGATTCAGAATAGGTTTTCATGAAATTTCATTTTTCAAGCATAAGAGTATCTTAAATTAATTTTATGACTAGAAATAATAATTATATGAATTTAAATTTAAATATATATATATATAAATCCATAAATTCCATTTAAATTATTCATCATTATGAATTATTTTAATTAATTTAAATAGAAAAACATTACGCACCTAAAAATAGTTTTCTAAAAAATATTACTTTTACCTTCAAATAATCATGTATTTATTTCTATAAAATTGATAATAATACATGGTTAATTATACATATTATCACAAAATGTTATAAATAAAATTATTATTAGTAAAATAATACATTTTCAATTATTTATAAAATCTTATTTCTAAGGGAAATTTGGGAAAATATTCTAGGATTATTTTGACATAGTAAGTTCAAAATAGATATTCATACTATAAAATTAGAATTTTTGTGTCAATAAATATTAAAATGTATATTTTACTTTATTTTCATGAAAATAAAATATTTTCTTCCTATATTTTAAGTTCATGTGTTATATTCTTACCTCTTTTAAAAATTTCATACTCAAAATCTTCATGGATATTACTTTCTAAGAAAATGAGGGTGGTTCTTATCCTTAAAATCTTTAGGTTATCATGTTGCTTACTATATTTTATGATTTCTCCCAAATTAATTTACCTGTTGAGTTTTCTGATTTCACAACACTTATTATTTAGTGTCCATAGTCAAGATAGGATCTCCATTGTAAGATAGATTATATTCCAATTATATTTATTTAAAGGTGATCACATGAATTGGGTCTGGAATATACTTCCTTAACAGTGAGATATGGAATACATCATATTCTTTAGATAGGCTCTGTGTAATTTCCAATTTGTAATCCATAAATCCAATTATTCACAAAATTTCAAATGTATTTATTTACATAGTAGTTAGTTTTCCTTTCTTACTGAAACTTATAATACCTTTATATTGAGATACTTTCTAAAAATCATGATCTCCCACATGAAATTGCAAATCATTTATTCAATTATTGTAATAGATATTTTTTCTAAATTAAGGTAATTTAATATGGGTATGAATATTATTTACCATCATCATTGACTCTTTAACATTTATGGGCTGACAAGCTTCCTTTATTTAACTACATCCGAACAATTTGGAGTACAAGAACTCTTTCCATATACCTTTTTATATGGGACCATTTTAATACTTGAATAGATGGTATTGTTAAAGGAAAAATACTCCAAATATAAATAAATATTGTACATAAATTTAAATTCATGTGATAATGACTTCAATATGTATTCTAGTGTTTGAATAGTCCTTTCTGAATGTTCATCAGATTAATGATGATAGGCGGTGATCAAATGAATCTCAATATTAAGAACCTTATAAATTATTTTCTATAATTTCAATTTAAATCATGGATTACAACCAGACACAATTGAAATAGGTGAACCATGAAGTACTATAATATCATTAATATAGAGTTGGAATAGGAACTCAAGTGGTAAGTTTCTCTAATAATAAGTAAATAAATGGATTTGGTATGATGATCAATAATAACACATATGAAACCATTCCTTCTAGAAGTATTTAGAAATCCATTGAATAAGTTTATAGAAATGTTATATTGTTTCTATATAGTAATAGGTAGAGGCTTCATAAATCCTCAAATAATTTTTCTCTCATCCTTCACCTACATGAAAAAACAATTATCTTGATACATAATCATCAATTTCTCACTTAATATTATCCCACCAAAAATATTCTTTCAAATAATTGTATATCTTAGTGCTATAATGGTGCATAGGGAAATTTAATCTATGAGAATCATCTTCATAAACCAAGCCTACCAATTCCTCATCATTCACTACTTTAATCTTATTTTAAAAATTATAATCATTAGGGTAAGAAGTTTCTGTATTTTCTAATAATGATGGTTTATAAATTATTTGAAAAAGGACTAATGCTCCCCCTTCCATAATAATTCCAATATCAATTTTTACTAAATCCATAAACATAAGATCCCTATATATCCTTATTTTTGTTAAGACTTTGTGATCTTTCCAGATCAATGCATCCACTACCTTATTTTACTTCTTTATTTGTTGGTGTATTAATAAATCATAATCCTTGAGTATATTTATCCATCACCATTACATCATGTTTATCTCTTTCTATTAAAATATATATGTCATACTCAAATAACAAATTTTTATCTCAAATTTTTACCATAGAGATAATGTCTACATATATTCAAAGTAAATATTATGGTTTTAACTCAAGATCATGGTTTGGATAGTTTTATTCATGATTATTTAACTACATTGATACATAGTCAATAACTTTATCATTATGCATAAGTACTCACCCAAGTCCCTTCTTTGATGCATCACTATATATCACGAATCCATACTTTACTGATAGTAGATTCAATATTAGATCATTGACCAATATCTTATTCAGTTCTTTAAAACATTCTCCACATTCCTTTTTCTATATGTACTTAACCCCTTTACATGCAATATTTGTTAATGGGTTATATATTTAGGAAACTTTTTGAATAAATCATTGATAAAAACCTACTAATACAAGTGAACTATGTTGTTCAGTTATTTTCATTGGTGTGATCCATTCTTTGACAACCTTTCTCTTTTAAGGATCAACTGAGATTCCATTCTTGGAGACAATATGACCAAGAAATGTCATATTTTGGATCTATAATTCCCACTTGTTAAATTTTCCATATAACTCTTTTCCTCTAAGAGTCTCAAGAATGATCTTCAAGTGATTCTCATAGTTCTCATAGATTTTAGAGTACATCAAGATAACATTAATAAGTACCACACCAAAATTATCAATATATTCCTCGAATAATCTATTCATCAAATCCATAAAGATAGAGGATGAATTAATCAATCCAAATGGAATTATTGTAATATGGTAATGTTCATACCTCATAGGAAATATTGTCTTTAGAATATCATCATTGTTTACTTGAAACTAATGATACCTATAATGATATTTGATCTTTGAAAAAAAATGATCTCCATGAATTTGATCAATCAAGTTATCAATCTAAGGAAGAATATACTTGTTCTTTATAGTAATAACATAAATTTCCATATAATCAATGCACAACTTCATAGATCCATCATTATTCTTAATAAAAGGAAATGGGTATCCCCAAGGTGAAACACTAGGGTATATAAATTCCTTATCACATAATTAATAAGGTTCTTTGTTTATCTCCACTAATTAAATAATGGACATTATATAAGGATAATTTCATATAGGTCTTGCATCAGGTATTAAATCAATTGAGAACTCAACTTCATGCTTTGGTAGATATCCAAGTAATTTCTTAAGAAATATATAAATTCATTCCTATAAAATAGATAAAAAATTTATTTTCAATATTAACTTTACCATATGTAGATTGAATCTTCTCTTATTCACCAAGAATATCATTTATAAGAGCTACTATATGTGGATCTTGACACAACCTAGATAATGAAGTCTCCCCACTAAAGACAAGTAATTCAACATTTCATTCTGAATCAAAATTCTATTCTCTTGGGAGTGTATATTTTCATTGTAATTTTATATCTAGTCCATAACAAGGATTATAAAAAAGAAAAATATAAGTATAATAATCATTTCTGCAAATAGTTTATGTTTATGTGTCATAATTGGAACTTACTAACACATCCTTATTGTGATAAGATTTCTATTTGGAGGCGTGACTGATAAATCTATTCTTAAGGTGTTTGGGAAATATATAATTTTCATTGAAAACACGAAGGATATAAAACTTGTGAAAAAATATAATCAAATAAATAATTGCCTAAATTTTGAGTTATGATTAAAGTAAATTCCACCACATCTTTAGAAACATAAACCTCAGATATAGTGATCACATAAGCTTTTAATTCTCCCTTTATCCTCTTATTCTATATATTCCATTAATGCATGGCACATTAATTTGAATAATGCCACATTTCTCTATAATTAAAGAATTGGATATCATTATTTTCATTATTTATCTTTCATTAATTATCTATATGGAACTTACCTATATAATTATAACAAATTTGCAAGCCATTTAATCATTTTCTAGTATGTTTCTTTGTAAAATTTTCACGTGATGGAAATTTCTTCATTCCCTTCTTCATCTTTGACATGTTTCAATTTTCATGGTGTTTATATATCATTTTATTTTCCTGATTTCCCTTGAATATATAGTATCTAGAACATTATTTATCTATTTTGATGTTACATACTTCTTTTTCATTATATGATGAAAAATTTTAGAAATCATTTCCCTTCAGAAACTTAGCTTAATATTTTCAATGAAATAGTCAAAAAAAATTCTAGATTATGTATGTAATTAGAAGTACACCTAGATAGTCTTGTAATGGTATCATCATACTCTACAAAACATTCTTCTTATATTATTTTAAGCTGATGAAATTTATTTTCATTTCAATTTGTTTCCCATGAGAGAAAATGTTTTCAAGGAATATTACTTTAAAATCTCTCCATAAGTTTTATTTATTCTTCCTCTATGGTATTCTAGATTAATGAAAAAGATTGAAAAATTCCTCTTTAATACCATACACTTCCATTATAACTTTTTCAATTTTATTTCAACCCGAGGACAAAAACATCTTTTCAATAGACTTGATATATTTCTTAGCTACTAGTGGATTATTTGTTCCATAAAAGATAAAGGATTTAATTACATTAAATAATCCAATATAGGTCTATCATGTGATTGAATATCATGTTTCTCCATATGCACAAGTTTAATAGTTATAACTAGGGTTAGCCGCCCTAATATGGCTATTATATGATCAACTCGAACACCAGTTTTATTAGCTTTCTCAATAAGGAAATATCTACATAATCTATGAATATTGATGTCGTTATTTCTTCCAGGGACCATTTCTAAACAATAATATATACTGAATTGTATCCTAACATTATCTGTTTTAAATCATAATATATAATAGGTGTAAAGCTTAACATAAATTGAAAATTTATGAATAGTTAATCTCAATATCATAAACTTGGTTTATTTGGGAATATTCTCAAATTATAAAAAATCATTCATAATGGTTCATAATGAGCATGTGAATTAATCAAAGCATAACCCTCAGAAGTACAAAATTAGGTGAACAGTAAGGGATCATTCACCATGAACTAGAATGATGGTCAAGATATACTCAACTAAATCTTTTTGGGGTCATTACCCCTATATTCATATGTTCTAAAACCATGACCACTTGTAGTGTCTACACGTGGATGTATTTTCTTTGAAAACCAAATAATATCTAATTTACCAAAACATTGTGATATTATTCTATAACTAGACTTATCCTCTAAGTATTTCATGTTTTTATGTTCTCTAATCTATGCTACACTAAATCTAGTTCCCAATATTTCTACTAAACTTACTTTAATACCATCTATAACAACCCCAACTCCAGTAACCCAGAGTCATTTTCTACATTATTACATTAGAATAATATACAAGGGATGACATCATCAAGTATTGATCAGTTTAGTAATCTTTAATAAATAGAAACAAACATGATTCCCATTTTAAATTGGAAATAAAATATAAAACATATTAAAAGTAAATATTCTTCATCCTTAAAACCCATTCATAGATTGCTTCTTCATATCATAGGGAAAGGGGAAAAATAAAGGTGAGCTAAAATTCCCAGTATGGGTTGTGTATAATGGAATCAATCATGTGTAAATAAGGCATAATCAATATGGTAAGGTAAATAACTAAAAACACATTCCAGTTAATCAATAAAATTAGCATGAAATGTATCCATGGATAATATCAATGTAACAATCTCATGGATAATAATATTTGAATTCTCAATAAAGGAAATTCCTAATTTCATAAATCATGATCAATGCCTTGTTCTAAGATATTTCCAAATATGGTTACGTATATACCAAAAACCCATTTACTAAATCTAGTCAAATGGTTTGTCCCATGTGACATGGCGATTCATCGAGGGTCTATCTATACTACTAAAAATATTCCTTTAACAATTTTGGCCTTTATCAGCGCTAGAAAAAAGTTCTAATAAAGGGAACCTTTATAAGCTCTAAAACAAGCACTGATAAATGGTACCTCTTATTGGAACTTTTTTTAACACTGATAGTAGTCACCCTTTCTTAGTGTTTTTTTAGCGTTGATAAAGGATACTCTTTATCAAAGCTTTATTTTCCGCACTAATAATGGGTATCCTTTATCAACACTTTATTTTTAACTCTCATAAAGGGATCCTTTATCAACACTTTTTTAGAACTAATAAAGGTCCTATTAAAATGAAATAGTTAAATAAATAAATTAATTTATTATAAAATATTGAAAATTTTATTAATTAAATAATTATTGATAAAAATGAATAAATTCATTATACTATATATAAATTTTAAATAATAATAAATAAAATATATTAAATATATATATATATAATGAAAATTAAACAAATAAAAATTGAAAATAAATAAATTGAGAAAAATACTAAACATTTTTTTAATTATATATTAATTTATAATGTCAATAAATAGTGTATATTAAATATATATATATAAATGAATATAAATATGATTTATATAATACAAAATATTTATTCTTTACATTAAATAGTCATATATTTAGTGAATAATGGTTTATAATTAAAAATTAATATTAATTGAAAATACAGACTAATTATATTGAGTAATGAATATAATTGAATGTTGTTTGATTTTTCAATTTAACATAGATCAAACATGTTATATTGATTTCAGATATATGTAATCAATGAATTTTTATTTTTTATTTATTTATTTACTATGTTTTAATATTTTAAATATGTATTCATCTTTATTTCAATATATATCCATATTTGTTTAATAATTTATATTTAATTAATAAAACTTCTTCATTTTTTAAATATTGTAAAAGTGTACTCATTTTTAATTTACTAAATTTCACTCATATTTAACATGCATGTACTTAAGATTATATATTAATTAATAATTTTAAAAAATATTTGTAAAAAAATATTTATAAATAAATATATTTATAAATGTACATTTACTATATTTATAAATTTATATATTTATAATTATAAATAAATAAATAATATTTTAAAAAATATATTTATATAATTATAAATGAATAATTAGATATATATTTAAATAATTATATATATATTTAAATAATTATTATATTTATAATAAATTTATTTAAATAATTAATATAATTAATATTTATATATATATATATATATATATTATATATAATTATATAATATTATTTTTTAAAAACTATTTATATGATTATAAATATATATTTATTTAAATAACTATAAAATTATAAATAATATATTTAAATAAAAGAATATATTCACTATATATATATTTATTAAATATATATATAATTATATAAATATATTTACAAAATATTTTATTTATAATTATAAATCTTTTATCAGTGCTTAAGTAAAAAAGCAGTGATAAAGGCATCTTTATTAGTGCTCTTTTAGCGCTAATAAAGATGTATTTTATCAGTGCTTATTACTTAAGCGCTGATAAAATGGATCTTTATTAGTGATTTTTTGAAGCAATGATAAAAGTGTTCAGATCTTTTTAAAAAATCCTAACCAATCACGAACTCATCGCGATATCTGAAGCATTCCATGGAAGACAACCTCTACCAGCACTCCTCCTCGGTGAATCGATGTTTGAATCATGGCTCAAATCAAGGATCAAATCAAGGATTGAAAAATTATAAGGCTCAAATCATTTAAGGGTTGAATGAATCTAAGGCTCAAATGTAAGTCTTCCTCTAATTTATATCAAACTTATGTATTTCTCTACTTTCTCTTGGGGAACTTGGGGTGTAAAACATCAATGGTCCTGGCCATGGTGGAGGTTGTTTTGCAGACTGTGAGTGTGGTGAGTAAGACATTTTGGAGATCTGTCCATGAAGATCATCTATTTTGATGCTTGGAATTTTTAGAGTGTCAAACACCTATATTTTTATCTTTCCTATCTTAACTCCCAAGCCATATGAGCATCTCATTCCTTCTCAATTACAACTGTGAATTAATATAGGATATTTGTGATCTACTATTTTATTTATGTGAAAGTGTGCATGAATCATGTTTTATTTTCATTAGATTAATAGTGGAATTAACCATATTGTATAAGTCCCATCCCATTTTACATCGTGTATATAATTTTTTATATAAAAATTTATAAAATGGTGGTTTGGTAGCCTATGATACTTCTTTATTATGTATTAAAATGACTAGTTATTTTCATATTTGTATATTAGAGACTTTATATAGGGAGTGATGTTTTATAGATATGTTAATTTTATGATTCCACTTAGATTTCAAAGTGAAGTAAGGGTATCCTACTTAGAAAATATGACCTCATGGGAGTCGTTCTATCTCGGTATAGGCTAGTGTGTATGGGATATATATTGCAAGTGTTGGTGTTTTTTTTCTCCCTTCTTTGTGAAATATCTTTTTCATGTGTATTATTTCTTTATGCCAACTTCTTTATAGACCTTCATAGAAACTTAAGGATAGGTAAATGTGTATTATATGTCCTCTCTAGAATCCTTTATATGGGTAGATATGATGTGATGACCTCCATAGAATCCTTGGGTTGGGTTGGTGTAGAGATATTATATCCCAAGAGTCTTAAGATGTTTTAAACTTTTTGATATGCCAATAATATTATATATAATAATTCCTTAGGTTGTTAGAACACTTGTTCCAAAAAAAATATAATGGAGGTCATCAAATTATATATATTATAAATTATTTTTAGTTATGCATCATTTTAGTTATACATGTATTGGTTCCACCCCTAGGAATATCTTGTTTCCATCCATGTATATGAAATAACTCTTTATTTATTAAAATGTTTAATCAATACATTTTTATATCTTTTAGTTGATTGAATGAGATTTTATTATTCGTGTTTATCATATTGGGATTTTTTATTACTCGTTAATTGCCTATATTATATTTTCATTTTTTAAGGGATTTAATAAAGAATTTATGTGTGTTAAAATACAATTATGATTAAAATTTGTTATATGAGACTCATCCACCATATCTTTTATAGACAACTCCCATCCTCATCTATTTCATATCTTGAATAGTAGTTGAATTTTGATTCTTGAGACTCATCCTGGATATCTTTTATGTTTCTTATACTACTCTAAGCAGTAGTCATCCCATGGATGAATACTACTTATAGTATTTCAAGAAACATAGATACATGCCCACAAGATATTGAGTATGTGTTTCAAAAAACAAAATGAAATGATAAATATTTGTCAGGTGAGCTGATGAGAATTAAAGTTGTCTATAACTTTCACCTTTCAATGAATTCATACGATAACACCTACCATATTGGATTATTTATTTTCTTAAATTCAATTACCCATTTTTTTTAAATAATTCTAATTTTTTTTAAATAACCAAATGTTGGGTTTCCCTTATTAGAATTGTCTATAACTTTCGACTTTTATAATGAATACATTATGTTTATTTATTTATTTATTGAAAAACATTAATATTGTATGAACCCCATAGGTTGTATATGAATTGAAAATGTATTTACACTAATTGTTTTACAAAAGAATATGAATATGGAGTTAAATATTTCATCAAGTTTGAAATAGAGCATGCATACGACCCTTCTTAAATCATTTGTCAGTGTTTATGTTGTTTTTGTTCCATAAATATTAGTTTAGAAGAGTTAGAAGAGAATTTTATTTATCATGGAATATATAAAATCTATAAATATTGGACTAAATACGGGAAAATGAATGTGCACATTGATTGGGATGATATTTCAGTTTATGGATCATTTGATATGAATACCAATGTAAATGATTACGGAGATCACATGGAATAAATTACAATAGAAATTGAAGATGAAATTCATGATTGTCCAAAGTTTTTTGAGAAGTTAAATAGATTTTCCAAGAGACAATTTTATACCAATTGTACTAAATACACAATAATGTCAGCTGTATTGAAGTTATATAATTTGAAAGCTGGCAGCGAATGGAGTGACAACATCTTTACCGAACTACTTGGTCTCTTGAATGATATACTACTATAAGAAAATAAACTATCTTTTCAAACATATGAAGATAAATAAATTCTAAATTCAATGGGAATGATCTCGAAAAAAATACATTATTTTCCAAATTATTTCATATCATTTCTCAATGACCATGAATCACTCATAAAATTCTCTAACAGTGGCATAAATCAATACAAGAAAATTGAATCAAGTCCTTCAAAATATGTATCATACTTTCCTATCATTCCATAGTTTAAGAAGACTATATGGATGTCAGGAAACCATGAGACAATTGAAATGGGATGCAAATACAAGAATTAAATATGGTATCCTATGTCATCCAATAGATTCTCCTTAGTGGAAGAATATTGATTATGATTATCCTGAATTAGATTACGAGTATCCTGAATTTCGTCTTGTGTTATCTATATAAGTAATAAATCATTTTTGTGTACAGAGTAGTACTCATAGTACATGTCCCATCATGATGGTAAATTATAACTTTCTACCATGGCTATATATGAAGTGAAAATACATTATGTTGTCTCTGCTTATATTTGGGCCAAAGAAACCTGGTAAAGATATTGATTTGAATTTAGCTCCATTGATTTGAATTTAGATCCATTTATTGAAGATCTGAAATTTATGTGGGATATAGGTGTTATAATGTACGATGCTCATAAAATTTAAGAATTAACATTGAATTACATGTTATATGGGTTTATAAATTACTTCCTCGCTTATGAAAAATTATCAGGTTATATCATTAAAAGAGTGTTGGGATATCCCATTTGTGAAAAATGTACACACTCAGTTTAGTTGAAACAAACCTAAAAGTCTATGTTTTTAAGAAATTATAAATTTCTACCTCTATGACATAAAGACTAGTCTTGTATGACAACATCTGATGGGAATATTGAATAAGGTACCACACTATCTCAAGTAACGGGTGATCCATTGTACAATAAAATAAAAGATATTGACATTCTTTTCAGTAATATTTTTTTGAAAAACCATAAAAAATAAGGTTTTAAGGGGATATCAATTTTTTAATTACTATATTAGAATTTATTGTATTCCATACATTTTCTTTATGTCATGTATGTAGAAAAAAATGTATTAGAGAGTGTTATTAGCGGATACTAAATGTTTCTAAAAAAATGAAATATGTCATAAAACCTCTGTTGCACATGATTGAAATGCGTATAAGGGAATATTTGGCATCGATGAAGGATAAAGGTCATACATTTCTTCCTCTAGTATCCTACACTCTATCTAGACAAGAAAAAATTTCAATTTTTTATTTTACTTAAAAGTTTAAAAGTTTCAGGTGAGTATTAATAAAATATCAAAAATGTAATGTCAATGACTAATTTGATGTTACAAGCACTAAAATCACACAACTGTCATGTTTTGATGTAATATTTTATTCATGTTTCTTTCCAATGCATTCTACCTCAAAATGTATGACATATATTAACTATACTACTTATTTTTAAAAGCCATGTGTAGTAAATTTATAGACCCGATGAAGTGTCCAAGATGGATGTACCCAATTGAATGGTATATAAAAATTTTCAAATAATATATTAAGAATCAAAGTTGGTCAGAAGGTCGTATTAAAGAATAATATATTGTTGAAGAATCTATTGAATTCTGCATTGACTACCTATCTTATTTTGATAGAATCGGTCTCCCAAATTCTCATTATAGTGGACACATTCTGTGTTAAGGTATTTCTAGAAGAGATGTTATTACAATTACCTTGACAGAGTATGAGAAATTACACATTTACAATTTACATAATTTTGAGGAATTTTATCCATAAATTGAATCCCATAAATAAATTACTAGATATTTGAATCAATCAAAGGATAAATGATGGATATAAAATACACATAATCAATAGTTTATAGGATGGTTCCAAGAATAAATTTATAAGTATTTATCTAAAAATCTTAATTCAATTGTCGAATGACTTTAATGGATGGATAGAGGATTGAATTCAAATGTTATATATTACACTATTTTTTAATCAATGGATATACATTATATACAAAAGAACATGATTACTGATGTACAATAAAAAATAGTGGTGTTATTCTTGTGGCTAAAGTTATGAACATATCAGGTTCCAAGGACAGAAATACAATATATAGAAATATTATTTTGGCATAATTGAGCATATCTATGAATTGAATTATACAAAATTTCAAGTGCTAATTTTTTATTGCAAATGGGTTGAAAATATGATTACAATGAAAGTTGATGAAATGGGATTCATGAAGGTGAATTTCAATGTAGAACGGGAAAATATGATTTGTTCATAATTGAATCATAAGAAGTAGAAGTATGTTATGTATTAGATATAGAAAATAATAATTGTTCAATTTTCCTCATAGGGTATAAAACAAATTTTAGGTTAGATGAAAATTAAATGAATGACTAAAATTTAATTGGTAGATAATAGTCAATTCGTGTAGGTCCTAATGTAGACATTATCTTGTACATTATAGGGGACCACAAATAGGGGATTTGGATTCTCGATAGAGGACCAAATCCCTAAATCCATTAAAAAATAATGTTAGTTCAATGAGAAACTGAAAATGTTTTTTAATATAATATGTTTTCCACATAATATTATATGTTATATATTGCATTAATTTAATCTAAATTAAATGTTTGACAACCCATGCAGACAATGTCTTCTATACATATGATGTTACCAATCCCTCAGAAGAATTCACTTTAACAAAGGAAACCCTTTAGGAATATGTAAAGGTAATATTACAATATACTTTCCTTATTTTAGTATTACTCACATAAGAATTCTTTTCTTATACAAGTAGATTCTTTTGTTCAATATGTTATAGTATGTCTATCTTGTAAGCCTTTTTGAACTATTGGCATTTATTATTTTCCTTCAAGTTTCCTCTACTACATTCGTAGGAAGAGAAATGATGTTGTTTATGATCAATCATAGAGGTAATTTTTATGTTTTCATAGTAAAAGTATTTTCCAAAGAGTTAATTTATTATTTCATAATTATGTTGAATTTATTTCTTTTTAGTATTACTAGTATAAGAATTGTTTTCTTATATAGGTGGATTATTTTGTTCGATTTGGGGTGGCATGTCCATCTTTTATGCCTTTCTAAAGTGTTGATATTTATCACTTTACTTCAATTTTGGTCTACTACCTTTATAGGAAGAGAAATGATGCTACCTTTTCCTAATCACAGAGGAAGTCTTGATGTTTTCATGGTAAAATAATTTTCTATATAATTAATGTATTTTTTTAATATTTATGTTTAATATATATATATATTTTTACTACTGACATAGAAATTTTTTTCTTATATTGGTGGATTATTTTTTCGAGCTGGGATGGTTTGTCCATATTTCATACCTTTATGCACTAAAACTTCTACATACTTCTTCTCCAAAAAATATTTCACCCCTACAGTGCTGGAATTTATCACTTTCCTTCAAGTTCCCTCCACTACTCAATCACATAGATAATATTTATTTTTTCATAGTAAAATAATTGTCCATGTAATTAATTTATTGTTTCGTATTTATGTTTAATTTATTTTTTTAGTATTTCTCATATAATAATTATTTTCTTATATAGGTGGATTATTTTTTTTAGGTGAGGTAGTTTGTTCGAACTATCAACACTATATATTGATTTTATGTTCTAACCAAAAATTATTTCTCTTTTTTGAAATTCAAAAGATTACGAGAGGATCATGGCCCCATTTTGGTGACTTATTATGATATAATGAAATCATGAGCTTACTTTACTCTTTTGGATTTCAACAATGAGAAAGTTTTTTCAGATAAGAACATCGAATCAATATGAAGTGTTGGTAGTTAAAAAAATAAAGGAAATATAAATCATAGTAACATATATAGTTATGATTTTTTTGAGACTTTAAGACATGAAGGAATCACCTGCATCTCAATTAGACACACTGTGTGACCAGTATGACTCCAAGTTATTATTATTTAAAACTGATATTAATTTTATAAAAAAAGACAATTGACATACTCAAAACCAATAAAAAAATTTCATATTGTTTTGGTACATTAAAAAAATGATCCATATGACATTGTTTAAGTATATGAATCAACTACACCTCAATCTGATATAATATGTGACCGGTATGACTCAAAGTGTCTATTATCATTTTAAAATTTACATTTTAGTTCAAAAAGTGTCCCTCACTGAAGAACAAGAAAATGTTCTTTGATTTTATTGATAATTTAATACATTAATTCATAAATAATTTTTGACATTTAGAAATTGGGATCACATCAAATTGATACATTGTTTAATTGGAATGAGTCAAAGTGCGGGATTCTAGTTTAAAATTACATTTTAGTAAAAAAGAAAGTGACATACTCAAAACCAAGAAAAATAATTCATATTGTTTTACAATTTAGTAAAATGATACATAATATATTTTATACATGTAAGAATTATATGCAACTTAATCTGATTTATGGTGTGACTGGTATGACTCCAATTACGCCTTTTTATTCAAAATTGACATCAATTTTGGTAAAAATGAGAACTAACCAACTCAAAACTAAGAAAATGCATTAAAATTGTTTTGATACATTATTTAAATGATACATAAGTAACTTTTCATATCTAGTAGTCATACTCACCTCAATTGGGTAAATGATGTGACCAGTATGACTCAGAGTGTCCGTTATCAGTTTAAAATCAATATTTTATTTTAAAAAGTGTCACTCACTGAAAATCAAGAAAACGTGATTTTATTTTGTTGATAATTTAGTAAAAATTTCACAATATATTTTTGACATTTATGAATTGGTCTCACATCAAACCGATACACAATTTGATTGGTATGAGTCAAAGTGAATATTTCCAATTTAAAATGACATTTTAGTAAAAAAGACAAATGACATACTCAAAACTAAGAAAACACATTAATATTATTTTTATACTTTATTAAAATGATATATAAGTCATTTTATATGTGAAAGAATCATCTGCACCTCAATCATATGCACGGTATGACTGTTATGACTCTATGTGTGTATTTTTATTTAAAATTGATATCAATTTTAGTAAAAATTACCACTAGCCTATTAAAAATTGATCAATCACATTATCATTATTTTTATACTTTATTAAAATGATATATAAATAATTTTCATGTGTAGTAATAAAACTCACCTCAATTTTATACACAATATTCTTGATATGACTCAATGTTTTCTTTATTAGTTTAAAGTTGACTTTTTAGTTTAAAAAGTGACACTCCCTGAAAATTGACCAAACACACTCGTATATTCATGATAATTTAGTAAAATAATTTATAAGACACTTTTAACATGTATTAATTGGTCTCACATCAATCTGATACACAATGTGATCAGTCGGATTCAAAATATGTGTTTCCTGTTTAAAATAACATTTTAGTAAAAAAGAAAAGTGACGTGCTCAAAACTAGTCAAATGCATTCATATTGTTTTAATACATTATTAAAATGATCCATAAGTCATTTGAGATTTTTATGAATTATATTCAACTCAATCTGATTCACAGTGGGAATGGTAAAACTCCAGGTGCATCTTTTTATTTAAAACTGACATCAATTTTAGTAACAAAGACAACTAACCTACTCAAAACCAAAAAAAAACATTTGGATTGTTTTGATACTCTAGGAAAATAATTCATAGGTAATTTTTTATATTTATGAATTATTCTCACCTCAATATAATATAATATGTTCCAGTTATGACTCAATGTGTCTGTTATGAGTTTAAAATTGACATTTTAGTTCAAAAGTGACCCTCACTAAAAACAAAACAAACATGCTCAGATTGTTTTGATAATTTAGCAAAATGATTCATAAGTCATTTTTGACATGTAAGAATCAAAATAACATAAAATTGACACAATATGTGATAATTATGAGTCAATTTTTTTTTTCTGGTTTAAAATGATGTTTTAGTAAAAAAGACAATGTATACTCAAAATTGAGAAAACACATTCGGATTGTTTTGATACTTTAGGAAAATGATCCATAAGTTATTTAAAACATGTAGGAATCGACCTCACCTCAATCTAATGAATGTTGTGACTGGTATGAATCCAAGTGCATCTTTTCAATAAAAATGTGTCATTTTAGTTTAAAACACACATCACATCGCCAAAACCAAGCAAACGATCCAAGATTGTTTTCTCATCATTATATCTACTATTACTTAATTGATTTCCTTATTATTTTTATCTTATACTTATTTATATTTAATTATTCAAGGTATGTGGAATAAAAAAATTAAAACCTACTTAAATGTGCATGGGGAGGCTCAAAACCGAGATCTCCCAAACACCACCATAGGACGAAACCACAAGGTTACACTTGTGGGGCATCGTCTTATACTTATTTAATTAATTTTCATAGTTATAATGCTTTAATATGAACAAGAAATGTTTTGATGTGAAGGAATCAAACACAACTCAATATGATACATAGTTTTCCTTGTATAACTCAAAGTTTATTTTAAAATAACACATTTTGTTAATTGTTTTCTTTATATTATTACTAAAATAAGAATTTTCTTTGATATACAGGTGTGTTATTATTCTCAAGCAATGGTGGTTTATTTTGAAATAGCATGATTTAGGGTTATGATCAAAAGGAAAACTAACATATTGATGTTTATGAATGTATGTAATAATTTATACTTAAGTAATTTTATAAACCAAGGTTTTAAATTACTATAATATAGTTTTTTATTGTATTTGTTTTATAAATTTCATTTAATTTAAATTCAGTATTAGTACTTGATTTAGTTGATATTTAGTGGTGTTTCTAGTTATGTGGTGTACTATTACAGCACATTGCATTAGTGCTGCAGTATTCCCCTTTATCAGTGTTTTTACGAACACTGATATAGGGTTCCTTTATTAGTGCTAAAAAGAGCACTGATAAAGTTTAACCTTGTTAATACTTTTATAAACATTGATAATGGTACCCATTATCAGTGCTCTTAAAATCACTAATAAAGTTTCCCTTTATCAGTGCTAAATAAAATCACTCCTAAATGGGTCTTTATTATCATTTCTTTAGCACTAAAAAAATTATAGGGCGTTTAATCTTTCTCTGATAGTCATCACTTCTCTATCACTTATAAAGGATATTTTTAGCACTGTTAAAGGCCTATTTTGTAGTATTGATATAACTAGAACACACCCATAACTACATGTCCAATGCATTCATCATATTTTTAATGATAAATTTAATTCATGAAAAGTATATCTTATCACTAAATATCTAAATTGACAAAATAATATAAAAATGCAATGTTTCCCTAGTCAATCAAATAACATTCATAATAAAACAACATATGTATAAATGGTATATATTTTATGAAATAAAAATATCCATGATAAAAAAGAATATGTATACGGAAGAGGAATGTAATTTCTAATAAAATCTTATCACAATATATTCAATGTTTCAAGAAAAATTTAATGACTATAAAATTTATCAAGATATTAAAATATGGCCATCAATTCATCAGAAAAGTATATTTAGTTATAAAATAAAGACTTCTGGGGAATACATAAAAATAGAATAAAAATGTTTAAAATAAATTTCTATTAATTAATTTCCTTTGTAAAACCATTGAGAACTTGTAGGATAAACTAAATAGCATAAAATGGTTATAGCATTAGGAAAAATTGTCAATACTGTATATGTTAAAAAACATTCCTTGTACATTTTGTAATGAATGTTTAAAATGACTATGCAAAAAAATATTAGAAATGTTCCATTAAAACCATGATAAAATTCAAGGATAATATAAAATTTCCTTCATAAATCATTTGGGTAAATAAAAATAACTTCTTTAAAACTAATTTAACAAAATATGGAAATGGAATAAAAATATACCCAATAAAAAAAATAGAAATAATATCAGTTTTTATTTTAAATTTTTATTTTCATGATTAAAGAAACAAAATTTAGTAAAATTTAGTAAAAATATAAAAAATCATTAAATTTCCATAAGATATTAAAATATATGTATTTTATGAATGATAAATTATAATATTCCTTTAATAAGAATATATGAAATCCTAATAAAATGAGGTTGTAAAATAAATTATTGCCGCTTTTTTAACTTTTATATTAATACCCCTGTAGAGAGTAAACGTGAATTGAAACTATAATTACCATGACTAAATATGTATTCATTTTATATAAATAAAATGGGTAGTACATACACCACATGAAATTAAATTGGTGTATAGTACAAAATATGTCTCAATGGAGTGGAAATTAAGATGAAATCCATAACCTCACACTTCCACTTAGTTGAACATTTTTTAACCTCACGTATAATAAATTAAGTTGTATTATGATTACACACCATAAATATATAAATATCTATAATATCATATATGATCTATTAATAACATCTTATCACTCATTTTTTAATAATCTTTCATTATTAGCATTGATTCGGGTGTTAACTGCATCATTTTTCATGTATAGTTTGTTTCACTATTTATGGTCCTTTTGTGTTGATCATGGTTATATAATATCTATAATGTTAATAATTATATAAAAATCATAAATATTCATTATATACATATTTATAATCATCCATGAAATGCAGACATGAAAAATGAATTAGATCACTTTGTGGAGGTGGTAGTCTACACGTACGTACGAGCAACATTATCATTATTTAATTAGTGGAAGGGTATGGAATTAGATTATATATTTCATTTAATAAATCATTATTATGTGATAAATAATATATATATTCTTTATTTCCATTATTATGACCATCCATGTGAGGTGGTGATGGAAACAAAATTACATTGGCTCGTGAGGAAGTAGTCTGGCATACACACAAGTGATGGTTTTGTTTCTCATTTGATGGAGAATAATACGGATAAATATTACTAAATCAACATAATAACATATAATTATATGTGAGGTAATGGAGTTTTTATATTGTAATAGTTATGGAATAATTTATGGTGGTAAAATAAGAATAAAAATGAAAGTGTTTAATTATGATGATTACATCTTCTTCAAAAAACCTTCTTTATATTTCCTCTTATGAACTGTAATGTGGGTATTTTTGTAATACCATAACCTAGATAATTTATATTAGAATTTTGGGTAAATATATTTTAAGGTTTCTTTGGATATAAATGGCTTAATAGGTTTCAATAAGTAAGGGGTGGAGGTCCCCTTTTATAAGTGAGGGTGTGGTCACAATTGAAATTTTTCAAATGATTAAAATATATTAATTTTTTTATCAAGAAAAATGTCTCAAAAATGACTCATATTAGAAGTTGATAAAGTTATGTTATAAATTCAACCTACCAATGAGGTTTAACAAAGTTTTCTATGTTATCTTGAAGCCTTATCCCTTTATTTATAACCCTGGTAAGCTATTTTATCATTAACTGTGATAACCACTTTTTACCAATTTTACTATTTACAATGATAAAAAATGATAGTGAATTATTCAAAAAAAATTAATTATTATTAAAAATATGGAAACAATTTTATCAAATTCCATTTTTATAAGTGTCTGAAATTAATTAAAAAATAATTCTGCAAAATGTGACAAGAAATGGTTTTTCATGAAAATGTATTTTTCAAGAATAAGATGGTCTTACATTAAATCTATGAATAGTAATAATGATTATATGAATTTAAATTAATATTTATATATATATAATCTATAAATTTTATTTAAATCATTCATCATTTAGAATTATTTTAATTCCCAAAAATGGAAAAAACATTACGAACATATAAACAGTTCACATAAAAATATCCCTTTTTTACCTCTAAATGATCATGTATTTATTTATATAAAATTTTTAATAAATAAATTATTAATTATATATATTATAACAAATTATTATAAATAAAATGATTATTATTAAAATTATATATTTTTTATTATTCATAAAATCTTGTTTTTAAGGAAAATTTCAAAAAATCATTCTAGGCTTATTTTGACATAGTAAGTTGAAAAACAATATTCATATGATCAAATTAAAATTTTTGTGCCATGAAATATTAAGGTTCATTTTACTATACTTTCATGAAAATAAAATACTCACTTACCATAAATGAATCTTAGGTGTTACATAAATAGAATTTTTAAGGGGGTTATTATACCATGACAATTTAAAAAGGATGACAGCTTTATTTTGATACTCTCTATAATGTCCAAAATCCTATCATTCAATAAATTATTTAGGAGCACAAAGAATGGTGGTTGAATTAAGAGTTGGGAAAATATTAAATTATATCTTTTTGGTGATATAATTTCATCGTATTCTACTATCTATGTTTTTATTTACATATATGGGATTGTATTTATATTTATTATACACAAATATAATTCATTTATTATTTCTATTTCACATTTGGATGTTTATAAAATCTTAGAATTATTTTATTGTTATTAGATATGGTAAAGTGAGTATAATATGTTTGATCCTAGATAGAACTATCTCAAAACTCCTTTTAAGTTCTAATAGGTTTTTTCAATCCTTACATATCTAGAGTCTCACCCTAGATAAAAAAAATTTAATGTAAACCAAACATGATTATTTCATACGAATCACCCATACCTGAAATGTATTGGAATACAACCCAAAATACCACAAATCCCTCAATGTAAAATTTATTTATTAAATAAAATTAATAAAAACATATATGTACTTCATTTATCATCTTCGTGTTTTCTTAACCTATGAGCATGATAAAAATTATTTAGCAGCAATCAATAAAATTCTTCTTTTATAGTTGTAAAAAAATAATGGAATCAATGAAACATCCCACTCAATTCAAATATTTTACTAGAAATAACCTCAGGTTAAGTAATGATTAAGAATGTAAGAGTGATTAAACTTATTTCTATATAATCAATATATATACATATATAAATGAGGATATGAATATATTTTTGGTAATTTTTCATCAATAAATGATAATGCTTCAAAAAAATTTAATAGTTTATCCAACTTTTGACTTATATATATTAAAATTATTATAATGATAAAAATCATTTATAAGTGTTCATTTTAACTCTTAAATGATCACATCATTGTTAATGAATCATTAAATGATGCATTACAAGCATAATAGTGTGGTAATCAATATAATGGAAATAAATATATCAAAACCAAATGATATGCAATATCATAAGAACAACAAACATTATGAATTCATCATAATGTCAACTTAATTGTAACTTATAAAATAGGAATAAAATTCCATGCATCAAGATGCATTCATGACACATACAAATTATATAACATTCTTAAGAGTTCACATCATGGAAAATGTTATGAATTATTACTAGGATAAATTTTACCAAATCATACACATTTTTAAATTATTTATTTAACTTTTTAAATAATATAATCTGTAAATTATTTATAAATTATGTTTAAAGTATATTTAAAATAAATTTTTTAATATTATGTTTTGATTTTAAAAGTCTGAAAAATTCATAATGAATCTAAAGGGGAATTTATACCAAGTCGGTTTTTTGGGGGGATGAGTTAAAGGTTAAAGTAGTTTTACAAGGTGTAAAAATATTTTTTTTTAAATTGTTCACATGGTTAATATGAAATATTTATATAATAAGAATCATGATAAGTTTATATTTCATAACAAATTATATATTTTAATAATTATAAAGAATTTCATAATATACTGTGTAATTTTTTATTTTAAGAGTTCATATTGGAATATAAATATGGAGCATTAACATATTTATGTGTAATTGAATAGATATTAAATAATTATTTCTTTATAATGGATTTATTTAAGATATGTTAATAAATTTTTATCTCTTCTATAAATATATTAAATGTACATTCATTTATTTATTCCCTACTTATTTAATATACATGATTATAAGGTACTTGTATATTGATCTCTTGTTTTACTTAGTTTAAAGTGTTTATAATGCTTCTTATAAATTGCATATCATGTATATAAGGAGTTAATTCTTGGTAAAACAAAAAATAATAATTTCCTTCAACCAAGAATATGATTTTTTGAGGATATAGATTAAATAATAAGAGATTAATTATTTTCTATACATATTATGTGATAAAATTGTATTAGTGTTGAGACCCCCCCTTGAGTATTGATATATAGATAGATGGAATTTGGATTGGGATAAACTAGCATGAATACATTGGTACTATCAATAAGGTGATTAACTATATACATGTCCCATCATACATAAAATTGAGTAAGATATTAGATTATGATGATTTTAAACCATTACAAGAAATAGTTTCACATACCTTAATAAAGATATGACTTTGTATGTGTGTGAATATTACTAACATTTATTAGGGGTAAGTAACAGAAATATTTAGTTATAAAAGTTATTTTACATTAATATATTTAGAATATATTAATTTCATAGATGAATTGGTTATAAAATTAGATTGTTTGAATCATGGATACATATAATTATTATATGTGATATAATATACCAAATATATAAATAAAATAATATGGAGATATTTATAAAGAACCACTCAAAATATTAAGTGTTTGATTCCTTCAAAATAAAACAGTCTTAAAGACCTTAATTATTCAATACAATCAAACATAATAGTATTAGGTTTATGTAGATTATCTTGTGTAAGGAAAGAAAATTATAATTGACCCTAATATATTTTTTGGATATAGTTGATGTGAGCATTGGGTTACACATATAAAGGTAGACCAAACAAGGCTGGTTTCCTAGATAAATATATTTGGGATAATCAATATGATAGATTATGATAGGAATTTGTCCACTCAATAGTCCAACTATCATATATGATATTATTAAAATTATTTTATACCTTAATAGATGATCAGTAAAATAAATATTAAGGAAAAATAAATTATTATCTGAACTATGTATCTTGTTGAACTATTATATATGATATTTAAATGGATCCTAATTTTCATGTAAGTATATTAAATAAAATTAAATATTAAGTACTTGTAAATCATGATACCCATATGATAAAATATTATGTTTTATATAAAATAAAATCAAAATGAAAATCAACATTGAGATAAATATTATAAAAGGATAAGTTTAATGAAAGTAAATTATTATATTGGTACAAAAAACATACAATTCATTATCCTAAAAGAATAAAAAATTTATGTATTAGAGTATCTCCATCTTGAACAACCAACTGATGAAACTGTTAAGAAAATAAGATCTAAATACATACTTGAAGTATATGAAGGACTCATTATATGATTTTAGTATTATATTAGTTTCTATCAACCCAAATATGAAAAATAAACAGGAAAATATATATTAATATAAAATAATAGATAATCTTAAGAGGAACTATTAGAAACAATAAAATTAATGAGTGATACAAAGTTTAAGGGTAATTACTTATACACCATATAAATAAAGGAATATCATATAATAAAAAATTATCTATATGATTAGGAACATAAACGATTTGAAGATATTGATGTCTTCTTTGAGGTTTAAAATGGTGATAAATTCAATTTTATAATCATTACTAGGAAGGTTTTTAAAATTTATCACATATTATAACATAAATGATTTGATCAAAACCTTTCCCAATATCCTTCATGTGTTGATGGAATTTGTGTGGGACATAAGAGGTCTTAGTTCATATACAACTATTATATTTTAAAATAATGATGGTATAATCTTAATAAAGAACAAATCTATTAGAGATTCCAATATTATGTATGGGTTATAGAAACATAATGGAGGTTTCAATAATTAAAGACAATGTTTTCATTGTATAAATTTTAGTCTTTAGAGGAGAAAGTGTGTAAGATATTTGAAGTATTGTAAAAAAACTATGGAGATTCCACATTAGTTTTTAATGATTTGGAAATAAATTCACATATTTTAAAAATTAATTGATACCAATACTATATTATATTGTTTTTATAAATATGTATATATGTTTGAAACTAAGAAAGGGTTGATAGTGGATGAAAATAGTTGATGCCTAGTTAGTAATTAAGGGTCTCTACTTAAAGAAAAGAGATTCTGATTTATATTTTTATGTAATGTTTAATGGAATTGTGTTATTTTTATTTAATTCTTCCATGAATAAAAGGTCCACTAAATTTTATGTAATAGAAAAGATTATTTTTATGAAATAATTTTTAACTAAAAACACATGTTTTAATTTCTTAATTAGTATAAAACATATTATATGAATAGGGATGTGGATGAAAGTAATTTAAATTAAATTGAAATAAAATTCTCCATCCATGTTTTTAAATTTGAAATTATTTCATCTTTTAATCTTTATTTAGAGTTTTTTCTATATGTAACAATTATTTATGTCAAAATTAAATCATGTAAGATATGGTTTTAATTTTTTTTGTAATCCCATTGTCACGACCCGTCCTCGGGGCCCGTGTCGTGACTACCCCAAGCCCGCCTTCCATAGGCCAGGGGCTAGCGACTAGCACCAATGCGTAAATCCCGGTAAAAAGGGAAGGCATTGCCTTTGTAAGGTAAACAAGCACCACATAGTAAGCAAGAGGAAAAGTAAACAATAAGTAAAAACAGAGTACAAATTAAGTGCGGAAAAGTAAATGGGCCAGTATACAAACCCAACTGAAAGTAAAGTACAACTCGAAAGGGAAAACAACAACTGTAAAGTAAAAGCCACTACACCGAGTTGTCCATTGTAAATCCCACCTGAAGGGTGGGTACAGATAGCTCCAATGCTCCTCGGGTCCCGCCGTCCGCTCCGAGCACATCTCGCCCAGTGGTCCACCTCCAGGTACCGTCCTGCTCTGCAATCCTCAGCCACGATCATCGTTGTCCGTCATCAGCAACCAACACAATGTAGTGCGGGCATAGCCCGTGCAGGGGTGAGTATAACGATACTCAGTAGGGACCCTGAGACCCTCAAGGTCTCACTAAAACCAACAAGGATAACCACAAGAAGATCTCAACAGATAACCTCTACTTAGATATATGCCCATACATATACCTAAATTATCAAGTAACCCATCTCAATCATGAGGCTAACACAAGGTCAAAAGTCTCAGCTCAAACCAGGATTTTCATCATCGAAACTGTAACTGCTGAAGAGCTCCGTGTCTGGAGTGTACAGTGGTCCTGTCACAACTCCGAGGTACTGCCCACTAACTTAAGATTGCTGTAGTACTCCACCTATCAAGTATTGCAGGCCAGCCGCTACCACCAAGCGCTCCCATGTGCCACTACAACCAAGCGCACCACTGTCGTGGGTCTGCCGCTACAACCAAGTGCTCCCATGTGCTGCTACAACCAAGCGCACCTCTGTCGTGGGTCTTTCGCTACAACCAAGAGCTCTCATGTGCCGCTACAACCAAGCGCACCTCTGTCGTGGGTCTGCCGCTACAACCAAACGCTCTCATGTGCCGCTACAACCAAGCGCACCTCTGTCGTGGGTCTGCCGCTACAACCAAGCGCTCCCATGTGCCGCTACAACCAAGCGCACCTCTGTCGTGGGTCTGCCGCTACAACCAAGCGCTCCCATGTGCTGCTACGACCAAGCGCACCTCTGTCGTGGGTCTGCCGCTACAACCAAGCGCTCTCATGTGCCGCTACAACCAAGCGCACCTCTGTCGTGGGTCTGCCTCTACAACCAAGTGCTCCCATGTGCCGCTACAACCAAGCTCACCTCTATAACACACCGAGTCGTTCGATCAGCAGTCGTCGGGTCTCAGTCAGCTACACGGTCTCCGTGCTCCGCCCGCTTGTCTCCGGGAGGGTCCGCTCCACGAGCTACTGGTCGATACTCCAAGTATCATAAAGTCCCGCAAGGAAGTATCTCAAAGGACCACCTCGTCATAGGGGTCTCAATGCAACAGACGGCGCGTCAATCGGATGCCCGGTCTGTGAGTTATTAGCCTTTTCGTCCCGGGGGCCCGTTTGGTTTTGTGTGCGAACCAATCCGGCCATAACTCAACTATACCCCGAACACTCATAGGTTATACTCATAGGGACCGTTTTTCAACGTGATCACCAACGCCGCTGACGGTTCGTCAAACGGACGTCTGGTATGAAAGATATCAGCTTTTCCGTTCCAGGGGCCCGGTTGGATTTCAGTGCGATCCAACCTGGCCACTATCCACAGTAACCAAAACTCGGGCGAAGGATGCCAAAAGTTCCGTATCGTCAACAGGAACTCAACGCAATAGACGGCGCGTCAATCGGACGCCCGGTCTGAGAGTTATTGGCTTTTTCGTCCCAGGGGCCCGTTTGGTTTTTAAGGCAAAACCAACCCGATCATACTCCACTTGCGTCCAAACCTCGGGCGGAGTGAGCCAAAAGATCCGTCTCACTAATAGGAAACTAACAAAGGCGACGGCGTGTCAATCGGACGTCTGTAGCTCAAGATATGAGTGTTTCTGCTCCGAGGGCCCAGTTGGTTTCGTGTACGAACCAACCCGGCCGAACCCAAAGTATTACGAAACTTTGAGTGTGATAAACCTAAACGACCGACTCCCTCCAAGGATTGCGTTGCCGCTGACGGCGAGTCGTTTGGAGGCCCGTAGCTCAAGTTACGGGCGTTTGAACGAAAGTCGTCCTAAGACGGGGGGTACGGGCCCGGGCCGACCCGGCCCGACCCCCCCTGGTTGGCCCGAACCGGGTCGGGTCTGACCCGGTTGGCCCGGCCCAGCCCGGCCAGGGCCGGTCCGGCTCGGCTCGGCCGAGCGGCCGAGCGGTCGACGCGGGGGAAAGCCGCCGCCCCGCGTGACACCCCCGCGGCACCCGCGGGGTGTCGGCCAGATAGCCGGACGCGCCGCGTGACAACCCCGCGGCACCCGCGGGGTGTCGCCCTGGACACCCGCGGGGTGCCGCGTGACAACCCCGCGGCACCCGCGGGGTGGCGCCCTGGACACCCGCGGGGTGTCGCGTGACAACCCCGCGGCACCCGTGGGGTGCCGCCCTGGACACCCGGGGGGGCGCCACCGCCTCCGGCCGGCGACCCGCGCCGCCGCTGGCTTCCGCGGGCCGCCGGAGTCGCTCCGGTGGCCCGTTTTCCTTCCCGTCTGCGCCGTTGCTCCTCCCGGGACTCGTCCTTCACTGCGGAAACATCAAACATCCGTTGCGGCACGTTCTGTCATCGCCCGTCAAATCCGCACAAAATGAAGAACGGCGGAGGGTCATCGGGCCGTGTTCGTTTGGCCCGCACCCTCCGCGTTAGAGATAATAAACGGGAGAAAATAAAAATGATCAACACATGAACCAACAATTTTAATAAAATAAAATTGTTTCTTTGATTCCGGTTCTTTAATTTTTAAAGAATGTTCACGGGAATATAAGGAGGGGTATTTCCAAAAATATAAAATCCCAACCTCGTTGATCATCGCGCGCGGGCATTCTTCGCGGAAAAGCTCGTCGCGGAAGAGAGGGATCGTCACGTCGTCGCGGTGAGGCGTCGCGTCGTCGTGGAATCCGGCGTTGAGTCGGTGAACTCATGCAGCTGATCGAAGATCCGTCGCGGAGGAAGAGACGTCGCAGAAGAACGTTGTCGGCGTCGCGGATCACGGCGTCGCGTCGTCGATTTTCAGGTTCGGCGTTCTTCGCGTTCTTCGCGTTCTTCGCGAAAGAGGCTGAAGGTTCAAGGATCCTCTCTCAACGAGTAATCCTCCAAAAGAAATTGGTTGGTCTTATTTTATTATTATGCCAACACACGAAAAAGGGTAAGAAACGACCCATCAATTCGTTGAATTAATTCAACGAAAGAAACAGCTCATTTAATTTACGAAATAAACCGCCCAATTAAATGGTCTGTTAAGAATTTAGAAAATGCGTCAGTTGACTTTCATAATGACTGGTTTTCGCGGGTGCGTTACTTAGCAGAAAGAAACGGCGGGGCTCGTGTGGGCCCCACCTCACAAATATCCTACAAAGGGGGTAGGATATTTCTGGATAGCATCCTATCCGGTTCAACTCAGTTCAAGCCGCCTTTAAGTGGCTTCAAGTGGCTTCCAAGTGGCTTAAGTGAAATAAAATAAAGTTGTCGAAAAATTATTTTATTTCTTAACTTTAATCCTGAAAATTAAAAACCACACCCGAGCAAACGCAACTCCGGAAGAGGCGTTTCTAAGCGAATACCGGCGCTGCGATTTCAACGGTGCCCTCAGAATTCGATTTCGGGCACCGGTTCAAAAGTTAGAAAAACCCGCTCGTCCGTTCACTGAATGTACCCGAGCCAAAACTTCGGAAAATGATTCCGGGCACACCGGGCCTCGGAATCAGGTGTCGTCAGAGACTGCGCTCTAGAAAAATTCCAGAGAAAATTAAGAAAAAAAATTCCCTTGAAATTTACGGGTCTTTACATTACTCCCTCCACAGGGCTTTACGTCCCCGTAAAGCTTCAACACAAACTAGGGATACAAAGGCGGTACTGAGCATGCATCTGAGCCTTCCGCTCCCATGTGCTCACCTGGACCTTCTCTATCGTGGACCAGACCACCTCTGGTCCCACTAGAGCTGCTATGATTTCTTCCTTGCCGATAAGAGAAATCTGGTCTCATCCCCTGGATGAACCACGTTCTTTGCCTAATACTGTCAAACCCGACATGGATGATACTAACCCATACCAAGGATGACGTCGTAAGGCCTCGACGCTACTACAAAGAGATTCAATCGTTACTCTCGCCTCCAAGGGTTGAGTCATACTGTCGACATCAGTGTGTGGTAACTAGGTCTCCTCCAGTAGATACTTCTCAAGTGAGGGTCAAGTCAACGGTCTAAACCAGAACGTCTTAGTAACAACACAAGAGAGGACAGGGAAGTAAATGCCACAAGAAAAGGTGTCTTTTATTACTGCAGCTCAAGTACAAAGACACAAAGCATCTACAAACATACATCAACAAAACTAGAAGCAACATGAATAAAAGTCTCCAGGTCTGGAGCTAGTCCCGCTCCTGTCCATCTTCTCCCGGAGCCCCATGATCGTAGGCCTCAACTGCCTGAAGATGAGCTCTTCCATGTCCTCCTGTCCCCTACGGTCGGGGTGGACCGCCTGGTGGTGGTGGTGGCAACACCCCGAAGCGCCGTCCACCTCCAGCTGCACGGCCAAATCCCCTGTCTTGGCCGCCTGCTCCTTGCGGCCCGTCCTGATCGAACCTCCGCCTCTGCCCGGGGGGGTCCTTCGTTCGTCTGCTGATCATCCGTATGGCGGGTTGGACAGTCACGAGCCATGTGACCAACCCTGTCGTAGGAGTAACACTGCCCTCTCATGGAAAGTCGTTGCCCACCCCGAGTGCCTCGCGAAAACGATCCAGAGTCATGCTGTCGACCACCTGTAGGTCCATTCCTCTTGGACCCCTACATTATCCGTCTACTGCCCGCTGCAGAAGACTCTTCCGCATGCCGGTAAGTGGTGGGTCCTGCTGCTGGAGACTGCTCAGCAAGGAAACTCTCCACTAAGAGGGCTCTCTCCAACACCCTTGCCTGAGTCGGAATGTTGAGGGAGATCATCGAAGCCCTGATCTCATGCCTCAGTCCCTGCTCGAAGGTTCGGGCCTGGAAGAACGGGTCCCGTACCATATCTGTGGAGTAGCGCGAGAGATCAGTAAATCTCGCCGAGTACTGGGCCACTGACATGCTGCCATGCCGCAGCTATAGTAGCTCCTGGATGCGCACCGCTCGGAGGGTGGCTGGGACAAACTCAGAGCGGAAGATGCTCTCAAAGTCCATCCAGAGGAGAGACGCCTCGTCGTGCACCTGGAGCATCAAGCTCCACCATCTGCCTGCTGCCGTGTCCAGGAGACTCGCTGCGAGGATCACCATGAGGTCTGCTGGTGTCCTCACTAATCTGAAAACCTAAACAACTGCCTCCAGCCAGTCCTCAGCGGCCTGAGGGTCCGTCTCCCCGTGGAACCTGGGCGGTCGCTGGCGCTGGAACTCATGCAGTGCACTAAGGCGACGTGCATCGTCAGCGGTTGGGGCTGGTAGAATCGGTGCCTCGGCGGGTATAGGTACCGCCGGTGCCTCAGCTGTCAAAGGGCCCTGTACGGAGTCCTCGACGCTCGGTGGGCTCTCGCCACGCACATCGCTCGGAATCCTAGCTGGCTGTCGTCGTGGGGCCATCCTGAAAAGGAAACAAGTGCGCCACGGTCAGGACAGTATACCTGGTGAGCTGACACAAGTAATCACGAATAAAACTTGAAACAAACATGCAATCAATGTTTTCGTGCATTAAGTCGGAAATCAGAAGTCAGGGTCCTGGTGTATGGATACGTCGGCCGCCACACCAACATTGTCTCCCTGGACTGATAACCACACTTAATACGCTAAACACTTTTGGTTCACACAGAAGAAAGATCAGAGTCTGCGGTAGAACCGACCACCTTTGATACCAATTTGTCACGGCACGGGCCCCGAGGACGGGTCGTGACACCCATAAAGAAATCCTATGAGATGTGATTCTAGAATTCAAAGTGTTTTAATATATTATAAATAAAATATTTAGAGAAATATATTAACTAAATATCTTAAAGGGGTTTTATATTTATCTTATACATTATCAATTTTTTTAAAAATAGATGAAATATTATATAAATGGAATTTTATGAGTTACTAATTTAATCCAAAGTGAGTGTATCTAAATAAAATATTCTCTATAATTTAAGAAGCATTTGAAATATGGTTTGTAAAATTTAAAGTTTAATATACAGAGTTAAATTGTTAATTATTACCAATGATCTCAAATAATTTTTGAATTCTTAGAAAGTGTTTTATGTATTATACATTTCAAAGGAAAAAAGATTATATATATCATAATGTTTTATATTTTTAAGTAAATTATTTTAATGGAATGTTTGAAATGTTCAACATAATTATTAAACATCCTAACCTAGATATTATACAATTATAATTTATTCAAATATGTGATTTAAATAAAAGGTTTCAGGGGGAGATTTTATTTATCAAATGTATACATAGTTACGTAGAAGGTATTACATGATAAGGTAACAAGTGATACTTAGAAATGGAACATATTTTGATAAAATCAATTAAAGAAACACAAGTTAAGGTAATTAAAGAATATATGTATAAGGATATAGTTATATTGATTATAAAGGGCATAAAATTTAGGTTTTGGAATTTATGTAATTTCAAGGGTATTTTGGAATTTTTTTCACTTAAATTGAGGTAAAATATATGTTTATTCTAGTAAATGGACTCAAAAGTTATTTTTATGGATTCATTAAGTCCATAATTTGTCAAGGACCATATAGTTGTTTTTTGATGCGGGGAAGACGATTTTTAATTTACAACACAATTGATAATTTAAATAATGAAATATTTAAAAAGGTTATAACACATTTTTAGTTTTTTTCCGAAATATGGTTAAATACCATGTAAGATGATTTTTTAAAAAATTAATAATACACATTGAAACTAGAATGTGATTTTTTTTCTTATATGGATGTTTGGTTTAAATTTGAGCACTTTCAATTTTCACACATTTTTAAATTATTTTAATAATTAAATTAATTAATTTAATTACAACACAACATGTTTAGTTAATTTTATCACATATTGTTACTAGGAATTTAATTCCATGTGTTATTTTATTCTCAAGAAATGATGTTCCTATTTATAAAATTTTTAATTCATGTTGGTCTTGATGCCTAACTCGGCCCCCTTTTTTATATTTCTCTATAAATCTAGACATGATGGTGTGCATTTACATTAGAATAATTAGATAATTAGAAATTAAATATGAAGGGGTCGGTGGTCCCTTTCTATGGTATCTCAAACAAAAATCAATTTTTGTCTATTTCTTTATAATTATTATAGTTAATTTAAATGTATATTTATTATTTTTATTATTTTGTTTAATGACTTAAAAAATAAACTATTTTTAAGTTTTAGTATAGTTTATAAATTTACAATGAGTACTGAATGAACACCAATCATTGCTAAGGATATCATTTATAGATAAAACAACCTCCCAAGTCATAGTGGTGGGTGGTGTAGTGAAGGAACAATAAAGATGGGGGGGTTATGCTGTTGAAGATGATATGACTATAGTGATACAGTAGAAGTGGTCTGATCTGAGGGAGAGAGATTTATAATGCGATGAAGTTTATTTTTTGGGGTTGAGTTTCATGATTTGAATACTATTTTTATATACCAATGTTTTTTCCATCATATCGAATATAGGATGGAAAGATCTGGTTAAAAAAATACTAGACCAGGCGGTGTGTCAGTGCTTTGGGTGGCGTCATATAGCTATTGTACCACTACTACAAAATGGGCCATTACAAACCACCAAAGGCTGTCTCTAATTTCCAATAGTATTCTCATATCTATCACAAAATTTTGGTCAGTTTTGGGTAGCCTATATAGCTAATAACGACATCAATTTTTTGGTCACTATAGAGAGCTGTTTTTTAATTATAATTAATGCAGTATTAAAACTATTAATTTTGTCATTAACATCACACTACAAGTCTTATTGATGTGATGTACTATCTTACACATAAATATAGTTCTAATATAGTTTTCATATGATTTCAAAACATTTTGAGGCTATTTTATATTGTTTTTAATATTATACATGTGTTTTAGAGATTTAAAATACTAAAATGTGTATTCTGGTATTACAAAAAAAACAAAACTCATATTTTTATGGTTCCAACTCCAAAATTTCAAAAAAATAGGGTTTTTAATGACCCATTCTCTCTAAAGGTACCCCTTCTGGTCTGGAAATAAAGGAAGAGTGATGATGACCCCCCCCAGCCCCACCTTCAGTATGATATGAGATGGTGATAAACACTTAAGGGATAAAATTAATACAAATAGAAGGTGTTACCCTATATAAAAAATAGGATTGGGAGATGGGATAAAAAACTACCAAGAAAATCTATCATATAATATAAAATTAATCCCAAAACAAACCCACAATGCTTGAATCAAGTCAACTAATATAAATTAATGTCTACAATTAAATACCAAAATATAGTCCTTAAAGAAGTGACTCACTAGTAGCTCCAAACCCCATGAAATTAATGTTCAACTCAGTCCCCAATGTCCTCTTGGAAACCTGAAAAATAGATTATATATATGTAGTGTGGTCATAATATGTATACTCAGTAGGATCATACCAAAGTTCTATAGTGAACATGTTAAAAGAGAATACTAATGTGCCAATGAATAAACCAAAGAACCAACAAGAAACTAAATAGGTCAACTAACCAATCCCATCCTCACCAGGGATCACTCACAAAATCATTCATCCAATATAGTATTATAGTATCCAAATCATAATAGAAGAACACCACTACTTCTTCCCCAGTAATTTTACACTCTCACACCCCAACATCAAACCTCATATTCTTCCATCCCCTCCATATATCATACATCACATATATTTCCATCTTTGATGTGGTTTAGGATGCATCCCTACCTACCCAACCCTTGAAGGGTCTAGCATCTACTACAACCATTAGTCATCATCACATCATTGTCTCATCACATCACTGCCTCATCACATCATATCCTCATCACATAACCAGGTCAGTAGGGTATTGTGAATGTGAAGGACATCAACATCATCCCACCCCCCCCCACCATGAATAACCCCCACCACATATCACATCCTCATAAATATTGGATAATCTCCAACACTAACTCATATCATCACTACTGGAAGAAGAGAAAGGAAGAGGGGGTATTCAACTATCTATATCACCAACATCCTAGATTTTGGGGATAACACACAAAAGCTAAAACCTTGGGGTGTTGTTAAGGCTATCCATATCGGGTGGTGTGCATATAGAAATAACATAAAATACATGATATATTGATAGCACATAATATCCAACCTATGATTGTACAATAATTCCACTAGCTTTATACACATCCCCACCACCACACCATACAATATCGGCCACAAATATTTCCCCAAAAAATGATATCACACCACAAAACCACACAATTCCACTTTCAATTACTTGTTCTACCATTTCCTATATTTAATAAGCTTCCACCAACTCCCATTTTCAAATACATTACATTCCCTTTCACATAAACCATTCATTTATCATTCAATTCATTAAGAAAAAATTACCGCACACTATATCCATCCCATTCTTATTCATTTACCAACCCAAGATATTTAATTTTCAGCATTACAATTTATTCCAAGGCTGACCAGAAAGCTGACACAACCACACCACACAAAACGTCTCCCAAATTACATCAACCATCACCACCACACCACAACCACATGCCTAATTGTGGAACAAAAAACCATTCCACAACATGACCACCACAAATCACCACCACTAAATATCCACCCATATCACATCTCATGAAAACCAACCATTTCATCACCACCCCTACTCATTTCATAACCCATCTAGTCATCACCATCACTTCACAATATACCACATCATAAAAAGTAACCCAATAATTGAAAACTCACATAGCATCGCATCCTAGCATCCACAAATTATTATTAAGGGCTTAGATTACTTCACTTCATTATTTAGCATGGGTATTCTCATTAAAACTATATTTCAAAGTGTAAAAAATTCATTATCCATATATATTTTCTTATCCTTTTATTTAGGGAGATATCAAAAATCAACACAGTAATGGTCTCACATACATATTAACTACAACACAATCAAGGCTCTTGACAACTGTGATTTTTAGTAAAGACAGAAATCCTATATAAACATATTAGAAGTAACATAAAATCAATAAAACATGATATTTTTTCCCATTACCAATTTTTTTATTAAGATAAATTATTATCTTCATTATGATTACCCTTACTATGCCCCTAGTGGAATCCAAAATCATGGAATCCCCACACATTCATATAAATAGGGAGAGAACGAGGATCCCCTAATTGAAAAAAGCTTTTTGATTCACTACATGCAATAGGGTAGAGGGGACACAACTCAGTAACAACAACCATATGAAGAAAAACCAAAAGAAACCTAGATTACACTAATGGATCATTAAAATGTAGCCCAAATTCTCCCCAAAATAAAACAATGTCACAGTTTGATCCCTCGAAAGAAGAATTAATGGAAAAAAGGGTAAAAATAAGAACCCACCTCAGATTTCCAATGATCTACCTATAAACCAATGGATCAAAGAAAGAGGAAAGGGGATAAAATATATTCTAAAAAAATCCTTGGATTTTCCCAAAAAATGAAAGGAATGAGATATGTATGATAAAAGTTAGGTGATTAAACATTTTAAAAAACAACTTGGAACATACCTCATTTAAAATGTAGATTAAATATTCATGGATTGAAGTCTCATGTGGTCCAGAAATTAAAGTTGAGAAATTGATTTAAGCTATGAAACCCTTATGTTTTCCAACCTAGTGAAATTCCGTCAAAATTCACAATGCCAATGTAACCTCATTCCCCTTGTCAATGGCTTGAGAAGGTGGTGGAATGTTACTTGGCCTTAAGTGACATCCCCAAGACACCAAAGGATGGAAATAAATGACAAGGGATTCATTAAAATTTGGGGGAAGATTTTCCCTTTGAAAATAAAACAAACAACCAAACATACCACAACCAAATACTAATACATGATTTCTGATAATAACTATAAAAAACAAAATGTAATACAATTTATATCAAAACCAAATTACAAAAGAGTACTACAGTGTAAGACTACAAAACATCAAAGTAAACAGTGAAAGATAAGACAAAAAACCCAAATACTCCAAACAAAAATCATAATATCCAATATCTTCATACTCTAACTCTATAAAATAACCAAATTATCAATAAGAAGCATTATAGAAATTTTATACTTTTCCATTGATCATGTCCCAGTAAATGATATTTGCAAAAGCACCAAAGTTCCAAAGCAAGGGTGAGTAATGAAACTTAGTAGTCTTTCTCCAAATGAATTTCCTACTCATGACACTAGAATAGAGCATGTTAACCCATTTATATAAAATAATTTATATAAAATATTTTTAAACAATTTCTATTGTAACATAAAACAAGTTTCATGGTAAAATAGTTTTCTCAAAAAAACACCAAGTTCCAGGGAATGAAACCAAACATGTCATTCCAACCATTTCATGAAATCAAATGGAATTACCCATTACATATCACAAAGTTACACACACCCACACACACAACCACAAAACCACACAATCTTAGTGTTAGAATTTATAGTATAACTTCATGTCCATAACCCATACCTATTGATGGTGGTACTTCATGACCAATATACATCCATTCCACACACACATAGCCATTTAAGCCACATCACATGCTTGTTGATATTTTCCAAAATAATTCAATCATTTCAATAAACCTCACTTTTATTGAAAACCATAATAATAAACCATTTCAATAAAACCAACCTTTCATAGAAAAAATATTTCCAATAAACCATTTCAATAAAATAAACCTTTTATTGAAACCTATTTCAAAAAAAAAATCTAGTAAAACAAAACATTTATTGAAAACACTTTTCAATGCATCATAAAAATAACCATTTTGAAATAATCATTTTAAAATCATGTGAGCAAATTCACATTGGTCCAAAACAACCAATTTTGTACAATACCACAAACTATCGATAAAGAAGATTTCCGAAAATCATTGCACAATGATTTCACAATCAATTTTAATAAAAAAATAATTTTGAAACTAATCCTTTCAGATTTAATAAAATGACTCAAGAGTGAATCAACCTACCTCATGGTTTATGGTGAAAACAAAGAACTGCACTAAAACACCAATGAAACTAGGTTGAATATCTAAAAACGGCCTTAGATATCTTCCCCTATCAACAAAAAGGCCAAATATACTCATATTTTTCATCCAAAACATTTAATATATCCATAGAAAATTTATATCTAAGAAACTTAGAGATATAGAGAGAGAATTATATCTAAGTAAAACAACCATAAACGATGACTTACTGTAACAATTGGTCTTCAATGCACAAGAAACACCTCCGGATCACTTCCAAATTGATGTATAATGGTTCCCTAGCCTTAAAGAGAGATAAATATATAGTTAGGGTTGGTTTTGGAAAAAATGTGGGGTTAAAACACATTCCCAACCTAGATCCACTTTTTGTGGATCATGTTTTTAAAATGTGTATGGTTAGTTGCATGGTTTAGAGAATCATGGGAAAATTATACGCCAGCCACTGCCTCAATGGTGAACCTCACATAGTTAGCTTGTACAGTTAGAAAACCATGTCCTGGCCATGAAAAATCTCATGGTCCTAAGTTTTATTGTTTCTCCTAGGTGGTTGAACAATTTTTTCAAACCTTGTGCTTTGTCTTTTATATTATCCTTAGCCTCTCTCTCATTGTTCATGGTTTCCTATAAGGGTTTTATGGTTTCCACTAACCATGAACCAACTATGAACCTTTAGAAAAGCCGCATAAATATGACAAAAGGTTTCCAACCCCTCCCAAACATCACTCAAACCTTTTATTATATTAAAATACATAAATGAATAGTTACTTACTTGAAACTAGGGTCGCTACATTCTCCCCACTATTGGAATTTTCATCCCTTGGAAGTATAAAACCATCATTACCCTAAAATTGTTAGGTTCAATGTTATTTCTTTTCCTTCTCCCATTCCCATGTCTCTTCCTTAATCAGAAAATGTTTCCAAAAAACCAGCACTAGATAGATTTTTTCACATGTAATACTTTCTCTTGCTTATCCAAAATCTGCACTCGCATGTGCAGCAATAAAGCATCTAGATCTAGGTCAACATGATCACATCAAATACCATGGTCAAGATCAAACTAGTACTTTTTCAACTAAGATATGTGAAACGCATTATGCATAACAGTGAACCATAGTGGAAATTCCAACATACATGCCACCTCACCAACTTGTTCAAGTATCCCAAAAGGGCCTATATATCAGGGAGATAAGTTTCCCTGCTTCCCAAAATGATGATTTCTAAGCCTTGGAGAGATCCTTAAGAACACATGATCACTCGCCTCAGATGAAAATGGCTGTCGATGATGATCCACATATGATTTATGACGACTCTAAGTTGTCTCTATATATTTCCTAATCAACTAAATCTTTTTAATTATATCCTAGACAAGGATCAGCCTAATAAGTGAAGTCTCACCTATTTCCACCCAACAAAGTGTAGAATGATAAGGAATCCCATACAATGATTCAAAAGGAGACATATGTATCGAGTCTTGATAAAAAAATTATAAGAGAACTCCACCAATGGTGTGTTCTCTTCTCATGAGCCATCAGAATTCATTACACATTCCCCCAGCATGTCTTCCAATGTTTGTATTATGTTTTCAAATTTTCCATCCATATAAGTATGATACATCATACTCATAGTAAACTCAGTCCCAAGGTATTCCAATAAGGATTTCCAAAAACAATAGATAAACCTAGGATCTCTGTCTGGGACTATTAAAATTAGTACGCCATTCCCCTTTACCACTTCTTGGGTAAAGATTTTTGACAAGTCATCCACCATATGAGACTCATGAATAGTGATTAAATGAGAAAACTTTATGAGACAGTCCATTATCACCCATATGGAATCATGTTTTCAAACCTTTCTTGGGAGACCTATTACAAAATCCATAGATATTTTCTCCTATTTACAAACTAGAATAAGTAAAGACTACAAAATACCTATTGGTTGCTGATATTTTACCTTAACTTACTGACAAGTTAAGAATCTAGAAACAATCCCATCCACCTTCACTTTCATACAGTCCCACCAAATTTTTTCATTAATTACCTTATCAATATTATATATTTTAGGATGAATTACCCATCTTTAATGGTGGTATGAATTAAGATGTTTTTCTGGAAAATCCATTGATATGACCGTCCAATTTATGAACCATAACATAAACTTTCATCTATATTCCATGCCTCAATGACATATCCACACATTCTACATTGTGTTTTTTCCTATTTAACCATATCCTCCAAATTAGGAACAAACAAAACTGGAAAGAACTTTGTTACTTCACCTTGGTCTTTACTTTCCAAGTGCATTTCATCTAGGACCGACATCAACTATCACTCATCTGAAGATTCTTTTTCCAACAGATCATATGAATTTATTCTTAATGCATTTTCCACTGAATTTCCTTTACCTCGTGTATATATCATGTTAAATTAAAACATTTTAAGATACTTCATCCATCTTCTTTGACTTAGATTCAAATCCCATTGTGAGAAAATATGTTTCAATATCTTATGATCTATACACACTGCCAATTTCTCACCAAAGAGATAATAGCTCCATGTCTTAAAAGCGTGGACTATGAAAGTTAACTCTAAATCATGTCTTGGGTTTTTATTCTCATTCAAACTCAACTATCTTGATCCATAATAAAAAACGTGGTTCCCTTGCATGAGAACACATCCCAAACCATACCCTGAAGCTTCACAATACACCACATACCCTTATCTTGATTCTAGAAAAATCATGATTGGTGCTAATGTTAGGTAAACTTTCATCTCTTGAAAGGATTTCTAAAATTCCTTAATACATTGGAACAAGAAATTTTTCCTTGTCAAATATTTCATAGTATAATCTTGTCATGATAAATCATGAACAAAATTTCAGTAATAACCAGCTAATCCAATGAAACTTTGTATCTCAAGGACATTCATTGGTGATTTCCAAGAGATAACAGCTTATTTATTTTCTAGATTCACAAAAAAAACATTTTTCATAGATTTCATATCCAATAAAACATACCTCTTATATCCAAAAATCAAACTTTGATAATTTGGCATAATGATGATGATCCTATAAAATTCCCAACACTTTTTCCAAGTGTTTCTCATGCTCATCTCTTGTCCTTGAAAACACCAATATGTCATCCACAAACACCACAACAAAATAATTCATATATCATTGAAATATCTTATTCATCAATTCCATAAATACCACTAGTGTGTTCATAATACCGAAAGACATTACCACATATTCATAATGGCCAAATTTAATTCTAAAAGATGTATTTCGAATATCCTTCCTAAAAACTCATAATTGGTGATAGCCTGATAACAAATAAATCTTAGAGAACCAATGAGATCCCCTCAATTAATTGATAATATCATCAATGTGTGGAAGTGGATACCTTTTATCTATCGTAACATAGTTAAGATTATAATAATCCACACATAGTTAAAGAGTTTTATCTTACTTTTTGACAAACATGGTCAGTGCTACCCATGGAGACATGCTTAGCCGAATGAACCATTTTCTTTCTAGATCTTCCAACTGCACTTTCAATTCCCATAATTATGTTGGTTCTATCTAATAATATGGAAGGTAAATAAGAATAGTCTCCGAGAGGCGAACATTCGTAAACTCACCTTCCCTTATAGGTGGTAACCCTGAGAAATTATTAAGAAATACTTATAAAAATTGATCCACAACTACTAGAAAACTACCATCCTTCATATCTTCTATTGATTCTAAGGTCAAATCCTTCATTTGGTACAATATCATTCCAAGTACTGGTTCCAACAAGCTTGTTTCACCTACCTTTAAACTCTTATCTCCTTGAAATAGATTCTTGACTCCATCATCAGTTGTAAAACCTACCATTCTAATATAAAATTCAATATGAGTCTTGAACAATTTAAACCAATACTTACCTAGGATTATATCATATTCAGTTATTTATAGCACAAATAAATCCCATATCATCTTGGTTCTGTAGACATTTATAAAACATGCTCTACACACAAAGGTTCAACATTATCATTGACAAAAAGGAGTTTAAAGTTTCAACATAGATGATATCATATCAACACTAAAATATATAGAATCAACAACATGAGAAGCAATAAATAAGTGAGAAACACCCATAACAAACAAATCTTTTATAAGGGTAGAATTTAAAAGAATCATACCTCATATGGTTAGTGGTCCAGACTGATCATCCACAATCACCTGCTCATATCCATATAATTTCTTACTCTCCAAACTTTATTACTTATTTCCTTGTTGATATTTCACTACCTAAGGAGCCATGGTATTCCTAGAATCACTATGGCTAGCTCTATTATACTAAAGAGAGTTATTCTACCTCCCTCACATTGTCGAAGCATATGACATCTTCAACACATGAGAAGTGTCTGGAACACCTGACCTCAGAGCACTGAAAAAATAGCATTGAAAATGCTCCATATGATTTAAATTATGTCATTCTCTAGGTGGTGTCACACACTTTCACTTCATGTGGTCGAATGAACCACATTGAAAACATCCAGGCTAGCTCTTTGGTTTTGGAGGAATATTCAATAATCCATTAATTTGATTATAATCCATGCTTCCACCTAGGAAATAGGTTCCCCTTTTTCTGTTTTCTCCCAAAATTATATTAGTCACTATTTCCCATAAGTATCAACATACTTCCTCCTCTTGTAGCTTCTAAGATGTCTATTTCATCCACTTTCACTTTATTAACCATCTCTATATAATCCATGATATGGATCAAAATGATCTTCGAGCAAATATCCTACCTCATCCCAGATTCAAAGATGTGTTCCTTCAAGGATGAAATAATAGAATATTCTGGTGCAAAGCATACTAAATTCATGAATTTAGCTGTGTAATCTATGAAAGAAAGATTTTCCTAATTCAAGCTGAAAAAATCAATCGTTCTTTGAATTCTAAATGTGTGAAGATAGAATTGTTTGTTGAAAAATTAATCAAAATCCTCCAATACTAGGAATTGGTCCAATTTAGACTAAACTAATAAATCCCACAATTTTAATTCATGGTCATTTATCATATATGTTTCTAGATTAACTTTTAGCTCTGTTGGTCTGCCAATGAAATTGAAAATACAATTCATCATATTTGTCCACACCTCTGCCTTATCTAGTTTCGAATCACCCCAAAATATGGGTGGATTATGCTTCTGGAATTGGAACAAATGATCCAATTTCCTTGGTTAATCCCTATTGTTCCCTCTTTCCACTACCTAAAAATATTATACTGTACTCTGAACCAGTTTTTGGATCACCTGTGGTACAAGTGCAACCACATTATTATTATTTTCTTCTAGATTGTTCCTATGATTCCTATTGGGTGCCATTTTCTAAAAAACATATTCCATTAGTCTCACTCTCTATCAACTAAAGGCTTAACAATTTCAAATTCTACAATATCATACTGTCACAATAATTCTTTCCAAAATCAACTTGTTCCATGTTAAACAATTTTTTAAAATAATTTGATCATGCTTTTTAAAGTCAAACAATTTTTTAAATACCAAAACCATGATTTTTTAAAAATCATACATTTGAAAAAATAAATATTGGAATTTCACAAAAATCAACACATTGCACCAAATCATATGTCCTTACTCAAAATTAAATATTCACTCCTAGTGGGAATCCATTTTTCTATAATTCATGTCATGCTAATCTCGTTAGATAAACCCATGACAATGAGATTTTAAATCCTATAAGTGTCTCTAAAACACCTATGTACCCAACACCTTGGTAACTTGAAGTTTAACATAAAAGGGTTAGCTGTGTCTTTTTATTCTCAAAATATCATTTACAAATAATCCTACTCCTTTATAATGACCCAACATAAGGAATATACCAAAATAACTATCAACTACAATACCAAGATAACTAAAGACCACTTTTTAGGCAAGGACCGAACAAGCAAAAACCAATTATGAAATCATGCCACTCCTCATTGGATTGAGAAGGTCCTAGAACATTACTTGTCCTTAAGGGACATCACTAGGACACCAAAGGATAGAAATAAATGCCAAGGGATTCACTAAAAGGTAGGGGTGATTTTATCTTTGAAAATAAAACAACCAACCAAACATACCACAACCAAATACTACTACATGATTCATGATAATAACTATAAAACAACTCAAAGTATAACCATTTATATCAAAACCAAACTCCACAAGATTACTACAACAGAAGACAACAAAATAACAAAGTAAACAATAGAACATGATCCATAAAATCCAAATACTCAAAAACAAATACTCCGAAGATCCAAAATCTCCATGCTCCAACTCTGGAAAGCATCCCAAGTATTACTAAGAACCGCCAGAGAAATTTTATACTTTATCATTTCTCGTGTCCCGGTAAACGATATATGTAAAATCACCAAAGTGAAAAAATAGGGGTGAGTAATGAAACTCAGTAGTATTTCCCCAAATGAATTTCCTACTCACACCACTAGGATAGAACATGTTATCTCCTTTATAAAAAACAATTTATATAAGACAATTGTAAAAAATTTCTATCATAACATAAAATAAGGGCCATGGTAAAACAGTTTTCTCAAAACAACCCTAGTTCCAAGGAAAGTAATCAAAAATTTAATTCCAATAATTTCTTTAATTCAATTGGAATTACTCATTATGTATCACATAGCCACCCACATGAACACCCACACACACAACCACACAAGCTTGGTGCTTCCATTTATAGTGGAACTTCACATCCATAACCCATACCCTTTTATGGTGGTACTTCAAGTCCAATATCCATTCACTCCACAAATTTTTACCCATTTAATCTGCATCACATGCCAATCCATATTTTCCAAACCAATTTAATCATTTCAATAAACCTCACTTTTATTTAAAAACATAAAAAACCATTTCAATAAAACAAACCTTTTATTGAAAATACTTTTCCAACAAAAAAATCAATAAAACCAACCTTTTATTAAAAATAATTTCATCAAACCTGCCAATAAGACCATCCTTTTATTGAGAAAAATTTTCCATTCATCAAAACCAAATAACCATTTTAAAATCATATTATAAAATTCATATTTGTCTAAAACCCCCAATTTTGTACAATACCACAAACTGTCACCAAAGAAGGTTTCCAATAATCATTTCACTATGATTACACAATAAATTTCAATCAAATAAATCAATTTAAAACTAATCCTTTATATTCTAATAAGATGAGTCGAGATTGAATCCACATACCTTGGGGTTTATGGTAAAAATGAAGAACTGCATTAAAATTCCAATGAATCTGAGTTGAATCTTGTGAGAAATGGGTCCTGGTGACAGCACAAACACCCCACCTTAACAAGGTCGTTGGGTCCTGGCCCACCAGGTACCACTAGTTACCCCGTAGACATGTTGTCCCCACCCTAGGGGCCACCCACATGCCCGAACGGGTCATCTGACTAATGACAGTCCCCACAGTCCAACACATTTCCTTTCCAGTGTGTTTTTTCCTCACTCACACACACCCTGGGAGACTTCATAGAAGGTCACCCATCCTGATAACTACTCCAGGCCAAGCACGCTTAATTGTGGAGCTCTAATCATGCAGGCTCTTGAAAAGGAAGGTTCACCTTGTTGATATGAGCCATATCATTTAGTCATTTAACCCTTTATCATTTGGGGGTGTTACAATCACCCCCTTTAGAGCACAACATCCTCATTGTGGTCTCTAAATCTCAACCTAGTCAGTGCACCGCACTTAAGGGTGGGTACCACCTCTGATACCAAATGTGACAATTGGGTCCTAGTGACAGCACAACCACCCTACCTTAACATGGTCGTCGGGTCCCGGCCCACCAGGTACCACTAGTTACCCCCCAGACACGTGGTTCACACCCTAAGGGCCACCCACATGCCCAAACGGGTCATCAAACTAATGACAGTCCCCATAGGCCAAAACATGTCCTTTCCAGTGCGTTTTGTCCTCACTCACACACACCCTGGGAAACTTCCCGGAAGGCCATCCATCATGATCACTACTCTAGGTCATGCACGCTTAACTGTGGAGTTCTAATCATGCAGGCTCCTAAAAAGAAAGGTTCACCTTGTTGACATGAGCCATACCATTTAGTCATTTAACCCTTTATCATTTGGGGGTGTAACAAATCTCCCAAACCCCGCCTTATATCTCTACCCTATAAAAAATGCCAAATGTAATAAGAAACTGAGAGAGTAAAATAAATTCATCTATCCATAATGGAACTGGATATATCCATAATGAAACTATATCTAAGAAAATTAGGGGGTGAAATAAGTATATCTAATGAAACACACCAAAAAACACCATAAACGATTACTTACCATGATCGTTGGGCTTCAACGCACCAGGAAATTCCTCTGGATCACTTACAAATCAAAGGAAAAGTGTTCCCTAGCCTTAGAGAGGAATAAATATCATGTTAGGATCGGTTTGGGGAAATATGAGTGGTCAAAACACAATCTAGATCTAGATCCACTTTTTCTAGATCTTGTTTTTCAACCATGCATGGTTAGTCGCACAGTTAGTAAAACTGTGTGCTAACCATGTACCAGCTACTACCTCAAGGATTCACCTCACACGGTTGGCTCACAGGGTTTGAAAACCATGCACCAGCCATGAAAAATTACACTATCTCAATTTGAACAGTTTCTCCTAGGAATCCGCACAATTTGGACAAACCATGTGCCTACCCATGCACCATCCCCTTAGCCTCTATCTCATTGTGTGCGGTTTTTTGAAGAAGTTTTATGACGTACACTAACTGTGCTCCTCTATAAAAGACCCAAATACATGACAAAAGGATTCCAAACCCTCCCAAACTTCACTCAAACACTTTATATAAAAAAAATACATAAATTTTACATACATGAAACTAGGTGTGATACACCTCAACATATTTTAATTTTCATATTTAATTCCTCTTTCACGTTGGGATTTTGTTCGGCATTGAACTCCTTGCTCGAACAAAAGCTATGAACTACAAACTTGACAAGATGTGAAATGTAAAATCACATTTTGAATTCTCCTTCCACATTGTGAACCACCTAATACAGTTTAAATTTTTCTACAACCTCCACTAAACGCTCCTTGAGCCTCCTCTAAACATGTCTGACCAATAAACTGAAAACATAATAGGTCAAGAAGGAATATACCATTACATTAGATACTTATCAAAATATTATTGTTCTCTAGAATAAAAATCCAAACCACAAATAAGGATAGTTTCTGAAAAGGCACCTCACAAGATGCCTCTTAGGGATCTCATTACACCCTAAACACTACCACCATCCAAACACAAAAACCCAAAAATCCCATAAAACACCTCACACAGCCACATCACCATCTCACAAGCCACCATACCACACCACCTAAATTCTACCACATGCCACCTAGATTACCCATAACCATTCACACTACCATTTCATCATCTTCATAACCCAAGCCAATAACCTACCCAACCAGAACACAGCACTGCTATGAGGACATGAATCAAGGAATCCCACCCTTCATATCAAGATATTTTCCACATTAGGTTGTACTAACTAAACTACATGGTTTTTAAAATGAGTTGTAAAAATAACATGTATTGATTAAGTAGGGGTTTTCCCATATTCACATACTAAAATACATAACACACATCACTATAAATCAAAAATAAACCACAAATCATAAAATAGATAGGTTCAAACATCAATCATCAAGGAAAAACAGAGTGAGTAAAAACATAAAAAAACATCAGGTAATGGGAATGAATCTAAATTTCATACTCCCAAGTACTCTCCTCTAGGAAATCTTTCCACCATAGAACAAAAATAATGTGGTTACTTCACCCACATAGCACCTTCTCTAAACAATAACGGATATAAAATGGTCACTGCTTAATCATTACATCGTCCTTAATATCCAACTCTCCCAATCAATGATGTGGGAGAAATCTTAACGATACCAATTATGTTGGGACACATGTAAGGATTCATGGATCTTTTCTATGCATGGTATAAGTTCTAACTAATATTCAACCTCACCAAAATTACCCAATAAATCAAAAGGGAAATCAAACTAGGGATAAAGATTAATCCCCTTTCCAAACCAATGATGTCGTCTTGAAGGGAAGACCCTTAAGAACACATGATATCCAACCTAAAACTCCACAGGCCTTACCTATGATCAGTATAGTTATTATAAAGGTCTTTTACCACCCTCATATGCTCTCGGGCCAACTGTATCTTCATGATCATGTTCTACACCACATCAGGACCCAAAATCACTGACTCACCAAACTACATCTAGTACAATGGATAATGACATGGACTCTCATAAAATGCTGCAAACTGATTCATAAAAATAGATGAGTGATATCTATTGTTGTTTTAGAACTCATCCAAATGAATTTTTTTTACCCATGATTTTCCATAATTCAAGACGCAAGATTACAACATATCCTCCAACGTCTGGATAGTCCGCTCTATCTACCCATCTATTTAAGGGTGGAATTAAGTGATATGGAACAGCTAGGATCCAAAATCATAATGAAATACCCTTCAGAGTTATGAGGTAAAATAAGTATCCTAATAATAGATGATGGTCATTGTTACTCCTTGGAGCCTAACCACATTCTCCACATACCACGTCACCAAGATATCTATGGTAGTTGATTCACCAATTTTCGAAAAATGATCTAACTTCATCAGTCAGTCCACTACCACCAAACTATATCACATCATCCCTAAACCCATGGTAACCCGGTAATGAAATCTATTTATATTTACTCTAATTTCAACTTGATAACATCCAATGACTATAAAAAACATCCAGGAACATGGTTTTCCACATCCACCTACTGATAAACTATACACTTAACCACAAACTCTACCACTAACAATTTCATCCCATGCCACCAAAGTTGTCTCCTCAATCTACGATACACCTTAGTTACACCAAGATACACCATTAAAGGTGAGATATGAAACTAAAAATGAAATTATTAATGCACTTTTGATGAAATAAAAAACCTCCCCTGAAACGTTATATTTTTGTAAACATCCTCAAACTATCCTTTTAGAGCATCACTATAGACAACACAATCATGTACCACCCCTACCTCTGAGTCTCCCGGCTAAGACTTCACCACCTGCTACACAAAGGATGAATCCAAAATAATTTTATGAAGTAAACGTCATCTACTCCTCTATCCCAGATCAAAATGCCACACTGTATACTCCTCTGTCCCTTTGAAAATATTGACAGACTTCTGAACCACATCTCATTGGGATTTATGACTCAAGGCAGAGGTAACCACATTCCACTTTCCTAGGATGTAAGAGATCTCAAAAATCATAATACTAGAAAAATAAATCCATATCTTTTGAAATAACTTCAAATCATTCTGAGATAGACATATTTCAGGCTCATATGGTTCATGAAAACCACACATCACTCAATGATGAGGTAATTCTTCCACAACATCAGTGAAAACACAACTGTTTCCAACTCCAAATCATGGGTAGAATAGTTATATTTGTGGGGGTGTAACTTCATATACCCATAATAGATTGACTTTATATGTTGTATCAATACACACCCCATGTCAAAATAGGATGTGTTTTAGAATACCTTAAACATCACAGCCTCTTCAAGAAACCAAATCACTAAGGCACTAACCAACATATCCTTCAAGTAACTAAATGATACCTGGCCCTGATAAGACCATATAAAGTCCATGTAATTCCTTTTCATGGATATAAACAAGGTTTACTACTAATAGAAATTGAAAAATAAACTTATATAATATCCTTGAAGATGAATGAAACTACAAATCTCTACCACATTATTGGGTGATACCTAAGAAACAACTACCTTTATCTTCAATGGGGCCACCACCACACCCTGATGAGATACTAAATTTATAAGGAAATAAACCTCTCATGTCCCAAACTTACACTTGGACAACTATCCATAGATCTGGTGGTGTTGAAGGAATTATAAGATAGATCTAATATGTTCAGCATATTTCCCCTCTAACTTGGATTAAATCATAATATCATCGATTAAAGTGATGATGAACCAGTCCATGAACTCACAAAATTTGGATTTCATGTTCTCCATGAACATAGCTAGTGTTTTTGTGACACTGAATGACATGAACGTCAACTCAAAGTTTCTATACCTACATCTGAAGGTATTATTTAGGATATTTTCATCCTTCACTCTCATTTAGTGAAAACCAAACTACATGTTGACCTTAAAAAACTAATTAGCTCACTTCATCTAGTCAAACTAGTAATTGATCCTCAGAAAGGGGAAAAGGTTCTTAACTGTTACCTAATTCAACCCTCTAGTAGTCTATATGAAACCTCATACTACCATCTACCTTATTGGAAAATAACATAAAATCACCCCAAGAAGACACATTGGATCATATGAACCCACTTTACATCAACACATAAATCTACCCCTCAACTTGCACAACTTTGTAGGATCCATTTGATAGGGAGGCCTCAAAATCAGAGGAATTCATGGTTGTAAATCTATCCCAAACTCGATGTCTCTTTAAGGGGGTAGTTCTATATCCTTATTTGAAAAAACATCCAAAAAATTATATAGAACTCTAGGAACATCCTATGCTTGAACTTCCATCCAAATATATATCAACCAAGAAAAAATAGTATTAACATACCTTCTACCCATTTGATAGCACCGATCATAAAAAATACCACTCGACGTACCTCCACATCAGAAAACAAAAACCTAATCTAGAAATATTTGATGAATACATGAACATAATACAACTAATACATGCTGATAATAACATTGCATGGCTGAATCTACAGTAATAATAAATATCTCGCTGGATAGTGTTTCCTTATCACTAGTCTACATCCTCAGCAAGCATCAAATAAATGATCATGACCTCTAACTGGAATAGATAACAAAAAAGTAATTAGAAGTATCTCGACATCCAATACTAAGTCATAGATTATCGTATGAGTAAAAAATGATTGTGAGTCTCTTGAATAAAACTAGAAAAAAAATATTAGATGATAAATTGATCATATCTCTAACAACTTCTATCCCAAATGGCACCGCTACCTCCAAAACATGCATCTGACCACACCCATATCCCTTAAATATATACTATAGGCCCCAATGACAATTATCTAGACTTTGTTCCTATGAAAAGTAACTATCATGAGGTTTAATCCTACTAATACCGTATTTCCTTGGCTACTAAACAAATGTCAGCAGCCCCTGCTACTAAAACTGACTCGAAACAAACTATTACTGCTTCCAAAAAGGGGCCTAAACACCCATTTGGAACTAGCCTCCATGTGTGGTTGGACATATATCCTACTCATGACCTTGTCCCCCACAAACATAGAATAAAAACGGGAATCCCTCATATGATTATAGGAAGCTACATACCTTGGAAGGACGAGAAGGAACCTGCTATGGTCAGTTCCCCACTGGTCGAACCCATGACTGCCTGAATGCCCGTGACCCAATTCCTAAATATATACTATTAAACATTATTTATTGAACAATCTCTCAAAGATTAAATCCTATATAAATCATATAACTGATAATCTCCACCTTATTTGTCACCTCAAGGTATGTAGAAAGCGTAGATGGGGTGACTATATACATGGTTATTGGGAACAAATCATCCTCCAAACATTGTACTCAAGACTCATCATCTGGAAATACATCTGAGGAGAGTGAAAGATGTATTTGAACTTTATCTCAGTCTCCCACGCACTCTGGATAACCTATTGAATGGAGTAACTCATTCCTCTTCGCCGAATTCATCTTTTATGATAGTAATTCCAAAAAAAACTCCATCTAAAACTATATCCATAATACATATTCTTTATTTTGGTCACCAAGATACAGTTTCCACCACTAATAGGTATCTACCTACAACTAAATAATTTTCAATGACACCCCAAATTCATACTAATCTTGAATTACACAATAAGTGATCTTGATATCCTCCAACCATTGCTCTGTCTCCAAATATAAGAAACACACTTCATACTTCCCCAAAATCTACCACTAAAAGGAATGAAAATCCCTCTACCATGCCTCATCCCCTTTTATCATTTTTATTTTCCAATGATATAATGGCTCAGCTTACTTAATCTCATCCAACTGAGCTACTCATGGATAATGAACAAGATCCATTCTTAAAAATAATGGATGAATTCGAAGCTTGGTAGCATGGGATTTTTATCAAAGATTATTTAATGAATTGTTTTTAATTAATTATCATCCAAAAATCACTCAATTAAAACATGAATACAATCAATCATTATGCATGTACCTCTCTTGGGTCATCACCTTGAAAACATGTCCCCACTTCACTTATCCATTAAATAAGCATAGATCCCTTACATCAGATAATGAGGGGGCCTAAAATATTGTGTCCTTTCTTGCCTCCTTGGTCTATATTATGCAATAGGGTCAACTAGCATTGTTTCCCAACCAACCCATAAACTCCAAAATTCATCCTGTCAACTAAAATATTCAATAATACTCTATCATGACCCCCTCATTTCAATGGTACCCCTCTTATATTGACAATAAAGGAAGAGATATGATGACCCTCAAGTACAACCTCTATAATACCCCACGTTGGAAATAAGAACTAACGGTATAAAATTCTCACAAATGGAAGTAATTACCCTCTATAAAAAATTACATCAAGAGATAGGATAAAAAACCACCAAGAAACTCTATTATATAATATAAATTTATACCTAAAACTATCCCACAATTTATGAATCAAGTCAATGAATACAAATAAAAGTATCTAGTAAATACCAAAAGGTAATTAATACAGTAATAACATAATAGAATCTCCAAAACCTGATCTTGTAATGTCTATATTAGTACCCAAAGTCCTCCTAGAAACCTAAAAATAGTATATATATACATAGTGTGATCATAACATGTATTCTCAATAGGATCATACACAAGGTCTCTAATGCACATGTGAAAAGAGAATACAAATATGCTAGTGAATAAACTATAGAACCAAGAAGCATATAAAGAGGTCAACTAACCAATCCAAACTCAACCATGGATTTCTCACTAAATCATGCATCCAATGTAGTATCATAGTACCAAAAACATAAATATGTTCCATGTCACTGTTTCACCCACTGATTTTTCACTTTCACATCCATCAATGAACATCATGTTCTCTCATTCCATACATACATCTCACATCACATATTCAGCCATCTCTAATGTGGTTTGGTACATATACCTACCTACCCCACCCTCAAAAGGTCTCGTATATGGTGTTATCTTTAGTCTTCATCACATCACAACCACATAACATTATAGCCTTATCACGTAACTAGGAAATAGGATATCATGAACATGATGGACATAAACCTCATTCCCTCCTCCCACCATGAATAACCCCCACCACATGTCACATCCTCATCACTAATGGGTAATCTCCAACACCAACTTGTATCAACACTACATAAAGAAGATCAGTGAAGAGGGGGTGTTCATCCATAAGTATCACCAACTTCCTGGATATTGGGGAAAACACCCATAACCCAAAACCTTAAGGAATTGGTAGGGCTATCTAACTCAGTTGTGGAACATATAGAAATAACATAAAATACCTAATATATTGATAGAACACAATACCCAACCTATGGGTTCACAAAAACGAAACTATCATACTCCACATCACCACCACCACACCATACAACATCTTCCGCAACTATTTCCACCACTAAATGTATCACACCACACAACCTACAACATAGATACACAATTACACTTTTAATTACAGGTTCCACTATTTTCCATATTTAATGAGTTTCCACTAACTCCCATTTACAAATACATTACATTCACTTTCACACAACCCATTCAGTTATCGTTCAATTCATTGAGCCAAAATTACCACACACAAAATTCATTACATTCTTATTCATTTACCAACCCATGATATTTAATTTTCATTATTAAAATGTATTATAAGGATAACCACATAGCTAACCCAACCACACCACACAACAACTCTCCCAACTCACATCAACCATCTCTACCATAGCATAACAACCACATGCCTCAACCACCACAAATCTTCACCACAACACAATTTCCCACATCGTATCTCATGCCAACCAACCATCACATCACTGTCACCACACATTTCACAACCTAGTCAATAATCTCTATCATGACACAATATCCTACATCACAAAAGAAAACACAACAAGACAACCACACATATCATTACATCCCAACTTTGAAAAATTAGGCTTAAGGTCTTACATTACCTAACTTCATTAATCGACATGGTTATTCTCAAAAAAATCTTATTTCCAGGGGAAACTAATTCATTAGTCATATATATTTTCTTAGATTTTTACTCAGGGTTATATAAATAATCAATAGAATAATGGTTTCATATACATGTCAACTATAACATAAGTAAGGCTCCCAATAAACAAGATTTTTAGAAATTACAATAAGAATTGATAAACACATTTGTAATAAAATCAAAGTAGTAAAACATATGATTCATCCCCATTACAATAAATTTCATATTAAAAAAATTATTATATTCTTTAATCTAACCCACACTATCCACCCAATGAAAGGAAAAATCATTCAATCCAAACACGTTCATATAAAAAGGGAGAGAATGAGGATCCACTACCTCAAAGAAGATTTTTGATTTGCTGTGAAAAACATGGATTAGGGGAAGAAACCCAGAAACCATAAATGTGTGAGGAAAAACTTGAACCAACTTGGATCATACCAAGGGATAATCAAAACATATCCCCAAAACTCCTCAAATTAGAACAACACCATTATTGTGAACCCCTGAAAAAGGAATGAAAGGAAATAAGGGGTAAAGAGAAGAACTCACCTCAAATTGACAATAATCCACTCCCAAACCCAAGGATCAAAGTAGGAGTAAAGGGGTTGGAAGATCCTATAAAAATTACTTGGTTTTTTCCAAAACTAAGAATAATGATACCTAAATGATAAAACTCAAACATGGCCTCAATTTTTATAAACATATTAGATATCGCCACACTCACATCATAAAATACATATTCATGGTGTAAATTATTCTACGTCCTAAAAATTCAAGTCTTGAAACCAATTTATTCCATAAAACCCTCATGTTTTCCAACTAACTGAACTTCCATCAAAATTCATGGTGACTCAACCCCATTTAATACATGCTATGAATTCTCCCTTGACATCGTGAGATCATTCTACACCAAAACTCTTTTTCTGAACATAAATTGTAAACCAAATCCCCAAAATCCATGAAACATAAACTCATGTGATGAATTCTATTTTCAAATCATGAACCACCTGTTATACTAAAAATGCATCTCAAACCTCCATCAAACCATCCTTGATCATCCTTAAAATACCTTTGACCACCAAACCACCAATGTAATGATCCAAGAAGGTACATACCCTTATAGGTTGAGTTTTATAGGATTTCAACACAATGCATGATTGTTTTCTTGGTTTTAATCCCTTGATGTAAGTTTTATAAGTGGTTAATAACTTTTATAACATCTTATTTAGTCATTTCAAGAACATTGTGTGTCATATTGACTTTATGTTTTCTTTAACACATCAAAAATAATTCAAAGATAGTTTTACAATGATTTCACATCTTTTTAAGTCTTTTTTCATTGGTATTGACCATTAAAAATATGTTATACTATTTTAAAACACACAAAAAAAATGTTCATTATCAGAAAAATACTAGTTGAATTGATATGGAATTAGTTCTAATATTTCAAAAAAATTTATAAGGTTTATATCCTATGCATTTACATAATTCCTAGTTCATTTGTCAGGATTTAACCCCATAAAAATGTTTTTAAAAAATTTATACATTTTAGAACTACTTATTTAGTCTTTTTGAACACATAATATATCAGATTAACATACTTTGTATCATTTTGAGGTCCTGTGTTAGTCTTTGACCCCCTGAAAAAAAAAATAATTTATACCCATTAAAACAATGTATTTAGTCTTTTTTAGCACACTGCATGTTAGATTAACGTACTGTGTACTCATACCCATCAAAAAATATAATATAACTTTCCTAAGATTTGAAATCATTAAAAGGCTGTTTTAAATTTTTTTACCATTACCTACATGTTTTAAATTTTTAAAATAATAAAAATGCATTTTTAAACATCATGATAAAATCGAAAATTGGATTTACTTGGAGTTAGTTCTTAAATTTAAAAAATCATACTCTAAATAATTTTTTTGGATTTAATGGAAATATGTGGTTATTTACTTAGTTCTAACCCATTCATGTATGTATTTAAATACTTTGATATCCATTAAAACTTCTTATTTAGTCACATCGAGCACATTGGGCATCAGATTAACATTTTTTTCTCTCATACACATCACAAATAATTCAAATACAGTTTTCTATGATTTCACACCATTTTAAGGTTGATTTATATGATTTTAAATGTTAATTGAATGTTTTATATTTTTTAAAACATTAAAATTGAATTTTTGGTAATCCTGAGAAAACCAAAACTCAAATTTATATGTATTAATTTACTAAGTTTCAAAATTACATGTATGTACTATAAAAAAGAGTCAATTATCCATGCTTTTAGCTATGTTTTCTAAAAAATAATGATAAATTTTAATTTAGATATTTTTTTTATCAATTTTTTAAGACATTGACAATTTATAATTTAGACACATTTTCATAAAAACATGAATTATTTAGTATCATTTTAAAACATCGCTAATTTCAAATTTAGTCATGTTTTTCATAAAAATGTGGCTAATTTAGCCATGTTTTAAAATGTCGCTAATTTACATTTATCCATTTTTTTAATATTTTGGTACAAAATTAAAAGGTATTTATTTAATATATATATATATACATGTCCATGCACACATACATACACATATATGCACACAAATATATAAATACACCTAGATGTTAAAACCTAATTATAATTTATTAATACATATATATACAATAATTTATATATTAGTCTTTAACTATATATATATGTATGTATGTTTATATATATAAATATATTAATAATACAACATATATGATTGTATTATATTATAATGAAAATAAATTTAATTTATATAAAATTAATTGATGCCTTCATATATACTTATAAAATCACAAACATTAAAGTTAAAACATAAATAAAATTAATTAATATTAAATAAATAAATAAAAATTAATATATTAAAGTTGTGGTGTATCTAGAAAGTTTTATTAGGTGTGTGGGAATCAATGGGGTGTCAAGTAGGGGTCAGCATGGTGGGTGTTAGGTGGGGGCTAGTGTGATCATGTTGGGTCTAAAAAGCACAGGGATTAGGTGGGGTGGGTAAATAAAATTTTGAAAAAAATCATCTTTATTGAAAGAATATAGTCACCCAAATTTCTAAAAAATGTGGTTAAAGTATTATATATTATTAGATATTTACCCGTGTTTAGAGACATGGGTAAAGTATTACTGAATTACTGACACCTAGTTTACCTATGTTTATAAAAAATGATAATTAATTTAATGAAATTCATAAACATAGCTAATATAAAATAAAAACTTGAAAAAATTAATTTTTTTGAATTGACCATTTCTGTTATATGATTTCATGAAAACCCGAGGTCATTTTCTTGGTTTTTACATCGTAACATGCATTTTTAAAGACTTTGAAATCATTTAAAATATCTAATTTAGTTAATAAGAGTACACCACACATAAAATTGTCATTAAACCTACTCTTAAAAATAAAAAATAATTCAAAATGGTTTTCCTGTGATTTCATATCATTACATGTCCAAAGTTTAGGTTTTTTACCATTACGTTCTTATTTTAGAGCTTTAAAACAATAAAAATTAATTTTCAATCATCTAGATAAAATTGCACCTATGGTTGACATAGAGTTGATTACTATATTTAACAAATAAAAATATAATTGTTCTCCTATGATTTCACATCATTCCAAGGTCATTTATTCAGTTTTGACCCCCAATCACATGTTTTTAAAGACATTGATATATTTTAAAATTTCTTTTTTAAAAATTCAAAGAACACTACATATAGAATTGACGTTTCATCTATGTATGCACATAAAAAATTCAAAGATTGTTTTATTATGATTATATGTCATTTTAAATTCATTTATTAGGATTTTTACCATTCCATGTATGCTTTACGATTTTAAAACACTAAAAAATAATTTTCAGATATCCTGAGCAAACCAAAACTCTAATTTATTTGTAGTCATTTACAAAATTTTAAAACTCAATCTAAGACTGTTTCCAAATTATTTTATGGAAATATATGGTAGTTTTATTGAGTTTCCCACCTTGACACATGTTTTTAAAGACTTAAATGTCTTTTAAAACTACTTATTTAGTCATTCTGTGCACACCACACATAGAATTGAGGATATATCTACTTATAGATGTCAAAAGTAATTAAAATATATTTTCTATATAATTTATTACATTTTAAGTCTATTTTCTATGATTTGGACCGCTAAGGACATGTTTTATAGTTTTATTACACTAGAAATGAGTTTTTAATCATTTCGAGAAAATTGTAACTTTGATTGACTTGGTGTCAATTCCTACATTTCAAAAACCAATCTAGGATTATTGTTATATTATTTTATGGAAATATGAGTTTTCTTTCATGGTTGTGACGCCATGAAGCATGTTTTTAAAAACTTATATTTTTTTTAAAAACTGATTATTTATTAATTATGAGCACTCTATATTTTGTATTGATATTCAATCTTCTTATACAATTCATAAGTAATTAAAAGATAGTTTCCTTTGTTTTCACACCATTACAAGTATTTTTACTATGTTATTTACAATTAAATGCATATTTTAGATTTTTGAAATAATAAAAATGTGTTTTTACTCATCCTAAGAAAAGTGGAACTCATATTGACATGGATTTAGTTTATACACTTCAAAATTCAATAAATTGTCTTTTTATATGATTTTACACCATTTTGAGGCTGTTTTTTTGGTTTTGACCCTATGATTTATATTTTTAAAGACTTTGATATCTTTTAAAACTACTTATTTAGTCGTTAAAACAAAAAACACACATATTATTAACATATCATATGCTCATACACATCAAAAATAATTCTAATATATTTTTCCTATGTTTTCACAACTTTATGAGGCCATTTACAATAATTTTGATAGTCACACGAACATTTTAGAGTTTTATAATACTAAAAATTTATTTTCAAACCACCTAAGAAAATCAAAACATAGATATATATAGAGTTATTTCTTATATTTTAAAAATCATTCTATTTCATTTAAATGATTTTATGGAAACCTGAGGTCATTTTCTTGGTTTTAACTCCCTAAAGCACATTTTTAAATACTTTGATGTATTTTGGAACTTATTATTTAGTCATTAGAAACACAAAATAGGTTGTATTAACATTAATTTTGCTGATACACATAAAAAATAATTCAAATATAGTTTTTTATGATTTAAAATTATTCTGGGTCTATTTTTTGTGATTTTAACCACTAAACACATGGTTTAGATTTTTAAAATATTAAAAAATGAATTTTTGGTCACCTAGGAAAGCCAAAACATGGATTTATGTGGTTTCCTTTCCTAAATTTTAAAAATAAATCAGTGGTTATTTTCTAATGATTTCATTGAAATTAGAGGTCATTTTCTTGGTTTTAAACCCCTAGAACATGTTTTCAAAGAATTTGATATCTATTAAAAATGATTATTTAGTCATTCTGAGCACACTATGGATTATATTGATATATATTCTACTCATATATGTAAAAAATAATTCAAATATAGTTTCACTAGGATTTCACATCATTCTGAGGATATTTCCTATGGTTTGGACCATTACACGCATGTTTTAGAGTTTTAAAACACTAAAAAAGATTTTTTAGTCATCCTGAGAAAACCAAAATACATATTGATGTGTATATATTTTATATATTTCAAAAATAAATCTAAAATCATTTTCCTGATATTTCACATCAATCTAAATTCATTTACCTAGTTTTGACCACCATGTGCGCATTGTTAAAGACTTTAATATCTTTTAAAATAATTTATTTTATTATTTTGAGCACATCACTTGTAAAATTGATCTTTCTTATACTCATACATGTAAAAAATAATTCAAATGTTTTTTATATGATTTCACATTATTATCAATTTGTTTTTTGTGGTTTTAATCATTACACACATGTTTTAATCTTTTGATGAACTAAAAATGTTTTTTCAGTTATCTCAAGAAAACCAAAACATTAATTGAGATAAATTTAATTAATACATTTTGAGAATAAAAATATGTTTTTTTATTATGATTTCAGGTCATTCTGAGTTTTCTTGTTTGGTTTTTTCATCATTAAGAACATTTTTGAAGACTTTATATAGTAATTCTGAGCACACTGCCTAGTGGATTGATGTTTTGTCTGCTTGTACACATCAAAAGTAATTAAAATGTAGTTTTATTGTTACTTAAGATTATTTGAATACTTTTTCTATGTTTTTTACCATTACACAAATGTTTTATAGTTTTAAAACACTTAAAAATCATTTTCAGAAACGGAGAAAACTGTGACTCAGATTGATATATTGTCAATTCCAATATTTGAAAAATAAATCCATTGTTTTTTTACTATGATTTCATGGAAATATAATGTTATATTATTTGTTTTAATCCCTTGATGTATGTTTTTATGACTTTTATATCATTTGAAACGTCTTATTTAGTTCAGAGCGCACTATGTGTTGGATTTATGTACTGTCTGCTCATACATGTCACAATATTTAAAGTATAATTGTCTTGTGATAATGTAAATAAGGCTTCAAATACTAAAAATGTGAATTATAAAAGTCAAAATATGATGAGATTAATAATGATAACATAATATCATATAAATAATTGAGTGGCCCCTTGATGCGGTTAAAAATATTTAATAATTAGCCTATGATTTTTATGTAGATAATAAGTAATATTGAACAAAAATAATTTTATTAAATGACACAACTAATTGGATATAAGTTTACAAAAATTATAAAAACAATGCAGATTTTTATAACAAACATTTGAATAACTTTTAATATGGTGTATATTTATAATGGTTTTATAACAATGTAGTGAACTATATAATGTTACAACTATTATTGAATTATTATTATATTTTTTGGTGCTAAATTTTGATAAAATTTAAACAAAGACATTATTATATTGTGGATTATTTTGTGGGGTGTTCCTTGAGACAACCCAACTATAACAAACCTACACTATAAACCATTTGTATGTGATTATACATTATAATTCAAAAATAAATCACAGTCCCAAGACCCAAATATTGTGTCTTTGGTTATTAGCTTCATATCCATAATATTATATCATAAAAAATACATTAATTCCAAAATATTATTTATACATAATAACCTTCTAATCATATCATACATGCTAGGATTATTCACTAACTGGGTAAATGAGAAACATAATAAAATTGTGATCTCAGATGCTCAGTAATGAGTAAAACATATGGGAATCAATCTAATCAATGTAGGCAATCATAATGAAGATCATAATAGAGTTACCAAAAATGAATAAATTTATATATGAAAATAAAATAATAAAATAATACCTCAAGGAATAAAAACCATGGAACATAACATGAATAATTTCATAAATATATAGTATAACATAAAATCTCATTACATGTATAATTATATAAAATGAAACCATATTTCAAGTCTCTTTACAAGGTGGATAAAATGCATCATATCTACTCATAAAAGTGGACTAGTATAACCTATAATGTCCCATATATGACAAATCATGAGGTATAAACTTTACCCATTATATTATAGGTCTATATAATTCTAGTTCCACACATAATATAATGATATAACCATACACATGCATGCCACATAAAATGAAAACAATTAAAATACCTAATATCATGATCAACCTGTAAAAATAAAATTGGTTACCTAATATTTTTTCAAAAAAAAACAAAATTAAATAATATATAGAAAGAAAGTGAATGATTCAGTGAAAGTATATTCTCATAAAAACATAAAAAATATTAAAGGATAATATTATAAAATTATTTTGACATTTATGAAAGAATCTTCATAGGATAATATAAAATTGTGTAAAAATTAAGAAAAATTTCCCTTTACATTTAAAATTTTATCTTTTAAAGAAATTAAATATTTTATAATTTTTTTTAAAAAAGGATGGATAAAATAAATTAATTTTTTAAGTAATAATGGATTTATAAAACATTTATGGGAATATTTATAATGAAAATAAAAGAAAATGGTGATAGATATTGATCGTAAAAGAAACTTAAATGAATAGATAGAAAAATATCCCCTCGAAAACTTTATAAATATGTAAAATTCATGGGAATAATACCATAATGAATCAAATAAATTCAAGTAAAGACAAAAAATATACTAATGGGATATCTTGAAGAACATGTATATTGAATATAAAGATCTTATTATAAATATAGATAAATAAACATCCCAATACCTTTACTCTTGAATATCTTAAATGTGCTTTGAATCCCCATATAATAAATATAAAATTATTAAAAATATATTTTAGAGAAATATTAATATTAATTTATTATATATATATATATATTAGTTACTCGCATTTTATTATGATCATGGGATGTTAGTTGATTCAATTATTCCACGATTGTTATGGTAAGATGATATTGATTAACATTAACTTCCCAAAGGTTAATGGTATAAAGGATATTATGCATAATTGAATAATAATTTCATAATTATTTATAGAGTTATATGTTCTTTTTATGGAAGTTAGATGTATATTTCATAAGAAAAAAATCCAAAATTTTCTAATTTTGCATATTTTTTTAATAATAACATCTTACATTAAATTAATCATTAACTTGTGTGAGACTATTAAAAACTATAAAAATGAGATAATTTCCTCATTAATATCATATATTATAATTATTTATGTTTTTAAACTCTTCTAGGATGGAAGTAATGAAGATAGTATATAATTTTTTGTGTATAATATTGAACCAACCCAAAAATAAAAATGTTATAACGAATGAATGAGTAAGAGTATAATGTTATATATTTATAATATCATTTTTTAACAACAATAATAATTTTATTAATAAATTATTATATAGATTATTAATATTTAAGAATATTTATGATGATGTTATAAATGAAAAATATGAGAAATTAGTTTTTACTTTAATGAAAACGTTTTCTTATTGTAATAACTTCTTTTTTAATGAAGGATTTAAGCATTCATCTTGTGAAAAAAGGTCCAAAATATGGGAGGGGAATTAATGGGAGGAAATTTTTGAAAATATTTAAGAGGAAATAGTAGAAGATATGTGGTTTGGAATGAGTAGAGGATGGTTCATCTTATAGATGTGTTTGAGTGGAATATTTAAAAAATATTCATTCCTTAATTGTTAAGGAATTTCATTTAAAATTTCTAAGTGTCCTATAAGTATAAAAACAATGTATGGTAAATATTATATCCATTATTTAGATTTATTTTTATTATTTATCATTTCATATATTACTTTATAAATATATAATATTTTTCTATTTTTATAATTTATTAAAATAATTCATTATTCTCCCCATTAATTTAGTTTTCTAAGAAAGAAATTTACCCTATGACATAATTTCTTTGTTCTAATTCAAAATATAAAATCTACATTATAAAATTAAATATATAAATATGATAAATGTAACATTCAATTAAAAAACCTAATAATTTAAAAATAATATTGAATAATAACAATTGCATTTGTAATTGATGATTATATTTTACTCTTTATCATTCCTTGGTTATTTAATGGATATTAAATTTTTCATATAAATTTTAACTTATTATTTAAAATGTAAGTTTTCTAAATTGATTATATTCCCATTATTAATATTTCAATATAATCATTTAAAATATGTATTCCCAACTATAATATATATACATAATGACCATATAATGGTTATATTACCATTTTTATTTCCTATATATAACATTACAAACTATTCTAAAGCCCACCCATTATTCATCTGAATTTATCTATCAAAATTTCACCTATATTTCTATAGATTTCCATTAATTCTATAGTTATAATTGATAATATTATTTTTATGGGAGAATGTGAGGATATATAATTCAATATTATCATATTATAACTACTTGTGTTTATATTTCTCTTGTAACGTACATAATTATTTTAATAGAGCTTTCTTAAAAATATTAAACTTTATTTAATTTCATTTTGAAATATTTTATCCAATTTAAATAAATAATTATTCATTTTAGTTTGGTATTTAATATGGATCATGTAATTCAAAATAGTGACAAAATATGTATAATTACCCTAACCTTTCACACATACCATTACATGATTTTAAGCATAACTAAACATCAAATTACAATCCAGGGATCATGAAGTCTAGTGTCTTAGAAGACTAGGTACATAAAACTAAAAACATGGGACTAGATAAAAAATTATTTATTTTTCATCCATTATGATCTCCTAACTTCCTTTTAGCCCTTTTATATTCATAGTATAACTTGGGTACAACATAAACAAAGGGGTGAGCTAAAAGTCCATTAAGGAAATAAACATAAGAATAAAGCTTAGCACATGGGTTAGAAGGCATAAAATGATGATATAAAATAGAATATAACATGATTATCATAACATGGGATCATATAATCATGTATTAATAATAATGTGGTATTAATATAAAATATTACTTTATCATGAGTCAATGATCGTTGCATGTAAAGGACAACTAATCATGGCTAACCACCAAGATTGGTGCACATGGAGCACGAGTCAAGGCTGACCACCAAGAACGTTGCACATAATGTCTCATGATACAAAACATTACCCAATTAATTAGAACAATATTGTGGTTCACCCATAATTACATGTTCATGAATATGTTTTCCATATAAATAATCATACATAATAAATCAAACATAAACATAAGGGTTACCCATGGAATGAATTGGGTATCATAATTATGTCAAAAGGCATATCAAAAGTAAATATCATACTGGTGTCAATGAAATGATGTATTTAAATAATAAGTAGAAATTTATAAGTGAATATTAGAATATAACATGATAAGTGATGTCAAACTAAATTGAAAAGGGTGTTTAAGAAACATTAGAAATAAAACATTTAGTACGGTTTAAGGGAAAACATTCAAGATTATTTAAAATGGAAAAGGCATAATTGATTGTATAAAACCATAATTTAATGATGTTAGTTTTACATGATAAAATTAGTTATTTTTGGAAAATAATGGTGGCTTAAAAAATATTATGGAGAACACATGAAAAAGGGTAAGAATTCAGGAAGTTCCATTAAATCAGGTTTCCATATCGGGAAGAATCGAGTAGGGAAATTATTAAAAACATGTATATCCCCAAAAAAAGAAGGATGGATCAATATTAATGAATTATTTTGGAAAATATACACAAATGTTATAATATTTACATAAAAATAAAATATAATTTCATTTTCAGAGAAAGAGAGAAAGAGTATCCCAAAGGAATAAATGAGGTTCGGGTAGAATCTCTTACCTTATTTCTAAAATGATTTTGCACTTGATCTTAATTTCATAAATAATAAAATTAAATCAGTTAATTAATTAATTAAAAACCTTTTATACATGTATTTTATTTATTATAATTTTCTCAAATTCATTTATGGCCTTTTTGAGTAGTTATAATGTTCAATATCATCGTTCAGGGGTGCTTGTTTTCTTTGTTTTCATGATCGACTTACTTATATACATGTAGGGATAATCATGTAAGATGAGAATGGTTTTATAGAACTGAAGTTATCATTTATTAATGAAAATACATAATATTAAATTATAATATAGCTCATTTGGTTATTTTAGGTGAGGATGAATTGTTTGATAAATAGTTAATGATAATCGTTTGGGTTTATTTTGGCAGTTTTTTTTCACAACGAACTAATTTTGTTTTATAAATTAATATCATGTGTAAAAAATTATTATACATTATTAAATAAGATATAATACATATATTATAAGACATTTTGACCAAAAAATGGTTTTATGACCAAACATAAAGACGATAATGGAAATGGAAAACTCTGTCATCCTTGAATGCGATAAATTAACACATCACTGATGATGTTTTCATTTTTAGTATAAAAGGAGGGGGGAAAGAGATATGATGATGAATTACACCACTAGAACAAAAAAATTACATTATATTAAAGGTATTTAATTTATCATACCATTTGGATAAGGGGAGGTTATGATACAAAAATAAAATAAAGTAACTTGAAAAAATTAAAAGAAAATAAAGAGGGTTTTACCTCTTGATTCCTTCTTCTTGAAAACCTCCTTAGGGGACTGGATTTAGTATTTTATTAAAAAAAAGCTCTTAAATGTGAGGGATGGGTTTTTTAAGATTACTAGGAAGAATTTGGACATTTCTCAAGGCTTGATAGGTGTGAGAAGAAGAGGTGGTGAGGGGTGGTATTTATAGTGGAGGCAAGGGGTGTTTTCTAATTATTTTAATCATTAGTTTCTTATTTTGGATCAAGACTATGAATATTATGAGAATTATAATAAAATATAATAAAACAATAAAGGTTGGTTTGATATTTTGGGCTTATATCATCCATATATCATCTATGACTCCATAATTCATGTATTTTTCATTTATCATAAATTATCATATTTTACTATTCACCAAGAATTCAAGTATTTTAGAAAAATCCAAAAAATTCATCCTAAACATTTTTCAATGTGTATAATTCAAAAATGAACTCCATTTTATGAAAATAATTTTTTAAAAATGAGAAATTAAATTCGTAATTAAAATCACCATTTACTTGGAAAATATAAATTTTAAAATTAAAACTGCTTTTCTAACACTTTGAAAAATTAATTATTGACTCATAAAATTATCACATAATAATAAGAAATGAATTATTTAATTTATGAATTCATTTTATGAAGATAAATTTTCTTTTAAATTATTAAATTAATAAGAAAATTTTTGTTAAATATTTATGATCTATACAATTACCAGTACTTAATTAATAATTTTTAAAATATTTGTTTACATATACTATTATATAATTATATCATATTGTCACTTGTAATGTGGATAGATTTTATTTATACTATCATTGGTGAGGTTACTGTTCAGTTGGCCAGTTTACTATTCATAATGTTTATATTACTATTCCAAAGGTCAAGTTACTATTACATCAATATAGGTCCCTTAACTTCTGGAAAAACTAATTATTTTATTCATTAATCATTTATAAATCTTTTATTGTGTTATAAAAGTGATTTTATATGGTTTATAGTATGTTAAATATATGATAAGGGAATTTTTAATTGATAAAATCTTGGATCATTACAATCTTCCCCCTTATAAAATTTCACCCTCAAAATTTCATTTTACATTCTTAGTTAAAAAAAATGTTGGTAATTTTCATTCATCGCTTCCTCTGGTTCCCCTGTTGCCTCTTCATACTTATGGTTACCTAATATTAATTTGAACAGGTGATTAATATTTTTGTGTAGAACTTTATTTCTATGATCCAATATCTTCAATGAATACTCCTCATAAAAAAGATCATTCTCCAATTGTACCACCTCTGAAGTCAGAACATGTGAAGGATCTAATATGTACTTCCTTAAGAGGGATATGTGGTATACAGTGTGTCCTTTAAACATGGTAGGTAGAAGTGATAGTCGATAGGCCACGACTCTATCATGATCAAAAATATCTAAGGGGATGATGTACCTAGGACTTAGCTTTCTATTCTTCTCAAATATCATGATCTTATTCCATGGAGACATGTGAAGGAATACCATATCTCCAACCTTAAACTCAAGGTATCATCAACGATTATTTGCAAAGTTGTTTTTTTGACTTTGGGCTGCCTTGATGTGTTGTTGAATGGTTTTCACCTTCTCCACCATTTCATAGACCATTTCAGGTCCTAGCAGTTTATGTTCACCGACTTCATCCTAGCATGCCAGTCTTCAACATCTTTTCCTATAAAGGGCTTCATATAGAGCCATTTTGATGCTTCTGTGGAAACTACTATTGTAATAGAACTCAACGAGAGGTAAGTGTTGGTCACATCCTCCTTTTAAGTTCATATATAATGCTCTCAATATGTATTCTATTGTCTTAATAGTTTTCTCAGGTTGGCCATTAGTTTGAGGATGATAGGACTTACTAAAGTTTATCATAGTTCTTAGATCATGTTGGAGACTTTTCCAGAACTTCGAGGTGAATCTCATATCTTGATTGGATACAATTGATTGTGGTACTCCATGTATCCTTACCACTTATTTGATATATATATGTGCAATATGATCTAATGAGAAGTCCTCTCAAATTGCAATAAAGTGAGATATCTTTGTAAAATGATCCACCCCAACCCATATAGCATTGTTTCCTCTCGATGTCTTTGGAAGTCTAGTGACAAAGTCTATGGTGATGTTTTCCCATTTTCATATTGGTATGGGAAATGGTTGCGTCAACCCTTTAGAATTTTTCCTTTCAGCATTAACTTGATGACATACCAGGAACATCGATGTATATTCAGTGATCTCCTTTTTCATATTGTCCCACCAAAAGTTATCTCAGAGATCTTGAAACATCTTTGTGATTCCTAAGTGAATAGATAAGGTTGATATATGTGCCTCATTCAGAAACTATTTCTTTATCTATGAATTTTATGGTACATATTGTCCTGACACAAATCGTATTACTCCATCCTCATCGATCTATAACTCATAGTATTTTTCATTCTTGATAGCTTCCACCTTTTTATGAATTTCCAAATCATTCCCCTGATCATCCTTTATTTTCTCCAAAAGGGATGGTTGAGAAATCATTTGAGAAATGATTGATGATGTTTCTTCCTTAATGATTCCCATGTCCATTCTTTATAAATATAAGAAGATTGTATCCTTATCAATTTATATCATTGATAAAGATGCAGGATCCTTTCTACTTAAAGCATCTTCCACCTTATTTACTTTACCGGGATGGTAGTGGATTGAGCAGTTAAAATCTATGATGAGCTCTATCCATATAATATGGAGAATATTAAGCACCATATATGTGAATATGTATTTCAGACTCTTGTGATCAGTATATTTCTCACACTTCTCCCCATTGAGATAATGCAACAAAATATTCAATGTGAAGATCACAGCAGCCAACTCCAAATCATGAATAGGATAGTTTTTCTCATGAATTTTCAACTTAATTGAGGTGTAAACTATCAATTTATCATTTTTCATTTTTACACAACCGAATCCTTTTTTTGATTCATCGTTGTATACCACAAATACTTCTCCGCTTGTCAATATTGTGAGTATTGACATAGAGATAAGCCTATTTTTGAGATTAATCCCATGAATATTGTGGGAGAATTAGTGAGTCCAAAGGGAATCACTATGAATTCATAGTTTATATACCTTGTTCTAAAGGAAGTTTTGGTAATATCTTCTTTATTCACATTTAATTAGTGATATCTCGACCGAAGGTCCACCTTAGAGAAACAACTTGACCAACATAGCTGACTGAACAAGTCATTTATCTAAGGAAGGGGATACATTTTCTTTATCATGATTTTGTTATGCTTGTGATAATCATTGAAGAGGTTCATTAATCCATACTAATTATTGACAAAGAGGACTAGTTCACCTTATGGTGAAGCACTCGATCGCATAAAACCCTTGTCTAGATTCTCTTATAACTACTTATTTAGTACTTCCATCTCAATAGTGGCCATTTTATTAGGTGTCTTTAATATAGAAAGATATCTAAGAATAAGTTCAATTGATAACTCAACCTCTCAATCAGGAGGAAGACTAGAAAATTGTTTTGGGAATAAATTATTGTAATCCCTCATGATGGGCATGTCTTTGATCATGATCAAGTCCTTTTTCTCCATCATTTGATCAAGGTATGCTTTCTCATAAGTTAGTAATATCTACACTTCAGATTAAGATTCTAAAGAATATTCATCTTCCTCCTTACACTTGTAAAGAATTCGAGGATAATTAATGATGTGAAGAGTGATCTCCCTTTCCTAAAAATTGATGTTGGATTTTCATAAAGATAGTCAATCCATGCCAAATATATCTTTAAACTCTATCAAAAGAATTATGACAAGATTTTATTAGAGGTTTAGTTCACAAACATTAACTGGGGAGGAGTTATATACTTTATATTAAATAATTTCCCCATTTCCTATTCTCATAGATAAATAAACCTCCAAATTTTGAGGTGGTGTTTGAATAGTTCTACTAAAACTTTCAAGATATGAAAGAATGAATAGAACGAGAATCAAAAAATATATTTTCTATTCTTGAATGAATAACCAGTGTACCTATCACCACATCATTTTGAGGTTCCACCTTAGTAGTAGTGATACCAAATCTCGTTCCTTGTTACCTTGGAGGTTGCAGTTTATTGCCTCTGATAAACCTGGGCTTAGGACATTGGTTTGAAAAATGACTATGTTCCTTGCAGTTGAAACACTATACTATTAGATGAGTGTTGATATGAACCTTCCTTTATTATTCCAAATTAGCAGGATTCTTCATATCCCTTCAGTAGTTCTTAGCCATATGCCCCATTCTTCCACATTTTAATAATTTCCATGTTCTCTTTAAATAGTTCCTAGGATGCTTCTTCCTGCAATTCTGACACATGAGATATTCAGTCCTCTTTCCATCATGGTATTTATTTTTTGGTCCACCCATATTAAAATCCATTTTTTATTTTTTACACTAGGATAATGAGACCATTGAGAGTCTTCAATCTCCATTTCAACCTGGATGGAAAAATGGACAATCACCTCAAAACATTCAAAGTCTCAAATAACCAACGCTTTTTACAGACTCACCTTTAGTCCTCTGAAGAGGTTATCCACATTTCTTTTGGTGTTCACGACAAAGTTGGAGGCATATCTTTAATTACTTGTAAAGTTTTGTTTATATACCCTGATAGACTCGTCTTCCTTCTTCTTAAGTATGAGGAACTCTCTTTCTATATTGAGATGGAGGGTTTAGGGAAAATATTTTTTGAAAAACATTTTATTGAATTCCTCTCAATCCATGGAATCAATTTCCTCCTTAGACTTTATATTTTTTATCAGTTTCCACAACTAATAAACTTCCCCATCAAAACAATATACCTTCAGCACAACTTTCTCTTATTTTGAGCACTATAAGATAAAGAATATCCTTTCAGTGGAGGTAATCCACTATTATATGATGAGAGAATCAGAAGATCCACTAAACATGGGAGGTATTTTCCCCATTAAGGATTTTATGGAATATTTCACTTTCCTTGGAGAAGTAGGGTGTTCCACCTGACTCAAGTTATTAATCATAACTTGAGCCTACTGAGAAATTACTATCATAATTTTTTGAGCACTCGTTCCCATAATATTTGGCATATCCTTAGGGAAATATTCAAATTGATTATCATATTTATTATTTGAATGTGTTATTTTATTTCTCTACATTAACTAAGAAAAATAAATTGAAATTAGGGGGCTTGAATACTTAGAAAATAAGTATAAAAAGGGAAATTTAAATATAAAAGGATAAACTTTTAAAGGAAAATTATATCCTAATTTTTGATAACCTATGTTTAAATCTATGTTATCCATGATCTATTACCTAACAAATATTATTATGGGATTTTTTCCCTTAATAATATTTCATAATGAACTTATAAATTTACTAAATAATATCCCCTGAGAGTGTCAAAATAGGTGTGTACTAATGCATGTTTTCACATACGAGGTTACCCCAAGTTAGGCCTCGATCACCATGTCAGAGTTGTTACTCCTAGTTACATCTATTCTAGAACCATGCTCACTTTTAGTATCCATATAGGTATTTATTTTCTTGATAAACCACACCCTATATACTTACCTAAATTTAGGTATGTTTTCTTAGTCTTAGTCTTATCCCTAAGGTTCTTATAATGTTATCTATTCCTAGTCTCTAAAAATAACTAAAACTTCCTCTAATACCAACTATAATGACCCTAACATTTTACACATATCATTACATGATTTTAATAATAATAAAAGATCAAATTACAAGCCAATGATCAGGAATTATAGTGTCTTGGAAGACTAGGGACATAAAAATGAAAACATGGGACTAAATAAATAATTTATTTATTGTTCATCCATTATGAGCTCCTAACTTCTTTTTAACCCATAAATATTCATAGTATAACCTAGGGATAACATAAACAAAGGGATAATCTAAAATTCCAATAAGGGAATAAACATAAGAATAAAGCTTAAAACATGGGTTGGAAGTCATAACATGATGATATAAAAAGTTATTTAACGTGATTATCATAACATGGGATCATATAATCACAAATTCATAATATTGTGGTAGTAATATAAAATATAATTTTAGCATGATTCAAGTCTTGTTAGACATAGAGGAGAACAAGTTAAGGCTAACTACAAAAACCGTTGCACATAACGTGTCATGAGACTAAACATTACCCAATGCATTAGAGTTAAATCTGGTAGAAACCATCATAACATGTTCATGAATATGTTTTTCACATAAATAATCATACATAAGCAATCAAACATAAACAAAAGTGTTACCCATAGAAATAATTGGGTATCATAATTATGTTAAAAGGCATATCAAAAGGGAATATAATAGTAGTGTAAATAAAATGATGTATTAAAATCATAAATAGACATTAATAATGTAATATAGAAATATATCATGATAAGTGATGTAAAACTTAATTGAAAAGATTGTTTAAGAAACATTAGAAATAAAACATTTTAGTACGGTTTAAGGGAAAACTTCCTAGATTCTTTATAATGGAAAAGGAATAATTATTTGTATAAAACCAAAATTGAACTAAGGTAGTTTTTCATTATAAAATGAGTGATCTTATAAAAATAATGGTTTCTTAAATTATATTATGGATCACACTTGAAAATGATAAAGAATTTTGGAAGTTCCTTTAAACCGGGCATGCTTATCATGAATAATTGGGTAGGGAACCTATTAAAAACATGTATATCCCGGAAAAATAAGGATGAATGTATATTTATAAATTATTTTGGAAAATATAAAAATAATTTATAATATATAAATAAAAATAAAGTATAATATATTTTGGGTAAAAAGAGAGAAAGAGTAACCCGAAGGAATAAAGGAGGTTCGGGTAGAATCCCTTACCTTATGTCCAAAATGATTCTACACTTGATCTTAATATCCAAAATAATAAAATTAAATCCATTTATTAATTAATTTAGAACCTTTTATACCTTTATTTTATTTATTATAATTTTATTAAGTTAATTTGTGGACTTTTGGATGAGTTATAATGTTCAATTTCCTCAATCCAGGGTGCTTGTTTTCTTAGTTTTCATGATCGGTTTACTTATACACATGTACAGATAATCATGTAAGATTAGAATAGTTGTCAAGAATTGAAATTATAAGTTATTAATGGAAATAAATATATATAAAATTATCATTTAATTAATTTGGTTATTTTGGGTTAGGATGATTCATTAGATACATATTTGATGATATTGTTTGGGTTTATTTTGGCTGTTTTTTGTCAAAACGAACTAATTTAGTTTTATAAATTAATATCATGTGTAAAAAATGATTCCAAAACATTAAATAAGATATATTACATATATTATAACCTTTGTTAATCGTAAAAATGGTTTCATTACTACCCTTAAATATGATAATTGAAATTTAAAACTTCATCATCCTTGAATGCGATAAATTAACACATCACAGACGATGTTTTTCATTTTTAGTATAATAAGAGGGGGAAAGAGAGATGATGATGAATTATTCCATTATCATAAAACAAATTTCAGTATATTAAAGTTAATGGAGTTATCATACCATTGGGATAATGGTGGTGAGGATATAAAAAGAGAAGAAAGGAACTTGAAAAGAAATTAAAAGAAAAGGAAGAGGGTTCTGCCTCTTGATTCCTTATTCTTGAGAACATCCATAGAGGATTGATTTTGGTATTTTATTAAGAAAAAAAAGATTTTTAACGTGGGGGAGAGGTTTGGTAAGAGTACTAGGTATAATTTGGACAATGATCATGGCTTGAGAAGTGTGAGGAGAAGCAGTGGTGAGGGGTGGTATTTATAGTGGGGGGAAGGGGTGTTTTCTCATTGTTTTAATCATTAGTTTATTATTTTGGATCAAGAATTTGGATAGTTTGAGAATAATCATCTAATATAACAAAATAATTAAGTATGGTTCTAGATTTTGGGCTTATATCATCCATACATCATCTATGACTCCATAATTCATGTATTTTCTATTTATTGAAAATTACAATATTTTACTATTCACCATGAATTCATGTATTTCAGAAAAATCCCAAAAATTAACCTTAACCTTTTGCTGAAATTTAGAATAAAAAAATAACTCCATTTTATGAAAATAATTTTCTAAAATATGAGAAATTTAATTTTTAATTAAAATCATCATTAACTTGGAAAATACAAATTTTAAAATTAAAACTAGTTTTTAAGCACTTTGAAAATTTAATTGAGGTATCATAAAATTATCACATAATCATAAGACATAAAAAAAATAATTTATGAATAAATTTTAGGAAAATAAATTTTCTTTTCAAATATTAAATTAATCAAAAAATGTAATTAAATATTTATGACCTATATAATTACCAGAACTTAATTAATATTGTTTAAAATATTTATTTACATATACTATGATGTAATTATATCATATTGTAACTTATAAGATGTATAAATTTTATTTATACTATCATTGGTGAGTTTTCTATTCAATTGTCTAGTTTAATATTCATAAGGGTTACATTACTATTCCAAAGTTCATGTTATTATTTCAACAGTATAGTTTCCTTAACTTCTATAAATACTTCTTATTTCATTCATTTATCATTTATAAAGCCTGTATTGTGTTTTCAAAGTGATTTTATGTGGTTTGTATTATGTTATGTCTATAAGAAGGTAATTCTCAGTTTATAAAAGTTTGGTCCATTATAATATTCATACTAAAATATCTTGTTTTAAATTCTACCTCTTTAAAAAATCACCCTTTAAATTTCATTTCTCAAAAGAGAATAGATATGGGTACTTTTGTGTCATTAAATTTTCATGTTCCAATGTATCTTTCTTAGACTCATTATTCCACCAATGAACCTTGATTAGGTGAGAGTAACATTCTTTAATACTTTACATCTATGATCAAATATATCTATTATGTGTTCCTTATAATAGAGATTGTGTTCTAGTTGTATAACCTTTGAGTTTAGTACATGTGATGGATTTAGTATGTAAATCATCCAAAGGGATACATAGAATACATCTCACACCCATGATAGGTTCATTGTAAGCGTTAGATGATATAAATTAATCCTCATCTAATCAAGAATCTCAAAGGGTCCAATATGCCTCAGGCTTAACTTTTTATTCTTTCCAAATCACATATCCTCTTCTATGGTGATATTAAAATAATTACTTCTCCAATCTCAAATTCTAAATCTTATTGATGATTCTCAGTGAAAAAACTCTATATAATTTATGTTACTTTAATATTCCACTAAATTGGTTAAGTTTTCTCAATCATTTATTGACAATGGTTTAATTCAAAAAAACTTATACTCTATAACACCATACTATATTGCAATAGTTTAACATGTATTTCAATATAGAGACACATGTGGTTCCATTTGAATATGTGACTGGGATTTTTTTGAGAACCCAACTAATGGAAGATATTGATCCCATTATCCTTTGAAATATATTAAGAAATATCCCAACATATCTTCAAAATTCTAAATAGTCCTTTAATACTGACCATCAGTTTGAGTAAAATAAACGATGTTATATCTCTATTCTATATTCAATTCTTATTTAATACTCATCTATAACTTTTATGTGAACCTTGGATCTTGATCAGAAGAAATTAAAAGTGGTACTCTATACAAACTTAAAATATCCTTTGTGTATATAATGGTATTTTGAGTGAGGGATAAATTCTCTTGAATGGAAATAATGTGTGATGAATTTAAAAATCAATCAGTCATAACCCAAAAAAAATGTTTTTTCTTTAGAGGTTCTAGGATAACTGATATCAAAATCAATGGTGATATTATTCTATTTCTATATGTGTATGGGAAATGGTTTCATTACCCCTTATACTTTTGAAATTTGACCTTAACATACTCATAAACCAATAATTGTGATATATGTGTTATAATCTCCCTCTTCATATTTTATGGATATAATTTATCCCTAAGATAATTATACATATTTGTTCTTCATTGGTAAATAATGAATTATGAGGTAAGTGGATAATATGATAATTCTTTCTTTAGTTCTAGAATGGATAGGGCAGCCATTATTTTCTAAATATTATAACTCTATATTTCTCAAGGTTGAAATATGGAATAATTCTAACCTTCTTTTATATCTCCATTATATCCTAATGTGCCTTTAATATCTTCACATAAATAGATGCTTTAAAAATAATTTTATAAATGTATTAATTCAACCCTTCCCTTTTGATTTATATCTCTAACAATTACACATCTAAGAATATTTATCCATTTTTAATATTCATCATGGATAAGTTAGCATGATCATTTCTACTGTGTATGTCAACTAACTTATTTTCCTTCCCAGGGTTTTAATGTTTTGAGTAGTTATAATCCTTGATCAACTCCAACCACCTCATATTGTTCATGCTCAAATATATTGGTGTGAATATATACATTGAATTGTTATAATAAATATATATATCACACCTCTAACCATAGATATACTACCTCCAACTACCTAATATAAATATTACCGCTACTATCTATAGTTCATTTGTTAGATAGATTTTCTCAGGGACACTTAGTTTACATGAGTCATAAGCTACCATTTTGTTATTTTGAATAATAACACACCCTAATACATTTTTTAAGTATCAGTGTATATCAAAAACTCTTCTCCACTACAAGGTAGTTTGAGTATAGGAACATTTAATAGCCTATTGTTAACCTCATTGATATAATATTCATATTTTCTCACTAATAAAAACATTACTTCTTTTTAATTAACATGGTTATTATATTTTAAAATCATGAGAGATTTCTCATAGAGTGTCTATATTTTCTAATTAATCCAAAAAACTATGGATCTATGTTATAGTAGTTAGTTAGATATACTCTCTAATAACCATTTTCTTTAAAGGGTCAATATATATGATCTGTTTTTGATTTTATAACTAAGTAAAGATACTTTATATATAAATATGACACCATAGACTCACACTCTCAAGTCTTGTGTTAAAAACGCATTCTTTAAACACTATATTTGATATGAAGTGAGATGTACCTATCTTTATTTTAAAAAATTACCATATGTTAATAATTATACCTCACAAAATAATCTCAAAATCCAAAGGATGGAAGTTATAGTGTATTTTTGTAATATATACATAATCAACTTATTTGATAATAATTTTAAACATTCGTCTATAATTGATCCACATTATACTCCCTTAGAAACTTCTCATAAGTTATAATCATTTTCATGACTTGGGGAAAGGATACATAAGAAACGGGTGATCTCAAATGCTCAATAATGGAAAAAATAATAATATTTCATCAAGGGTTAGATAATAATAATATGAGAAAACATGACAAGGTGATAAATATCTTGTTAAAAATAACATGGAACAATAATATTTCTTCACAATTCATGATAAAATAACATGTAGACTCAAGTGACCAAAAATATACCAAGGAAGAAGAGTGAAGAATCATGAAATATTAAACATGATCCAAGATTAATAATCATAGGTATATGACATGGAAATTTAACATAACCTTGAGTCATTTCATAATAAGGAACTTTGGAAAAAATATTTTCACTTAACAAAATTATATTGTGGGAATATCTTAGAAGGATCACCCTTTATGTTGTAAGAATATCCAAGAATGATCACCCTTAATGTAATGATCATATCGAAGAAGGATTACCCTTTATGTTGTGATTATATCCCAGAATATCACCCTTCAAGTTGTGAGTGTATCCAAGATAGCTCACCCTTTATTTTTTGAAAATATCTAACAAGGATCACCATTTTTTATGAGCATATATAAGAATTATCACCCTTTATATTATGAGTGTATCCAATAAGGCTCACCCTTTATGTCATGATCATATCAAATAATGCCAACCCTTTATGTGGTGAGCGTATCTAAGAAGGATAGCCCTTTATTTTGTGGGTGTATCTGAGAATTATCACTCTTTATGTGCTGTGAAATTCCAATTATGTATAGACATCAATATCTTATGAGATATAAAACCTTAAATAATGTGTTGGAGGGTGATATAAAACCCCACCCATCATTATCCACATATATTTGTGTTATAATATATCAATCATTTCAACATATCATGAAAACCCATGGGAGAAAAATGGATTTTGTATACTTTTAAAATGTAATCACATAAATAAATCATTCATAATTACATAAAAAATAATAACATGTTAAACCCATGGAATAAAAATAGGTACCCAAATATATTCAGTAACTTACTAGGTAAATACCCTTAAATCAAAATAATAAAGCATATAGTATTTACATAGTATAGATAAAGGGTATATGGATTTGTTAACAATTTCCTCAATAAATCAATATATGACATCTAGTTAAACATCCTTAAATCAATGCAATAGAAAATGGGGTATTCACAAATGACTGGAATTGGAAGAAAAATTAAGGTTTTTCATAGTGTATGGTTATGAAATAAAATGGTAGTGATGGATCATATCATTAATTAAAAACACATTACATAAGTCATCTAAAGAAATAAGGTGGATGGTAAAATTTTAATAATATCCTCAATCAAGTATAATATATTTCAAATTATAAAGACATAGTGAAATAACATTTTAGTAGTTTTAGAAAATATCACTTTGGAAATAATAAATATCATTTATTTTTTGAAATCATTTTCAATTAAATATTTTATAAAAATAGGATAAAAATAATTTCTTGTAGAAACCATGGAAACATAGATAGAAAATTTCATATAAATGAAAAATGTGATAAAAATATATCTTCACACATAAACCATAAAGGAGATTATTTGGTAAAAACAACCCATATGAAAAACTATAAATTCACTTTTGTATAAAACATTTACAAAGAAAGTCAGGGTATTTGAAAATAACCATTCTCAATTTTCAAAAAAATATGAGGATATCCCCAAAATGGGAAGTAAAGGATAAAATAATATTGAAAATGAATTTCATTTTTCTTGTTCTTAAAATACCTTTTTTTGAAAACCACATCGCTTAAAAATATTATAGAACATCAAATTTTAAAAAAAGATAAAGACAAAATAAATATAAAAAATTATAACCATATGAGAATAAAATGATTGTGATATTGAAAGTAAATACTATACAAATTCTCTAGATAATTTATCACATTTGAGAGATCTTGATTTTAAAATAGGGTTGGGAAAATAAACCTTGAAAATTGAGTAACATGCAAATCAAAAATATTTAAGGATAGAGAGATTAAAATTTAACTTCATAAAATATGAATAAATTAAAATTTATAATATGATATAAAAAATAGGAAATATATACACCATAAAAAATTAAATTGGTGTTTAATAAGAAGTATATCTCAATAAATAGGAATTGATACCAACAAAACCTTTCATGTAACATATTATTTGATGTAAGAATCATTCTATAAAACACCCCTCCCCACACTCATTGTCTTGAGAATAAATGGAGTTCCACTAAGCTTAGGTGACATTAACAAGACACTAAAGGATGAAAATAAATGCCAATGGATTATGGAACATTAGGGGAAGATGTTCCATTTAAATATAAAACAACTTGATAATATAAAGTATAAGAATGTGATCCTACTATATGATTCATGAGTATAAACCGTAGAAGCCAAATAAAAAACCAATAGACCAAAAAAATTAGAGTGACAATTGAACATGGTATAAAAACTGATAAAACCAAAGACAACATTACCTAGAGACATAAAATACAAAATCCTAAGTATCACCAAAACAAGCTCCAAGCACCAACACAAATTTTGATACCCAGGGTATCAATATGCATCACTAGAGAAATAATATATATTACCTTTCCCTATATCTTGGTAAATGAAATATAAAACTCACCAAAAGGCCCATGTAGGGGGTGAGTATAAACTCAGTAGGAATTCCCTAGATACTTCCCAACACATACTATAAGGATACAAACTAGTTGTCACATTTTATATAAAATTGGTTGTAGAGTAGTAAAATAGTTAATAAAAATCCATAATTCAAACTGTATGAGAAAACCATTAATATGAAAGTTACCATATGTTGTTACTTATCATAATAATTTCTACACACACACATATAAATCCTTACATACACTCAATATTAATGTTACCATTGATAGTGGTACTCCATGACCATAACCCTACCTTTTACTTCCGACCACAACCTGACCACTTTGAACACACACCAACCAAATTATTCCAAATACAAAGCTAATTGATTTCACATAAAAAAATATTCCTTTGAAATATTTTCATCAAAAAAATTTCTTATAGCAAAACTATTCTATGTTTTTTAAATCATAATTTTAAAATCATAAGAAAAGGATTTTCCCAAAATCCATCCAGTTTCCATAATTTATAAAACTCACCCAAAGCATGTTTATTCACTAAAAAACAATTCAAACATATAAAATCAAATGAATCCACTTAAGAAAATTAATACTTAGACTTATATAAAAAGTGGATATGATACAGAAGCCACCTACCTCTCAACAGATAGATAAAATGGGGAAAGAAACTTATAACTTCTAGATTCAAGTTCACAACACCTTCTCTTCAATAGATCTGACAAGATTCCATCAAGATTAAAATAGTAACACATTGATATACCCATTTAAGACTAAATATATGGCTCTAAGAGAGAGGATAAGAGTATATCTAAGAAGAATAAGGAATAACAATCACTTACTGATAATATTGAATCTATAATGCACTTTGATTCACCAAAAAGTCACTCATGGATCAAAGGGAATTGTCTAGGGAGCCTAGGGAGGAAGAGGAGCTTGTGACCCTAGAATAATAAAATACTAGTGAGTCTTTTGGGCCTTAATATGAATTTAAACCACAAATTTTAGAGCATTAACTGCACATCACATGGATTTATCACATGGTTTGTCAAACTATAAACCAACCATGTGCATGCTACAAGAAATTACCCCGGTAATCACATGGTTAAACCATTAAATTTTTAAAACCATGTGGTGCTACTGTCACAAGGCCAACACCTTGCATGGTTGGCTCACATAGTTTAATAAACCATGTGCTTACTGTGTTTCTCTAACTATCTCTTATCACATGGTTTCCCCTGGCATTCACATGGTTTTTCCACACTGTGTACCAACCATGTACCTACCCACTAACTCCAATCCTCACATTCATGCTTTATAGGAGATGGTCTATGGTATCTACTAACCATTCTCAAACTTTGTAAATCTAGAAACACTTATAAAATACTCCAAAAGTCTCTAAAACCTCCCAATTCTTAAAACAATAATTATGTAAGCACAAAATACATAATAAAAAGGTAAATTTCTTAAAATGGGGGTGTTACATTCTCCCCACAATTAGTATTTCCATCCTTATAAAGTGGAAGACCATTTTTATTTAGAAGAGATTGGTCCAATATTCCCACATTTCCTTTTCACGCTCCCGGGTATCTTCCATAATCTAACCATACTACCATAAAAATCATAGAAAACTGTTAATTTTTTCACAGATGATATTCTATTGCATATCCATAATCCAAATAAACACATGATTTAATGTACCATTCAGTTTAAGATCAATATGGTCCAATCAAATCACATGGTTAGGATTAGTCTGGTACTTCTTCAATTGAGATACATGTAACACATTATGCACATAACTAAACTTTGGTGGTAAATCCAACTAATATGACACATCGCCTACTCAATCAAGTATCTCAAAAAGGTAAATTTACCATAGATAATACTTTACATTCTTACGACAATTACTATGTCCCAACCTTAGAGATGTTCTCAAGAAAACATGATCAACAACCTCAAATAATAATTCTCATCAATGATGAACTGTATATGATTTCTAATGACTCAGATATTTCACCATACTCTTTATAATAATATGGATCTTGTAGATTTTCTCATGCACATGTATAGGGATAATAAGTGAAGTCTCACCTATTTCCACCCAATAAAGTGGTGAATGATAAGGTCAGTCAAATAATTCTTAGAAAGGATCCATAAGTATCAAGTCCTGATAATTGTTATTATACGATAACTCCTCTAATAGTATATGTTTCTCACATGAGAATCCAAAATATATCATGAAATATCTAAGAATGTCTTCAGATGTTTGGATTTTCCATTCATATTTTCCATTTGTTTGAGGATGATAAGTTATGCTCATGGCCAACTGGGTTCCAAGGTCTTTCTATAAGGGATTCTAAAATTGAGATGTAAACCTAAGGTCCTAATCATAATCAATTGAAATTAAAATTACATCCATCTTCAAAACTTACCTAATGTAGAGTTTTGAAAAATATTCCACCGTATTGGATTCACAAATTGGAATGAAGTTATCATACTTCATGATCTAATCTAAATCACCCATATGGAATAATGTTTCTAAACCATTCTTGCTAGACATATGAAAAAATATATATCTATATGATCCCATTTTCATATGGGAATAGTTAAATATTGGAACATACTAGTTATACATTTGTGATCCCCCTTTACATATCAACTGGTGTGTTATATCAAGAAAAGCTCTTCCAATTTCCTCTTCATGTTAGCCTACTAAAACAATGCTCTCAATGTTTATTATATTTTCTGAATACTAGGATGAACAAACCATTTTGAATGATGTTAGTAATTAATAATTTGTTATTAATAAGTCATAGAGACCATAATCTGATCTCTAAAATGTATCATAGATCTCTTATCTAATTTCTAACTATCAATCGTCTCCCCACCATTGAGTTTTGACCTCATTTCCATGAATTCTGGAATAGATTTATGAGAAACCCCTACCTATGCGAGCAAATCAATAAAAAGAGAGACTATAAATAAAACTACAGTATGAACTTTTTCAACACAGTCCAAATGAATATCAGTAAAGATTTACAATATCTTCCATTGATCTAAAGCCTCTTTATCCAACTGACTATATGAATTCGTACTCAATGCATTAGCAATAGAATTCCCTTTACCCGGTGCATACATCAAGTCAAAGTCATAAATTTTCGTATATTTCATCTATTTATATTGCCTTAGATTCAAATAAATTTATGATAAAATGTTTTTCAAGCTCTTATGATCTATGAAAACAATAAATTTCTAACCAAAAATATAATAATGCCAAGTTGTTAAGTCATAAACTATACCATCCAATTAAAAATCATGTGTTGAGTAGTTTTTTCTAATACACCCATAAATATCATGAGTCATAAGCAATAACATTGTCATTTTTCATGATAAAAAATTAAAAAATAGGTCTTCATTCATCATAATAGTCCACATAGCCCTATACCGACTCTGGGAACATAAGGATAAGTACTGTTGTAATCTTAAAATTAATCGAATTGAAGGATTTTTTGCACTAATAGCTCCATTTGAAAGGAATTACATTCCTTATTAAAGTTTTCATCATTGAGGTAAGTCATGAAAAATCAATAACAAAGCCTCTGTAATATCCAAATAAGAAAATAAAACTACATATCTAAAAAATTATTCATTGGTTTCCAAGAGATAATAGCATCTACATTTTCCGGATATATAGAAAATCTTCTTTTATAAATGACATAGACAAGGAAATATACCTCTTGTATCAAGAAATAACACTTTGAAAACATGGAATAAAGGCATTGTTCCCACAAGATTCACAATAATCTAACCAAGTGTTTCCCATGATTCTTCATAGTCCTAGAATACACCAAAATATCATCAATGAACACCAATATAGAGGAATCAAGATACTTATAAAAGATCCAATTCACCAATTCTTTAAACACCGTTGGTGCATTCATAAGACCAAAGGGAATAACTACATAATCATAATGACCATAATGGATCTTGAAGCATATCTTCAGAAAATCCTCCTTCCAAAATTGAAGTTGATGATAGACTAATCATAAGTCATTTTTAGAGAACCATTTTTATCACCTCAATTGATATGAAAAATCATCAATTCATGGAAGAGGATACTAAGTATTTATTATAACTTGGTTAAGATTATGATAATCCACACCAAGCCTAATAGTTCCATTCACCTTATTTATAAAAAAATGGTGCTTCTTACAAAAATTTTCTTAATTGATTAAACCCCTTGCATTATAAATTTTCTAGCTAGAAATTAAATTCTCAAATTTCTATTAGTTCTATCTTATAATATAGGAGTGAAATAAGATTTATCCCCAATAGGATAATAATTATAAATTCCACTTCTATTTTAGGTGGAAACTTAGAAAAAAAATATTAGGAAAGACATCAGTAAATAAGTCAATAATAGGTGGAAACTCTCGATATCTAATTTCATCAATAAATTCCATGGTAACCAATGCTAATTAATAACAGATATTACTCAACCATTGGTACTAAAGGTCTTGATCTAATTTCATTCACATCCCAATATCTTTTAAAGAGATGTTTAACTCTATCAGAAGATGTAAAAGACACCTGGCACGTATAGCAATAAATATGTGACTTGAAGGTCCTCAACCAATCCATTCCCAAAATCATGTCATAAGTATCCATCTTAAGAAAAATAAATCCCAAACCACTTCAGCCCCATTGATTATTATCGTACATGTTGCACACTTAGAGGCTTGACACACCCATTATCCCAAAGGTTTTTATAGTTTTTAAATAGAAGGAATGATTTTAACATTATAACCATGTGATTCACAACATGAGAAGATATAAAAGAGTGGGATTCTCCCATAACAAACAAAACTTTCGTGAGAGTATAATTCAAAAGAATCATACCTCACATCATTGAAGTACCATATTGATCATCCATGATTATATAATCGGAAACATAAAGATGCTAACTAAATACACTCTGATCCTTAATTACTTTACAATATTGTAAAACCTAAGGATCTGTGTTTTTTCATGAATCACCATAGTTTTATCAATTTTTAATATGAATGTTATTCTGAAAATATCACCCAGTTAAAGTATCGGATGTTTGAGAAACTTGATTTGCAGCCCCAGAACCATACTTTAGATCATAATGATAGTAATGCTAATCATTTCACATGTAATTATAGTTGTAACATGTTGTAGGTGGTTCTGTAAAATCTCACTTATTATGAGAATTCAAACTAAGTTGAAAATATTCAGGACTTATACTAGGCCATTGTGGGAAATTAAATGATCCCATGGAATGATTCTAAGATGTTCCACCACCTTGTAATTAAGTGTACCTCTTCCACTTATTCCAAACATTTGAGTTCCAACTTTTTCCCAAGGTGATAAGTATACTTCCTTGAGTTGAATTTCCAGAATTATCCTCTTCTTCCACTGTCTCTATTTTTCATCTTCATATAATCCAAAAATAAAACAGAAACTATCATAGTGAAAATATTTTTTCATAGTCTACACTCAATGATTTTTTCCTTTATGTATTATCTATCAGTAACTTCTAGGTAAAAGTGGAATAATTTCATAAACTTAGCTACATGATCTTCCATAGATAAATTATCTTACATCAAGATGATGAAAGTGGTTGCTCTTGTGATTTCTATTGTGTAAGGATAGAGTTGTTTATTGAAAAATTATTAAAATTACTCTCATGTAATGCCTTGAAAGAATTTATCTTGAACAGCTAAATCCCACCACTAGTGTGCAAGATTCTATATCATATAAGTTTCTAAATTTACTTTCAAATCAATTTGTGTGCCTAATTATTTGAAAATTTGGTTCATTCGATTGAATTGCACCTCCTCTATTTCAAGTTTTTAATACCCCTGAAATATTGGTGGTCTCTTATTCTGAAACTAGATGGGTTAGTCTACATGTTTATTTTCATCATTCTAATATCCTTTTTTAAAGACTTGAAAATTCTAAACGATTCTTTAAATAAGTTTTTGGTTCAACTATGGCTTTGGTGCAACTATATTTTCAGAAAATTCCTCTTTTTTATTCTTATGATGAAAACTCGGTTCCAATATATATAACCAGAACAAAACTATAATTAGTTATAACTCAATAGAAACTGAAGGCATAGAAAATTTCATATCACTATAAGTAAAAATATTTAGAACCATTATTTCCAAGAATCAACCATTTTAATCATTTGAATAAATCATCATATTGATAATGAAAAAGGAATTCCTAGTGGGAAGTCTCACTAACAATGAATGATATGAAACACTAATCAGATAAACCCATGATGATGAGATAACAACACACCTAGAAGTTTATTAGATTACTTTTTTACCTAGATTACATGTTAACTTGAAGTTCAACATAAAAAATTTCTACTTCTTTTTAAGTTATACATTTCAAGTTATGAAATTTCTATATCCTTGCTACTGTCCTAAGAGACAGATATACCAATAAAGACTGATACCATTTGTAACATATTTCCCCCACTCATTGGATTGATAATAGATGGATTTCCACTAAACTTAGGTAAAATATCCAAGACACAAAATGCTAGTAATAAATTCCAACGTCTTAGAAAACATTAGGGGTCTATTTTCTCTTTAAAGATAAAAACATAAAATATAAAATATAAACATTCAGTCCTCCTACATGATACATGAGTATAAAAAATACAATCCAAATACAAAACTAATAGAATAAAAAAAACTGAGTGAAAACAGAACATGGTATAATAAATTCCATGACCCAACCTTCCCTGGGCCATTAACATAGTCATCTCACCCTATAGGACTCCTATAAAAATTTGGTTTCTTTCCCAGAACACCACAATTTATTACCCAACTAGGACACTTATCATACTAATGACTATCCCATATGCCAATACATATTATTTTGGTGTGTTTTTTCTCACCCACACACACTCTGGGAAACTTTTTATGAGGTCACCCATCATGACACTACTCCAATACATGTATGCTTAACTATGGAGTTATAATCAATTAGGATCCTGAAAATAAAGGTTTATCTTGTTGAAACAGTTCATAACATTTAGCATTTTAAGTATCAATTTTCTAGTGGTGTTACAATCTTCACCCCTTTAAAGTAAAACACCCTCATTGTGGACCCCAAACTTCAATATGAGGTAATTACTCTACACTTATGGCTAGGTATTGCCTTTGATACCATTTTTTATGACTCATAATTACCTGGAACATGAACCTAATCATCTGGACCCAAGGGTAACCTATAATATCTTTTTTTCCTTCCGATCACACCATAGACTATTACTCATATGGGTCACTTATTAGACTAATAATTATCCCCACAAGCTAGTAAATTTTCTTTTAATGTGTTCTACCCTCACTCACACACACCCTGGGAAACTTATCAAAAGTTTACCCATCATAACACTACTCTAATATAAGAACACATAATTATGGAGTTCTAATTAGGTAGGCTCCTAAAAATAATGGTTCACCTTGTTGATATTGTTACTACCATTTAGACTTTTAAGTCTCCATTTTCTAGAGGTTTTACAATCAATACATCAGGTTATCACATGTATACTAAGGTGTAAGACCCCCCATGTTGTTATTATAGTTGGAATGGTAATAACAATATTCTAAGATACACTTTGATATTGGATAAGTTATGTATGGTTGATTGGGCTCAAAAACCTGAATATCAACAATGTGTTATTTATTTATTTTTTGTTTTTAAAAAGTTTTATATTTATTAAATTATGTTAAATGAAAATATAATTACATTAAAAGTATGTATACTGCTTCATTAGTGATTGTCAACTGTGTTTTACACTTACTCCCTACTCAGGATGCCTTTTCACTTAAGGAAATGGGTAGCTCTTCACATGGTTGTAGGTATAGGTTGGACAGAGGCCTCAGATTTGATCATTGGGATTGATATATCATTTGGTATCTATAGATAAGGATGATGTATGGATTGTGATGACATGGAGACCCAATATATTTTTCCTTTTATTTATTCATTAAAATCAGTTGATTTTCCTAGGGGTGATCTATCTATATTTTAATTTTGGCATGAATGTTCAGGTCTGTTTATATGTTGCATTCATTTCTGTATAGCCTGATCTATTTTTATTATTTCTATTAATTCAATATTATTATATAATTTTAGTTTGGTTATTATTTTCTATTTCACACTCTGATATATGGGGTATAGTCTTCTCATGGTACCACCATAGACCCCTACTGATAGTTGGAAGCATCTAGTGTATGAGGATTCCTGCCTGAGGTTATATAGAGGTATAGTAACCCATACTTTCCGTACATAAAAATAACATCTTAATATATTAGTATTAAATATATAACATTAAAATATATATCATAATATTATAGGTCTGGTTTCATTAGAAACTTGTATAAATAAATAACTTGTTCATAATATATCTACATCATCTCCTACTAAGTTCTTAATAACTAAAACCCTTCTTATAAATATCATACTTAAAACCTTTTTTCATAACTTGGGTAAAGGAAATCTAAAAAAGTGTGAGCTCAGATGCTCAGTAAAGGTAAACAAGGGAGATATAAATGATTAATTAAAGATAACATGAGCATAATAGTATAAGAACATGAGAATAAAATTTTAAAACCATGCCCTATATATCATAGATAATAATCTTAAGTCAGGGAATAAGGGCTAGTATTTCATAATACATGAATCATACAGAAATCAAAGAACATGATCCATGAGATCATAATAGTGGAATAAGACATAATTTCATGGTATACATATAACCATGAAAAATCATTTCCTTAGTTAAGGATCACTTTCAAGAATATCTTATTAGATTGGTTTCACTCTCCATCCCATCATATCCATAGTTAAGGTTCACTCCCAAGACTATCATAGTGGATAAAGTCCCTTACTAAATTGGGTCCACTCCCCATTCTAGTCTATATTATCTCATGATATATTCATCATTAACTAATGAATTAAATGGATATATAATTCTTGGAACACCCATAAACTAATAATAATCCATTTATATGTGTGCCACAATATCATTAAAATTTTATCATATTTCATAACCTATGAAAAATAAACAATTTTCATAAATGTTTCAACAATTCACCATTGTATGACCTTTAAAAAAATAAATAGGTTTCATAAAAATAATTTCATTATATTAATAAATCTTATAGATAAATAATAACAATAGTATAGTTGGATCATATCCCTATAAAATCATAATTAAGATCAAAGGATGTTATCATAAATGAAAATTCCTTTAAAAGATCACTTGGATATTTTTTGGGGAAAATACCATTTTATTTTGGAATTACTTCTATAAAAGAAAAAAAATTCCATAATATTATGGGAAAACATTATTTAAAAATATTCTTAGAAAATTAAAATGGAATCTTCAAATCATTGAGTGTTTATGATGTTAAGAAATTCAATTCATTCTATATATGTTAAAACAATTATTCTTTTAACATTTTCAGTAAAAAGTCAAAAATACCTCATTCAAAAAATGAAAAGAAGATTGCTTTTTAAAAAATGTAAAAATTAAATTATAAGAAAAAATAAATTAAAAAAATAATATTATAATATAAAAAAATCCTTGGAAACATTATTAGAAAGCATGGATATGGAAGAAAAATGATTTTGGACTAAAGAGAGAAATAAAGATGATTTTCTTTAAAAACATTCTTTCAATCTCTAGAGTTATTAAAGATATAAAAATGAAATTAAAACATGTAATATATAGAAATAAACATATTATAATAAAATTAAATGGATTATTTATAGATAGTTCATAAATTTTCATAATCAGATACTTCATCATAAACAATCTCGATAAAAAATGAGATTATAACATAAAACCCTTACCTCAAGTTCAACTTTCATATATAGCTCTTTAAAAAATTGTATAATCACTTTAAATTTATAATAATTATATAATATATTAAAATATATATTTATAATATCATATATAATCCACTTATAACATTTCAACACCCATTTATTAATATTCCTTATTAAAATTGTTGTTTTTTGTGTTAATTGTTTCGTTTTCTTTATGACAGTTTCGGTTCGGAAGTTATAGTCCTTTTATGTTGATAATGGTTCCATAAAATCACTAATTTTATTAATTATTAAAATATAATATATATTTATTATATATATTTATTTATATTCACAAATAAAAGGTATAGATAGAAAAATGGATTACACTTTTAATGGAGATGATAGATCGTACGTATGCATGAATGTTGTTTTTACTTTTCAACTAATGGAATGAAAGAAAGTAAAATATTAATTAACCATTCCAAATTAATTATCATATTATATATATTCATTAAATATATTCTTATTACCATCCATGTAAATCGTAAATAAAAAATGGATCGCATCACTTTGTGGAAGTTGTAGTACATGCGTATGCACGAGCGACGTTATCTTTTCCAAAGGATTATAAGGTAATAACATAGATATGATACTATAATTACATAAGAATAATTATATCATAAATATCATATATAAACATTAAAACAATCATAATAACTATCCATGAAATTAAATGATGGAAAATGAGTTGTATCGCTACGTGGGGGCGGTAGTTCACACATACGCACAAGAGATACTTTCACTTCTCATTTGATGGAATAGAGAGAGGATAATGGTGTTTACATGATAATAATAAAATCTAAGTATATTTATGATACATAATTTTTTATTTTTTATTAACACTGTGTATTTAGAGGAGGTATTAGAAGAAATAAGTCGAAAGAGGTCAATTAAGATGAGTACCTCTCCTTCAGTTAGCCTCCTTTACATCCTTTTTAAGATCCCCTGGGATGAAATTTTAAGAATAAAAAACCAATAATTAATGGATATAGAAGTTTATAATATAATTTTGTAGGTTTTTTTTATTTATAAGTCTCTAAGTCATGTAAAAAATAGATAATCAGGGTGTCCTTTTATAAGTGGGGGATATGACCTTCTTAAAATTTATTGAAATATTAAAATATACTAAATTCATTATCAATAAAAATGATTATAGATGGATACATATTATAATATGGGATATATTACATATAAATATTACTATATAATATTATTTAAAAAAATTAATTCGAAAATTTACCCTTATCCCTTGGTTTAACACCCCTGAAAACACATTTTAACCTTAGGTGCAGTGATAAATTTTTACTATTTTTAATACTCATTAGGAACAAAAATGAAAGTGTACTCATTAAAAAAATTATAAATTATAGTTAAAAATATGGATTCCATTTTATCATATTAAATCTCTAAATTTTACAGAAATTAATTTTAAAATAACCTCACAAAACACGATAAAAACGGTTTTCAAGAAAAAATATTTTCTTAAGTATAAAATGTTTTATACCAAAATCCACATAAAATTAATCCAAATGAACATAATTGGATTATTAATAATATTAATGAACTAATTTTACTTTTAAAATAATTTTAAAAAAACTAACACTTCAAATTCTTTAAATGAAAAGATAGTTTTTAATAAAAAACAGTATTTTTTACTATTCATTAGAAAATTATTCTTTTACAAAAAATCTAAAAAATTCAACCAAAGATAATTTTGACATGTTGATTTCAAAAATTCAGTTCATTTTTTCAAATAAATTTTCTAAAAGTGATAAAAAAATAATTGTTTTATTTTCTCATAAAAATCAATAAAAACCATTTTTTGAGGAAAGATGTGTTTTTTGAAGCATATAAAGACTCTACTAAAAACTAAGTACTTATTTATCAATATATTTTACTTATATAAAACTATTATATATATTTTTTTAAAAATTATTCATATAATACCACTAATTTAACAGTTAGTTTATAGTGGTATACAATATTATAGTTCATTTATACTCAGGGTGGTTTGTATCATAAGTTATCGAAGAAATTAAATTTATTTAAAAAAAGAAATGTATCATAAAAACTCAAGGTGTGACATTATATAGTACATTAAAATAAATTTATACCTAGAAATATCATTACTATAATATAAAAAAATGATGATATCTTTATTTCATCATATTCTCAGGTTCCCATGTTGCATCTTTGAATTTATGATTCCTCCATAGAATGTTTACTAGGTGAGTACTTCTCTTCCATAGAACTTTATCTCTACAATCCAAGAATTATAATACTTGTTATTCTGAGAAAATATCCTTCTCCATTGGTATGAAATATTATTTTAGTACATTTGATGGATTAGGTATTCACTTTCTTACGATAGATACATCTAACACATCATGAACTTGAGAGAGGTTTAGTGGGAGCGCTAACTGATAAGCTACCATCCCTACATGATCAAGACTCTTGAAGGGTCCAATATACCTATGGATCAGTTTTCCATTATTTTTGAATCTAATAATAAAATTCCATGGAGAAATCCATAGAAATACCTTCTCACCAACTTTTAATTTCAAATTTCATTAGTGAATTTCAATATAACTTTTCTACCGACCTAAGCTGCCTTGATTTGTTGTTGAATGGATATCACTTTCCCTGCCATTTTTTTAAATAGATCAAGTATAAATGGATTTATTTCTCCAAATTCATCCCGTTACATTTGTGATCTACATTTTTTTACATAGAGGACTTTATAAGGATCCATCTAAATTCTCAAGTGAAAGTTATTCTTGTAAGAAAACTCAATTAGAGGAAGGTGTCAATCCCAACCACATTTTAAATGCATAGAACAATATCTCAACATATAATCTATGGTTGAAATGGTCTTCTTAAACTAAGCTTCTATCTAAGGATAATTATAAATACTAAAACACAACTCTAAATCAAGAGCTTGTGGAATATTCCATAACTTCAAGGCAACCCTCAGATGTTGATCAGATACAATAGAATGTGGTACTCCCTGAAACATTACCACTTATTTAATGTATATAATAGAAATTTTATTAAGATATAAATCTTATATAATGTAAATAATGTTCTATGACTTAATAAGGCAATTGAATGCAACCCAAATAGCATTATAGTCTATATACATTTTGGTGACTCCAACGACAAAATCAATTATGATGTTTTCCCATTTATTTATTGGTATGGGTAATGGATATAACATCCCAATATAATTTTATATCTCAATATTAACGTGATATCATACTAAGCATCAAGATATATACTCTTGAATATCTCTCTTCATGTTATCCCACCATAAATACTCTTTCATATCTTTATACATCTTCACACTTCCAGGATGAATAGAGCATGTTAAACTATGAGCCTCATCCAATATATCCTTCAAATATGGTACGGATATAGAACATACATGGTTCCTGAACCGTATCATTCCATTACATTAAAGTGTGAACTCATGAATACTTTTTTCCTTCTTATTCAATTCCACATCTTCCTTCTGTTCCACTTTAATCCTCGCATGGATGGATGGTTGAACACTCATTTGATAAAGAATATATTTCTCACTTTAATTAAATATTTATAGATTCATCATTTTCAAATCCATACATATTGTATCTTTTTTTATCCTCCTTGTATAATAGATATCATGATCCTCTATAATCAAATCATAATCCACCTTGTTCACTTTCCAAGGGTGGAAATGTATTGAGAAGCCATAATCTTGTATCAACTCCATCCATCTTTATTGGTTCATATTCAACTATTTTTGAGTTAATACATACTTTAAACTTTATTATGGGTATATATTTCACACCATTCTTCATAAATATAATTGCTCTATATCTTCAATGAAAAAATTTCCTTAGCTAACTCCAAATCATGAGTTGGGTAATTTTTCTGATGAACCATCAGTTGGCATGGGGAATAAGCTATCACCCAATCATTTTACATGAGGAAACATCCTGATACCCTCTTTTATGTATCATTAAAGATCAAAAACACTTCTCCACATCATGGATGTGTAAGAATGGGTTTACTATCTAACCTTAATTTTAATTCCCAGAAATTTTCCTCACATTCATCTATCCAAAGGAACTTAGTTCCCTTATAAGTTAACGTGGTGAGTGGATTAGAAAAACATGATAAATTATTCATAAAGTGTGGATAATATCCACATATATTCCCTCTCTTGAGATTATATAACCCAAAAACGAAACTTTTTGTAGCCAAAATTCACACTTGGTAAATTTTAAATAGATATTCTTCTTCCTTAGAGTCTCCATTACAATCCCAAATGGATATTTATGCTCTTCCTTTCTCTTTGAATGTATATTAAAATCATATTTAAATACTATCACAAACTGATAGGTAATATCTAAAGATTCGATTCATTAAATCCATGAAGATAGTGGGGGAATTAGTTACACAAAATGGAATCACTATAAATTCGCAGTGTTTATACCTTGTATGGAAGGTTGTATTTGGTATGTATTCACTTTTTATCATAAAATGGTAGTATCTAGATCAAATTTAAATCTTTGAAGAATATTGAGCTCCTCATAATTGATCAACCAAATCATTAATATGAGGTAAAGAATACTTATTCTTGATTTTCATCAAGTCAAGTTTCTAATAATCAATGAAGAGTCTCATTGATCCATATTTATTCTTAACAAAAATAATATATTCACCCAAAGTTGATGCACTTGGATGTATTAATCCATTATTAATATTCTCTTAGAGTTTCTTATTTAATTCCTACACCTCAGTCGGGGTCATTCTATATAGATTCTTTGAAATAGATGTTTCACTGGGTATCAGTTATATTGAAAACTCCACTTTGTGATTAAGTAGGATACTATAAAACTCTTATATAAATATATCAATATACCCACCTCAAAATAGTAGTGTCTTTGATGTTTATTTTCTCTAAAAACATATGAGATAAACACCCATTTTGAATAAGAATCAATACTCTTATAATGGATGTAATTTCCATTGTAATTTCAGAATTATAATCACACTGGTAGAAGATCATTGGTTGGTTCAAAATAACAAACTTGACTCCCCTTCCTCGATAATTGATATATTATTTATGTAAATAAATCCAATACATTCTTGAGATAACATCAAATTCAACTAGAGTTAGAATAATAATATTTTTAGGAATTACATTCATGTGAACTTCAGTCATAAAAAATAGTATAATTGAGATGTTCTCATAATAAAATTAATTGTTTTCAATGAAAATTAAACATCTAATCATTAAGGATAATAATTAACATTCCTAGATATTTTTCATGGTATATGGGAATTCATATAACTAATTTAAAATAATATACTTTAATATTTTAGCATAAATGTAACCACATCAACTTCATTGTTCAATATTCATTCTCTTATTATAACAAAAATGGCCAGAATAACCATCAAGAATAAATTATCAAATTGATCAATCCTGAAAAATAATTAATAGGTTGTCTAAATCATAACACCTTATTTTCAATATATGACACCCTAAGTCTATATTGGGTTATTCATAGTCATAATATATTCAAATCCTTCATAATGGTTCATAATGAAGATATGAATTAACCCAAGAATATCCCTCAGGAGTGTCAAGCTTGGTGGGCAGTAAGTAAGCACTCACTATGCACCAGAATGATGGTTTATATATACTCTATCAAATCTTTTTGGGGTTATTACCCCTATATGAATTTTTACCACAACAATATTCACATGTAGTATCTATATAGAGAGTTATTTTTAGGAAAACCACACTCATTTATTTACCATAACATAGTAAATTCTCATATACGTAGGATTATCCAAGGGGTAATCACTAAAGTTTTCTCATCTTATTTTCCAAAGGTAAGTAATCATTTCTCTGATACAATCTATAGAAACCCATACTTTCATACATAAATATCACATATTATTATATGAATATTCAATACAAAACATTATGATCCATTACCGAATCATATAGGTATAGTGTATTAAGAAGCTTGGATACCAAAAACAATTTCTCAAAATATATCTACATAATCTTTTACTAAGTTACTCATAACTATAACTGTAACACCCTGAGATTTTATGAAAAATATTCTTTTTAATTTCACTAATGTCTTGTGTTGTACGCTACACCAAAAGAAGCTTGCAAAACACACATCATTGACTTGCCTTGCATTCGCAACCTTCCTCGATAGCGTGTGTAGTACGCAATACTGAGTTTCACTAAACAACGATATGCTATTAAAATATTATTAAAACTAGCCGTTATGAATAGTAATAACCACTTTTGAAATTTTGTAAATTTAATTTTTCAAAATGGACTTAATTTTTGGATTTGTAATATCGAAATTAGCTTAGGGTGAAATTTTGGTACTTTTCGGATAACTTTCATTTTCTGATGAATAGTGAAAATTACTAAATTTTAATTAAAAACAACATTTTTAATAGAAATAATTAATAGTGATAAATTATTAATTTGAGTGGTTTTAAAGTATATTTAGAATATATTTTTCCAATTTAATACAATGTTGGTTATTGGATGTAATTTCACATTTAAACCAGATATAAACAAGTGTCAATCTTTTGATAGTTATTATCTCTTAAGAACACGCTATTTTTTTGACGACGGGAATTAATTTTTAAATTAATTAATGCAACTGATATGTTTTGAATTTTTTAAAATAGACATCATTTTCGAATTCATAATATCAAATATAGCTTAGGCCTAATTTTTGGTATTTTTCTGGAAAGTTTCATTTTTTGATGAATAGTGAAACCACTAAGTGGTAGTTAAAAAAATGAATTTTTCATAAAACTTAATTTTGCCGCTTCTGTGAGTGGAATTTCAAAAATCCAATAGATACGGATCATGTCAGTAAGTAAAATGTGGTTCAATGAGATGAAAATAATTTTCGGTGAATAGTAACTTTTTACTTTTTTTACCACGGTTAAAAGTAAATAGGGTAATTAAGGGTAAAAATGATATTATTATTACCCTAACACATGTCCTAATTCTATTGGATAAGTGTAATTCGACCAAAAACAACCTTATGAATAAAAATGACCATTTAGGCCAACTTGGATTAGATTAGGACATTTATTATTAATTTATTTAAAGATGGGTTAAAATAGTTAAAATAAAAGTTTAATAAGTAAATAATTTTTTAATATAGGGTTATACATAAGAAAAATTCGACTATAAATATTAATTAGAAAGATAAAATGATTTCCTACATAATGGTATTTTATTTGTAATTTTTAGATATTAAATAATTTAATTTATTTATGACACAAAGATGATGCAGTAATTATCTTATTAATGAAATATTGACATAATAGATGTTATAAGTACCCAAATAAATGTAATTTGAGACTTTTTATAAATTAAACTAATTTTATAGGTTCATATGAAATTTTATTATTGATTTAATTAACTTTTTTCGAACTAATCATTCTGTTATGAGTTTTAAAAAATCAATTACTAAATAGTGTCAAAATTGACATAAAATAGTTTTTAAAAAAAATATTATATTATTAATTGTTATTTTATTCCTAAAAATCTATGGTTTGGCCAAATGACTTAGATAAGGTTATATATATTAATAATAAACAACTTGGGGTTATTTTGTCTTGTTATAGTAAGTTTATTAACCTTATAGTGTAAAAACACAAAAAGACACAGTAAAAGTAAAATTATCTAACTTAAGGTTAAATATAAATTATAAGGTTACAATAGAAACCTAAACTTGTCTAAATTCTATTGGATGAGAGTATTTAGACCCATCCCCATATTATCTTCGAAATAAATCAATTTGGAGCTATTTAAAACCGAATTTGGATTTATAATAAAATAATATTTTTAGTTATTCCAAAGGTGCCCCGCTCCTCCCTTATAAAAGGGCACCTCCTCCCTCTCTTCCCCACACCACTTTGAGCCTTCATGCTCAGCCAACCCCTGCCAAATTCTCTTCTCCACTTCCCTAGAAACATCACAGAGGTCCTGGTATTCTTCAAAGATCAATTTTAGTGCCCTAAAAGGAGGTCTCAAAGAGGCGCTTCAAAGAAGAGGTAATGCCCGTTACCGATTCTTTTATCTTTATTTCTTCTTCCACTTATTCTTCTTTAGTTGTTTAATTATGAAGTAATAACATCAGTATCAATAATATAATCATATGTTATTATAAGTATGAAACAACCCTATTTCACCATCTATCCATCCTATGGAAAACAAAATCACCACGCGTGCGTACGTACGGAATACCGTCTCCACGCCATGGTGTAATCTATTTTCCACCACCACCTTACTTGGATGCGTATAATGGTGTAAATAATAACTATATATGATTATTGTAAAGTTATATTGATTCTGTAATAGTATACATACACTCTAATAAAATTCCACGATCATGGGAACGATATCATCGCACGTGCGTACGTACGGAATACCGTCTCCACGATGCGATGAGATTCATTCTCAATGATTAACCATTCATAAATGATTATAAAGTATATATAATAAGTAATCATGAAATATATGAAATAATAATGATACTGGATTTATGTATATATATATTTATGTCATCCAATTAATTCCATTCAATTCAATGAGGAAATGAAAACAACGTTCATGCGTACGTACGGCCTACCGTCTCCATGAACGGTGTATTTCTTTCCATTTATCGATCTATTATATATATGTATATTCTGAATATATATTATATATAAATCATGTTTTATATTTTGGAATTAATTAATCATGATCTAAGTAATCATATGAATAATTACAAGTCAAAACATGGACGACAAATGAAACGATTTTACCCAAAACGCTCTTTAACATGGAATTTACAAAAGAATGGGTAATATAAAGTCATAAGTGAACCATATATGATATCATAACAATGAATATGATTCTGTAATAAGTCAATTACATTATTTAAATCATTATACAGGAGGTTCGGATACGTACGAAGAATATCGGACCTAAGGTAAGGGATAATTTTGCAAATCTCATTTTTATCTGAGATTGCTTATTCGTAATAATTTCTTGGGGTTATTGCTATCATCCATGTCCATGTTTTATAAAAGTGTATTCATGTATGTTTAAAGTCCTTTTTACCCATTTTTTACTTTTACTACATGGTATGTATGGAATATTTCTTTTACGATGTACTTTTTGACTTTTCCGTCCAAAGTACGAAAAAATGTTTTTTTAACGTATACAGCATGAAAGGATTTTTACGGTTTTATAAAGCCTTATTTTCATGAAGATTACTCCAAAATATTTCATGAATATTTTAAAGAAAAATCATTTTCTTTTAAAAATTCATGACATTTTGTGAAAAGAAAATGATTTTAAAGAAGAAAGGGTATTTTCCTCAAGAATTCATTTCAAGTGTTTTTCCAAAACTATTTTCCATCTAAGATGACATTATTTCATATGTGTATGTTTCAAGTAATATGTATCTTTGATTTAAATGGTTTCAATTTTCTTATGATGAAATGATATCAAACTTTTATGGATTATGTTATGATGGCATGATGTTTAAGAATCCCATTTTATTACATGGGTTATGCTATGATGTATGATTTATGATTTTGTGGCACACGAAAGAATGATTTCATTATGAGATGGGTGGGACCTATATCTTCCTCCAATGCATTGGGTAAATATTTTATATCTCATGATATAGACATGGCTGGAATGGTAAGTTAAACCGGTTCAGTTTTACAGGACTGAAACGATGAGTGAACTCGATTCAGAATGGGACTTTGTCCACTAAGATGGTCTTGGCAGCAATGCCTTGGCTAATATGGAAATAATTACATGTGCATAATGGATGCCACAATTAAATGTTTTATTCCCATGCTATGTTATCATGATTTATGTTCCATTATGATCTATGCCTTATGTACTTCCATGTTTTAAGTTGTTGCTCAAGATTTTGATGTTTAAACATTACGTTCTTGTTTTTAAGTTCAAATGTATATGGTATGTTTTATTTTATCCATTCTTACCCTTAATGAGCATTTGAGCTCACCCTTTTTATGTTTTCTTTTCCCCCAGGATTAAAATAAAGATTTTAGGTAAGGAAACAAAAATGGGAAGATCTTTATGGGAGATTTGGAAGATCTTTCACCATGATTAGAAGATTACGTTCCAAGTTTCCAAAGACCCTAAACTATTACGGTCCTTGTGTGTCTGTTTTTGTTATGTACTAAGTATTACAAAAAAGTAATGTAATGTCAATGTACGTCAAGCATCGGGTCTCTACAGTTGCTATCAGAGGAAAGGTTTAGTCAACCTTTGGAAACTAGGATGCGAAAACATTAGTGAGATCCCTAGGGATATTTCTAATGTATGTCTAGGGATGTACCTAAGGATAAGTATACGTATAGGATATAGTTCTAGAACTACGGTAACGATCTTATAATTTAACCTAAGATGATAGATATTGAGGGTGCTTCCCCTTTACTATATTGTTTTCCCTAGCATGATTTTTTCCTCTCACACTATTCTTTTTGGGTTTTAGAAAATGGCTGGAAATAGGAAGATTCATGAAAATGGAGGATATGATGGAAAATGGAATGATATTCTTCATGAGAAACCAAATGAAATGGGATTTGGAAGTCCAAACATCATTATTATGCCGAATCAACAATCTCATAATATGATAAATAAACTCAAATTTGGTAAGTTTCCTGACTCGGCTAATAAGAGAAAGGTGGAGTTTCGTGATGATCATAGAGGAAATAAAGTTCAATTTCCCCTATGTAAATCATGTGGGAATAGGCATCAAGGAGAATGTTTAAAAGGAACTGTAAGATGCTTTGGGTGTGGAAAAGAAGGACACAAATCTAGTAAGTGCAATGGAGAAGGTTCAGTTAACACCATTGATGAGGATAATTGTATTGCTACGACATCAACAATGGTTAAATGTTTTAAATGTGGAATGTACAGGCATTATGCAAACCAATTCCCTAAGGGAAAGTCTCATAAAGAGAAGTAGTATGGTCGTATGGGTAGTATTTATGTTGATGATGATGAAGAGACTACAAATGATATGTGAGATGAAAGAATTGTTGAAGATCGGTCAATGGTTTAAGAAGGTAGTGGAATGATTACATGTTTATCAAGTGTAATGTTGTATAAGTAAATCTCATGGTACTATGGAATAAAGAGACATCTAAGGATTGTTACACTGTTGTCTTTCCTTAAGTTTTGAAAGTGTATGATGAATGGTACCAGTAACCATGAAAGGTTATTCAGATATTTTTGGAAAGTAGATGATATGTGCATAATGAAGGGATAAGGAGAAAATTAAATGTTTGATAGTATTCATGAGCTCATGACTGATATAAGGAGAAGGTTATATCATGGTTTGAGTATATAAAATTTTTGGATTTAGGTATGTGGAAAGAGTCAACTTTTGACTGCATTCATGTTTTCACTAAGGTTCAATGGGTATTCATTCTTCAAGAGAATACTTGATTAAGGTATTCACATGTTTGTAATTTGGCCAACAAGATATATCTTATGATATATGGGGGATAAATGATGGCATTCACGTGATTGTTATGTGAAATTTCAAGTAATCATTTTCTTTATACTATGAGCTTAGACCGAAGTATTTTAGATAAGCCTAAAGATTGGAATGGATAATGTTGGACATAAGTTAGGATAAAACTTTTTTTCGATATTATTGATGGATTTTATAGTAATGTAGTTTTAGAAAAAAAGGACAACCTGCAGGACGGGCGATAGCCCATCGCGTCGGACAAGGCTGTGGGAATCGAACCCACAACCGAAGTGTGACTGGCCTTTATCACCTACCACTGGCCTACAAGAAGTCCCTGGTTAGTAGAAACTAGTTTTATTTTATTACGCGGTATGATATATGAAGTATAAGTACATTTTTGGAATCATATACGATTAACCTCACCATAGATGGACTTATGTATATTTGATAACTTTTGCTAACCTTTTGTTTGAAACAGATGGAATGACCCATCATTCTATCACATGATCTATTAACACTTCATGAATAACAAATTCAACTTCATTTATTTAAGAGATTAAGTGGAAATTGTTCAAAGCAGGAACAACAGTGAGATTATACCAAAATAAAGTAAGTATTTATTCTAATTCAAATTCTTTAACATTAGGGAAATGATCTTGAAAACCAAAAATGTTGTCTTAGTGCACTTATATCCGATGAGTCAGATGGTACCTTAGATCATCACAAATATATGGCTTTGTGATTGCTGGCTTTTCCATAGCCATGTTCTCTACCACTCTCCATCAGAACATGATGATTAGATTTCTCTTTCATATCCATATTTTCACCTATGTGGAAACCCAGTGATTAGTTTATTTGGGTAACTGTTACGTTTCATACTCTTGTTTTTAAAGATTGATTTTGGTATTCCTTTTTACGATGTGGGTTTCTATTAAAGAAACTTTCGATTAGTAAACCATTTATAACCCCGACGAATTTCGAGGGCGAAATTCATTTAAAGGAGGGTAGAATGTAACACCCTGAGATTTTATGAAAAATATTCTTTTTAATTTCATTAATGTCTTGTGTTGTACGCTACACCAAAAGAAGCTTGCACAACACACATCCTTGACTTGCCTTGCATTACATACAATCGCGACCTTCCTTGATAGCGTGTGTAGTACGCAATACCGAGTTTCACTAAACAACAATATGCTATTAAATTATTATTAAAACTAGACGTTATGAATAGTAATAACCACTTTTTGAAATTTTGTAAATTTTATTTTTCAAAATGGACTTCATTTTTGGATTTTTAATATCGAAATTATCTTTGGGTGAAATTTTGGTACTTTTCGGATAACTTTCATTTTCTGATGAATAGTGAAAATTACTAAATTTTAATTAAAAACAACCTTTTTAATAGAAATAATTAATAGTGATAAATTATTAATTTGAGTGGTTTTAAAGTATATTTAGAATATATTTTTACAATTTAATAAAATGTTGGTTATTGGATGTAATTTCACATTTAAACGAGATATAAACAAGTGTCAATCTTTTGATAGTTATTATCTCTTAAGAACACACTATTTTTTTGATGAAGGGAATTAATTTTTAAATTAATTAATGCAACTGATATGCTTTGAATTTGGTAAAATAGACATCATTTTTGAATTCATAATATCAAATATAGCTTAGGCCTAATTTTTGGTATTTTTCTGGAAAGTTTCATTTTTTGATGAATAGTGAGACCACTAAGTGGTAGTTAAAAAAAATGAATTTTTCATAAAACATAATTTTTCTGCTTCTGTGAGTGGAATTTCAAAAATCCAAGAGACATAGTTGATTTCAGTAAGTAAAATGTGGTTCAATGAGATGAAAATAATTTTTGGTGAATAGTAACTTTTTACTTTTTTACCGCGTTTAAAAGTAAATAGGGTAATTAAGGGTAAAAATGATATTCTTAATACCCTAACACATGTCCTAATTCTATTGGATAAGTGTAATTCGACCAAAAACAAACTTAGGAATAAAATATGACCATTTAGGCCCACTTGGATTATATTAGGACATTTATTATTAATTTATTTAAAGAAGGGTTAAAATAGTTAAAATCAAAGTTTAATAAGTAAATAATTTTTAATATAAGGGTTATAAATAAGGTAAATTCGACTATAAATATTAATTAGAAAGATAAAAGTATTTCCTACATAATGGTATTTTATTTGTAATTTTTAGACATTAAATAATTTAATTTATTTATGACACAAAGATGATTCAGTAATTATCTTATTAATGAAATATTGACATAATTGATGTTATAAATACACAAATAAATGTAATTTGAGACTTTTTATGAACTCAAATAATTTTATAGGTTAATATGACATGTTAGTAATTATTGAATTATCTTTTTTCGAACTAATCATTTTGTTATGAGTTTTGCAAAAATCAATTACTAAATAGTGTCAAAATTGACATAAAATAGTTTTTAAAACAAGTATTATATTATTAATTGTTATTTTATTCCTAAAAATCTATGGTTCAGCCAAATGACTTAGATAGGGTTATATATATTAATAATAAACAACTTGGGATTCTTTTGGCTTGTTATAGTAAGTTTATTAACCTTATAGTGTAAAAACACAAAAAGACACCGTAAAAGTAAAATTATCTAACTTAAAGTTAAATATAAATGATAAGGTTAAAATAAGAACCTAAACTTGTCTAAATTCTATTTGATGAGATTATTTAGACCCATCATCACCTTAGCTTCTAAATAAATCAATTTGGAGCTATTTAAAACCGAATTTGGCTTTATAATAGAATAATATTTTTAGTTATTCCAAAGGTGCCCCTCTCCTCCCTTATAAAAGGACACCTCCTCCCTCTCTTCCTCCCACCACTTTGAGCCTTCAAGATATGCCAAATCCTGCCAAATTCTCTTCTCCACTTCCCTAGAAACATCCTATAGGTCCTGGTATTCTTCAAAGACCAATTTTAGTGCCCTAAAAGGAGGTCTCAAAGAGGCGCTTCAAAGAAGAGGTAATGCTCGTTACTGATTCTTTCATATTTATTTCTTCTTCCACTTCTTCTTATTTAGTTGTTTCATTATGAAGTAATAACATCAGTATCACTCATATAATGATATTTTATTATAAGTATGTAACAACCCTATTTCACCATCTATCCATCCTATGGAAAACGAATCCACCACGCGTGCGTACGTACGGAATACCGTCTCCACGCCGTGGTGTAATCTATTTTCCACCACCACCTTACTTGGATGCGTATAATGGTGTAAATAATAACTATATATGATTATTGTAAAGTGGTATTGATTCTGTAATAGTATAAATACACTCTAATAAAATTCCACGATCATGGTAACGATATTATCGCACGTGTGTACGTACGGAATACCATCTCCACGACGCGATGAGATTCATTCTCAATGATTAACCATTCATAAATGATTATAAAGTATATATAATAAGTAATCATGAAATATATGACATAATAATGATACTGGATTTATGTATATATATATTTATGTCATCCAATTAATTCCATTCAATTCAATTAGGAAACAAAAACAACGTTCATGCATACGTACGGCCTACCGTCTCCATGAACGGTGCATTTCTTTCCATTTATAAATATATTATATATATGTATATTATGAATATATATTATATATAAATCATGTTTTATATTCTGGAATTAAGTAATCATGATTTGAGTAATCATATGAATAATTACAAGTCAAAACATGGACGACAAATGAAACGATTTTACCCAAAACGCTCTTTAACATGGAATTTACAAAAGAACGGGTAATATAAAGTCATAAGTGAACCATATATGATATCATAACAATGAATATGATTCTGTAATAAGTCAATGACATTATTTATATCATTATACAGTAGGTTCGGATACGTACGAAGCATATCGGACCAAAGGTAAGGGATAATTTTGTAAATCTCATTTTTATCTGAGATTGCTTATTCGTAATAATTTACTGGGGTTATTGCTATCATCCATGTCCATGTTTTATAAGTGTATTAATGTATGTTTAAAGTCCTTTTTACCCATTTTTGACTTTTACTACATGGTATATATGGAATCTTTATTTTACGAGGTACTTTTTGACTTTTCCGTCCAAAGTACGAAAAGAATGTTTTTTTAACGTATACGGCATGAAAGGATTTTTACGGTTTTATAAAGATTTATTTTCATGAAGATTCCTCCAAAATATTTCATGAATATTTTCAATAAAAATCCTTTTCTTTTAAAAATTCATGACATTTCTTGAAAAGAAAATTATTTTAAAGAAGAAAGGTTATTTTCCTCAAGAATTCATTTCAAGTGTTTTGCCAAAAATATTTTCCATCTAAGATGACATTATTTCATATGTGTATGTTTCAAGTAATATGTCTCTATGATTTAAATGGTTTAAATTTTCTTATGATGAAATGATATCAAACTTTTATGGATTATGTTATGATGGCATGATGTTTAAGAATCCCATATTATTACATGTGTTATGATATGATGTATGATTTATGATTTTGTGGCACATGAAAGAATGATTTCATTATGAGATGGGTGGGACCTATATCTCCCTCCAATGCATTGGGTAAATATTTTATATCTCATGAGATAGGCATGGCTAGAATGGTAAGTTAAAACGGTTCAGTGTTACAGGACTAAAACGAGGAGTGAACTCGATTCAGAATGGGACTTTGTCCACTAAGATGGTCTTGGAAGAAATGCCTTGTCTACTATGGAAATCATTACATGTGCTTAATGGATGCCACAATTACATGTTTTATTCCCATGATATGTTATCATGATTTATGTTCCATTATGATCTATGACATATGTACTTCCATGTTTTAAGTCGTTGCTCAAGATTTTGATGTTTAAACATTACGTTCATGTTTTTAAGTTCAAATGTATATGGTATGTTTTATTTTATCCATGCTTACCCTTACTGAGAATTTGAGCTCACCCTTTTTATGTTTTCTTTTCCCCCAGGATTAAAAGAAAGATTTTAGGTAAGGAAACAAAAATGGGAAGATCTTTATGGGAGATGTTGAAGATCTTTCACCATGATTAGAAGATTATGTTCCAAGTTTCCAAAGACACTAAACTATTACGGTCCTTGTGTGTCTGTTTTTGTTATGTTCTAAGTATTCTGCAAAAGTAATGTAATGTCCATGTACGTCAAGCTTCGGCTCTCTACAATAACCCTACTTATAAATATTATACTTAAAACATTTCTTCACAACCTAGGGAAAATAACCATAAGAAAAGGTGATATTTGATGCTAAGTAAGGGTAAATAAGGGATATATAAATGATTACTGATGTGGCCTTATTTTTACACAGTTTTCCACATCCTTTTTATTAATTTTTAATGATTTATTTAATTATTTTTACACTTTTTATCTAATAAATGCACTTTGGTATTTTTATTATTGAATTTTCCAAATATTCATTTTTTATAACATTTTATGTAATTATGGGCCCTTAAATAGTTGATTTATACCTTCTTTTTTTTATATAATTAATTTTCATTTTTTTACTTAAATATATTTTTGTTTATTTTATTTAATTTTACATTATTAATAATTATTGAGTTCACAATTTAATTTACTTTTAATTTTTAAAGTTTATACAACTTTGTTCGGCTTGCCAGACTACCGGTAGCTTAGCTACCGATAGCAGGTTACCGGTACTCTCTATGGGTGACTTTTCCTGTATCGGGGACTTTGCCTTTATCGGTGATCTTTTGCCTTTAATTTCTACCAGTGAGACCCTTTTATTTTAAAAATACCGGTGATTATTTTATTTTAATTTAATAATAGTGAATATTTAGTTTAAATTATTCTTCTTGACTTTTTCATAAGTTATTTTTTATTTTAGATAATTATTTTATTGTTGTAATTTTATTTAATTAGTTTAGACTTTATTTTATTAATTAATCTTTTAATTAAGTTACATTAGAATAGGGTTGCAAAGTTATTTTATGTGTTTTGTCATCCTGCTAATTAGTTAAGTAAATAATTAGTGTTTTATGTTAAATTAATTAGTTTGCTTTTATTTTTGTATGTTTCAAATAGTTAATTAATTCATTAATTAATAGCTTTTAGAGATTAATTATATTATTTTATGTATGCAGATTGGGTTTTAATTTATTTTTATTTTGTTTTAGTCTACCAGTAAGGTAGACGAGCTCTAACGGTGAACCTTTGCTGTATCGGTGACCTTGTTGTATCAGTGACCTTGTCACCGGTACCTTTTCCAAACCCTAATTGCATTGATTTAAATTTATTTATTTATTTTATTTTATTTACATTCTTTAATATAAATTATCTTCATTAATTTAATAGTTTAATTTTCTGTTTTAAAATATTTAGGTTAGTTGCTAATATAATATAATGTTTATTTTTAGTGCTATTTAATTAATTAATTTTGTTGAATTAAACTTTTAAAATAAATTTAGTTTATGCAGTTTAATTTCTTATTTCAGTTAGTTTTTTTTAATTTTTTTGTTTAAATTTGTTCTTTAATTTTATATAATTTAATTTTGCTAATAAATTAATTAGTTAATATCTTAGTTGTGTTTTAGTTTTGTTGAAATTTTATTCATTTTAAATAAATTAGTGTTTTTACCATTTAATTATTAGTTTAGTTAATTCTTATTTGAGTTGTAGTTCTTTGAATGCATGGTGGTGATTTGCGTTTTGCAGCTACCAGTAGACAGACTTTTTATTTTTCTCACTGATACCCAATTTATTTCCTCTGCCTCACCGATATAGCTACCTCACTGATACACTCTTTTCCTCACTGCCACACAATCTTCACTGATATCTTGCATGCACCTCTTTTTCACTTCACCATTTACCCCTTTCATCCTCACCGATAGATCACATCCCCATCGGTAGCTCTTTCCCCTTCAGCACTTCTTCACCATTATCCTGCGTGCATCCCTCTATCAATAGCCCTCTTTCTTTTTCAAACCTCACTGATGCAGATCCATTACCCCCCGGTTGTCGTACTGTTGTCATGGGAAGTGCAAGAGGAGGGCCTCCGCTGAAGTAGAGGAGGCCGACGCACCTGCTGACCGCTGGTAGCTACTGGAAGCCGCCGCACCTCATTATCCATCACTGGAGTCGAGAGTGATGGAGCTGTGTCTGAGCAGGAAGTTGCACCGCACCTTACTGGATGCCGCTGGAGAAGGCCAAGACGAGCCGTTGCTAAAGTCGGTCGCGCTGCGATGGGTTGATGGAGTTGCGCTGCTATGTGATGTGTAGAAGAGACCCGCTGCTGGGGGGAGTAGTCGCCGCTGTTCAGAATCCATGATAAGGGAATCGAAGAGCTCAAGCCGCTATGGGAGAGCTGTTGCTCTGGAAGGGAAGACGAGTCTCCATTATTGCATAAGCTCAGTTTGTCGTGGGATGTCGCTGGAATCGCCACCGTCAGCAGGAGTTGAGCCGATGCAGGGGATGAGGCATTGCTGAAGGCACGCTAAGGGAGGAGGGTCATCCACCACTATAGTCCGAGGATAAGGAGGTCAACTGCTGTCTGCCACCGCGAGGAGCTGCATCCTCCATGGATGGAGGGAGGAGGTCATGGGTTCTCCAGGAAGAAGATAAAACCTCCCCTAGGCCGAATTGGGGGAGGAATAAGGAGATTAAAAAAACATAACAATAATAAATATAAAGAAATAATAATACAATTCATCTTAAACAAATAATAATAATAATAAAAGTAAAGTAAAAAGAAAAAGAAGAAAAATATCAAAATCAAAAGTTAAAGTAAAAAAGTTGTCTTTACAAAAGTCAAAATTATAAATTGGATTTTATTTAAAAGTTTTAAAAACAATTAAAATTTTAATACATAGATTAATTATAAATTTAAATAGAAATTAATAATAGATGATAATAATAAATTAATTTAGTTTTAATAGAATAAATTTAGAATCAATAATAATTATAGATATACTATAAAATATACTTATTAATTTAAAATATTTAAAACTTAAGTAATAATTTTAATTACTAAATTAAAATTATCTAGTTAATTAATTAATCTAGAAACTTAATTTCTTTAATAGTAATAATTAAATTATTAATACAATCCTAAATATTTTCTTAATTATTTACATTTTTATGTTTACAAATTTTAATGACTTAGTTAAAAATAATAAAATTAATAACTTAGTAATTATATCAATTAGCTTAATTAAATTAATAACTCTTTAATAACTTATGTTTTATCATAGTTAATAATTGTATAAATAATATAAAAGTAAATAATAATCAAATAATTTTAGTTAACTATTAACGAATAAAAATAACACTTAACATTAAAATAACCATTTTTCATTCTTTATTATTGTTTTTATTTCCATTTTCTAACTTTGCAGATTCATTCAAGGGACTTAAACGCGTCCAGGTTCATCCAAATAACTCAGTAGAAGTTAGTTAGGAGGGAAAAATTAGCACAACATGCTTGTCACGAAAAAACGCACATTTTGCGGTGCGTGGGTGAAGAACTATGAAGTTGGTGGAAGCTTGCAGTGATGATAGCTTATGAAAGCAAGGTATATTAAGCAGAGATGTAGCAGGATTTTGGGAGACTCTCATTCGACATTCCACACCAGACAATTCGAGAGCAGAACTCCTGGGAGACACCAAGTGCGATACTGGAGACTTGGAGTTTTAGGAGCAATGCAGCAGTACACGATCTTCATTCTCAACATGGAGGATATGTCTGCCTCTGTTTTTATATGTTTTAAATTGTACTTTCTACTGATATGTTTTCAATGATCTTAGCTTAATTTCTTTTGCTCGAGAGTTTGGAGACTTATCGGTTGAAACTTTCATCTTCAATTAATCTCTTAAATGAGAATCTGATTCTTTCGGAGAGATTGAATCAGGTTCTTGAACATAAAAATTGAATTTACATCTTTAAGAACTTAATTCTAAATTGATGATCTTTTGGAGAGATCGATCATCGAGACATTTCATCAAACTTTCAAATTCAAACTTCAGAAACCTTCGGCGAGATAGCTTTCTGTTGTCATCTTAAAATCAAATTGTTGTATGTGGTTGTTGAAGTGGCAAAATTCGAGAGCTATAATACAGAGTGTTAATTCTTCTAGAGAGGAAGGATTAACAACTCATTTTTAAGGTGTGAATTTAATCAAATGTGGATCATTATTTTAATCTAGTAAGGTTCAAATATCTCGAGCAAACATTTGATCTACCCTCAGCACTCATGTTTCCTTCTTAGTTATTTTATTTTACACTATTCATTTTTGTTGTATTGTTTCTAGTGTAGGTAATATGGAATTTCCAAACTTTTTTCATACTGATTTCTTAAAAATTAATAAAAAAATAAAAAAAACGAAAAGTAAAAATGCACACTCACTTCACTGCTGACAACAGTGGAGTTTAATAAAATTAAAACCTTAGAAATCACTTGTCTTCCTTCTCTGTGGTTCGACCCTGCACCACTATGCTAGTATAGGTTAATAAATGTAATTTTGAGGGTCATGACGACCTCTGACCTACTTCAAAATTTGGCGACGTTGCCAGGGAAGGCACGCACTGAGATTCAAGGGTTTGAAAAATAAAAAAACAATAAAATAAAACATAAAAAAAATTCAAAAAAATTTCAAAAAAAAATTGTTGTGAATTTTATCTACTGCTTTTGTTGTTTTTTAAAAAAATCTTCTCAACTGTGCATCCTTGTGTGTTTAAACTCACTTGTTTTTAGTTTAAAGGAAATGGAACAACATCAGAACTAGAATCAACCGGGTATTTACTATGTTTGTTGTAGAGGTTATGGACATACTTCCTGGAAGTGTGTCTATAACTAGCCACAATAGGATTTTTTCACTGAAGAGAATGAAAAAAACATTGAATTTAGTCCTGAAACCCTTGCTAAAATTTAATTAATTGATTCTAAACTGGATACAAGGGTGGAAAAAATGAATAATTGGTTAACTCAAACCCATGAAATTCAACTTAGAGATTCTCAAGAGCGAGATCAAAGACTGAAAAGATCGAAAAATATGCTCTTGGAATTAAAACAAAGGGTTAAAGAAAAAAAAGAATATGAAGAAAATGAAAAGTAAAATGTCTTTAAAATATTTGAAAATCAAGTGGAAGAAGAGAGTGATTGTGAGACAGGACAAAAACACTTTATTTCTAAATAATCTGATACTATTGGACTTAATTTAGAAATAACTGACTCAAAAATTCAAGAACACAACATTAGAAATCCCAGAATGAGCGTTAATGGTGTTGAGTTGGATAATTTTGAAGATTAATTGAAACATATTGAAAATGAATGTCCAGTTCTCTTCATAGTTCCAACATTTGAGAAAAATCACTGTTTTAGAAGCTTTGATAAATAAGTCACTCGGGTTGAAGATATACTTGAAACTGAAAACTTGAATGTTAAAAACTCTTCACCCAAAATTTCTGAAATTATGAACATTGAGTCTAAGATTGATATTGGGTATAGATTAGAAGAGAACATTAAACTAGAAGTTAAAGAATCTGAAATTTTTGAACCTAAAATGATAACCACTCTTCCATTTTTAGAACATGTAAACCTAATAAATTCTGAAATGTTGTTGGATGATGAGGATGAGGGAATGATATTTGAAGAAAAACTAACTGATGAGTTTTCATTTCCTTATTCTCATAGTAATCACTTTTCTGAAACATTGTGCAGTGAAATGGAAAGTAGTGTTTTCATTTATGGGAAAAATTGTTTGAATTTGATCAATCTTGAACATGACTTTATTGAAGCTGAATTGAACATTTCTTCCCCTAAACTGAACTTTCTGGAAAACACTATAGACATTGTTTTGGAAAGTGAGCCTTTTGAACTTGAACATAAAGTAGAGCTTGAACACACATTAGATGATGGTTACAGAATTGATTTTTTTGAAGCAGTAGATATTGAGTGTTCATTCACTGATGAGGAACTTTTGGAAGAGATTTATAACATTGTTATACCTGAACCTATTTGTGGTAAAATAAATTCTCTTCCTTGTTTGTCACTTTATTTCTCAACTGAGTTGGCTGTAAAATATCATCATGATACTGATAGTAGTTTATAGGGGGAATAAAACTTGAGTTCCAATGTTCATAATTATGATCAGCACTTAATTGAATTTCCTTTTGAGCCTGCTAATTTGAACTCTCCCATGATCACCTTTGAAGTTGATTATGTTAGTGTTGTGGTTAATAGAGATGGCCATGAGAATAGTGTTACACCCTTTGAAGCACCTTGTACTATGTTGTCCCTTCATGTGAACTCAACTATTGAAATATCTAAACTTATTCTGGAAGTGGATAGTACTATACCCACTACTATTAAAAGGTGCTTCTTATGGGTTAATTCAAGCTATGAGAATTCAGTTTTTGTTTGCTTAAGATTTGGTGCCCACAAATCTCATCTTTCTATTAAAAATATTTGGGCCAAGCACATGTGGTGGTTCCTATTAAGAAAACCACATCCACCTAGTGACTACGGCTTGTTTCTAGGTGAGTCCGGCTGGGGACTTTAAATCCAGCACTGCATGGGAGGAAACCCATGGTTTTTGTTGTGTTAATGAATAAAATTTTTAATTAAATAAAGTCTAACTGAAGACTTTAAAATCAGTGCTTCATGGGAGTCAACCCATGCTCTTTTGTTAACATTTTTTTATTGTTTTGTGCTGAATAATGTGGAGCTTTGTTGCCTTATACTTGCTCTATCTCTGCTATAAATTTATGTCTCTATCAGATTGCTTTGTGATATTTCAATTGTTGCTGCTTGTGTCATCTAAGGAGTGGAATTCCCATGCTGAAGGAGTAATGGAAATCTAGTCAGGGTAGTATTCTAACTTTCTGCATTTATTTTATGCTCCTGATTATGTTAATAAAATTCTGCCCATTAAAAAAATTTCTTGTTTAGAAAAAAAATCTGCTACATACTTGCTGGAAATCTGCTGCATAAATTGCATATATAATAAACTCCTGATGCATGTCATTATGCTGTGCAAAAAAATCTGCATGTACTTTACTACTTAAAACTGAATTGTATTGTTATTAAAATCTTTTCTACTGTTTGAAATTAAGTGTGGGGGAAGGTACATGCTTGCTGGTTAGTGTGATTTTCATTAAATGGTTTTGCTAAGGGGTGTTATCATTCATCTTAATGCTATATTAAACATCCTTTTGAATTATACTGTCAAAATTCTTACACCCAGTTCATTGTGCACCCATTAGTTACTTTCCTTTTTTGAGCTTTAATGGAAAATATGTGTCACCGGACTTAAATGTTAAAGCATGTGTGTGTCTGAAATGAACCTTCTGAATATTTATTTATTGTGGGAAACAATATTTTTGAACTCTATTGAGACCCCTTTAAACATGTCATAATTCTACTTAAATTGAAAATATGTTTTGAATTTTAATTGATTAATTGTTTTTCTCCATATTTAGAAGTTAACTTTGGGGACAAAGTTGGGTTTTAAGTGTGGAGGAGGGGGTCAATTCTTGACTGTGCTAAACTATGCTTTAATGTAAGCCCATAAATTCCCACTACAAATTCAAAATTTTTGTTAAAAAAATGGTTAAAATTTTTCAAAATTCTCGCATAATTTTAGGCTTTAAATTTTTCTTTATTGGTTCTTGCCATAGGATAATTTTCTTTTTGGTAGTTAAGAACTGCTTTGAACCTGGAATTAATGAGTTTGGATGATTGCTGAGTGGTTTTACTTAGTGATTTCATGGAAATTTGGTTTAGGTCCTACTTCTGATAGTGATATGGGAATCCTTTTTAATGGAATTATGATCATAACTCTTGGAATTGGAAATTTGATTCTGATTCTAGGGGCCTCATTCATTTTTATTTAATTTATTAAAAGTAATTTCTTTAATGATCCAATGTAAATGAATTTTATATAAATCTTTTGAAATTGGAGAAATTTGGGCATCTAGGATCCCACGGTGATTCTCTGAGACCCTAGATGTTGGCTGTATTTCTGTTAACTAAAATCCCTCTGTACACTTTGAATAAGTGCATTGCACAATGCTTAGCACAATGATACATGTCTTGGGAAAAATAAATAAAGCGTCTAGGTTCAAAAATGAGCTCATTAAGGTGAGGGGAATGATGAACTCCAGATGAAGAAGGGATCAGTTGGTTTATATGGAAATCATTTAGGTTGTATCATTGAGGTCATTCCTTAAAAAATTATTTAATTTTGAAACTTAGGATTCAGTCAAAGTACAATGTTCCTTGGTTAAGGTCATGATTCCATTGATATTTTATCTCCTGTCATTCTTGGATTTAGAACCTGAGATTGAATTGAAGTTAATCACTAAGTTGTATCACATATGAGGCATGACATCTTCTTTGATGGATGGTCTTTGTGTTCTTAATTACCAGTGAGTAATTATTTTAAGCAAGATTCATATGAGTAAATCATTTTCTTAAAGCCTATTGTTATGTATTGTCCTCTGTTTTGAGTGTTGGACATGTTACATTTTGAGAAAAAATGATAAAAACTTTACTATTTTCAAAGAAAATAAAACTTGGGATTGTTTGAGGACAAACAATGCTTAAGTGTGGGGGAATTTGATGTGGCATTATTTTTACACAGTTTTTCACATCCTTTTTGTTAATTATTAATGATTTATTTAATTATTTTTACACTTTTATCTAATAAATTCAATTTTGTATTTTTATTATTGAATTTTCCAAATATTCATTTTTTATAACATTTTATGTAATTATGGGCCCTTAAATAGTTGATTTATACCTTCTTTGTTTTTAATATAATTAATTTTCATTTTTTTAATTAAATCAATTTTTGTTTATTTTATTTAATTTTACATTATTAATAATTATTGAGTTCTCTATTTAATTTTCTTTTAATTTTTAAAGTTTATACAACTTATTTAGGCTTTCCAAACTACTGGTAGCTTAGATACTGACAGTAGGTTACTGGTACCCTCTGTCGGTGACTTTTCCTATATCAGTGACTTTGCCTTTATCGGTGAGCTTTTGCCTTTAATTTCTACCAGTGAGACCCTTTTATTTTATAAATACCAGTGAGTCTTTTATTTTAATTTAATAATGGTGAATATTTAGATTAAATTATTATGCTTGACTTTTTCATAAGTTATTTTTTATTTTAAATAATTATTTAATTTTTGTAATTTTATTTAATTAGCTTAGACTTTATTTTATTAATTAATATTTTAATTAAGTTACATTAGAATAGGGTTGAAAAGTTATTTTATGTGTTTTGTCATCTTGCTAATTAGTTAAGTAAATAATTAGTGTTTTAAGTTAAATTAATTAGTTTGCTTTTATTTTTTTATGTTTCAAATAGTTAATTAATTCATTAATTAATAGTTTTTAGAGATTAATTATAATATTTTATGTATGCAGATTGGGTTTTAATTCATTTTTATTTTGTTTTAGTCTACTGGTAAGGTAGACGAGCTCTAATGGTGACCCTTTACTGTATCGGTGACCTTGTTGTATCAGTGACCTTGTCACCGGTACCTTTTCCAAACCCCAATTGTGCTGATTTAAATTTAGTTATTAATTTAATTTTATTTTCATTCTTTAATATAAAATAACTTCATTAATTTAATAGTTTAATTTTCTATTTTAAAATATTTAGGTTAGTTGCTAATATAATATAATGTTTATTTTTAGTGTTATTTAATTAATTAATTTTGTTAAATTAAACTTTTAAAATAAATTTAGTTTATGTAGTTTAATTTCTTAATTCAATTATTTTTTTTTAATTTTGTTGTCTAAATTCGTTCTTTAATTTTTTATAATTTAATTTTACTAATAAATTAATTAGTTAATATCTTAGTTGTGTTTTAGTTTTGTTGAAATTTTAGTCATTTTAAATAAATTAGTGTTTTTTACCATTTAATTATTATTTTAATTAATTCTTATTTGAGTTGTAGTTCTTTGAATGCATGGTGGTGATTCACATTTTTGCAGCAACCGGTAGACAAACTTTTTATTTTTCTCACTGATACCCAATTTATTTCTTCTGCCTCACCGATATAGCTACCTCACCGACACACTCTTTTCCTCACTGCCACACAATCTTCACTGATATCCTGTGTGCACCTCTTTTTCACTTCACCATTTACCCCTTTCATCCTCACTGATAGATCACGTCCCCATTGGTAGCTCTTTCCCCTTCAGCACTTCTTCACCATTATCTTGCGTGCATCCCTCTATCAGTAGCCCTCTTTCTTTTTCATACCTCACTGATGTAGATCCATTACCCCCCGGTTGTCGTACTGTTGTCGCGGGAAGTGCAAGAGGAGGGTCTCCGCTGAAGCAGAGGAGGCCGATGCACCTGCTAACCACTGCTAGCTTCTGGAAGCCGCCACATCTCATGAGCCGTCACTGCAGTCGAGAGTGATGGAACCGAGTCCAAGAAGGAAGTTGCACCACACCTTGATGGATGCCGCTGGAGAAGGCCAAGCCGAGTCGTTGCTGAAGTCGATCGCACCGCGATGGGTTGATGGAGTTGCGCTGCTATGTGATGTGTAGAAGAGACCCGCTGCTGGGGCGAGCAGTCGCTGCTGTTGAGAAGCCATGATAAGGGAATCGAAGAGCTGAAGCCGATGTCGGAGAGCTGCTAAGTTGGAAGGGAAGCCGAGTCTCCATTATTGTAGAAGCTCGATTTGCCGTGGGAAGCCGCTGTAATCGCCACCGTCAGTAGGAGTTGAGCCGAGGCAGGGGATGAGGCATTGTCGAAGCCACAATGAGGAAGGTGGGTCATCCACCACTGTTGTCTGAGGAGAAGGATGTTCGCTGCTGTCCGCCACCGCGAGGAGCTGCATCTTCCATGGATGGAAGGAGGAGGTCGCGGGTTCTCCAGGAAGAAGATGAAACCTCCCCTGTTCCGAATTGGGGGAGGAATAAGGAGATTAAAAAACATAATAATAATAAATATAAATAAATAATTATACAAGTCAAGTTAAATAAAAAAAATATAATTATAAAAGTAAAGTAAAAAAGAAAACAAAGAAAAGAAAAAAAACAAAATCAAAAGTTAAACTAAAAAATTTATCTTTAAAAAATTCAAAAGTATAAAGTGGATTTTATTTAAAAGTTTTAAAAAAATAAAATTTTAATACATAGATTAATTATAAATTTAAAAATAAATTAAAATTAAATGATAATAATAAATTAATTTATTTTTAATAGAATAAATTTAGAATCAATAATAATTATAGATATACTATAAAATATACTTATTAATTTAAAATATTTAAAACTTAAGTAATAATTTTAATTACTAAATTAAAGTTAACTAGTTAATTAATTAATCTAGAAACATAATTTCTTCAATAGTAATAATTAAATTATTAATAAAATCTTAAATATTTTCTTAATTATTTACTTTTTTATATTTTCAAATTTTAATAACTTAGTTAAAAATAATGAAATTAGTGACTTAGTAATTATATCAATTAGCTTAATTAAATTAATAACTCTTTAATAACTTATGTTTCATCATAGTTAATAATTGTATAAATAATATAAAAGTAAATAATTATCAAATAATTTTAGTTAACTATTAAGGAATACAAATAACACTTAACATTAAAATAACCATTTTTCATTCTTTATGTTTGTTTTTATTTCCCGTTTATAACTTTCCAGGTTCATTCAAGGGACTTACACGAGTCCATGTTCATCCAACTAACTCAGCAGGAGTTAGTTAGGAGGGAAAAATTAGTGCGGCGTGCTTGTCGCGAAAAAAACGAATATTTTGCGGTGCGTGGGTGAAGAAATATGAAGTCGGTGGAAGCTTGCAGTGACGATATCTTATGACACCAGGGTACATTAAGCAGATCAGTAGCAGAATTTTGGGAGACAGTCATTCGACATTCCACACTAGAAATTTCAAGAGCAGAACTCCCAGGAGACACCAAGTGCGATACTGGAGACTTGGAGTTGCAGGAGCAAAGCAGCAGTACACGATCTTCATTCTCAATAGGGAGGATCTATCTTCCTCTATTTTTATATGTTTTACATTGTACTTTCTACTGATATGTTGTCAATGATCTTAGCTTAATTTCTTTTTCTCAAGAGTTTGGAGACTTATCGGTTGAAACTTTCATCTTCAATTAATCTCTTTAATGAGAATCTGATTCTTTCGACGAGATTGAATCAGGTTCTTGAACATAAAAATTGAATTTACATCTTTAAGAACTTAATTCTAAATCGATGATATTTTGGCAAGATTGATCATCGAGACATTTCATCAAACTTTCAAATTCAAACTTCAAAAACTTTCGGTTAGATAGCTTTCTGTTTTCATCTTAAAATCAAATTGATGTATGTGGTTGTTGAAGTGGCGAAATTTGAGAGCTATAATACAGAGTATTAATTCTTCTAGCGAGAAAGGATTAACAACTCATTTTTAAGGTGTGAATTTAATCAAATGAGGATCATTCTTTTAAGCCAGTAAGGTTCAAATATCTCAAGCAAACTTTTGATCTACCCTCAGCACTCCTTTTTCCTTCTTAGTTATTTTTGTTTACACTGTTTGTTTTTGTTGTATTTTTTCTAGTATAGGTAATAAGGAATTTCAAAACTTGTTTCATACTGCTTTGTTAAAAATTAATAAAAAAATTTAAAGTAAAAATGCACACTCACTTCACTGTTGACAACAATGGAGTTTAATAAAATTAAAACCATAGAAATCACTCGTCTGCCTTCTCTGTGGTTCAACCCTACACCACTATGCTAGTGTAGGTTAATAAATGTAATTTTGAGGGTCGTGACGACCACCAACCTTCTTCAGTTACTTAAACATAACATGAGAACATGACTATAACATTTTAAAATCATAACCTTTATATCATAGATCATATTCTTGAGTCATGGCATAAGTCTTGGTAGTTCATAAGATATGAATCCTAAAGTAATCAAAGAACATGATTCATGAGAGCATAACATTGGCATAAGGCATACGTTTTTAACATACACATAAGCAAGGAAAAAAATTCCTTATTCATGGATCACTTATAATAAAATATTAGTGGATTTTGTTCACTCCCTATTCCATCATATCCTTAGTCAACGTTCACTCCCAATACTATCATAGTGGATAGATTCCCTTACTGAATTGGGTTCACTCCCCATTCCAGTCGTTATTATCTCGTGAGATATCCTTCTTTAACCAATTAATTAAAGGGATATATAATTATGGGGCTATCCATCAAAAAATCATAATATATTCATATGTGTCATAATATCATAAAAAATTCATCATATATCATAAGTTGTGTAAAATAAATGGGTTTCATAAACATTTCTATAATTCACCATAACATAACCCATGGAAAATAAATGATTTCTGTAAAAATATCATCATCATAATCATAATCCATATAGATAAAGAATAATTATGTTATCTTTGGATCATATCTTTATTAAATCAAAATTAACATCAAAGGATTTTATCATAAATGAAAATTTATTTAAAATATCACGTGGAATATTTCTTGAGGAAAATACCGTTTTCATTATAGAGTCACTTCATTAAAATATAAAAATTTATAAAAATATTATGGAAATTTTTTCTTATAAAATTTTCTTAGAAACATTTAATATAACCATCAAATAATTGGGTGGTTATGATGGTTATCAATTTTGTTCCTACTAGGTATGTTTAACAAATATTCCTTTCACATTTTTCAGTAAAAAGTCAGAAGTAACTCATTTATGAAATGATAAAAAGATTTATTTTCAAAAAATAAAAATTAAATCATGGGTAAAAATTAATTTAAACGACTAGAGTATAAGATAAAAATATCCTTTAAAACATTTTTTAGAAAACACGAATGTGGAAGATGAAGGATTTTTGACTGATTAGTTTTTTATAAAAATAGTATTTCAGCCTCTTGAGTTCTTAAAGAGAAAAACTGAAAGAATAATATGTAATATATATAAATAAACACATAAGAGTAAAATTAATGGGATTATTTAGTGACATTTCATAAAATTTCATCATTGGAAACTTGATCATAAACATCCCTAGTAAACAATGAGATTGTAACATAAAACCCTTACCTCAAGTTTGAATTTCATTGAAAGAACATTAACCTTTGGTATAATAAATTTAAATTTTTTATAATTATATAATATATTAATTTAAATTTTTATAATATCATATATGATCTACTTATAACATTTCATTAACCATTTATTAATAATTCTTTATTAAAATTGTTGTTTCTGGGTGTTAACTATTTCATTTTTCATGAGAGTTTTGGTTAAACAGTTATGATATTTATAATTTGATAATGGTTAAATATCCTCAATAATTTTATTGATGATTTAAATATCATATATATTAATTATATATATATTTATATTCATCCATAAAAGTTATATATAAAAATGAAATACACTGTTCATGGAGACGGTAGACTGTACGTACGTATGAACACTATTTTTACTTTTTGATGGATGGAAAAAATGAATGGTAATTAATAATTCACTATTAAATAATAATTATTATATAATTTATATCATATATATTCATTATATCTATCCTTATTATCATTCATGTAAATCATAAATGAAAAATGGATCACATCGCTTCATGGAGGTGGTAGTCCACACATACGCACGAGTGACGTTATCATTTTCCAAAGGATTGGAAGGGAAGAAGGTATATATGATATTATAATTACATAATAATATTTATCTATAAAATTTAAATCAATCATAATAAAAGTCCATGAAATACAGTGATGGAAAATGAATTGTTTCTCTACGTGGAGGAGGTAGTTCACACGTACGCACGAGCAATACTTTCATATCCGATTTGATGGAATAGATTGTGGATAGTGGTTATTTAATTATCATAATAACATTTAAGTATATTTATTATAATTTTTTTATTATTTATTGTTAATATCGTATTTTTATAATAGTTATAAGAAGAAATAATTTGAAATAGGTTGGTTAAGATGATTCTCTCTCCTTTGGTTAGCCTCTTTGAGATCCTTTCTTAAAGACCCTTGGAATGGTATTTTAAGAATAAAATAACCTATGTATAGTGGATATAAAAGTTTATAGGAAATTTTTTCAGGTTTTAGTTGATCTAAAAGGCTCAAAATGGTGTAAATAAGAGAAATGATGGGTGTCCTTTTATATGTGGGGGAGAGGACACAATTAGAATTTATTAAAAGATTAAAATATAGTAAATTCATTCTCTAGAAAAATACCTAAAATGGATATAGATTCTGATTTTGGATAGTATGAGGTCAAAATATGTTCATACAATAGGATTTAGACAAGTTTATTTTGAAAATGTACCCTTATCTCTTAGTTTAACCCCCAGGTAAACCCAGTTTAACCTTAACTACGGTGAATTTTTTTACTGTTTTTACAATTTATTATGGCCAAAATGAAAGTGGAATAAATAAAAAATTTCAAAAATTATGATTCCAAATTTGGAATATATTTTTTTACATCAAATATCTAAAATTTTTAGAAATTAATTTTAAAATAAACTTGTAAAACGCGATAAAAATAGTTTCCAATAAAAGTGTTTTTTGAAGTATACAAAGATTTTATACAAAAGCTAGAAATATATAAATTATAATGACCATAATTAGATTATTAATAATATAAATTAACTAATTTCACTTTTAAAACCTGTTTAAAAGAAAATCCATATTTGTAAATTCTTTAAATGAAAATACAATTTTCAATAAAAATTAGTATTTTTAACTATTCATCAAAAATTAATCTTTTCGAAAAATTATCGAAGTTTCACTTTGCTAATTTCAAAATGATTATTTCAAAAATAAATTTTATTATTTCAAATAAATTTTCTAAAAGTTTAAGAAATTAATTTTATTATTTTCTCATAAAAATAATTAGAAAATATTTTTGAGGAAAAATGTATTTTTTTAATCATATAAGCCTGAATGGCCCAAAGGCATTCTTTTTTTATTTATTTTTGGATAATAACCCTTTTTAATGGGATTAAGGGGAAATCTTACATGACTCGTAGGCCCAATGACACAAGTCCTAGTACATGACCTGAAGGCCCAGAGGAATAATGCCCAATACATGACTCGAAGGGCCAACCCACTAGAACTGCCCCTCCCTAGCTTATGCTTTTGAAGCATATAGAGACTTTACTAAAAATTGAGAACTTATTTATCAACATATTTAATTTATCTAAAATATTTATACATGTTTTTAAAAAAATTCCTATTAATACCACCAATTTAACGGCTATGTTATAATAGTATATTATATTATGATTCATTTAAACTTGGGGTTGTGGGTATCACAACCTATCAAAGAAATTTAATTTATTTAAAAATAAATATATCATCTAATATCAGGGTGTTACAAACAAATGATCTGATTACTATTCATAGTTAACCAAGTCGGGATGTTAGAAAGTGATATCATGGCCTTTCTTTTTCTTTTATTTTACTTGGGATATGGTAGCCAGGATATATAGGAATGTCTCTAATCTTGGGATGGATATCAGACTAGTGAATAATGAACATCTTTTCATGTATAATGTTCATGTAACAAGGGGATGGGATCAATGTTCTTGATATATGGTTTCATTTTTATATGATTTTACCTTGTGTGATGCTCATGGTGTTTAGAATTACATTTTATTTTTTATTTTTAATCTTATCCCATAGTGGTAAGACATGTCACGTGCATCATGATTAGGCATGTAATATTCACATAGAATATATACCTTTATTTTTGTGTTTATCGTTGACAATAGATGAAATACCCTGGTTTTTCTCTAAGCTAAAAAAACCTTTTACTTCAAGTTCAATTTATTGGTTTATTCCTAATATGAGCTCTTATTGGGTTAAGGAACATTTTTTGGGTATCTGGGGATTTTTTGGATCCAAAGAAACAAATTTTGGAGTAAGTAGGTGGTCCGCACAATTAGTTTAAATTGTGTATCCCAGTCTGCATAGTTTTTTCAAACCATGTGGGGTGCTTTAGAAAACTACAGAGGACTGCATGTTTTTTTTAACCATGCATCCCAAGCCGCATGACTATGCAAATTCTGCAAACATTATTACAGAGTCATTTTTCAGGGGCTACGCATGGTTAGTCTAACCTTTCACCCACCCCATGTGAAGGGGTGCCTTGGATAGTGATTTCTTCATGGTTAGAACACTATTTGGCCAACTATATGGCCAAACTGTGTGACCACTTTATAAAATTTGAAATTCCATTTTTTTACCACCTTTATTCTTAAATCTAAAAACCCTTTTTGTTATTCATTTCTCTAGTAGTAGTACACATGTAGAGCTCGTCTACCCTCCTCTCTTAGTCTTTTATCTCATTCCTTCATCTGATATCTATTTCCTTCATCGCTCATCATGTTGGAAGTGTATTGGTAAGTGATATAATCGGTTTCCTTCCTTTCTCAATTAATCTTTCCATCTTTGGTTTTATTTAGCTGTGAGTTAATATGTCCAATTTTTAAGTATTTTCCTTATTTATCTATTTTCTCTCATTTTTTCCTGAATCAGAATTTGATTTTGGATGAGTTCTCCTCTACCTCTATAAGGTTGGTGGTCTATACCTTTTTAATAATGTCTTGTTGATTATTAAATTACCTCCATTGTGCCTCATTCTATGTCTTTTATACATTGCTCAAAAAATAATAAATTTCTTAAATTAATCATTTTAACCTTAAATGTGATACCCACGTAGAGTTGGTTGGAGGTTTTGAAACTCAACCCGAACCACCAATTATGTGGGTTAATTAATATACTTAAGATAAAACCACCCCTTTGGGTGTGTGTGAGCTTCCCACCTGTTAGTGGAATCCCATGTAAATTAAATGACATATTGAATGGTTGATTAACTCTTGAGTATAATATCAAATGTGAACAAGGTGGTTAAATTAATGGTTTAGATTAAGAAGACTGTAAAGAGATGGATGATCAGTAGGCTTGTACCTCTTTATATGGATGGTTGGACTTAGGCATGGGCACTGACATTGCCTGTGGAATTTTTATATTACTTTTTGTTATTGGAAATCATGGTATGGAATTGAAGATGGGTAATGCATTATGGAACTGCCTTTATTATTGGTATGGCACCAACTTTGATTACTATTTTGGAACTGAGAAGGGGGGGCCGAGGTATGGAACCAACATACCCTATAGTTATATCATTTTATATTAGGATTACATGGGCATGGGACATGGGTTCCTATCCCATGTAGGTCTACACTATTCTGAGATCAACTTGGACAAGTTCCTTAGACTTGGGGATGTCTCTTTGGTCTTCATCCTTGGGACTTGGCCCATTTAGGTTTGATGATTTATATGTATATGGAATATTTGTAAGCTGTTAGTTACATGAATATTTCACATTTACAAAATTATATTCACCATTTATTTCATGCACATGGTTATCACCTCTTTCTATAGACCACCTATATCTGTATTCATTTTATAGCTTTACTTGTCATACCTGAACGTAGTTATAGTTTCTATAAACAAACTATATTTGTTATAGACACTGTTCATGGTAGCCTACTGAGTATATATCACACCTCATTCTGTCCATAGATTTTTAACTAGACATACATCATGGATGAAAGTAGGGACAAGAGTAATATCCCACTTATGTATGTTTGATTGACACATAGCATGGGAGCTTAGGAGAATAGAACAGAGCCTTATCTTGTGATTCTTAGAGATAGAATTTTTTTTCTTTTTTTCTTTTTTATACATGTATTGTACTGGATTCCTTCTTCCATGTATGTATGTTTATATTTTATCACATCATGACATACTCGTTATTTTTTATTTTATTATGCTTGTGGTATTGATTATTTATTAATGCCTAGATGTATTATTATTATTTTTCTCTCTTATTATTATTCCTCAATTTATTCATTTATTATCACTATTGTGATAATTTGATTATGAGGGAATATTCTCCCCATTGAACCATCATATAACCTATTTACTAGTCAGAAACCTCTGACATATAGCGAGGTGTGCTTGAGGCCATGTGACTAACTAGGTTCAGATACTTATGAGTGAACTGGGTCCGGGATGTTAAAAATTAGTATCAATGATGTCTTTTTTCCTTTGTATTACTATTTTTGGTTAATAGAAAGGATAATAGGATGTGTCAAATTTTTATAATGATCTTATGCCTCAAATTAGCTAACCCACATATGGAAAAAAATCGAAATTTCATAGGATGAGAATTGATGTTCTAGATTACACTTGGTATGGTTATACTGATTTCACCATTGGGTGATTCACATATTGTGTGGTGATTATTATTATTATTGTGGACTCTGTTTTATCCATGGACAAATAAAGTATGGAATCACTGATCATTCTTCATTATAGGAACCTTAGAGGATTGATATTTCATGCGTAATTGCATGCCATGTAGATTTAATTGTTTAAATACATGATATCTATTGTATATACCTTGAGTGATATATCTATTATAAAACTAATGTTTATGTAAAAAATGGGGATTACATAATTGGTGGTTAAAGTGTCTGTCTCAACTTAAATAGTGTTTTCCCACATACATTGAGAGTGGAACATTAATTAACCAACTATCATATGTTTGATATTTTTAACTGTGGTTACATAGACTAAAATGTTATATTATTTTGAATACAGGATTTAAAATTGTAATTTAAAGAGTGGGTGTGCCTATATAAATTGGGAATTATGTTTCATCTAGTCAAATAATCATATATGACCATTAATATTCTTATATAGAATGTAAAGGCCTGGATTTAGTTACATTAACTACCAATTGTAATTTATAAATAGGTTAGTTGTTTAAATTAGGAATGATACATCATTAAACAGGTCTAAATTGTAAATACAAGAATTTTCAAATATTAAATTCAAAATATAGTCACTATTAAATGGGAATTCCAATTGTAACTTAAATGGTTTTTTCCTTAATAACATTAAATTTATACCCTATATACTGGTACCCCTAACTAAAATATGGAACTTTACCTAGACCTAACCTTAGTAATGGGTATGAGGTACTATATCTTGGGATTCTTTATGGTTTAATATGACACCCAAACCTAGATTTAGGAGTAGGTAGAGGAGTGTGACTTACTTATTTTATGGATTGTACCAGTCATTTACATATATATATATATATATATATATATATGGTATTTTGTTATCAAATCCTATCTGAGGCATTTGCTTAGAATTTTTAGAGTTATTCCACTATGATGTACTCAATTCATATGCTAGGATGGTAGTGATGACCATGCTCTAGAGGTGGTGGGCTCTAAGCCACTAGTGTTACCTCTAGTAGTTCAACCTATGAAACCTCCCGCTATTCCTGATGATGGTGATGATGCCCATTTTCAAGAGGGATTCCTGTGATTTATACAGTCTAGGCATAGAGCTATGTGACTTGACTCTTATATAGAAGAGTTGATGTGATAATTTCAGTAGTAGCATCCACCTACTTTATTAGTGGATGGTGGCCCCGGGTGATTGAGAATTTTTTTTCTATCTTGGAGCATCTGTAGATGCCTCTAGAAAAGAGGTTCAAGCTTTTGATTTATATGCTTCATTGATCTGCAAAACATTGTTGGGTTATACAAAACCAAGTATATCAGCACCAATAAATGATGTAATGGTATTTCAAATCTAGTTTTTATGACTAATTTTTCCTTGAGAGCTTGAGGGGTGATCTAGCCAAGGAGTTTATTCATCTGGAGTAGGGTGTCGTGTCTATTATGGATTATTCAAATTTCTTCATAGATATTTAGGGGTTTTCATCTATCTATACCAGGGATGATTCATCTAGGGATGCTTTGAGGATGGTATCATATATTTTATTCGATCTTAGGTTAATGTTTTCTGGTTGAATACCATGTTTGAGATAGTAAACTAGACCCTTATTACCAAGCATAACCTAAGGGAATTTGTAGGTACAGATCAGAGTGGTTTAGCTTCTCGGCCAAATGGTGTATTGTATGGTGGCATAAATCAAATTTTTGAGACCTATCATGAGATAAGTTCTAGTTATAGTGTTCATATGGGGTTTTTTTAGTTTATCTCTAGTTTGAAAATCAGGGAGAAAATGAATCCCTAGTGAGAGAGAGCCCCAGTTGTGTGTTGAGCCAAAAAAAATGTGGCCCATATATAAAAGTTTTTCAGAACCTTCCATCTTGTAGACATTGAAATAAGATCTAAATTGAATCAATTTCTTATAGTAGCATTAGCATCTCCAAGTTAGGTAAGGATCTAGAGTGTGACCAGCCAATCAAACCAAGTGGGTAATCATGGATGAGGGAGTCAAACACCATTTTGAAACTTCCAATAGAGCAGGCTTGCTTAAGGTAGTCAAGATTTATCACAAGGTCATGAATTGGGATAGATATATGCCGTATAGATTATACCTAAGGATCATAGTGTTATCTCATCTACGTTTTAAAGTAAAATTTAAGAAGCATCTAGCTTGGTATCTATTTTTTTATACAAGTTATTCCCACCCTTTTATTTTCAGGGCTATCGTGGAAATACTTGGTCTTGAGATTTAATATTTTAATGGAGTAATGTGGATTTATAATCTATTGGTATTTTGGTTAGAAATTTTATGCCAATTTAAGGAGTTTCATCTTGAGGTTGGTGGATAGAGTTTCTTATGGGACCCATTTTTTCATGAGATGAAGGGCTTTGACATCATTATCAAGATAGATTAGTTGGTTCCCTATCATTATCATAATGATTATTATCATGATATAATATATTTAACATCACCTAAGGGTCATAATTATATTCAAAAGGGTGAGTGGGATGTTCAGGAAATTAAATATGGAGAAAATAATGTTGGTATGGGTGGAGTGATAGCCCGGATTGATATACTTTTTATGGATGATTAGGGAACCTAACAGGCTGATTTTCCTCCAATTATGGATCATTTAAATGATTTTCCCTAAAAACTTTACTATACTACCTCCTGAGAGAGTTGTAGAGTTTAATATTGATCTAGTTCTAGGAGAATCATTGGCATCTATTCCTCCTTATAGGATGTCTACTACTGGGTTGTAGGAGCTCAAGAGTTATATAGAGGACTTGGAAGTTATGGGTTTTATATGAAAAAATGCTTATCCCTAGGGTTCATCATCATTTTTCTAAGAATTTAGTTGGAACCCTCAGGAATTTAATTTATTATCAAAAATTAAATCAGTTTATAAAGAACCATTATCCATTACCTCACATAGATAACCTATTTGATCAACATCAAGGAGTTATAGTTTTCTGCAAAATTGATTTGAGGTTAGGTTATCATCAGGTGTGTGCGATATCATAGAATATATATCAGATGTATCTTCATATAAGGTATGGTATTTATGAGTATTTGGTCATGTTGTTTGGTCTTATAAGTGTTCTAGTGGTATTTATGGCTCTGATGAATTAGGGTCGCTATTTTTATCTTGGTTAATTTTTGGTAGTCTTCATGGACAATATCGTGGTGTATTCACATACTCAAAATGACCATACAAAAAAAATTTATATCATTCCAAATACAATGATAGATCACTATCTATATACTAAAATTAGTATATTCCACTTTTGGATTGAAAAGGTTCACATCTTGGGTTATATTGTCTAAAAGTAAAGAGTATATTTATAAAATTAGAGAAGGTGAGAGTAGTAGTTACCTAGGATAATACCAAGAATGTTTTTACATATATAGTTTCATGGAGATGGTTGGCTATTATAGGAACTTTATACAAGATTTATCATGTCTTGCAGCACCACTTATAGGATTTACCATAAAGGGTGTTATTTTTATGTGGTCTTAAGTTTGAGAGAAATAATTTCATGAGTTGAAATGGGATTGAATTTGGAACCAATTCATATTCTTTTAGATCAATGACTAAACTATATAGTCTATTGTGACGCATTATCCATCATAATAGGATTAGTTTTGATGTAGGGAGAGTGAGTTTTGGTGTTTGAGTCTCATCAGCTAAGCATACATTAGTAGAATTACCATAAGTATGATCTTGGGTTAGCATATGTAGTTCATGATTTACATTATTGGAGGAATTATTTTCTTAGAGAGTGGTTTGTTGTGTAAACAGGCTATAAAAACCTCAAATACATCTCTGCACAACATGTATTAAATCTTAGGTATATAATGTCTGTTGAATAGATATAGTCATTTTACTTAGATATTTCCTTTATTCTTGCGAAAAACAATTTTTTTGATGATTCTCTGAGCCAAAGGACTCATACACAAGTAATTCATGAGGGTAGTAGAGAGTGTCAGTTGATGGACCTATTTTATGATATGTACTTAGAGGTCTATTGAAATCATGGATAACCTATTATTACATCTTTAATAGAGAACTCATCACTTCTGGATAGAGTGAAGATGAGGAAACATTCAAACCATGAGGTCTTTGTCCTAAGGGAGAGTTTTTTATGTGAGGAACCACCACTTAGTTTGGATTTTGATGAGGATGAACCTTTGCGTATTCATGGATGCATCTAGGTTTTTAGAGGTGTGTGAGAAATTGATGTGAAAATATCATTATTCTAGTTGGGTGGTACACCTTGGGATTACAAAGATATAGTGTGAATTGCACCACCAATACTGGAGGCCTAGTATTAAAAGGAAAATAGTTAGCTTTGTCACACGGTGTTCCACCTATCAGCAAGTGAATACGGAGTGCCAATGACCTTCTGACTTGTTAGAACCATTTCCTATTGTGGAGTGAAAATGGGATGATGTCACCATGGATTTCGTGAATGGATTACTGATATACCATCAAGGTAATGATTTAGTATGGGTGATCGCCAACAGGCTCATGAAGGTCTCTCACTTTTTACCTAATAAGGAGAACATTTTGGAAGATGAGATTGGAAGGATCTATATCTAGGAGATTATATGAATTCATGGAGTTCTAAAAAGAATTGTATCAGATAGAGATTCACATTTTACTTCTCATTTCTATCAAGGGTTATAGATGGTATTGGGTACATGGGTACTTTTGAGTACATCATACCACCCTCAGACTAACAGTCAGTCTAAGAATACAATATAGGTGTTAGAGGACATTATTAGAGCATGAATACTTGATTTTGGAGGTTAATGGTAGAAAAAAATAACTCTAGCCAAATTCTCTTACAATAACAACTTTCAAGTGACTATACAGATGGCCCCTTAAGAGTCCTTATATGGTAGGTAATGCTGATCACCTTTGTGCTTCTTAGATACAGGGGAGGTAGTTCTACTTAGACCTTATCTCATTTGAGATACTTTAGAGTAGGTTTATTTAATCAGAAAGCCAATGGTATACCTCATTTAAGATAGAAATCATATTCCGACTATCACCTAAAACCTCTAGAGTTAAAGGTAGGGGATTGGGAATTATTGTGTGTTTCAACTAGATTGGGGCATCGATGGTCCAGGTTGCAAGGTATGTTGTCACTTCATTTTGTTAGACCCTTTATGGTTTTAGATGGGGTAGGATTAATGTCTTATCAGATAGAACTTACTCAAAGATATAGATTTATGTATGGTGTATTTTACATTTCTCAGTTACCTCATGACTACTCAGACCCATCTCATATTTTCCATCCTAATGAGGTAGAACTAGATTTTGATGCTTATTTTGATGAGAACCTTATTCATATCTTGGAATAGAACATGAAGTCTCTCTGAGGCAGGTCAATTCCTTTAGTCTGGGTGCTATCGAAGAATGGATGTGTACATAAAAAGACCTAGGAGTGAGAGAATGACATACATTCCCAATGGCCTGATCATTTCTCATATGGTGTTATACTACCTGATTAGTCACTAAATGAGGCTAATATTCATTGATAATATACATAATATTCATGTTCTTTTTTATTCATAAACACCATTTTAGTGCATTTTACACTTTGAACATCATTTCACATTATGATTGTAATACCTTCTTAAAATGTGCTATTATGAGGTACATTTTTTAACATCATTTGAAGTACCCAATGAGTCATCTGATTCTAAGGAATGTAATTATAAATATTTTAATTTGATATTTTGGGAACTATATCTAAACTTAAATTTGAACATTTTTTATTCAGGGATCAATGGATGATTCATAAACGATGATGGAGATATTTGGAGATTAATGGAATCAATTCTAGAGAAGGCAGATTGGACACCATCCAACTTACGAGACTGTGGGGACCGACATACAGGCCCAATGAATCCCAAATGTTGTGAGATGATATAAGAAATGTTGAGGAACAAATAACTCTTTAGGAGATAATGCTAATTAGGCCTTTATCTTGGTCATTAAGGCGGCCCAAGTTAGAGATAAAATTTTGGGCCAGATTCTGAGTCCCAGAAAAACAGTCCACTAATTTGATCATATCTCGGAATAAATAACTCCACATGGGCCCAAATTTACAGGAGGTTAGAAGACATCCGGAGATCCATTTTATTTTTCTATTTCCCACTATGATTCAGCCATCTAGAAGGTCATCGAAACGCGTCTGTTCGGTGGATGAAAGTTGGCTGCCACCTCGGGTCAAATGTGGAAATGTCCAAATTCCACAAGCTTTCCACCACCTATGGCCTACCAAAATTAATTGAGATGCTTTTTACTATTTGAGGCTCTACCCAAGGCATCAAAAATTCCTATTTAAGGTAGTGGTGGTGGAGGAGTTGATAATCTTTGGTGCTTGGTTTCATTGTAGTGTTATGCTACCGCTTTGTGTTTGTAATCACATTTCTTTCTCATGTAAGTTGTTTAATTCACCTTAGTTTCTTAATAAAAGTTCTTCATTTACTCTTATTCTGTTCTTCTACTTATCACGTTGATACTATTGGTTCAAGTTGTGGATTTATTCACACCATACTTTGTGATATTTATCACACAAGGGAGGAGTGATCTTTTTTTGTTGTTGTTTTTACTTCTTCAATTCCACCCTTGTAAGTCTACTTCCCGCTTCCGTTGAAGACATGTCATCAATGGAGGGATAACTCTTTTATGGGTTGATCCAAGGGAGTAGAAAGGGGATGGATTTTATGTTATTTATCACTCCATTAATGGCTAATCACTTCTTTTAAATGAGATTTTTATTTGATGATTTTAAAACATCTCCATCGTCCTTGTTGAATTTAACGCCACACACTTCAAGTGCTAATACGAACCTTTACCTTGAAGTGCTCAAAACTTTTATCCTTAAAGTGTATAGGTGATTAGTATTAAAGGGTGTAGGCATTAACCTAGTAAGTTATGATGTTGTTTTATCTCTTTAAATGAACCCATCTCAAATATAAAAAATTGAAATCATTAAAAAGGAAATACGTCCAATCCACCCCGAGCGATAACCTAGGATCAACTCATTCTTTTAAATTAAATTCACTTAAGTCTCTTAGAGTTACTTTAAACCCATATAAAATCAACCCATGTTGGCCACTTCATATCCAAAAACATTCCTTAGAATGTGCGTGTCTATAGGTTACTTCTTAGGTCTCTGTGGATTCGACAACCCAAGCTAGACTACAAGGACTGTTCTACCTTCATCTCTTGGGTAAATTGGAGCGAGAATCGAATTTTGGCAACGTTGCCGGGGATATAAGTAAGTTATCTTAGACATTATCATTCTTTTTCTTCATCCCTATTATATTTTCTCACCCCTCACTCCTATGGAAGTCAATTTTGAACAAGTCCAAACATGGGAAACCTATCCCCACTTTGATCACCCAACCCCATGTGTGATGTACAATGACCATCCTAATTTCTACATGTGGGATCATTAACAACCTAATGAACCACATTATTTTTACCCCTATTATCCACAAAACATCCTAACATATAATTAGTTTAAATCACCACAAAGCCAATATGAACACCCTCATGTGCAATTCCAACAACTTAATTATCCACCTGAAATAGACCATATTTCTCAACCCCTTACCCATCATGATCCACAACCGTTACTTGAAAAATTGTGTCAACAAATGGAAATAATTAATTTTTAGGTTTCATCATTGAGGTTAGAACTACAATGCATTAAAAATTGTTAGGAACCTATCCCTACACAAATTGTCCCTTCTATAACCTTATGTGAAGTGTCTAGTTTCCCACAAACCTCTCATGAATTTACTAAAGACAAAACCTTTGGATTTGGGGAAGATGAGGAGGATCATGGAATTGTTTATGGGTCTTTAAACAAGGAGTAAGTTGACTTTTTGGATTCAAAAGAGGAGAATTTGACATCATAGATTGAGTCTCCTAAGTATAACTCCATTAATGAATTTTCAAAACCACCAACCATTGAACCATTGAGAGAAATCAAAAACATTGAGTCCATACCCATTCCTAAAATTGATCTTTCCAATTTTGTGGTTGAATATTCTATTAAAAAGGAACAAATTTTGTGGAGCAATTTTGAAAATGAAATTGAGTTTGATTCCAAGTCCCAACCTGTGTCTGAAAGTGTTAGCCTGCCCGAACTTGAACGAAAAGAATTTCCATCCACCCTCAACTTTCTATTCATTGGGGATATCCAAAAACTTTCAATTTTCACAATTTCTTATCTTGAAACCAATAAAGAGGTAATGATTCTTAATGTACTTGGAAAGACTAAAAAATAAATTGAATCCACCGTTTCTGATATTCTTTTGATTTACCCGCTCATTTTAGAACATAGGTTTTTACATGACACAAATTATAAAAAATTAATCTATCTAAATAAAGTAGAAGTGGTGAAACATGTGGTCCTTAAAATTTTGAAAGTTGGTATTGGGTAAGTTAGGGGGTTCATGTCGAGCTAATGATGTTAAACAAAAGTACTGCACGGGAGGCAACCCATGGTTTTCATGTTTCTAATCTTTCTGAATCATGTTTATTTTTCAAATAAGATTAATTAATCATTTTTATATTTAAAAAATAGAAAAAATAATATTAAAACAATAATAATAATAAAAAATAGACTTTTGACCTATTATTCTATTATGAGTATTGATGGGTATGAAAGGGGAGCACCATATTCATATGTGTCATGTGGTGTGATCCTCGAGTAATACCTTACCGAGAAAATTAAAAGAAGATAATGTATCATTAGTTTGATTTAAAAAAAACAGAAAAACTGGAAGAACCGTAAAAATAATGATACTTGGAATTAAATAAGTTGTTGTGTTGTTTGTTTTGTCTGGTTTGTTCTTCTTTTTATGGTTCAAGTACTATTTTGGGTGATACATGTTCAATCAAGGAGGTGCCTACATCCCCCAAGAGATCAAAGGACTAATTTGGAGCAGCATGAATTTCAACTTCAACCACCAGGTGACTTCATTCCATGACCCTCATTTTCAATTTCCTTTTTGAACTTTCATTCTATACCTCTAACCCCTTCTAAATTTTCTTTTCTTTAAACACTGGGGACAGTGTTGTTTAATGATGGGGGGGAGATAAAATAAAAATAAAAAATTATTTCATGTCAGAAAAAATGAATGATTTGAAAAAAAAAATTGTGTAAATGGAAGGAAAAATTCCTTTAACTTTAAACATGGTAATACACATTGCACACATTGAAACTGAATATCAAATAATTTATCATACCCTTATTTTTCTTTTAATCCTTGTATAATTTCATGAGCATAGATTTTGGAAAGTGTGGCTGTCCAATGTGATATTTCATCGTTTATATTTTCTTCCAAATAAAAAAAAGATCACAATGCACATCCTTTGGATAGTGGGGTATTAGTTTGAGTTCATGGGGTCCCATAAATATATAGCATAGGTTTGGTGATCATTTTATTTTAATATGAGTATTCAAAAAAAATTAAAAAAAAAATTTGCTCGTAGAGCAATGAAATGACCTAATGCATGGCTTTCGGCACTTGGGGATCGTGACTCCATGGTTGTCTGGCACAGAGTTAGTAATTTTATCTCTATTTTTGGTAATTTGAATTTTTTTTTTGACTGAGTTAACTCAAGATGATGCCCGAGTATGTGGGATTCACTTGGTGTACTAAGGTCTTTGAGCCTGGGAGTCATCAACAAAGTCTTGCTACAGGGGTTGACTCTTTTGAGTGCAACTTCAATTACCATGGCAAAATTGCAAAAAAAAACATAAAAAAACATAAAATAAAAAAAATTGAATACTCATCTTAATATTGAAATGTGATTCCACCTAGCGCTTCCGTCATTTCACCCATGAATAAATATGAACCCCCATGTTTATTGTGATGCACAACACATCCTCATACTTCATTGATATTGGATAAAACATGGAAATGAATTTGAACAAAGTAATGGCCTTGGGATTGGGATATGCTTATGAAACTATCCTGTATTAAAATATTTTTATGGGTTTCATGATTGTTTTGTATAAGTTTTTCTGGTGATCATTGTGTATTAAAATTTTTTTGGAAAAGGGAAATCGAATTTCATATTGTTGAGATATATTTTTCTCGGGACTAGCAAAACTCAAGTTGGGGGGTGTGATTACTCAATAAATGAGGATAATATTCATTGTTAATATACATAATATTCATGTTATTTTTTATTCATAAACACCATTTTAGTTCATTTTACACTTTGAACATCATTTCACATTATGATTGTAATACCTTCTTAAAATGCGCTATTATGAGGTACATTTTTTAACATCATTTGAAGTAACCAATGAGTCATCTGATTCTAAGGAATGTAATTATAAATATTTTAATTTTATATTTTGGGAACTATATCTACACTTAAATTTGAAAATGTTTCATTCAGGGATCAATGGATGATTCATAAATGATGATGGAGATATTTGGAGATTAATGGAAGCAATTCTAGAGAAGGAAGATTGGACACCATCCCACTTATGAGACTATGGGGACCAATATTCAGGCCCAATAAATCCCAAATTTTGTGATATGATATAACAAATGTTGAGGAACAAATCACTCTTCAGGAGATAATGCTAATTCGGCCTTTATGGTGGTCATTAAGGAGGCCCAAGTCAGAGATAAAATTCTAGGCCAGATTCTGCGGCCCAGAAAAACAGCCCACTAATTTGATCATATCTCAGAATAAATAACTCCAAATGGGACCACATTTTACAGGCGGTTATAAGACATACGGTGATCCATTTTCTTATTATATGGCCCACTCTGGTTCAGCCATATAGAAGGTCATCTAAATGCGTCTGTTCAGTAGATGAAAGCTGGGTTCAACCTCGGGTCAAATGTGGAAAAGTCCAAATTCCACAAGCTTTCCACCACCTATGGCCTACCAAAATTAATTAAGATTCTTTTTACTATTGTAGGATCGACCCAAGGCTTCCAAAATACCTATTTAAGGAAGTGGTGGTGGAGGAGTTGATAATCATCGGTGCTTGTTTTAATTGTAGTGTTATGCTGCCGCTTTGTGTTTGTAATCGCATTTCTTTCTCATGTAAGTTGTTTAATTCACCTTAGTTTCTTAATAAAAGTTCTTCATTTACTCTTATTCTGTTCTTCTACTTATCACGTTGATACCGTTGGTTCAAGGTGTGGATTTATTCACACCATGCTTTGTGATATTTATCACACAACGGAGGAGTGATCTTTTTTTGTTGTTGTTTTTACTTCTTCAATTCCACCCGTGTAAGTCTACTTCCTGCTTCCGTTGAATACATGTTATCAATGGAGGGCTAACTCTTTTATGGGTTGATCCTAAGGAGTAGCAAGGGGCTGGATTGGATGTTATTTATCACTCCATTAATGTATAATCACTTCTTTTAAATGATATTTTTATTTGATGATTTTAAAACATCTTCATCGTCCTTGTTGAATTTAACGCCACACACTTCAAGTGCTAATACGAACCATTACCTTGAAGTTCTCAAAAATTTGATCCTTCAAGTGTATAGGTGATTAGTATTAAAGGTTTTAGGCATTAAACCAGTAATTGATGATGTTGTTTTATCTCCTTAAATTAACCCATCTCAAATATAAGAAATTTATATGATTAAAAAGGAAATACGTCCAATCCACCCCGAGCGATAACCTAGGATCAACTCATTCTTTTAAATTGAATTCACTTAAGTCTCTTAGAGTTACTTTAAACCCATCTAAAATGAACCCAAGTTGGACACTTCATATCCAAAAATAGTCCTTAGAATGTGCGTGTATATAGGTTACTTCTTAGGTCTCTGTGGATTCGACAACCCAAGCTAGACTACAAGGACCATTCTACCTTCATCTCTTGGGTAAATTTGAGCGAGAATCACTACCCTTGGAAGGCAAACTCAGGGATGATTTTTCTTAAGTGGGGGAGTTTGTAACACCCTTATTTTTTTCTAAGGTATATTACCTTTTAATTCAAGTTTAATTCCTTATTTTAGTCCAAATATGAGTTCCTAGTGAGTTAAGGAATGTTTTAGGGGTATACAAGGCCTTTTTGGAGCCAAAGATTTGAATTCTGGAGGGAAAAGGTGGGCTATAAGGTTAGTTTAAACCATACATCCTAGTTCACATGATTGTTTTAAACCATGCAGGGTGATCTAGTGTAATGTAGAGGGTCGGACAGTTTTTTCTAAACATGTATCCTAGGATGGATGACCGTGAAAATTATACATACATTTTTGTAGAGAATGTTTTTATGGTATATTCATGGTAAGTCTAGTCGTGTTCCCAACCCTTGTAAGGGGGTTCCTTGGATAGTGACTATCACAAATTTGGCTCACAGTTTTCCCAACCGTAGAGCCAAACTGTGTGACCCCTTTTAAAATGGAGAATTTACATTTTCTCCCTCCTTTATTCTTAAATATAAAACCCATTTCTATTATTTATTTCTCTAGTAGTAGTATACATGAAGATATCATCCACCATCCTCTCATAGTTTTTGATCCCTCTCCTCCATCCAAGATTTATTTCCTTCATTGTTCATCATGTTATAAGTGTATCAGTTAGTTTTATAATTTTCTTCCTTCCTTAATATTTTAATCTTACCATGTTTAGAACTATTTAAGTGTGATCTAATATTACCTATTTTCAAGGATTATTTCTATTTCTCCATTGTCTCTATTTCTTCTCCAAATCAGTTTTTGATACATGACGTGTTCTCTACCACAAAAAGGTAGGTGGTGTATGCCTTTTACCTAAGGTCTTTTTTCTTATTAAGTTACCAATATTTTGCCACATGTTGGACCTTCCATACATTGCTCATAAAATTAATCAATTTATTAAATTAATTGTTTTAACCATGCCTATATAGAACCTTAAATTGGTTGGAGGTTTTCAACCTCAACCTAAGCCACCTTAGAGGTGGGTTCATTCATCTGCCTAAGCTAAAACCACCCCTTTGGGTGCATGTGAGATTTCAACCTGTTAGTGGAAGCTCTTATATATAAAATGACATGTCTAATGGTTTATTAAATATTGATCATAATATCAAATGTGAACAAGATGGTTAAATAAATTGATTAAATTATGAAAATTCTAAAGATATGGATGATCTCTAGGTTTGTACTTATTTATATGGATTTTTGGTCTTATGAATAGACACTAACATTGACTATGAACCTTTTAAATTACTTTTTTATATTTTAAATCATGTTATGGAACCGATGATGGGTAATGCTGTATGAAACTGACTCGATTATCGATATGGAACTGACTTTGATTACTAGTATAGCATCGAGAAGGGGGGTCGAGGTATGGAACCTATTACGCCAATAGTTTTATCTCCATATATTAGTAATCCGCAACCACAACCATGGGCCCTGGGTTCTTATCCCATGTAGGTCTACACTATTTTGAGCTCACCTTGGACAAGTTCCTTGGACTCAAGAAGGATGCCTTTTTCATTACCCTTAAGATTTGGCCCATGTAAGTATGATACTTTATATATATGTGGTGTATGTAAAATTACTTTCATATTTCACATTTATATAATAGTAATCTCCATTTATTTTATACTAATAGTTATATCCTCTATTCATGGACCTTCTATATTTGTCTTTGTTTTACATATTTACTTGTCATGCCTGCACATGGATATATTTTTTATACACATGATGGATTTTTTATAAACACCATTAGTGTAACACCCGAGACTTTATGAGAAATATTTTTTCTATGTTATATGAATCACCAACAGAATATTTCAGTACACACAACACTGTTTTGTCTTGCGTTACACGCAGGATCAACCTTCCTCGATAGCTTGCGTTGTACGCAATACCGAGTTTCACTAAACAACAATATGTTATTAAAATAATATATAAACTAGCCGTTATGAATAGTAATACCCACTTTTTGAAAATTTATAAATTTTATCTTTCAAAATGGACTCCATTTTTGGATATGGAATATCAAAATTAGCCTAGGGTGAAATTTTGGTATTTTTCTGAAAACTTTCAATTTTTGATGAATTGTAAAAACACTGGGTTACTATTTAAAAACAGACTTTTTAATTAAATAATTATTTATTTTATTGAAATTTATTTTAGGTAAAAATTGATGCATAATACCTATATAAGTTCAATGTAATTCATTGGAGTCATTTTATAATAATTTTAGATATATAAAAATTCTATTGAACTTTTCACCGTCTTTTACCCACCTCCTAAGAGAATTTAAAATTTTACATAAAACTTAATTTTACCACTTCTCTGAGTGGAATTTTGAAAATCCAAGAGACACGGTTAATATCAAGGAGTAAAATGTGCTTCAATAAGATAAAAATAATTTTTGGTGAATAGTAACTGTTTACTTTTTCTACCATGGTTAAAAGTAAATAGGGTAATTAAGGGTAAAAATGGTATTATTATTACCCTAACACATATCCTAATTATATTGGATAAGTTTAATTCGACCAAAAACAACCTTAGGAATAAAATATGACCATTTAGGTCCACTTGGATTATATTAGGACACTTATTATTATTTTATTTAAAGAAGAGTTAAAAGAGTTAAAATCAAAGTTTAATAACTAAAACATTTTTAATATAGGGTTATAAATAAGATAAATTCGACTATAAATATTCATTAGAAAGATAAAAATATTTCCTACATAATGATAGTTTATTTATAATTTTTAGACATTAAATATCTTAATTTATTTATGACACAATGATGATGCAGTAATTACCTTATTAATAAAATATTAACATAATTGATATTATGAATACCCAAATAAATGTTATTTGAGACTTTTTATAAATTAAACTAATTTTATAGGATAATATGACATGTTATTATTGATTTAATTAAAAAATTTCGAACTAATAATGTTGTTATGATTTTCACAAAAATCAATTACCAAATAGTGTCAAAATTGACATAAAATAGTTTTTAAAACAAATATTATATTATTAATTGTTATTTTATTCCTAAAAATATAAGGTTTAGAAAAATTACTTATATAGGGTTATATATATTAATAATGAACCACTTGGGGTTCGTTTGACTTGTTATAGTAAGTTTATTAACAATATAGTGTAAGAAAACAAGAAGACACGGTAAAAGTTAAATTATTTAACTTAGTGTTAAATCTAAATGATAAGTTTAAAATAATAACCTAAACTTGTCTAAAAACTATTTTTTGAGATTTGTTAGACCCATCCCCACCTTATCCTAGAAATAAATCAATTTTGAGATATTAAAAACCGAATATGACTTTATTATAAAATAATATTTTATGTTTTTCCAACAGTGCCCTTCTCCTCCCTTATAAAAGGGCACCTCCTCCCTCACCTCCTCACACAATTATGAGCCTTAAATATCATCCAAAACATGACAATTTCCATTCTAAATTTCATTAGAAACATACTAAAGGTCCTGGTATTCTTCAAAGACCAATTTTAGTGCCCTAATAGAAGGTTTCAAAGAGGCGTGTCGAAGAAGAGGTAATATCCGTTACCAATTCTTTCAAATTTATTTCTTCTTCTACTTCCTCTTATTTAGTTGTTTCATTAAGAAGTAATAACATAAGTATCAATTATATATGGATATGTTATTATAAATATTAAACAACCGTATTTCACGTTCTATCCATCCTATAGAAAACGAAATCATCGCGTGTGCGTACGTACGGAATACCGTCTCCACACCGTGGTGTAATCTAATCTATTTTCCACCACCATATTATTTGGATGGGTATGATGGTGTAAATAATAAATATATATGATTATTTTAAAGTGATATTGATTCTTAAATATTATAAATACTCTTAAATACAATTCCAGGATCATGGGAATGATTTCATCGCTCGTGCGTACGTACAGCCTACCGTCTCCACGATGTGATGCGACTCGTTTTACATGATCTTCATTGAATAATGATTATATAAATGAATGTAATGAATAAATATGATATATATTACACTAATACCATTCTATAAATGAGTTATCTATAACCTAAAAAGAAGAATAAGAATTTATTCAACAAAACATGCATAAGAACATAAAGCAATGAACACCCGAATAACAAGTAACAATGAAATATTACTAATAAGAAGATAAGAATATGACCATATAAGATATCATAACAATGATTATGATTCTCAAATAATTCAATAACATTATTTAAATCATTATACAGGAGGTTCGGACACATACAAAGTATATCGGACCTAAGGTAAGGGAAAATATCGCAATCTCATTTTTATCCAAGATTGTTTATAATTTTTAAGTTACTGGGGAATATTTATCATCCACATCCATATTTACTCAATATGTAATATTATTTCTATCCTCCTACAATTTTTTAAATCAAATTTTACCTATTGGTTAATTTTTAGTAAAAGATACGAAAGGAATCTTTTTTCATTTTCAGTACGAGATACTTTTTGACTTTTCTGGCCAAAGTATGAGAAGAATGTTTTTTTAACTTATACGGCATGAATGGATTTTTATGATTTCATAGAAAATTATTTCCATGAATCTTACTTTACATGTTTTCAAGTTTATTTTTAAATAACTTCTTTTAGTTTAAAATTTTATGACATATTAATAAAGGAAAAAATGTTTTTGAAGTAGAAAGTATATTTTCTTCAAGAATAGAGTTCAAGCATTTTATCAAAATTATTTTCCATCTAAGATAATATAGGGTTTTGTTTATATCCCTATTTTTACATTGATTTGATTATGTTATGATGGATTATTTTTATGATGTCCTTTTATCTTATGGATTATGTTATGATGGCATGATGCTTAAGAATTCCATTTTTATTACATGGGTTATGCTATGATGTATGATTTATGATCTTGTGGAACACATAAGAATGGTATCATTATGAGATGGGTGGGACCTATATATCCCTCCAATGCATTGGGTAAAGATTTATATCTCATGAGATAGACATGGATGGAACGACGGGTTAATCTGGTTCAGTGATATAGGACTGAAACGAGGAGTGAACTCGGTTCAGAAATGGACTTTGTCCACTAGGATAGTGTTGGAAATGAGTCTTGACTACTAAGAAATGATTATTTATGATTATGTGTGTATGACACAATGTTTCATGTTTTATGTTATGATTATTGGGATTATATTTCACTACCATGATTTATCACATGTTATGATATTATGATCTCTTTTGCATGATAAGATTTTCAAAATGTTATGTTCTTATGAATATGATATGATTGATATTTCTTTTTTTTTACCCTTACTGAGCATTTGAGCTCACCCTTTTGTATGTTTTCTTTTCCCCGGGTCAGGAAGAATGGTATTAAGTAGGATATTCCAAAAAGGGACTCTAGATATGATGAAATAAACGAGAGACAATGTAGATGCTTTATAAACCAGTTATTTATGTTTCCTAGTTTCTAATGACACTATACCTATACGGTCCAACCATAGTTTTGTTATATGTTGTAATAAGTATGATTCAATTCTGAAGTAATAAAAATTTATGTAAATTATGGTTCATTATAGTTGGTATCAGAGGGAGGTTATAGTCAACCTTTGGAAACTAGGATGTGAAAGCCTTAGTAAGAACCCTAAGGATATTTCTAAGAATAGAACACAATCTTAGTGTTTTAGAAATGGCCATGAAAACCTATGATAATACCTAAAGTGTGGAATTTTATTATTGATTATGTGGTTTTTCTATTATGATTAGTGTTTCTCACACTATGCTTATTGGTTTTAGTAAATGGCTGGAACCTGAAGGAACCGTGTTAATGTTGAATGTGATGGGAAATGCAATGATTTTACCCTTGAGCAACCAAAAGTTATGGGAGATGGAATGAAAAATCTTGTAGCCATGTTCACACAACTTTCTCAAGCTATGAACTATACAGGACTTCCAAACAAGCAAAGGAAGGAGCAACATTTTGTTGAATCCTTCACGAGGCAGCGTCCACCCTCATTCAGCGGGTCTAATGATCCATTAGTGGCTGAACAATGGATCAGTACCACTAAAAAGATATTTTCAGTTCATCAATGTTATAAACATAATAAATTCATCTTAGCAGTATATCATTTGGAAGGTGAATCTAATCAATGGTGGAATCTTATCAAGAATACGAGGCAAAGAGATGAAATTGAGTCCATGTAATGGGACAAGTTAAAGAACTTATTTTTCAATAAGTACATCCCTTGTATTCTTCGAACAAAGATGGAGAAGGATTTTCTTGAACTAAAGCAAAGGGATGATGAATTTGTTGGTATCTACGAAGAAAATTTTACAAGGATTACAAGGTACGCTTATGGGATTATTATCCAACATGAGAGTAAGATCGATCGATTCTTTGCTGGATTAAAACCAAGTCTCTAAAGGGAATTATCCATAAGGGACTTCAATAGCTACGAGGAAATTGTTAGATGTGCTCTCAAGGTTGAGATGTAGATTGGAGTAACCCATCAGTCATATGGGTTTGATAAGAAGAGGAAAATGGAATTCAAAGGGAAATCTAAAGACCACACTGAAAAAAAGATGAGTTTTCCATTATGCTCAAGGTATGGAAAGAAACATGTAGGAAATTGTCTAAAAGGGACAAGTAAATGTTTCAAATGTGGAAAAGAGGTTCATCGGACATTTTAATGCCGCAGTGATGGGAAAAATATGTCTAGTGATGTGAACAAAGAAAAGGCTGCACATAATACAACTCCTACACTTCAATGTTACAAGTGCAAGGAAATGGGGAATTATGCTAATCAATTCCCTAATCCAAGGGTTGTTGATGATGATCGATTTCAACAAACTCTTAAGGCCAAAGACAAAGTAAAGTCACATGAAATTTCTATCGGTGATGTGGAGTACGATAACGAAGTGGTGAAAGGTACACTTACAATCCACTCTTAAGTAGAAAATGTTTTATTTGATTCTAGATCCACCCACTCTTTTATTTCTAAAGAATTTTCTAAGGGTATTACCATATTACCTCAACAATTAGATCTTGAGTTAGTTGTGACAACTCCTAATGGCACAACAGTCTCATCAAAAGTTTACAATTCTTCTCTGATTGAAGTTTGTGGGAAAGTGCTTCCTACAAATCTTTTGATCCTTCTTATAGTGGAATTTGATGTTATTCTTGGAATGTATTGGCTTTCTTTATATGGATCTCATATCAATTTCCAAAGAAGGGAAGTCACATTTCATATTCCAGATCAATCTATGATCGTCTATCGATGCAAGGATAAACATAACCTTCCAGTGGAAATTTCTTCCATCTTATGGGTCTGGATTCCAATAAATTAAGGTTCTTTATCTCAAATGGTTGGAGAGAAACTCACAATTAAGAATATGTCCATTGTACAAGGGTTTTATGATGTCTTTTCGGAGGAATTTCTAGGTCTTCCACAAAATTGTGAAGTTGAGTTTTCAATAGAACTCGTACCAGGTGCTTTACCTATTTCAAAGAAACCTTATAGAATGGCCCCAATTGAGTTGCAGGAATTGAAGAAGCAACTCCAAGAGAATCATGATAAGGGATTCATACAGCCTAGTGCATCACCATGGGGAGCACCTATTTTGTTCATTAAGAAGAAAGATGGATCAATGAGACTATGCATTGATTATCGAGAACTTAACAAGATCTCTATCAAGAAACAATATCCTCTCCCATGCATTGATGACTTATTTGACCAACTACATGGATCTCAATACTTTTCCAAGATTGATCTTCGTTCAGGGTATCACTAATTAAGGTTCAAAAGGGAGGATATACCAAAGACGGCTTCCTGTACCAGGTATGGACACTATGAATTTATAGTGATGCCATTTCATCTTACTAATAGTCCTGCTATCTGCATGGATCTAATGAATACAGTCTTTAGAGACTCTCTTGATTAGTTTGTGGTAGTCTTTATAGATGATATTATTGTCTATTCAAAGAGAAAGTAAGAACATGAAGATCACTTAAGAATTGTATTAAAGGCCCTAAGAAAGGATAATATTTAACCCATATTTACCAAGTATTAATTTTGGCTTCAAAAAGTATCATTTTTGGGTCACATAATCTCAAAAGAGGGGATATCTGTGGATCCAGTAAAAACAGAGGTTATTGAAAGATGGTTGAGACTAATGACAGTAACTGAGATTCGAAGTTTTCTTGGTTTGGCTGGATATTATCGACGTTTTGTGAAATATTTTTCACGATTATCTAATCCACTCACCAGGTTGACTCGAAAAGGAGTTAAGTTCGTGTGGACGGAGGAGTGTGAATAGAATTTCAAGGAGTTGAAAAGAAGGTTATCCAGTGCACCTGTGCTCACACTGCTGTGTAGTGGAGAAAGGTTTTTGATATACCGTGATGCATCCAAGAAGTTATTGGGGTGTGTTATCATGCAAAATGATATGGTGATAGCTTATACCTCACGACAGTTGAAAATACATGAGCAAAATTACCCAACTCATGATTTGGAGTTAGCTGCGATAATCTTTTCATTAAATATTTGGAGGCATTATCTTTATGGTGAAAGGTGTGATATTTATACTGATCATAAATATTTAAAGTATATTTTCACACAAAAGGAGATGAACATGCGCCAAAGAAGATGGTTGGAGTTGATTAAGGACTACGACTTCTCAATTCATTATCACCTAGGGAAAGCAAACAAGGTTGCAGACACATTAAGTCGACAAGACCATGCCAGCTTATCCATGATGAGGATCAAAAAAGATCCAATATTTATGGATTTACAAAGGATGGATCTTGGAATTATAATGGAAGGGGAAAAATCTTATCTTTCTCAAATGAATGTTCAACCGTCTATACATGTGAAGATTAAAGAGGCATAAAAATAAGATGTAGAGTTACAAAAGAAGGTGATAAATGTTCCTAAATTCAACCTTGATTGTGATGGGATAATAAGGTTTAGGAATCGAGTTTGTGTTCCTCCCATCCCAGAATTAAAGAAGGAGCTACTGGATGAGGCTTATAGTTCTTCATTCTCTATTTATCCTGGAAGCACAAATATGTATAGGGACCTGAAAGAGTACTTCTGGTGGGATGGCATGAAAAGAGATGTTGATGAATATGTCTCTCTGTGCTTGGTTTGTCAGCAAGTTAAAGCTGAGAGACAAAAGTCTAAGGGGATGTTACAACCATTACCCATACCCGAATGGAAATGGGAAAATATCACTATGGACATTGTCATTGGACTTCCTAAAACATCCAAAGGCAATAATGCTATCTGGGTTATAGTTTATCATCTTATGAAGTCGACACACTTCATTATTATTATATAAGATTTCTCTCTGGATCAGCTTTCCAGGATATATGTGAAGGAAGTGGTAAGATTTCATGGAGTACCACATTCCATTATATCTGATTGGGATTCGAGGTTTACCTCTAAGTTTTGGTGAAGTCTTCATCATACTCTAGATACAGAGTTGAGTTTCAGCACTTCTTATCATCCTCAGATAGACAGTCAGTCTGAGAGGACAATTCAAACTCTAGAAGATATGTTAAGAGATTTCTCTAAGAACTTCAAAGGTGATTGGGATCAACACCTACCTTTGGTGGAATTTTCTGATAATAATAGCTTTAACTCCAGTATTCAGATGGCCCCTTATGAATCTCTCTATGGAAAGAAATGCAGGACTCCAACTTTCTAGGATGATGTTGGGGAAAGAAAGATATTAAGACCTGATCTTGTTGATGAGATGGCAGAAAAGGTCAGATCTATTCAACAACACATAAGAGTAGCTCAGAGTCGACAAAAAAAGTTTTTCCAACAACCAAAGAAAAGACCAAGATTTTGAAGTGGGTGATAAAGTGTTCTTATGAATATCTCCTTGGAATAGAGTAATGAGATTTGGAAAGAAGGGAAAGCTGATCCCTAGGTATATCAGTCCTTTCGAAATACTGGATCATGTTGGGAAGGTAGCCTACCGATTGGAACTTCCACTGAATCTCTCTCAAGTTCAGGATGGGTTCCATGTAGCTCTCCTGAGAAATTACATTCCTAATCCTTCACATGTAGTCAGCTCAGAAATCGTACCGCTGGAGCAAGATCTTTCTTATGAAGAACAGTCGATAGAGATTCTGGATCATAGTGAAAAAGTCTTACGGAACAATACCACTTGCTTGGTGAAAGTTTTATCGTGGAACCACCAATTAGAAGAAGCTACATGGGAACTTGATGATATGATAAGGGATAGGTATCCTCATCTTTTTGTTACAAAGTAACAAATTTTGAGGGTGAAATTCATTTTAAGGGGGGTAGAATGTAACACCTGAGATTTTATGAGAAATATTTTGTTTTTATGTTATATTCATCACCAAAGGAATATTTCACTACACAAAATATTGTCTTGGCTTGCGTTACACGCATGAGAAACCCTCCTCGATAGCTTGCATTGTACGCAATACCAAGTTTCACTAAACAACGATATGTTATTCAAATATTATATAAACTAGCCGTTATGAATAGTAATACCCACTTTTTGAAATTTTATAAATTTTACCTTTCAAAATGGACTTCATTTTTGGATCCGGAATATCGAAATTGTCCTAGGGTGAAATTTTGGTATTTTTCTGAAAACTTTCAATTTTTGATGAATAGTGAAAACACTAGGTTACTGTTTAAAAACCGAATTTTTATTTAAATAATTATTTATTTTATTTAAATTTATTTTAGGTCAAAATTGATACATAATACCTATATAAGTTTAATGTAATTCATTGGAGTCATTTTATAATAATTTTAGATATATAAAAATTTTATTGAACTTTTCACCGTCTTTTACCCATCTCCCAGGAAAATTTGAAAATTTACATAAAACATAATTTTACCACTTATGTGAGTGGAATTTCATAAATCTGAGAGACACGGTTAATATCAATGAGTAAAATGTGGTTCAATAAGATAAAAATAATTTTTTTTGAATAGTAACTTTTTACTTTTTTAACCATGGTTAAAAGTAAATAGGGTAATTAGGGTAAAAATGATATTATTATTACCCTAACACATGTCCTAATTCTATTGGATAAGTTTAATTCGACCAAAAACAACCTTAGGATTAAAATATGACCATTTAGGTCCACTTGGATTAGATTAGGACACTTATTATTATTTTATTTAAAGAAGAGTTAAAAGAGTTAAAATCAAAGATTAATAACTAAAACATTTTAATATAGGATTATAAATAAGATAAATTCGACTATAAATATTAATTAGAATTATAAAAGTATTTCCTACATAATGTTATTTTATTTATAATTTTTAGACATTAAATATTTTAATTTATTTATGACAAAATGATGATGCAGTAACAACCTTATTAATGAAATATTAACATAATTGATATTATGAATACCCAAATAAATGATATTTGAGACTTTTTATAAATTAAACTAATTTTATAGATTAATATTACATTTTATTATTGATTTAATTAACCTTTTTCGAACTAATCATACTGTTATGATTTTCACAAAAATCAATTACCAAATAGTGTCAAAAATGACAAAAAATAGTTTTTTAAAAAAATATTATATTATTAATTGTTATTTTATTCAAAAAAATCTAATGTTAGGACAAATGACTTAGATGAGGTTATATATATTAATAATGAACCACTTGGGGTTCGTTTGACTTGTTATAGTAGGTTTATTAACCATATAGTGTAAGAAAACAAGAAGACACTGTAAAAGTTAAATTATTTAACTTAGAGCTAAATCTAAATGATAAGGTTAAAATAATAACCTAAACATGTCTGAAATCTATTATTTGAGAGTATTTAGACCCATACCCACCTTATCTTAGAAATAAATCAATTTGGAGATATTAAAAACCGAATATGACTTTATTATAAAATAATATTTTAAGTTTTTTCAAAGGTGCCCTTCTCCTCCCTTATAAAAGGCCACCTCCTCCCTCACCTCCTCACACAATTTTGAGCCTTAAAGATCAGCAAAACCCTGACCATTTCCCTTATAAACTTCCTTAGAAACATACTATAGGTCCTGGTCTTCTTCAAAGTCCAATTTTAGTTCCCTAAGAGGAGGTTTCAAAGAGGCGTGTCGAAGAATAGGTAATATCCATTACCGATTCTTTCAAATTTATTTCTTCTTCTACTTCCTCTTCTTTGGTTTTTTCATTAGGAAGTAATAAAATCAGTATCACTTATATATTTATGTGTTATTATAAATATTAAACAACCCTATTTCACCTTCTATCCATCCTATGGAAAATGAAATCACTGCGCATGAGTACGTACGGAATACCGTCTCCACGTCGTGGTGTAATCTGTTTTCCACAACCACCTTACGTGGATGGGTATGATGGTGTAAAGAATAACTATATATTATTATTGTAATGTGATATTGATTCTTAAATAGTATACATACACTTAAATACAATTCCACGATCATGGTAACGATATCATCGCTCGTGCGTACGTACGGCCTACCGTCTCCACGATGTGATGCGACTCATTTTACATGATATTAATTGAATAATGATTATATAAATTAATTGAATGAATAAATATGATATATATTACACTAATATCATTCTTTAAATGATGTATATATAACCTAAAAATAAGAATAAGAATTTATTCAACAAAACATGCATAAGAACATAAAGCAATGAACACCCAAATAACAAGTAATAGTGAAATATTACTAATAAGAAGCTAAGAATATGACCATATATGATATCATAACAATGATTATGATTCTATAATAAGTCAATAACATTATTTAAATCATTATACATGATTTTCAGACACGTACAATGCATATCGGACCTAAGGTAAGGTAAAATATCACAATCTCATTTTTATCTGAGATTGTTTATACTTTAGAATTTACTGGGGAATATTTATCATCCACATCCATGTTTCCTCAATATGTAATATTATTTCTATCCTCCTAAAATTGTTTAAATCCAATTTTACCTATTGGTGAATTTTTAGTAAAATATATGAAAGGAATCTTTTTTCTTTTTCTGTACGAGATACTTTTTGACTTTTCCAACCAAAGTATGAGAAGAATGTTTTTTTAACTTATACGGCGTGAATGGATTTTTATGATTTCATAGAACATTATTTCCATGAATATTCCTTTAAATTTTTTCAAGTTTATTTTTAATTAACTTCTTTTAGTTTAAAATTTAATGACATATTAAGAAAGGAAAAAATGTTTTTGAAGTAGAAAGGATTTTTCCTCAAGAATGGAGTTCAAGCATTTTATCAAAATTATTTTCCATCTAAGATAATATAGGGTTATGTTTCTATACCTATTTTTACATTGATTTGATTATGTTATGATGGAATATTTTTATTATGTCCTTTTATCTTATGGATTATGTTATGATGGCATGATGCTTAAGAATTCCATTTTTATTACATGGGTTATGCTATGATGTATGATTTATGATCTTGTGGCACACATAAGAATGGTATCTTTATGAGATGGGTGGGACCTATATCTCCCTCTAATGCATTGGGTAAAGATTTATATCTCATGAGATAGACATGTATGGAATGGTAGGTTAATCCAGTTCAGTGATATAGGACTAAAATGAGGAGTGAACTCGGTTCATAAATGGACTTTGTCCGCTAGGATAGTCTTGGAAATGAGTCTTGACTACTAAGAAATGATTATTTATGATTATGTGGGTATGCCACATAGTTTAATTTTTTATGTTATGATTATTGGGGTTACATTTCACTACCATGATTTATCCCATGTTATGATATTATGATCGCTTTTGCAGGATAAGATTTTCAAAATTTTATGTTCTTATGAATATGATATGATTGATATTTATTTTGTTTACCCTTACTGAGAATTTGAGATCACCCTTTTGTTTGTTTTATTTTCCCCAGGTCAGGAAGAAGGGTATTAAGTAGGATATGCCAAAAAGGGACTCTAGATATGATGAAATAAAAGGGAGAAAATGTAGATTCTTTATGAACCAGTTGTTTATGTTTCCCAATTTCTAAAGACACTATACCTATATGGTCCTACCATGGTTTTGTTATATTTTGTAATAAGTATGCTTCAATTCTGAAGTAATAACAATGTATGTAAAGTATGGGTCTTTATAATTAGTGGTATCCTAATGAGTATATCTTACACCCTATTTGGGTCACTAATTGGTACACATACAAACTTCATGGATATATTCATTGAAAAGGGAAAGTTCCCATTCATGGATGCTTGATTGACACCTAATGTGTGACCTTAGGAGAACATGAGAAAACCTTGAATCATGATGCTTGGAGATATCCTTTTTTTTCTTTCTATTTTATTGTTATACATATACTACATTGGGTGCCTACTACCATGTATTCCTTTTAATTCTTTATAGAATCATGACATACTCATCATTTAGTATATGATTTTTCTTAGGCCCTTGATTATTTATTCATGTATGGATTTATTATTATTACGCTTCTCTCTTATTATTATGATTCCACTATTTATTCATTTATTATCACCATTGTGCTAGTCTAATTATGGGGGTATATTATCCCTACCAAACCATCATAGACCCTTGTTGTTAATTATAAACCTCAGGTGTATGAGGATGTATGCTTGAGGTCGTGTGACCAACCAGATTCATCTACTTATGAGTGAACTAGGTTCAAGACATTATAATAGAGACCCACCTATTTAAAGTGGCAACAATATATCATATGAAGTTTTACCATATATGTTCTTGGTGGAATTATACTCAACTAGAACATCATGTATATATATCTTCCTCAAATGGTATCCCATGTGGATCTATGGTGAGATTCTAATTGATGATAATAACAATGTATCTCTATGTACACAAGAGGTGAAAGGAACCTAATGGGTTGATATAGGAATATATTTCCTCATTATTAGACCCCATGTGGGTTATTGTTATATAGTTTTAGCTATTTAAAGTGTCATTAACAACCTATATAGTTTTTTCTATATATCTTTGAATAGAATTATATCTAGTTCAACCTTGTGATTATGGTTCCTTAACATGGATCATCTAGGGTGATATCATTATATTTACATATAAATAATGAACAGTGAGTTGTGATTCTTTTGGGATTAGTCTTGTTGGTTTATTATCTATGGGAATCGATGCCCACTGGGCTAATGGTTTGGTCATATGACGTTGGATATGTATATATGAGGCCCTAGAGTGGGTAGTTAGCACCTCTGATGTCATGTGATTCATGAGATGGGAGCATGGATGACTTACATCAGTTTTTCCTTTATGGATAGGGTTGGGTGGGAGAGTATAGTGAAACTTATATGTGACTCAAGATAGTGTTGATTCAATGAATTTTATGGTTGATGTAAATTCATGAGAGGGGTTATCATGGGAAATGTGTGCCTTATAGGTGGAGATCATAGTTAGATGCCCGTGTTAATTTATGATGCACATAGGTGTTACTAGATATGTGGTTTAGGAATGAAGATTCCTTAATATGATTGGTATATGTGGATAGTCCTGGTGTTATGAATTGGATTGGGCATGAGATGCCTTATATATATGCACACCCTTATAGGGGTTTGAGAAAAGGTGTGAGGGTGATGCATTGTGTTATGAGATGTGAATCACTGAGAGTGTTAATAGAAATTCCTAGACCATTATGGTTTTGTATACACCTTTAGGGGCATGGTGGGACCATGGGTAGGATCTATAGTATTGGAACGAAACTGGTTGTTGGGTGACCATGTATTTGATAAGGGAAAGGTTTCATTTGGCTAGAGGATTGGGAAATACAAGAGAGTACACCAGCTATTTCTAAATGATATCGGGAAACCCATGTTGGTCATGCATAGTGTCTAATGAGTTTTATAGTGAACCACATGTTAATTCATGATTTATATCATTCTTTCCCTACAATAAAATCCAAGGATCTAGGTTTTTAGTGTCTTTAGTATATTCATAAATACATCATCTTAAACATAAAAACAATATCTTTATTTAAAACACTACATAGTTCTCCTAACTCCCCTAGATACTCAAAAAGAGCATAAGATTCCCCAGTGAAAATACATAAGGAAAATTGGTGTGCTAGAAAGTTCAGTAAGGTAATAAACATAATAATAAATCATAAAATTGTATTCAAGAGGAATAAAATGATATCATAAAGAGAATGATCATAAGCATGAGAACATGGAATAAGGAAATGAAAGCATAATATCATATAATCATAAGCATGTGGAAACACCATAAAGCATGATATCATAGTCATATTTCAAGGATAACTATGAATACAACCTAACACACTCTAAACACCATCATAATCATTGTATATTTAGGCTAACCACTATCATAACATAGAGTACTTAGGTTAACCACTCATACACAATACATGTCATCTCATGAGATATTAACATTACCTAATGCATTGGTGGTATATAATAGAACCACCTATCACATCATAATTTGTACATGCATATGTGTTCAATAAGAGAGAAGAATTCATATATAAATCATAAGCATGATCAAACCCATGAGAAAGAAGTGGGTTTCATAATTCTTATTTAAGGCATAATCAAAAGCTAAATCATAAATATTCCCCAAAATAATAGATTAAATTGTTCTGAAAATTAATAATTTTAAAAGAAACAATGTTTTTGAAAATTTATTTCCAATGTATAAAATTCCTGAGAAGGATCTAGGATAAGAAAGAATAAAAATATTCCACTTGGGTAAAGCTTTATAAAATAATTAAAGTACATTTTTAAAAGAGGAAAGAGAATATTATTTTCTATAAAAGAGTATTGAAACTAAGGGGTTATCTGTAAAATAATTATGGTTTTTAGAAGATATAAATGTTTTAAAAAAATTATGGGGGTGATCTATGACATGAGACAAGAAATAGGAAAGTTCCCTCAAATTGGGTTTACTTAAAGGTGCTAATTTCAAAGGGAACTAAAAGCTTGTATAACACTATAAATAAAAATGATATTTAACTAGGTATATACATAATAGAAATATATTAAAAAACATAAGATGTAAATGAGAATAATATTTTATAAAATGGAGAAAAATAAAGAGAATGTGTAACCATCATGTCATGAAGGAGGTATAGACAATAACGTCATATTTTATTTTATTGAAAAAATGATATAAGATATATGACAAAGATAAGGAGGCCTGAAAAAATGGATCCTGAGGCCATCACTGAAAATGATATTTTTAGCTTCCTAAGGAAGGGAACCCAAACTGGTAATATAAGTAATGAGGCCATCCAGGGGGGGCCTAGAGGTAAGTAAGTCCATAGATTTTTTCCCTCATGCTAGGTATGAGTGATATCTATGTTGTCACTGATATAATTTTGGATCTTCTAAATCTGATAGAAGATATCCCAAGGAGTTGTACAAAATCCTTGAAAATATTTGAAATCCATGAGGGAGTCAATTTCCATAGCCTCTAACCTGATGTTTCTAGTGATAAAGATCTCCAACCCCATCATCAGTGCATGTGCTTCAGCTTGGAGGGAGTATCCATGACCAAAGGATGCTGAGAACACAATAATAACAAACCCTCTATAATCTCGCACCAAACCGCCGCCCCACATGGAACTCATACAGTAATAATCGTTGGTGTTCAACTTGTAACTGTAAATAGGGGGTCCATCTGATCCATCACCCTGGAGATGCAATGATGGGGGAAGGCAAAGAACTCCTAATATTGAAAATAATAGAGAGGGATGGGGCATCAGTTCTAGTCTTGAGAAGGCGAACTAGATCAAGCAGGAGAATCCTTTTTTTTTTGACAACCAATATGATGTTCAAATTAGAGATTCCCTTAGTCCTATAACTTCTAATACTTGTCCCATGAAACCAACATTCTATAAAGTTTTAGCTCGGGAGGGTCTGAGAAAAGATCCTAGAGAAACCACCAAAGGTAATCCAAACATGTTGCGCCCATTCGCTCTTAGAAAAGATGTGCCTTAAAGTTTCAGAGCAATGGGCACTACAAAAAAATCACATGGAATCCATATGAATTCCTCTCCTTTTGATATTGTCATCAGTGGGGAGGGAGAGACTTATGATACACCACACCAGAAAGTTATACTTCACTAGAATCTCTCTGACCCATAGCTTATCTCCCCAACTATCATGCTCGGTCGGGGCCTGAATCATCTTCAAATATTGTTTGATGGAGAATTACCCCAATGAGGATCTTGTGAAGACACATTTATCTTGGTATCTATAAAGAATTATTGATTCAGAATCATCAAGTTTCTCCTTATTGAGGACGTCCTGAATGAAATTCAGATACATGCTAGTAAGCTTAAATGAAATTCCAAGGGTAGGACACCCTAGAAACCATTATTTAAATGGATGGGAATTATTATTAACATAATTTCATTTTAAAAAAGTATTATAACTCTCTAGTAAGGAATAATTGAATGAAAAGTGATCTAAAAATATTTAAACAAAGTATACCATATGAAATGAAATATGAATCTCAAGTGAAAACATTATAACCCAAGAAATCAAATTGTGTTTTGAAAGGACCTTATATTTTAGGAATGACATCAACTATATCCCAAAACAAGGAGGGGTATAAATAGAAGTGAATTTAAAAATATAAATAATAATTTATAATATTATAAATCATGTGGGAGGAGTTACAACACAAAATGAATATTGGTGCATAATATCAAAGTATGTCTCAATGAAGTGTGATTGAGATGGAAACCCTTACGACTTAAGATACATTCTAATAAAAACCACTTGAAATATATAAATCTTGAATTTAAAGTTAAAATACCATGAATAAAGCTAATACATGATATTATATATCTATTTTTTAGTATACACACCATTTAAATTTAATTAGGTGGAAAAAAGAACATGTGCCTCAAAGAAGGAAGGTTTGAGATGAATCCCTTGCCTTGTGTGTGAAAGGGATATGCACTTGCACTTAACCTCATAAATAAATAAATTAAGTTAATTAGATATATAAAAAAGAATATTATTTATCTATATTTAATTTTAAAAGGCCCATATATTATCTTTTGGTAATAATTTTTCAATATATCTTTCTTTTACAGCGGTTACTCAGGGTTGTTCGGTTAATTTCTTCATAACACTTTTGGTTTGTTTAATGTGGTAAGTGGTGTTGTAAAATAAATCTATGATCTCTATAATTGTGGAGTATTGTTCACTTTATTATTATATTAGTATAATTATAATACAATTTCAATGGTTATCCCAAAATAAATCCAAATTAAGAAAGTTACTTTAATAAGTCTATTTAAGGTGGTTAATTTTAATATGATCATTTCTTGTTAATAACACATATGGAATGGACAATATTATTATTATAGAATATTAATAGTGTTTAACATATCATATTAGTTAGTTAAATAACCTTTTTGAACCTACCATTTAAGGTGGTGATGGAAAATTGAACATGTCATTCATGGAAACAGTAGTCTTTACACACACATAACAACGTTTTCCTTTTTCTTAGTGATCATAGATGAAAGTATAAATCTTATATCTCATTATTATAATAAAACATAATCATAGAAAAAATTACTCTTTCATATTAATTTCATGGATAGAGGTTATTTTATGGGTATATAATAATAAAAGAGCTAGAGAAGTGGGGTTGAGAGTATTACCTCTCCCTTGGAAGTTCTCTCTTGGGTAACTCGTAAAGGATCATTAACATGGTGTTTTGATGAGATCAAGGCTAAAAAATAATGGGGAGGGGTTTTATGAAATACTAAGGTATATTTTTTGTCAATCTAATTATTTTTAATAAGTAGATTAAAGGTGAGGATGTGGTATCCAATTATAAGTGAATAAAATGCTACTTTTTTTAAAACTCATTATTTATCAATAATATCACTTCATTATTCAAGAAAAATGAGAAAAAATAATTTTTTTTGTAAATAAGTAAAGATGATAGTCCCACCAACATATAATATTAAACTTTTTGTTCACATGTTTCAATGTTTTTCTTTATGTTAAACCACTTTTACCCTAATTAACCTTTACCACGGTAACTCCAATTTCACCCTTAGAAACTAATTTTAATATAAAAAATTAATGTTGGAATAATTTAAGAATTTTAAATTAATTATTTTAAATATTTATAAGAAATTATAAAATAAAATTTCTAAGATTTATAGAAATTAATTTTAGTGTCAATGCACATAACGCGTAAAAAGCTATTTTTAGAAAAGGTTTATTTTAAGCTTAAAATTTAATTGTGGGATAAGATTTTAATTGTATTTGATTTTCAAGGTATAAATTGGTTTATTATAAAACAATTAAATATTATTTGAGTTTTAAATAAATTCAAAAAATAATTATAAAAATAATGTTTAATTATATTAAAAGACAAAAAACATTTTTTATTTGAATTAAAATATTAATTTTATTTTATATGGTTAGAATAGGTTTTATAAATTTAAAATAAAATATTTAACATGAATAAAATTATCCATTAAATATATATTTTATCAAATAATATATTTTATAAAACTTTAAGTCTTTCTTATATTTTAATAATGTAGTAAAAGTCGTTGTTTTGGAAAACACTTTATTTTCTCTATTCATCAAAAAATAAAATATTTTTTAAAAAAATTATTCCTCAATATATTTTCACATAATGAATAAAAAAATAGAATTATTTTTATTATGTTAAAGTTATATAAGTGATAAAAATGAAATTTATAATACTAAATGTATAATATATTAAACACATTTTTTTGAAAAATATAACTTAAGTTCTAAAATGTCAAATATGGGTTTGTAAATTACAAAAACATTTTTAAAATAATAGTCACTTATAAAATAAATACCTTGTCTTAAAAAAAAAGTTTCATGAATTTCAAATTCATACTTATATACTAATAATGTCAAAAAATTCTTTTTATTTATAAATATGTTAATTTACGTTTTTCACCTAAAAATATTTTTTAGAAAAAAAACCAAAAAAATAAAATTAAAGTAATATTGAAGTTATAAATACAAAAATGATTTTTATTTTGTGAAATTAAATTTCTATAATTTTATATTTTAATATTTAAATAAAATTATTAATTATAATGAGAAACTATTTTTATGAAAAATTAACTTTTTCTAATATTAGTTTTCGTATTCTTCATTTCTAAAAAACACTAATAAAGCAAGAACTAATCAATAAATATCATATTTTATGAAAATAATCATTTAAAATTAATATAATTAGTTTTATTTAATAAAAATTAAAATGCATAAAAATGTATATTCTTAAACATAATAATTAATTAAATAAATTTATATAAAATACCTTTATATATATAAACATATATGTTAATATGTTTCAAAATTTGGTAAATACTTTTCATAACTACTAATTAAAAATATATATTTTAACGGTCTAAATATATCATGGTTTTATTTTAGTTTTATGTTGCATTTGGTTAAAGCTATCAAACATATTTTACTTAATTAGAGGAAAATGTATATTAAAATCTTATGTCATTTCATTCTCCCCCATAAATAAATTTCATCCACACTATAAGAACCCGGGTTTTCATATGATGTATGGATCCATTTTATTTTGGTCAAAATGTTTAATTACAACCTAATGTGAGTACCCAATTTGATCAAGGGTGTTTCAGGGGTGTCTGAGGATTATTCGTAGCACAGAACCCAACTTTTGGGTTGAAAATGGTCTAGCACATGGTTTGAATAAATTAGGTGGGGTAGCCTGCATGATCTGACAAACCATGAAATACCTGGGAAGATATTAGGAGGTGCTCTCATGGTTAGAGAAAATCATGCTATTTTGGGTTCATGTCCATATGGCCATGTCTCCAATTTTGAAAGGGGAGTTTTGTATAGTTTGTGCACGGTTAATCAAATTGTGTGAACAAACTTTGCAGGGTTCCCTTCCCAACAGCTAATCATACATAGTTGGCACATGGTTTGTCAAAACATGTGTCCAAACCATGAGAACCAATGTTTTGGGTGAAATTAACATTTTACCCTTAATTAATTATATTTCTAACTTATTCCTCTCATTATCCTCACATTGGACAACATCCCCCTCTTAAGAGCTCCTTTAGAGACTATTATTTGAATCAAGATATCATCTCTGTCTTGTACCGAAATTGAGTGTCTTCAGCCTCATTGAATATTTGTTGGTGAGTTCTTAATTATTTTTTATCCATTCTTATTTTTTCTTATTATCAGTCATGCTATTTATGTGTAAGATAATATGACCTGATTTCATTTTCTTTATACATTCCTAATTTTTTTCCGATATGAGTTGAATCAGGAGTTCATACTAGATGAGCACTCTAATACTGAGCTACAATAAGTGATATATAAGTTTCCCACTGGTTTTGGTTCTTTACTAGGCTAGTTTGCATTGTGAAACCCACTGTACTTTCTAGAATTGACCTAAAATTAAATTGAACAATTGAATTAAATGATTTAAGACCTATTAAGGAAGCCTTTAGGTACCCTTGAGATGTGTTGGTGTTTATTGACTAAGAAAGGTCACCCTTGGGGTGTTCCATTTGCTTTTAATTAGTGATTGAACCACCAAAATGGTGTGATTTGAGCTTTCCTAGTTAGAGGAAACTCATAATTAATTAAATGGAATTCAATTTCTTGACTAATAGATTTACTGCCTTCTTTACTTATGTTATCATGATATGAAATGATTGAATTGATTAAATAGATTTAATGAAGTTGGTTGAATGATTGGTTATACTCATTGGATGCCTGATTGTGAATTGTGGATAATGATTGGGTATACTCATAATGGGAAATGTAGTGGAATTGATTGAAGAATTAAATGATATGTATTTGAAATGGTAGTGGATGTATGGGTTGGTATACTAAGGGTATTTACTCCATTTAGATGCCTTGTTTCTTACTCCATGGATCTATATGTGGTAGTGGATGCCTTAGATAGAGATTTCTCCTTGGTTCTTGATTTTTTAGGATGCCTTGGGCCTTGCTACCCCTTGGATCCAGTTCATTTTGGATCACATTGGACATCATCTGGTGACATTCTCCTTGGACCCCAGTTCAAGCCAAACTAAGTTTCCATCAAGATGCTTCTAGAACTCAATGAGGATTCCTTAGTCTTATACACCTTGAATCTTTCCCTCCATGGTTTTACACTTTGATTATGTGGCTTGGGCGTGGTAAATTGTGATATATGATTGACTATATAGATTGGACATGGATTTTTTTGACTCCTTTGGTGATACAGAAAGGTTGTGGTTAACATGATATGTATGGATATATGGAAGAGGTCATGTTGGTTATTTTTTATTTTTATAGATTCCTTGTTATAGGGGCTGAAACTTGTTTTGTAGGGAGCCATGTATGGATATACAATATCACTTTCTTATTACATATGTTTCGTGGGAACTTTACTTTAATATTACTTACCTTATTTACTTACACATTGTTTAGTTTATTATATTGCACATCCTAGAATTGTATGGATATTTGGGTGGTTTCCTACTAGAATTATATCTCACACCATGTTTGGGCCATCATTGGGTACCTGAATAGACTTCGTGGATGCATGTAAGGATTGGGGAAAGTGCCCATATTTTGATGGTTTATTTTGTACCATGCCTAGGATCAGGGGATCATGGGATTGGGATCAGTCTTGTGAAGATATTAAGAGATATTAATTTAAGACTTTTTAGTATTTTTGTATATTTATTGTATTGTGATACTATGTACCTATTTTGGCTACTTTATAGAGACATGTATCATCATCATTGTTCACGAGAAACTTCTTGCATTATTGTTATCTATCCCTTCTTAGTGCCTATTTTTGTATGATTTAATGCTTCTGGTAATTACTATTATTGATATTTTGATGTGTTACACTATGGTAAGAGGAAATATCCTCCCCACAGATACACCCTAGTCACTCGCTACTAGTAGGAAGACTCCGACATTCAAGGAGATGCACTTGATGCCATGTGTCCAACTAGGCTCGGAGCATTGTTCACTGGAATCCGGGTCCGAGAAGTTAAAATTTGGGATCAAAATGGTTCTTTTATAGTTTTCTTTACTATTTTGTCACAATATAAATGAATAGTAAGGAATATGAATTTGGTGATGAGTTTTTCTCGAGATTAGCTACCCCACGTATAGGAAAATTCCAAATTTCTGCGAATGTAAATTCCTATTTTCTGTATTTTTTTATTATAATTGATTTTATTCTACCGTTGGGTGATGCACTTGAATTTTGATGTTATTATTGATATGAATATGAGCTATATTTTGATAAAACCCAATGACATGTGGGTATTCAATCTCATTCAATATTTTAGGCACTTGGTAGAAATCACATGCCATGCATTATTCTATACCATATATGATGCATTGCTTGTTTTAATGTTGTTGTGATAGGTTTTATGATAGTTATACCTATTGTTGTGATAGAATTTTGTGTAAATTGACAGATAAAGTGATGACATATTTCAGTTCATAAGGAGTATGGTTCCTTATGGATTTGAAAGTGAGGCACCTTTTTATTCAACATTTTAAAATGAAATGTGAAATTAATATTTAAATGAAATGGAAAATTTAAATGATAAATAGAGAACTTGAACTTGACCTGGATTTTGAGTGGGCAAGAGGCGGTGTCTCTAGGGGTATTTGTGACTGTTCATTTTATATTCCTATCTTTAAGAGCAGGATTTATGGTATGAACTTTGTAAGGAAGTTTTTGACCAATCCTATTCTTTTGAGATACGAGAATTTATATCATTATTTTCTAAGGTGTGTGTTTTTAATTATAGAGGAATTCCACCATGATGACCTCTAGCCATACATCAGGAGGGAGGTGATGACCACACTCTGGAGGGAGTGTTTCATGGGATACAGGTGGATTCCCCTTTAGTACCAGCTACAAAACCATCTATTATTCTAAACACATGTTCTAAGTCACAATACTATGAGGGGTTTTATCACTTTATGCAGGCTTTTCAGGAAGAATCATATCCTTCCTTGTCTATGGTTGAGATGATGATGTGTTCCAGCCACATCATCCTTCAATTTTTTTGGTGGATGGCAGTCTATAAGATACTAATTTATGGATTGAGACTACTCTTATAGTATTTGAGCATATAGAGACACCTCCTAAGAGGAAATTGAAGCTCATGACATATTTTCTTTGTTGGGAAGCAAAGTACAGGAGGGATGTTCTGAACTTGGATGACAAGTTAGGAGACAAGGTTTGGGTTGATTTTCAAAGTAGGTTCTATGACTACTTTTATCACGATAATCTACAAGTAAAGCTATATTGTTAGTTTATGCATCTAGAGTAGGGTGTGATGACATTTATGAAGTACATAACACAATTTACAGAGATAACATATTTTTCACTAACATATCTTGCTGATGAGTTATCTAGGTCAAGACACTTATATGAAGGTATCTAACATGCCATTCCATCTTAAGTCAATGTTTTTAGATTGACCTCTATTACTGAAATTATGACTCAAGTGCTGATTACAGAGTATAACCTAATAGAAGTTGGGTCGTAGATCATAGCAGTGTAGTCTCTTGACCTAGTATCTCAGCTTCCGACGGTAGGAAGCGACGTCTTGAGGATTCCCATGAGATGAGAACCAATCATGCTATGAGTACTAGTGGCTCAGTTTTCTATCACCAATGTGTAAGATATGGATACATAAAGAATTAGTATGATTATGACCCAGTAAGGTGCTAATATTATGGAAGGATGGGCCAAATTCAGAAATTTTGTAGGTCATTCCCTCTAATAGTGAGTGGTAGGGGTCAAATCCAACACTAGGATTAAGAGTAGGTTTCTCATCTCTACATCAGGGAAGGATTTTGATCAATTTTAGTCAATCAGGATAAGGAAGTGGTGGTCATGGCAAAGGTAGTCAGGCACCAATTACATAGAGACATCAGAGTAGGCCTACTCTGGGTAGTGAGGTTTTGTCATAGGGTTGTGGTTCAGGTGAGACATTTTCTATATAGTCTACCACTAAGGAGTAGGGCACCATACCATCTATGGTGAGAGGTACGATCTTAGTAGCCTCAACTATTTTAGGTTCTCTTTTTGATACAGGTGCATCATATAGTTTCATATCTGCACCTGTGGTAAAAATACTTGGGATCGTTATATATACTTCTGAGAGCATTATGTTGCTAGAAACTCCATTGGAAATTAGGATGGAGGATGTACACCAGTGTAGAGAGTTCCCCCTTGAATTCAGTGGGTGTCACTTTATTTGGATTCTTTCTTTCTTTAAGATGACTGGGTTTGACTTCATACTCGATATGTACATGTTATTAGATTATCGAGAATACATTGAATTATGTCATCGTATGGTGGTCTTCACATCACCATAGGGTGCATTTTATCCTCAAAAGGGTGAATGATATTTCTAGGTGAGCCAAGCTGGACCATAGTATCATGGGTTGGGTGAGATGACAGCCTAGATCACTAGTTTGTAGCTGGATGATTAAGGAGTGTGTTAGGAAAGCTTACCTTCTATGGTTGACCATTTCAAGGATGTTTTCCTAGATGACATTTTTGGTTTACCTGTTTAGGGAGAGTTAGAGTTCTCTATTGATCTAGTTCTAGTAGCTTCATTGGTACCCATTATTCTATATTGGATGGCTATAATAGAGTTATAGAAGCTCAAGAGGCGGCTAGAGGATTTGGAGGCAAAGGGGTTTATTTGACCCAGTGCTTCTCCATGGGGTACACTAGTACTTTTTGTGAAAAAGGAAGACAATACCCTAAGTATATATATATATTATAATAAATTGAACCAGTTGACGGTTAAGAACCGATTTCCCTTTTTATGGATATATGACCTGTTTGGTCAGCTTTGAGGAGCTTGGGTGTTCTCAAAAATTGATTTTTGGTTGGGATATCACTAGGTGTATGTTTAACCTATAGACATACCTCATACATATTTTTTTAGAATGTATGGTTTATATGAGGATCTGGTTATGCTGTTTGATCTCACGAATGTGCCAACATTTTTCATGGCATTAATGAACATAGCCTTTCATCATTATCTAGATTAATTTGTGGTGTTTTTTATGGAAGATATCTTAGTGTATTATCAAAATTGTCACAACCATGTCAAACATCTTGAGATATCATATTGGATAAATTGAGATAGCATCAGTTATATGCTAAGATCACAAAGTTCAAATTCTGGGTGGATCAAATTTACTTCAAGGGTCACATTATCTTAGAGACAGAAGTATCAGTGGGCCCAGATAAGGTGAAAGATGTAGTTTTTTAGGAACAGACCAAGAAAATATTTGAAATATGAAGTTTCTTGGGGATATCTAGATATTAAAATTATTTCATACAAGACTTCTTATTCTTAGTAGCACCATTGTAAGTCTTGAATAACAAGGGCGTGAATTTTGTATGGATAGATACCTATGAGACAGACTTTCAGGAGATGAAAGGGAGATTGACATCAGCATCGGTCCTGATACTACTAGAGCATTATAGGAGTTACACTATGTACTATGACACATCAGGTATCGGGCTTGGAGTAGTGCTGATAAAGGGGGACAGAGTCGTGGTAAACGAGTCTTGATAGTTGAGCCCAGACAAGAGGAACTTCCCAATGAACGATATCAAGTTAGATTCATTTTTTCATGCATTGCATTGTTGGATACATTACATACTGGTAGATAACTTTATGGTGTACAAGAACCATAAAATCCTCAAGTAAATATTTACACAATGTGATCTAAATCTGAGGCAGTGCATGTGGGTTGAGTAGCTACAGTGTTTTGACTTTGATATTGCCTACACGCCCGGTAAAGGTAGTGCAGTGGCTAATGAACTGAGTAGGAGGAATAATATATAGGTAGTTTAGTAGGACAGTAGAAAGTGGAAGATCATAGATTTATTATTTGAGATGAACATGGAGGTGCAGGATAGTTAGGGGAAGACTTATCTTTCATACTTAGTTGTGACCTCTACCCTACTGGATAGAGTGAGGATGAGGTAGTTATCAAAATTAGAGGTCCTAGTCCTATAGGAGAGTGTGGTAGGTGAGGGCCCACCTCCTAGTTGTACCATAGGTGAGGATGAAATTCGTTGTATCCATGGTTGTTTTTGGGTTCTATAGGACATACGTGAGAAGATGATGTGGGAGTTTCATGCCTCATCCATGGAAGTGAACCCCAATCTTACCAAGAGGTACAATGATTTGTTTCTTTAATTATAGTGGTTGAATATAAAAAGAGAGGTAGATGGTTTTGCTATGATGTGTTCCACCTGTCATTAGGTGAAGGTATAACATCAGTAACCATCTAGACTTTTACAGGAGTTACCTATTCCCAAGTAGAAATGGGATGACGTTGTGACAGATTTCATGTCAGGATTACCGAGGTAGCCTTAGGTTAGTGATGTTGTGTGGGTTATTATTGACAGGCTCATGAAGGTTACACATTTCCAACCAATCAAGGATACCTTCAGTATTGATGAGCTTGGAAGGTTTTATATATGTGAGATAGTATAACTTCATGGGTTCCCATGCACTATTGTTTTAGATAGGGATGCCCAGTTTACATCACGGTTCTAGAAAGGGCTATAAATAGAATTAGTTACACAGGTTATTTTGAGAATATCATACCACCGCCATAAAAATGGCTAGTTAGAGAACATGATTTAGGTGCTTGAGGACATACTGTGATCATGCATCCTATATTTTAGGAGCTCTTAGGAGAGGAATATACCCCTAGTTGATTTTTCCTACAATAATATCTTTCAGGATACTATACATATGGCGCCTTCTGAGGTTTTGAATAGTATTACATTTTGATCACCCATGTTCTAGCTAGAGGTAGGGGAGGCAGCTTTACTAGGACTGTGTCTCATGTTGGAGACTTTTGATCATGTCCAGATGATTCAAAAATAGATGGTTAATTCACATTCTCAACGTGAATCTTATTCCAATCATCACAGAATACCTATAAAGTTTGAGTTTGGTGATTTAGTATTTTTTTGTGTTTCACTGAGGTTGGGACACAGATGAATCAGTATATAGGGTAATATTTCACTATGATATGTTGGCTCCATCGTGATTATGGGTAGATTCAGGTCGATATCCTATTGGTTGTTGTTACCTCAGAGGTATTGATCCATACACGACATCTTCCATGTACCTCAACTATGTTGCTATCACTCAGACGCATCTTGTGCTTTTCAACTAGAGGAGGTTGAGTTACAGGTCGATGTGTCCTTTGAGAAGCACTTGATTATATATCATTGATAGGAGGAAAAATATTCTTTGAGGATGGTCCATTTCTATAGTACGAGTGCTATAGAAGCACAACCGTTTATAGGATAAGACTTGGGAGAATGAGGCCGATGTATGTGACCAATTGATGGATTTTTTCATATATGAATCTTTGCCACACTTTAGAGGGAAATTCAGGGATGAATTACTTTAAGGGTGAAGATTGTAGAAACCTAGGTTTTCATGAGAGGTATGGATTTATTTTATTCTATTTTAAATGTTTTATTATGGCCTAATGTAAGTACCCAATTAAGTTAAGGGTGTTTAGGGGGTGTCTGGAGCTTTTTCAGAGCTCGTAACCCATCTATTGGGTTGAATATAGCTTGGGTCATGGTTAGAATAAACCATATAGGGTAGGCTGTTTGGTCTGACTAACCATGAAAGACCTATGTAGAGAGTGTGAGGAGCTCACATGGTTATAGAAAACAATGTGATTTTGGGTGCACAACCATGTGTCCATATCTTCAATTTTGAAAGATGATTTTTTTATAGTTTGCATACAGTTATTCAAATAGTGAGAACAAACTGGGAGAACAAACCATATGGGGTGCCCCTATCTACAGATAAGCATGTACGGTTGGGGCATAGATTTTACAACCATGTGGTCAAACCATGTAACCTAGTGTTTTAGGTGAAATTACAATTTTACCCTTAAATACTTCTATTTCTAACATATTCCTCTTATTATCCTCGCATTGGAAGGCATACCCATCTTGAGTGATCCTTTGGAGAATATTCTTTGAATCAAGAGATTGTCTCTGTCTGGTACTAAACTCAAGCATCGTCGGACTCATTGGATCCACATCAATGAGTTCTTAATTCCTTTTTTTCTTTTCGTTGTTCTTCTTCATCTCAACTTCACTATTTAGGTACAAGCTAAAATTCCCTAATTTCATGTCCTTCGTTCATTCTTAATTTTTCCCCAATCCAAGTTGAATAATAATTTTATACTAGATTATCTAAGATATGGTAGGTAGTATGTACTTTTTTCAATAGTTTTGGTGTTGTATTAGGCTAGCTTCCATTGTGCAGCCTGCCCTACTTTCTATAATGGCCCTAAGATTAAATTGAATAATTTAATTAAATGAATTGGGACCTCTTAAGGAATCCCTTAAGTCCCCCTGAGATGTGTTGGTGATTGTTTCCAAACCAAGGCCACACTTGGAGTGTGCCCTTTTTCCTTAATTATTGATTAAACCACCTAAGGTTCGTGATTTGAGATTTCTTAGTTAGAGGAAACCCATACTTAATTAAATGGAATTGAATTGCTTGAATAAGAGATTTACTGCCTCCTTGTATTACATTATCATGATATGCCATGATTGAATTTATTAAATTGATTAAAAGGATTTGGTTGAATGAGCGGGTATACTCATTGGTTTCTTGAATGTGAATTGTAGATAATAAGTGGGTATACTCATGGTGTTAAATGGTAATGGAATTTATTAAAGAATGAAATGATATGTACTTAAAATTGTAGAGGATGCCTATTTTGGTATACCAAGTTTCTTGAATCTATTTAGATGCCTTGTATATTACTCCATGTATCTTTACATGGTAGTTGATGCCTTGGATAGAGATTGATCCTTTGGTATTTCTTCCATGGGATTCCTTGGGGCATTCTACCCCTTGGATCCATTTTGTTTAGGCTTAAAGTGGACATCGTCTGGTGACATTCTCCTTGAACCCCAAATCAATCCAAATAATGTTTCCCTCAATATTCTCTTGGAAATATAAGATGATTACTTGGATTTATACACCCTGGATCTGGCCATTTGTGGTCTAACACTTTGATTATGTGGCATGGATGTGGTAAATTTAGATATATGATTGATTATATAGCATGTTCATGGATGCTCTGAATCCTCTAGTGATACAAAAAGGTTGTGGTTGAAATGATGTTTATGAATGTATGGTGAGGTCATGTTGGTTATTTTTGTTTGTTATAGTTGCCTTGTTATAGGATATGACACCTTTTTTCTAGGAATCTGTGTATGGATATACGGTATTACTTGATTGTTACATATGTGTCATGGGAACTTTCTTTTTGTACTACATACCTACTTTATTTTCACATTTTTTAGATTATTATATTATATAGCTTGGAATTATATTGATATTTGGATGGTTACCTATAGTGGTTTTATCTCACACCTTGTTTAGGTAACCATTAGGTACCCTAACAAACTTCATGGATCTAGGTAGGGACTTGGGAAAGCTCCCATAGTTCTATGGTTGATTTTTTTCCTTGACTAAGAGAAGGGGGTCATAGAATTAGGTTGAGGATCATGATGCTATTAAGAGATAGTACTTTTGGTATTTTGGGATATGTATTGTATTATGTTACTATGTATCTATTTTGGATTCTTTGTATAGATAGGTATTATCATCACTGTATATGAAAAACTTCTAGTATTATTTTTATCTATTCCTACTCAGTACCAATTTTTTGTATGATTTACTACTTTTACTAATGACTATTATTGATATTCCATTATGTTACACTCTATTAAGAGGTAATAGTCTCCCAATAGATACACCCTAGGCCCTCGTTCCTAGTTGGAAGCCTATGGAATTTGGGGAGATGTGCTTGAGTACATGTGGCCAACTAGGCTTAGGTAACTTTTGAGTGGCATCTAGGTCCATGATGTTACACACACAATTTTAAAACATATACGTTGGGATTAATTTACATAGGTAGATCCTAATTAACCATACACTATTAATTAATCAATTATTAATTTAGGATATTAAGTGATATTTCATTATAAGAAATTTGATATGATCCCTTTGTGAAAAGAGATATTTCATTCATAACATAATCCTAATAAGTGAAGAAGAGATAAACCTATAAGGTATAACTTTTTTCAAACCTTGAATAAGTTTCACATAACATGGATATAATAATTATACCACCAAATATTTTTTTATTTATATCTCAATCCATAATATTACAAATCTTACATGAAACCAACCATCAAAATATCTGGAGTGAAAAATCACTATCTACCTCAATAGACGCAATTTCATTGGTTTCCTAATTCCCATGATCTAGGAGTCTGTTGGTCATATTTTTCTACTTTAACCCTTGGATGGGTGCATTGGGTTTCATAGTAACCAAATTCCTTACATCTAAAAAATAAAATAATTAGTGGATACATAGGAATAACATTATCTTCCTTCAATTTATCCTTCTTTTTTCCTCGAAAAATTGTTTCTCAATAGCCTCATTTACCATAACTAAATCCACTTGAATTCCCCTTGAGGCAATTCCATTGGTTCTTCTTCCCTCATTTTTAACATATAGGTGGTTGAATTTCCATTATTTCATCATATTCATTGCCTAAATTTTCATGACTCTACATCCTTCTCTATTTGGTGCACTTGGGATTTTAACTATGGTTACGTTATTAATCATGATTTATGGTAGTTAGTTTGGTATAAGTGCCATTTTTCTCAGTCCATATCCTATTCTAATGGGTTGATCATTGAGTTAATCTTCATATTATCCCTCACACCCAATGTTAACTCAGTTCCTTCTAGTTATATCCATCACTAAAACCAAAAGGGTTAACATGAGAGGTAAATATTTAATATTTTAGTGAGATCATCATAATCAATAAAAAAAATGCAACCTTATAATTTTTTACCCTTTTTCATTATCATTTTATACCATAATTCATTTAGTTTAATCTATATGAGTATTATTTAACTTATTTTACGTTAGGTTGGTTTATCTTATAATTTTTAACCTAGTCCCTCAATGTAACCATGAATTCAATCATTTATAGAAGTCCCTTAAGAGAATATTATTAGCCAAAGCATATCCCCTTGGAGTGATTTTCCATGTGTGTAGTTGGGCAAATTTTTCATGAACTAGGTTATAGTTGAGTTAATGCCCAACATGCCCTCTTTAGGGTTATTAACCCTAGGTATAATTGTTCTAAAGCCTAGATCCACTTTCCAGTATCCAGATAGGGAAGTAATTTCAAGTAAAACCACACAATCTCTACTTTACCAAAATTTTAAGATATTCTACTATACTTAGAATTATCCCTTAGACTTCTCCTAAGGTTTTTCACTAAGTTTATATCATACTAATATCAAAAAAATTATTATAACTTTCTATGATATAAACAATAGAAACTCAAGACTTAAATATATGTTAATTCGTGATTTATAGTATACTTTCCCAATGATACAAGATAATTATCTAGAGTTATAGTTACTTTTAAATAATAAATACATAAATACATCATCTTAAACATAAAAACATCTTTATTAAAAACTTAACACAGTTATTCAAACTCCCATAGATCTTCTAAAACTATATAGGATACCCTAGGGAAAATACATAAGGAAAAAAGGTTAATCTATACATCCCATTGAAGGAATAAACATAAAAATAAGGAATAACATGAGAGACATGTGTCATAACATGATATCATAAAAAGAATGATCATGATAATGAAAACGTGGAATAAAGAAATCAATGCATAAGATCATAGAATCATATTCATTTGGAAACATCATAATGCATGAAATCATAATCATATGTCAAAGATAACTTCAAAAATAATATAACATAGGCCAACTTTCATCATAATCATCATATTCTTAGGCTAACCATCATTATAAAATAATCTTCTTAGGCTAACCACCCATGCACTATACATGAAATATCATGATACATTAACATTAACCAATAAAAGGGTTATAATGGACCCACCCATCACATAATAATATGTGCATGCATATTTTTTACATAAGATAAAATAAACCGTACATAAATCATAAGAATGATCAAACCCATGAGAAGGAAGTGGGTTTTATAATTATGATTTACGAAATAATGAAAGACAAAATCATAAGGATTCCCTACAATAAGTAAATAAATCATTTTGATCATTCATGGTTGAAAAAGGAATATAGGACTTGAACATGGAGTTTTAATATAGAAAATTCATGATAAGGATCGAATATAAGAAAGAATAAAAATAAACCACTTGGGTGAGGCTTTCTAAAAAAGTAAAGGATCTTTTTAAAGAAGGGAAAAACATATTATTTTACATAAAATTAGAATTAAACCATGTGGGTTATCAATAAAATAATTATAATTTTTAGAATATATACATGGTTGAAAAACATTTTATGGGGTTTATACTAGATATGAGACAATAAATAGGAAACATCCCTTAGATCGGGTTTACTTAAAATTGGGAATTTTGAAGGGAACTAAAAAACTTATAAAACCTGATAAATTAAATAGATATTTGAATAGGTATTTATTTAAGATACATACATACCAAAATATAATAGTTAAATTAGAATATAATTTCATACAAATGAGAAAAATAAAGAGAATGTGTAATAGACAAGTCATAAAGGATATACGAAAGATCTATTTTCATTTTTTAAAGGCCTTTTTTGAAATATCACATCATAAAATCTGAAAATAAAAAATTATTTTGAAAATAGGATAGGGTAAATATTATTTTAACTTGAGAAAACACTTAATAATGTTTACAATTAAAAAGGACAACATTTTTATTAGTGAGCAGGTAAATTGTGAATTAATAGGGGAAACCTTCATTTAAATGGTGGAGAATTATTATTAACATAGTTGCATTTTGAAAAAGGATTATAACTAACCTATAAGGAATAATTGAATCAAAAGTGATCTAAAAATATAAAAATGTGGTATACCATATGAAATGAAATACTAATCTCAAGGATAAACATTATAAGTCAAGAAAATAGATTGGGTTATGAAAGACCCTTATATTTTAGGGAAGACATCAATTATATCCCATAATAAGGAAGAGAATGAATGGAAGTGAATATTAAAATTTAAGTAATAATTTATGATATTATAATTCATAGGGTATTATTTAAACTATAAAAATAATCCTTTGTTCATAATAATAAATCATGCCTCAATGAAGGATGATCAGGATAGAAACCCTTATGACAAAGGATACATTCTAATAAAACCCCTTTAAAAGAGATAAAGATTTGATTTGAAGTTAAAATACCATTACTAAAGATAATTCATGGTATTATATATCCATATTTAATTATATACACCATTTAAATAAAATTAGGTGTAAAAAAGAACATGTGTCTCAAAGAAGGAAGTTTTGAGATGAAACCCTAACCTTTTGTCTGAAATAACTCTCCAATTTCACTTAACTTACTAAATAATTAAATTAATTTCATTAAATATATACCCAATAATTTTATTAATCTATATTAAATTTTCTAATTTCAATATATTATATTTTTCTATTAATTTTTAAAATATTTTTCACTTATGTTGGTTACTCAGGTTTGTTCTATGAATTTATTTATAACACTTGGTTTTTTTATCACTGTCAAAGGTGTTATAAAATAACATCATGATATCTATAATTATTTAGGTTTATCCTCTTTATTATTATGTTAGGAAAATACTTATACGGTTTCCAAGGTTATTTCAAAATAGATCTAAATTAAAAAAGGTACCATGATAAGTCCATTTAAGGTGGTTAAAGTTACTACAGTCATTTCTTATTAATCACACGTATAGAATTCCCAATATTATTCTTAAAAAATATTAATGGTGTGAAAAATATTATATGAGTTAATTAAATAACCTTTTAGACCTACCATTTATGGTGGTGATGGAAAATTTAACATCTCATTCATGGAGGTGGTAGATCGCAAACACACATGACTACGTTTTCAATTTTATTAATGATTTTAGAGGTAAGTATAAAATGGATATTTCATTAGTATAATAACACTTAATCATATTAAAAATGATTTTTTTATCATTAATTCATTGATATAGGGGATATTAGGGGTGTATAAGAAGAAAAGAGCTAGAGAAGTCGCGTTGAGAGTATTACCACTCCCATGGAAGCTCTCCCTTGGGTAACTCCTTAAGGATCCTAGCTTGATATTTTGGTGATAAAAAGTTTTAAAAGGAGTGGGTAGGGTGCTAAGAGGATACTAAGTAAGATTTTGTTTATCTAAGGATGTGTAATGGGTTGAGAAATGAGGAGGAGATGGTCTCCTTTTATAAGTAAATAAAGGGGTACTTTTGTAGAAACTCATTCTTTCTCAATAATATTACTCCATTATTCAAGGTAAAAGGATCCATAAATGGCCAATAATTTTTTGGGGAAAGATATTTTTCCAATAATACCTTCAAAATATAATATAAAACTTTTTTTCACATGTTTTGAAGTTATTAACTAAGATAAACCACTTTTTACAAAATTTACCCATATTGTAGCAACTCCACTCTCACCCTTGGAAACTAATGTTGATGAAAAAAATTAAAATTAAAATTATTTAATAATTTGAATCTACTATTTTTTAATATGTAAATAATTTTATAAAATAAAAATTCTAAGATTTAGAGAAATTAATTTTTTTTTTAAAGCACATAACACATAAAAAGATTTTTTTTAAACACTAATAAAGAAATAATTAATCAATAAATATTATATTTTATTAAAATAAATATTTAAAAATAATAGAATTATTTTTCTTCAATAAAAAGTAGATTTCATAAAAATATATATTATTAAACACAATAATGAATTAAATAAGTTCATATAAAATATCCTTTATATATTAAAATATATATATTAATATATTTCATAATTTCGTTACTTCTATTCATACGTACTAATTCAATGGATATATTTTAATGGTCTAAAAAATCATGGTTTAGTTTTATTTGTTGTTTCATTTGTAGAAAACTATCAAACATATTTGACCTAATTCAAGGAAAAAATATATTAAAATCTTGGGTTGTTATAAATTTGAATCAGTGAGTGTCACGTTTGAGCCATATACTGGTGTAAATTTATGAAATGATTGTATGATGATAATATTAAATCTTTTGGATAAGATTCTATAATTTCCTAATGTAATGGATAATGTCATGGAATGATTAAGTGTGATGGAACAACTGATTCAGTTTAAACCTAGATGGAGGTGTTAGAGGTTCATGTGATGGATGTGTCAATATAGCTCATGAGGAGTGAAAAAGATGAAATTATGATGAGGATTGTTTGGCTCGGTACTCAAGGTGTGGTATAAGGATAGTCACATGGTGTGGAGAGCACTATAGGACTTTTAAGGGTGTGTCCCTTGCTATTGAATAGAATTTTGGAAGATGTTGTGGGTGATGTTATTTTCATACAAGAATGAAAGATAAGTGAATATGTGTGTCAGTGATTGTGTATTAATGGGTTTAGACATGTCCAATCATTGTATTCGAGCATGGAAAGAATATAGATTGGGATTTTAGACTTTTGATTCAGCGACATAATTATAAGGATTCCCCTATGGTGGGGCACGTGATTTCGGTCGTGATGTAACGGCCCTCATGCTAGAATGGTCATGGATGTATGAGATCAATAATTGGGTGATTTTTTTGGAAAATTGAGACCATTGATTAGATGAATTTAAGATTATCTAGATTCTATGACAAGATACGGAAACCCTTGGAGTTATAGGAGGGGAACCACATATTCTTTTGATTCTCTCCTCAATAGGGACTATGAATATTTGGCTGAGGTGGAAAGTTATCACCGAGGTTTATTGGTCCTTTTCTGATACTTTGGGGGATTGGTGAGGTTGCATACCACTAGGATCCTCCACTACAGATGGAGAGGGTGCATGATGTCTTCTACGTATCCCAACTGAGGAGATATTTTCATGACCCATCTCACATTATTGACCATGTTGAGCTGGACTTCGATGATGGGAAGACATTTAAGGAGGTTCTTTTCGATATTGAGGATCAATAGGAGAAGGTTCTTCATGGGTGGTCGATACGTCTGGTGCATGTACGCTAGCAGCACAGGAACCTACAGGAGAGCACGTGGGAGCGGGAGGCTCAGATTCATATTCAGTACCCTCTTTTGGTTGTTTTGCCTTTTCTTTGGCTTTTGATGATGTAAATCCCTAAGGTGGGGAGAATGTAATGTCCTAGGAATTATGTATATATTTTTTAAATTAAATGGCATTATTTCAAGACCATGATATCTAACGACGTGCGATTCTGAGGCCCGGAGTGCCCGGAATGATCCATCGAAGTTTGGTTGAGTTTTAATTAGCGCGTGTATGTTGTTTTCCTAAAAAAGTGGAATAACTCTTAAATGGTAACTCAGGTTAGAAATATAAGGGCACTGTTGCATTTAGGATGGCAGGTTTACCCTAGGTGTGACTTAATTTTAGTCAGTGCGGACCTCCTGTGAGAAAACCCAAAAATGGCATAACCGTAAATAAAATAATAAAATAAATTATTTTATTTTTCAAATGTTTATAAGTCAAAAAAGGTAGATCAGATTGAAAATCTAAGACCATCACTTTACTTGTGAGATCATTCTTTATCTAAGGAGATACTAACTTTGGTCAGTGCAGGCCACCAGTGAAAGTTAGTTTTTGGCCGTAAATAAAATAATTAAGTGAAAATTGTTTTATTGTAAAATACATAACTTTTAAACGGTAACTTAGATTTGAAACTTGAGAGTACCATTGGTTTTTTAGGGGTGTTTTTTAATTTGGTCAATGTTAATTTCCCTCTCACATTGAATCATCTTCCTTGAGTCGTATGCTACCGCCCTAATGCGGAGGGTACGGGCCAAACAAACATGGCCTGACCCCTCCAAAAATCTTGTGGATCTTTGTGTGATATTCGCGATGGTGATAGCGACCGGTGCCAGTGGTTGGCACTAGTGGAACTTGATAAATTCGACGATGATGATGAACGAAGGGTGGTCGGTCAAGCCGGCCGTTGGCGAAGGCACGTCGCTCCGCCACCCCACAGCCTCCGCGCCCCACGGCGCTCCACCGCCCACAGCCTCTGCGGCACCATGGCCTCTGCGCCCCATAGTGCTCCGCCACCTACGGCCTCCGCCTCACCGCAGCCTCCACGCCCTGCAACGCTCCTCTGCCCGCGGCCTCCACTGCATCGCGTCCCGCAGCGCTCCGCCGTCCGTGACCTCCGCCGCCCCGCGGCCTCGGCGCCCCGCGGCGCTCCATCGCCCTCACGAACCCCCACAACCTCACTCTTCCCCACGTCACCCATATCCTCTTGTCGTCTTGCGGAATCCACAGCCTCTGTCGCCCTGTGGCACCCACGGCCACCCACGGCCTTCGCGACCAATGCGGCCTCCGCGTCGCCCAGCGCGGGTCAGGCCGCAACGTCGGCTGGGCCAGACCGCATTGTCGGCCGGGCCGGACCTAGAAGGTGAGGCCAGGTCGACCCAAACCGGGTCAGCCTAGGTCAGGACGGGCTGGGTCGGTCCGACCGGGTTGGACCGGACCTGAACCCACTTCGACCCATTTACGCTCTTTTGGCCATAACTTTGGTACCAGATGTCCGTTTGATGTACTGTCAGTTGCGCTAGAAACCTTGGAGAGAGATGGTCCCTTTGAGTATACCCCATTGGGGGATTCGGATAATTTTGGATTAAGTTTGGGTTTGATTGAGCACGAATCCAACTTGGACCTCGGGACTAAAAGGCTAATAACTCACAAACCAGATGTTTGATTGACGCACCATCTGTTGCGTGAAGACCCCTTTGACGTGGTTGTCCTTTGGGATAATTATTCATGGTAGATCATGGTATTTGGATTATCAACCAGTGGCTTGAAGAGAAGACCCTCCTGAAGACGAGTAAGCTTAGTGCGGGAACCCAGTAGCTGGCTCTGACTTGAGGAAGAGATCCTTTGTGGGTCTGTGATTGAGGGTCCCACATGGAACCACTCTAGGATTCCATACCGGACTACCTTAGAGATACTGTGTGGGTTATCACTTAGTAATCATGTGTGGTTCAGTACCTAGTGATCCTATCTGGGTCAGCACCGAGAGATTCTATAAGGGTCAGCACTGAATGATCCTGTGTGGGTCAGCACTGAGTGATCCTGTGTGGGTCAGCACTGAGCGATCCTATGTTGATCAGCACCTAGAGATCCTATGTGGGTCTGATGATGATTAGATATCCTTCATGGGTCTGCCTATTAATATAGTAAGATGATTCAATAGTTACATCTAATCATCTCTACTACTATACCTAAGTTATACCTGGTGTGAGTTGAGTCTGTACCTTGTGGTATTTTCCTTCATGGTAATACCTTGGTGGTATTCTTCGGTGTGGCGTACCTGTGTGTTACTTGCCTTCGTGGTATTCCTTCCATTGTTGAATAGTTGAGCTTTGAGATTTTGACTTGGACTATGTGTTTCCTCATGATTGATATGGGTTTACTTGATAACTTATGTATATGTATGGGCATATACCAAAGTAGGGATGTCAGTTGATTTCATGCTGTGTGGTTTATCCTCAGTGGATTTTGTGAGTCCCTGAGGGTCTCGGGGTCCCTACTGAGTATCTTTATACTCACCCCTACACAGGCTATGCCCGCACCCTGTTGTGTTTAGTACAGACGACAGACAGTGTTGACTGAGGATGAGAGTACCAGAACTGGAGGTGGCTCGGAGGTGTATGTTAGACGAGGCAAACTGCAGAGATGGACATTCGTAAGCTATACCTACCCTTCAAGTAGGATTCATGGTGCATGATCCAAGAGCTTATTTTCACCTATCAGTCATCTTGTACTTTCCAGTTTTCCTTGTACATTCCAGTTGGTCATGTATTCTGGCCCCTTTTTACTTACTGTACTCACTTTGTTTACTATTCAGTTTACTTGAGTTCGTATATTTTTGTGTTCTTGGTTGTGTGTGTTATAGGTTATAAAGGAAATTACTTTCCAGTTTTAAGGAATACGCCTTCGGTTCTAGTCTCCATCCCCTGGCCAATGGAAGGTGGGCTTGTGGTAGTCACGACATAGGCCCCGGGGGATGGGTCGTGACAGAAATAAATAGGATATGGAAGGGGATGGAGGGCTTCCCATGAGGTTGTTGGTGTGTTTGAAAATGGAGAAAAAAGGGGTTAGAGGAGTGATAAATCAGGTAGGGGTAGTTTAGGAAATTCCTATTTTAGTTTTAAAAAATTTGGGTAGACACCTATCATACATGACACCCTTGTCACAGTGGGACGGTCCCCCCACCCAACTAGGTTCCATTTCCTAGAGCCACATCATGATTTGATTTTAGTGTTGTGGTTTGGGAACCATTCCCCATGTGGGGATTCCTCTATCACCAGTTACATCATGATGAGATATTGATTTCATAGCAAGATAAGTCTACAATCCTAAACTAAAAACCTAGGGATATCCTAGTCATAGTGCAACCATATCTATTCATGATACAATAGGTCTATAGCTCTAAATTACATACCCTCAAAACTACCCGAGAACCTTTAAATACCCAAAATTATCAATTATAAGGGTAATTATTGAAAAAATTTATTAAAATATGCACAAGTGTCCCAGTAGACATGACAATATTCCCTACCATATCACTTTCTACCTTTAGAAAGTCAATCCGAAACTTGATTAGAGAATAAGTGAGGTCATTTATCCTTCATGAAATATTATCACTACCAATTTTCAAGTGAATCATTGATATGTTTCTATAAGACCTAGACCAATAGGATATCATTTTTAGATAACATCTTAACTAGAGAGTCAATAATCTAAACTGGGTTCTTGATTCCCGAGACATCTGGATCTTATTCTAATTCTTTCCAATTCAGTATATGAGAGGGTTCAGGATGACACGTCTTCAGTTGAGATATGTGGAAAACATTATGATTCATTGACTAAGGTGGAAATTTTATCCTGTAAGAAACCTTCCAAATTCATTAAATGATCTCAAAGGAACCCATAAAACTTGAAGAAATCTTCCCTCTCTTCCACAATTGTCAATGACCAGATCGAGGTGATACCCTTATAGACACCCAATATCTAAAAAAGAACTCCAAAGTATGGAACCAATGATCAAAATATAATTTATGTTGACTCCAAACTATCATTGATCATTTTTAGATAGTTTGGACCTTCCTAATTTTCTCCTAGAAAATGCTCGGTACCATGAGAGATGTTTCACCAACCTCATTCCAACAAAGATATGAGTGGCATAGACAACCATAAAATTCTTTGTATTAATCCATATATATAAAGGATTTGAAAATTTTATTATAATAAAATTAAACAATTCCAAAATGGCTATCTTATGAGGTCTTCCCCTACTTATTTAAGAAAATTAATAGTCTCAAGTGGCTCTATTTTGAGCCTTTTATGTCTAATACATTAGATCTAAGAATTCTTTCCAAATATAGATCAAACACTCTGTTTGGTAATCTATTTAGTATAGCAATCCATACTCAATTTTACTTAGGACCCCATTGGCTCCTAGAGGACCTTCCAAAAATGAGAAGTAAACTAAGGGTCCCTTTTAGAAATTATAGGGGAGGGCATACCATATAGTCTCATAATCTCTTACAAGTATATCTTCTCAAGTTCCTCTACCTTAATGTTATCCTTTATCAGTATAAAATGAGAATATTTCATTAATAGGTCAATGATGACCCATATAGGATTCCTTTTATGAGGGGTAAAGGTAATCCAATGATAAAATCCATAGACACTTCATCCCAATTCTATGTAGGGATAGAAATGGGTTTGAACAAACCATATAACTTCTATTGTTAAATTTTAACCTACTGGAAGATATAGAATCAATATACAAAATAAGTTATATCTCACCTCATACCTAGCCACCAATATCGATGCTTCATATCATAATACATCTTTGTGTCACTATGATGAAAAACCAATTGAAATTTATGGTCATCCTCCACCATTGCATTTATCACATATATGGGAACCACATACTATTTCCTTAATCAAATAATTTCCTCAAAATATAGAGACCACTCTGAGATGGTCTCCCCACCATATATAGTTCCTCTAATATGCCAAAAATCCTCATCATATAATTTCTCCTAATAAACATATACCTTCCTTATACTCATTTACTTACAGATGTAATAATGTAATAAGGGTTATAAGGTTTAATTCCTCACTGGATTACTTTAAATACCATGATAAAAATTTCCCATTGAGAGTGTTTATGACAAAATTTATTTTACTTGAAACATAAGAGAGATTGAAATCAAACATCTGAAGGTACTCTACCCATTTCCTCTACCTAAGGTTTAAATACTTCTAAGAGAAGGTGAAGCTAAAAAATTTATGATCAATGTATACTGAAAACTTTTCACTAAATAGAAAATGTTTTTAATACTTAATTTCAGTCTTAACAGCTTCCAGCACTAGGTTATGGGTGGGATAATTCCTCTCATGTGGTCAAAGTTTTTGTGAGCTATAATCTACCAATTGATCACCTAACATGATTAAACATCCCAAACTCATGCATGATGCATTAAAAAATACCACATTACCCTAGAAAGCTTCTGTTATGATCAATATAGGGGCTAATATCAATTGTTTCTTTATCTCTTCAAAAGAGGATTAACATTCTGAGCTCTATATGAACTTCACTCATTTCCAAGTGAGTGCTAATAGAAGAAATGTGATTCTTTCCAAGTTAGTGATAACAAAAGATATGAGAGATTAGATAAATCCTTAATGAATAACTGATAATATTCCTCCAATCTCAAGAAAATTCATATCTTGAAGACATTCTTGGGATTCTCCTAAGACATAACGACCATATCCTTCTCAGGATTTAAAAAAAATCAATGTTTGAATATCACATTCCCCAAGAAGACTAGAGATCATATGTTTGACTGAGGATCCATTTCAAATTGATGATCCTTTAATCTATCATTAGATACCATCTATGGATAAAAATGGATAAGCTTTTTAAAATGATTAGTGCATTCCATGACGGTCCACTGGCCCCATTGAAGGGTCAAAAACTATAAATAATTTCAATAATACCATGGTGTCTAGATAAAACTACTGAGTAAACATTAATTTGAAATCCTTCCATTAAATATTATCATGTATATTTTACTAGAATACTAACTCCCACCCTTTCTATTAAGACTCATATGAATAAAAGAGGTGCATTTCACCTTAATTAATTCAAGAGTCTCAAGAAACTTAAAGATTCTATGTATATTTTCCATCCAATATTTTTCTTCCTAGGGGTCATTACTACCTTAGGAAGTTAGTGGATTATGATATAGATACTAATGGTCTCATTGATTATCTTGACTAGGACCAGAACCCACCTCATGAGGCTGAGTTGTACTAGAGCCTGGTCTCTATTTCATGGCTCAAACTGCTCTCACTACTGCCTCGATTAGATTTTGATCGATACAAGGATTCACATAGTAAAAATCATATGTTTCTCCCACTATGGGGTTCACCTGGGGTCTAAAAGGGGAAATGTATAAGGACCCGAATCCAGTTGCCCAGAGTTGGTGCCTTATTGGTTACATTGGAATATAAACAAGGAATAAGTATCCCAAAGGACCTAGTAGTTTAGTATTATTGGAAACAAGATACATACATAAGTTCATCATTACAACTTGAAATTAAAAACAAAATAGAAACTCCTTAGACAATTTCCATAACTCCTAGGTTATTTCAAAATTTCATTCATAATAGAATTATTATTTCCCTCTGGAAATGAAGCATAATAAAGGGGTGAGGTCAAACACTAATTAAGGGTAAGCAATACAGTGGAAGATAACATAAACATTAGACATGGTGAATAATTGAAAACACATGCCTTCATAAATAAACTTGAACATAATATGGCAGAAATATGAGTTGAGTAAATATTTCCATAACATAACATAATCATGGGTATTATACTAGTCAAATAACCACATGAACCATTAATACTATATTCATAATTATTTAATTCATAATAAGGGACAACATATCCATATCGTCAAGGCCTTGTGCCAAGACAATAAATAATCATTTTGTCAAGGCCTTGTGCCAAGACCGTAGTTTGTCTCATGAGACCTACTGATGCACCGAGGGGCTATAACAGGCCCCACCCAACACATAATATGTCAAATTCATTCCTCATATTAAAGGGGATAAACATAAACAACATGTACATTCATATTTAAATTAATATATGAAATGCAAATAACTTTCCCTGAACATTAAGCATAAACACTAACCATTCAGGGTAAATTGGTGAATGGTTTAAAGATAGAACATCCACAGATAAAATAATCATAAACCATTAAATTGAATATGGTAGATTATACCATGAATTATTAATCCCAATAATATCTAAGAATCATCAAGAGTGTTTAAATTGAGGAATATACTCTTACAAAATCTTCAAGTAATTCTTGAAATAAATAATCTTTTAATTTGAAAAGAAGAGTTATTTTGGAGAAATATTTATATAAAACCAGAATTTAAGTAATATATTAATTTAATAATAAAATTATTGGTTTTATAAATATAATTTTTTCCAAAAATATATTAGAGAGTTCCCCTTAAAATAGGTAAGAATTAGAGAAATTCCCTTGGATCGGGCTTGTATTTCAGAAACATTTTTGAAACTTCCTTTTAAAATGTGTAACTATCCAAAAAATAAGGTAGGATTATTGCTTTTAAAAATATATAGAACACTCAAAAATATTTTATGTGGATTAAATAATAATATACCATAATTTCATTGATGTAATTAGACAATAAAAGTAACCCAAATGAAAATGGAAGTTCGGGTGGAAAAACCCTTACCATAACTCCAAATGTGTTCCACTCTCAAACATAAGATCCTGGAATATGAAATTATACTTATTAATAACTTATTTAAGAACCTATTAGAAATGTATTTATTTTATCATAATTCTTGTTAGTTCATTTATGTTCTTATTGATAAGTTATTGTATTGAATTTCGTCGTTCCGGAGTGTTCATTTTCTTTATTTTCATTTTCGGTTCACTTGTTTTTAAGTATGTGGAATAGATGTAAATCACTAGAATTGAAATTATATATTATTTATGAACATAAATAGGTTTTATTGTTCATTTATATAACTTGGTTACATGGAATGAGGATGAATTATTATATAGAACTTTTATGATAATTGTTTCGGTTAATTTGTGGGTTTTGATTACAACGAACTCATTTTTCTTTATAACTTAATATCATTTATACAAAGGGATTACAGAATCATACATAGGTTATATTACATATATAATAATATAGTTCAACCATAACAATAATAGTTTCATGACTGTAATTTAGAATGATAATAGAAATTGAAAGCCCCTCGTCCTTGAATGTGGAAAATTGACACATCTTAGATGGTGTTCTTGCTACTAGTATAAACGAAGGTAAAAGGGAGAGATGATGAAAAATTATTACACTATAATTACAAAATTCCAGCACATATAAGGTATTGGAGTCATCACAAAATTTGGATGAGGACAGGTAATAGAAAAATAAAACAAATGAACTTGAAAAGAAAGACAAAGAATTGAAAAAGGAATTTACCTCTTGAACCAAACTTCCTTGAGAGCCTCCTTAAGGGAGAGGTTTTGGTCTTTTTATGAGACCAAGGCTTTATGGAAATGGGAGAGGAGTTTGGGAGGGTATTTGGACAGAATTTGGAGATGGAACAAGGCTTTAGAGAAGTGAAGAGAAGAGGGGGATGAGAGGGGGTTTTAATAGTGGAGGAGAGAGGGGATTTCTTAATATAAAATTCATTAATTTATTATTTTCCCACAAGACAAGGAATATTGAGTCTTCCTTGATCAAGAATAGTAATTTTATATTGTGAGTTCGAACCAAGTGGGCTTGCATCACTTGTGATGTCAGGAATAGTGTATTTAACTGATATATGATTTTAAACCGTATTTCACTATTCATAAAAAATTCAAGTATTTTAGAAAAATACCGAAAATTCACCCCAAACATTTTTTGATGTGTAGAATCCAAAAATGAAGTCCATTTTTCAAAAATAATTTTATAAATATGAATAATTTAATATTTAATTAAAATAATAATTTATTCTTAAAACAACAGTCTTAAAACAATTATTTACTTATTCCAAAGCATAGGTATATCATACTCTCACTTGAATATTATTTATATACTATCATAGGTAAGGTTACTATTCATTAGGGTATATCACTATTCATAAGGGTGTGTTACTATTCATAAGGTTAGGTTACTATTCACCAACAAATAAGTTTTTCTTATTGATCTCCAAATAACTTACTTATCATAACCGTGTATGTCAGATTTTTGAAATTCACATCACAGAAGTGACAAACTTATGTTTTAAGGGTCACATAGTACTTTATAGTTAATTATTATGTGATTTCATGTTATTGTGACATATTTATTAGAAAGGAATTTCCATTGAAAAATATTGGGTCGTTACATTCTTCCCCCCTTCAGAAATTTCACCCTCAAAAGTTCATTTTACAAACTAGGCCAAAAACATATGGGCATAATTTTCCTTAAATACTTCCTCCAGTTCCCATTTCACCTCTTCTTACTTATGGTTTTTCCTTAGTACCTTGACCAGATGAGTAGTCTTGTTGCATAGAACATTGTCTCTATGATCCAATATTTTCACTGGCTCCTCCTCATAAGAAAGATCATCCTCCAACTGTACCACCTCTGAAGAGAGTACATGTGAAGGTTCTGGTATGTACTTCCTTAAGAGGGATACATGATAGACATCATGTACTTTCTACATGGTAGGTGGACGTACCAGTCTATAGGCCACAGCTCCGACTCGATCAAGGATCTCAAAGGGACCGATATACCTAGGACTTTTCTTTCTTTTCTTCCCAAACCTCATGACCTTATTCCATGGAGATATGAGTAGAAATAATAGGTCTCCAACATTGAATTCAAGGTCTCGTTAATGGTTATCCACATAACTCTTTTGTCGACTTTGGGCTGCCTTGATATGTCGCTGAATGGTTTTCACCTTCTTCGCCATTTCTTCGACCATTTCAGGTCTTAGCATCTTACGCTCAATGACTTCATCACAATACGCCGGTGTTCTGAACCTTTTCCCATAAAGGGCTTTATATGGTTCCATTTGGATGCTCGAGTGGAAATTGTTGTTGTAGGAGAATTCAACTAGCATAAAATGTTGGCCCAATCCTCCTTTGAATTCCATAGAACATGATCTCAACATGTCTTTCGGTGTCTGAATAGTCCACTCAGATTGGCCATCAGTTTAAGGATGATAGGCCGTACTAAAGTTCAGTTCAGTTCTTAGATCATGTTAGAGACTTTTCCAAAACATTGAGGTGAATCTAGGATCACAGTCGAATACAATAGATAGTGGTACTCCATGAAGCCTTACCACTTCTTTGATGTAAATCTGTGCAAGTTGATCCAATGAGAAGTCCTCTCGAATCACGATAAAGTTATATGTCTTTGTAAGATGATCCACATCGACCCATATAGAATTTTTTCCTTTGGATGTCCAGTGAAAAAGTCCATGGTAATGTTCTCCCACTTCCATGATGGTATGGGTAGTGGTTGCATCATCCCCTTAGATGTTTTCCTCTCAGCCTTCACTTGTTGACATACCAGGCACTTTGATGTATATTCAGCAATCTCCCTTTTCATATTCTCTCACCAAAAGTGTTCCTAGAGATCTTAATGCATCTTTGTGCTACCAGGGTGTATAGAGAAATTAGAGCTATGAGCATCATCCAATAGTTCCTTCTTTAGCTCAGGAATAGCGGGAACACAAAGCCTCTTCCTGAATTTCAAAACGCCACTTTCATATGCGAAGTCAGTCAACTTCCCATCATTTATATATTTAATTTGCTTTTAAAACTCCTCATCATTAGCCTAAGAACATTTTATCCTTTCCATTAAAGAAGGTTTCGTATCCATTTGAAATTTTTTTGATGTGTTACCTTCCTTGATAATTCCCATATCCATCTTTACTAGATCCATGAACAAAGCATCCCTTTCAACTCTCATCTTGTTCAGAACTCCATGATCCTTTATACTCAAAGTATCTACTACCTTATTTTCCTTCCCCGAGTGGTAGTGTTTTGTGCAATCATAATCTTTGAGTAGCTCAATCCATCTCCTTTGTCTCATGTTGAGTTCTTTCTTTGAGAATATATATCTCAAAATCTTATGATCTATATATATCTCACATTTTTTACCATAGAGGTAATGTATCCAAATCTTCAGAGTAAATATTACCACTTCTAACTCAAGATCATGAGTTGGATAGTTTTGTTCATGAATTTTTAGCCATCTAGATCCATAGGCAATCACTCAATCATTCTGCATAAGGACACAACCAAGTCCTTTATTTTATGCATCGCAAACCCATCATTCCCCGATGGTTGGGTTAGGATCAGAGCGTTCCCTAACCTCCTCTTCAATTCTTCAAAAAATTCTTCACATTACTTTGTACATGCGAACTTAATCCCTTTTTTTGTGAGCTTGGTCATAGGGTTGGCTAAACGGGCAATGTTCTGAATAAAACACTGATAATAACCTACTAAACCAATAAAACTACGTACCTCAGGTATGTTCATTGGAGTAGTCCATTCTTGCACAACCTTTTTCTTCGTAGGATCTACAGATATTCCATCCTTAGGGAAAATTTGTCCTAGAAAGGCAACTGATTGAAGGAAAAAATCACACTTGCTAAACTTCCCATATAATTTATTTCTTCTAAGTGTTTTTAGAATAGTGCGCAAGTGATTTAATGATCTTCATAGCTTTTAGAGTATACCTAGATATCATCAATAAACACCACTACAAATTCATTAATATAATCCTTGAAAACTTTTTTCATTAGATCCATGAAGATAGATGGTGAATTAGTTATTCCAAAAGAAATTACTATAAACTCATAATGCTTGTACCTAGTTCGAAATGCTATTTTTGGGATGTCTTCCTTCCTCACAAGCATCTGATGATATCCAGGTCGAAGATCAATCTTAGAAAAATATTGGGCTCTATGAAGTTTATCGAATAAATCAACAATTTGTGGAAGAGGATACTTATTCTTTATTATAATAGCATTGATTTCTCTATAATCAATTCATAGCCTCATAGATCTATATTTCTTCTTGACAAAGTGGACAAGGGATCCCCGTAGAGAAACGTTAGGGAAAATAAATCCTTTATCACTCAATTAATCTAGTTTTTTCTTTAGTTCCACTAAATCCACAGTGTCCATTCTATAAGGGGTCTTTGATATGGGCCTTGAACCAAGAATTAAGTCAATGGAAAACTTAATTTCCCACTCTGGAGGATGTCCAGGTAAATCCTCTAGAAAGACGTCAACATATTCTTTCACAATAGGTACGTCCTCTATCTGTACATTCTTCTCCTCACCCATATTTATTTCATTCCCTTCCTCCCCAATAATTGAATTCATTAGATCTACTAGGGGTGGATCTATATGAGAATCACATGGTGAGGTTTCTACTCTAAAAGTAAGGGATTCTATACTATTATTGAAAATTGTAACTTCCTTCTTCTTGCAATGAATCATAATTTGATATCCAATCCATACCAAGAATTATATCATAGTCAACCATTGGTATGATGATAAGGTTAGAAACTAAAGCACGTTTATGTGTAATGAGGGGGAATAATCGACACGCCTTTGTTGCAATGATACATCCACTGGGAGTTTTGACTGATAACTCCTTTATTAGATAAAATTGGACATATCTAATTTTATTTCCCAAATTGGGAAGATATAAATGAATGTGATGATCCAAAATCAAATAAATTATTGGCTATGTTGGATGAAACAATCAATGTACCTGCCACCACTTTGTTAGGAACTTCAACCTCCATAGTTGTGACTGCATAAGCTTGGCCTTACTCCCTTGACCTTATTTGGGAAACATTTCCCTGACACTTAGGACATTCATGTGCATAATTTCCCATATCCCTGCAATTGTATCATAGAAAATTGGTAGCTTCTTTCTTCCCCTTATAATCCCGAGATAGGTGGCATTTTTCTCCGCACTTGTAACAGGCTCCCCTTCCCTTCAGGAAAGTGCCAGGGTGTTTCTTCCTACAATTACTACATGATTAAAATTCAACTCTTCCCTTCTTCCCCATTTCCTTATTTCCATTCCTAGAGTTTTTAGCATCCCTCTTCTTCTTTGCTTTCCCTTAAAGTCATAAGACTTAGAGAATTCATTTTCTATCTTGATAGCACTTGAGACTATATCTTCATATGATTCGAATCTTTGAGAGGCTAAACCCCTTCAGAGGAATGGTTTTAAACCATCAAAGAATAGATCAATTTTTTTACTTGGATTACGTATGTAGTCTACAGCATTTCTTTCCAGCCCTGTAAAGTTGGCTTCATACTTGGAAACATTTCCATCCTCTTTCTGCCTCAGATTCAAGAATTGTCTCTCTATATCTGCTCGTTGTTCATGAGGGAAATATTTTTTTAAGAATATTTCCTTAAAATCCCTCCATTCCTTCTCTTCTATTTCTTCCTCCTCCTTTGTGTTTTGGATTAAATACCACCACTGGTCTGCATCACCCATTAGATGATAAACTTCCATGGAAATCCTCTCTCTTTCGTTACATCCCAAAGTGAGAAATATATTCTCAAGGGAACATATCCACTTATCTAATACAAATGGGTTTGTAGTCCCATTGAATGATGGAGGTTGTTGTCGCATAAATCGATCTAACATAGCTCCTACATCTAGTGGATACAGATGATCCATACGAGTAAGGTTATTATTCATAACCTGAGTAAGTTTTCCTAGTACAGTTATGAGTTTCTCAACACCAGTCACAACACCAGATCCAACATCATTATCTTGCATCGGAGGGAAATCCCTAAAGGGGACACGTGCATTCATGTGGTTTCCATTCCTTCCACTAGGCTCCATCTATAGATAATGGAATACACTAGATTAGGTTATGAATCATAATGTATAATCTTAACTTAACAAAATACTTAGCAAAAATTAAGATCCTACGCATGGCTAATCCCATATTCACAAAAATGGGTTCTTTAAGGAAAAATTTACATTTAAATCCTTCATAATGGATTAAAATGAAAATTAGAATTATCCTAAGAATATCCCACTGGATTTTTATAACTAAGAGTGCAGCAAGGCCCATTTTCATGCACCAGTTCCCATTCGAGTCTAGCTCAAATTGGTGTTTTCGGGTTTTACCCCTAGATACATATATGCCAGAGCTGCGTCTACCTGCTCATATCTAGACAGGGATATATTGCTTGAAATATCTACATAATCTATTCCTTACCAAAATACCAGGACGTTTTTGTATGTTTATCCTCAAAGACTAAATTAGGGACTCTTCCCTAATCTATGTTTTCTAAATCTAGTTTCCAAGTTTTCTACTAAAATTATTCTGATACCAACTATAAGGAACCGACCCCAGTTTCCTGAAGTCAGTGCCTTATTGGTTACATTAGCCAACAAAAAATGAATAATCACCCCAAAGGACCAGGTAGTTTAGTATTATTGGAAACAAGATAAATACATAATTTCATCATTACAACATGAAATGAAAAACAACATAGAAACTCCTTAGACAACTTCCATAACACCTAGGTTATTTTAGAATGTCATTCATAATAGAATTATTCTTGCCCTGTGGAAATAGAATATAATAAAGGGGTGATCTCAAATGATCATTAAGGGTAAGAAATATAGTGGAATATAACATAAACATTAGATATGGTGAATAATTGAAAACACGTGCCTTCATAAATAAACTTGAACATAATATGGAAAAAATATGAGCTGAGTAAATATTTCCATAACATAACATAATCATGGGTATTATACTAGTCAAATAACCACATGAACCATCAATAATATATTCATAATGATGGAATTCATAATGGGGGACAACATATCCATACCGTTAAGGCCTCGTACCAAGACCATAAATAATCATTTTGTCAATGCCTTGTGCAAAGACCGTAGTTTGTCTCATGAGACCTACCGATGCACCGAGGGGATATAGCAGGCCCCAACTGAAACTTTCTATGTCCAATTAATTACTCATATGAACGGCGATAAACATAAAAAATATGTACATTCATATTGAAATTAATATATGAAATTAAAATAACTTTCCCCGAACATTAAGCATAAATATTAACCATTCGGGGTAAATTGGTGAATGGTTTAAAGATATAACATACACAGACAAAATAATAATAAACCATTAAATTTAATATTTTAGATGATAACATGAAGTATTAATCCTAATAATACATAATAATCAGCAATATTGTTGAAATAGAGGAAGAAACTCTTTATAAAATCTTCGAGTAATTCATGAAATAAATACTCTTTTACTTTGAAAAGAAGAGTTCTTTTGGAGAAATATTTATATAAAACCAGAAGTTAAGTAAGATATTATTTTAATAATATAATTAGTGATTTTATAAATATAATGGTTTCCAAAAATATATTAGATAGTTCCCCTTAAAATAGGTAAGAATTAGAGAAATTCCTTTGGATCGGGCTTTCATTTCGGAAACAATTTTGAAACTTCTTTTTAAAACATGTAACTATCCACAAAATAAGGAAAGATTATGGTTGGTAAACATATATATAACACTAAAAAATATTTTATGTGGATTAAATAATAATATACCAGAATTTCATTGAGGTAATTAGACAATAAAAGTAACCTGAATGAAAATGGAAGTTCGGGTGGAAAAACCCTTACCTTAACTCCGAACGTGTTCCACTCTCAAAATTAATCCCTTGGAATATGAAATTATTCTTACTAATAACTTATTTAAGAACCAATTAGTCATGTATTTAGTTTATCATAATTATGGTTAGTTCATTTTTTTCCTTATTGATAAGTTATTGTATTGAATTCTGTCGTTTCAGAGTGTTCATTTTCTTTATTTTCATATTCAGTTCACTTGTTTTTAAGTATGTGGAATGGATGTAAATATCTATAATTGAAATTATATATTATTTATGAACATAAATAGTTGTTATTGGTCATTTATATAACTTGTTTAGATAGAATGAGGATTAATTATTATACAGAACTTTAATGATAATTGTTTTGGTTAATTTGTGGGTTTTGATTACAACAAACTCATTTTTCTTTATAACTTAATATCATTTGTAAAAAGGGATTACAGAATCTTACATAGGTTATATTAAATAGATAATAATCTATTTAAACCATAAAAATAATGGTTTCATGACCATAATTTAGAATGATAATAGAATTCGAAAGCTCGTCATCCTTTAATGTGGAAAATTGGCACATCTCGGATGATGTTCTTGCTACTAGTATAAACGAAGGTAAAAGGGAGAGATGATGAAAACTTACTACACTATCGTGAAAAAATTCCATCACATATAAGGTACTGGATTCATCACAAAATTTGTATAAGGATAGGTAATATAAAAATAAAACAAATGAACTTGAAAAGAAAGACAAAGAATTGAAAAGAGGAATTTACCTCTTGAACCAAACTTCCTTGAGAGCCTCCTTAAAAGAGATTTTTTGTTCATTTATGAGACCAAGGATTTATGAAAATGGGAGAGGAGGTTGGGAGGGTATTTGGACAGAATTTGGAGAAGGCACAAGGCTTGATAGGAGTGAAGAGAAGAGGGACTGAGAGGGGGTTTTATAGTGGATGAGAGAGGGGATTTCTTAATATAAAATTCATTAATTTATTATTTCCCCACATGACAAGGAATAGTGAGTATTAATTGACCAATAATAGTAATTTTATCTTGTGAGTTCGAACCAAGTGGTCTTGCATCACTTGTGATGTCATGAATAGTTTATTTAATAGATATACGGTATTTTACCGTATTTCACTATTCATCAAAAATTCAAGTATTTCATAAAAATCCCAAAAATTCACCCCGGCCATTTTTAGACGTGTTGAATCAAAAAATTAAGTCCATTTTTCAAAAATAATTTTTCAAATATTATTAATTTAATATTTAATTATAATTATAGTTTATTCTAAAAACAACAGTCTTAAAACATTTATTTACTTATTTCAAAGCATAGGTATATCGTACTTTCACTTGAATATTATTTATATACTATCATAGGTATGTTTAATATTCATTAGGGTATATCAATATTCATAAGGGTATGTTATTATTCATAATGGTAGGTTACTATTCACCAAAAATTAAGTTTTTCTTGTTGAACTCCAAATAACTTACTGATCACAACCGTGTATGTCAGGTTTTTGAAATTCACATCAGAGAAGTGACAAACTTTTGTTTTAAGGGTCGCATAGCACTTAGTAGTTAATTATGTTATGATTTCATGTGATTATGACATAATTATAAGAAAGTAATTTCCATTGAAAAATATTGGGCTGTTATATAATGGAACTGCATATAAATAAAATTAAAAATAAATAAATCATTAAAATACATCATCAACACAAATGAAAACCATAAGCACTCATTAAAAAACTATAATAATCATGGAAAAGGACACAAAAAATTAATTAATTTTATAATACATTTTCCATGTACAAGGTACGTGACCTGTGAACCCTGTTCATAAAGGAAAATTCAAATTTAACTTAAAAAAATTAAAAAAAATACTAGCATGCCTTAGTGTTAAGAGTGTTATTTAGACCCTCGTTTTCACCTACCTCTCAAGTTCCAATTATTTTCTCATATGTCTACCAAGACTTTCCCAAATATCATGAATAAAAAATTCGTCTCTGGTTCCATTTTTTCATAAATCAACGCGGGCTACCCCTGACCTAAGCACCTGATCCAATCTGTGGAAAGGCCCAAAGGGAGTTCCTAATCCCCATGGGCTGGAAATTAGTGCATGGTCACCAAGAATACTCTAAAGGAACATTTTCACCCAATAACCAAACCAATAATCCCTCACTAAAAACTCACCATGGTCTCACTATACATTAGTAAGTCATATGCTCAAGTATGAAAATAAAAATAAATATCTCAATCGCATGGAATAATGTAAAAGAAAAAAATTAGAAAATCATGGTCATAATATTTAATCCATAAAAAAATAGATAGGTACAATAGATGATCCAAAATGAAAAAGGATAGTATGGGAAGCCGAGTAGGTGATACAACATCAGTATAAACATGCTATAATATGAACCAAAAATAAACAAAAGAATATATGTCCTATATCTATGAGAAATGAGGGATCACCCCACCATGCCACCTCTACCAACCTAGAAAATATATCTTGAACATCCAATTCCTCCAAGCAGTTCCCTTCCCTTTCTTTTATAAATATAAATAAGGCTTACATACTCCCATTGGGTGTATGTAGGGTGTGGGAATAACAAACTAGTAGGATCATGCCAAGTGTTCAATGAGTATCCTTTGTTATAAAAATCCATGCATGCTAGTTTGAAAATGGAGACATGAAAATAACTTTTTGTGCATTTAAAAAAACAAGTAGTATGTTCAAATTATTTTTTTAAAGTAAAGTATGTTAATTAAAGCTATAAAATCAAACATTTCTAAAAAACAAGCAACATAGGATTCTCCCTAATGTAACTATGGAAAAGGATCATAAGATACTCACTTTTTCAACAATCAACCATTATATATTGGTCATTATCTAGAGTCTGATCATAAATAACAACATTACTTCACTATTTAGGGAAACACACTCAACTAGTGGACTAAATATTTATAAAGGTCTTGTCGTAGAATTCCTACCCAATATCTTAGGGTCTCCCATGAGGTTTAACCAATTCAAATAAAACCATTATTTTCATATAGACATGTCATAGAAACCATATTAAATATCCCTGATATATATAACCAAAACAATTGTTCACATGTAAAACATTCTATAAAATATGAATGTTATACTTATAAAAAAATAGAAAAATTTATTTTTAAGAATCAAGCATAAAAGGATCAACCAACGAAAGAAGGTCATATATCCACCTACCATAAATTGTTGAAATTGTCAAAAATTGGACTAAATCCACTAATAAATAGATTATAAACCCTTAAAATACAAGGAGGATCAATAGAAATAAAAAATATATCCATAAAAATTGAGTAACAAAAAACCTAGGCTACTATGGCCACATGGAAAGAAGAAAACAAAGAGGAAAGTGATATTTATTTTAAGGTTGAGGATACGAACCACTTACTTGATGATTTCTGGGTGATTCTGGGTAAAATCCCATAAAAAATCAAGAAGAGGTGTAAGGGGATAGAATGTGTCCAGTGAGGGGGAATAGTGCATCTAAAAATGGTGAAGTAAGGGGTTATAGGGGTGATAAATTTAATAGACGTAGTTAAGTAAATTCACATTTTATTTTTTTTCTAAAACCAGGTAGAACCCCATAACAATATGCCACCCCTATCACGAAGTGATGATATCACCCACCTTGACTGGGCACTACTTCTCAAGTTCGCATCATAGCGTGGCCATTTTTTCATAGTGCAATGAACCTTACTTTATATGGGGTTGCCTCTGTCTTTGGTCACATAGAGGTATTACCTGAACTACACAATACGACCAAGCTATAGTTTAGAACTTCGGACTCAGAGATGGCTTAGTCATGGAGTGATCTTTCCTAGTCATAGTAAACAAGTCTACAACTCTGAACTATTGACCTACCAAACCACCAAATCACCTCCAAAAACCCAAAATTATTAAATATGAGGATAATTAATGAAATGAACAATTAAAATACGTACTATTGATCCAATGGGTGTGACATGTAGGTTACTAAAGAATTGACAAAAAACTATGTATGTAAGATTCTTTTTTAATATGCATCGAATAAGTAAAAGTAAATCTGACATTACTCTTGATATGTAAGAGACACATTAATTATCTAATACATGTTTATGGGTAGACAACTCAAATTTAAAGGTTAAATAATCTATATGTAAGAGTTACTCTAAAATACTGAAGGATGCATAAGAGTCATTTAATCATGAAAAAGAGTCTTTCTGAGTAACATATTGTAACAACTGGACCTACTAGCAGCACATGAACCCCGCCTTAACATGGTTGTTCGGTCCTAACCCACCATGAACCACCAATTTCCCCATAGACATGTGATCCCCTCCCTGGTCAAGGCACAACGGGTTTGCAACTCTAAACTATAGACCAACCAAACCACCAAAACACTTCAAAAAACCTAAAATGCTTAAGGATAAGGATAATTAATGAAATGAAAAATTAAAATATGTACAGATGATCCAATGGGAATGAAATTTAAGTTAAAAAAGAATTGAAAAATGATTATGTATGAAAGATACATTTTGAATATGCACCAAATAAGTTAGAGTAACTCAAACATTACTCTTAATAAATAAGAGACACATGAATTATCCAATACATGTGTAATATTAAGAAAATGAAACATAAAGTGTAAATAATTTTTACATAAAATTTACTCTAAAATAATAATGGAGTCATAAGATTTATTTACTCACACATAAGAGTCTTTATAATTATTTATTGTAATAACTGGTGTAACGACCTGAACTTTTGAATAATATTTGTTTCTTGAGTTTGTCTTTTATTTTATTTTATACTCAACAAAACTATATCCTTTAATTAATTAAGTGTGTATAATTAAAATTATACCATTGGGTTTTGGATTTTATATGATTGTTGGTCAATATGACTATTAGAAGCTATAATGTTATGATTATTGTTTATAAATACACGTGATCATGGTTAATTAATACAGAAATAAGATTCGATGGCCTCATCCAGTAGAATCAAGCCATATGAAGCCCATCTGTCAGAGCTTGGAAAGGAGGTTGCATCATTGGGCTTTTCTCTAGACCAAGCCCAAGATGAACTCCAACATGTGAAACTTAAACAAAATCACCTATGGGAGAAGTTCAATCTGATAGAAATCACCACCCGGGCAATGTTGTCCAAGAAGCCACAAGATTTTATCACCATATAACACCTTACACTTAGGTCTTATGCAGGTTTTATAAGCTTCCATGTAACAAGCCCTTAGTTATTTTTTGTAAATAATTTTGTATAAATAAAATTATTGTTTCTTTTTATGGTAAAATTTGGGAATTTTAAATGTTAAAATAAATATAGAATGAATTTATAGAAGATTTATATTATTGGTGAATTTTGGAAAAAGGTTATTTTAAAATATTTTTGTATACTTTAAATAATTAATAATGTGAAATGGTTTTCAAAAAATGGTCTTCTACAGTTGTGTTCAGTAAAAAATTTAGAGTCTAATAAGATCAATTTAATTTTTGGTGAATAGTGAATTAAGAATAGTAATACTACCCTTATGAATAGTAATGTGAACAATGGAATAGTAACCTCACTTAAGAAAGTATAAATATATTTTAGGAAACTTGATTAGGTCATGTGATATAATGGCATAAGTAAATAACTGTTTCAGAATTTATAGTCAAGTATTAGTATTTTTTTAGGTAAATAGTGTTTTTACTTAAAAATTAAAAATCTCATAATTAGAAAATTATTTTTATAAAATGGATTTCATTTTTGAAGTCATATTATTGATATTCGGTTAGGGCTAATTTATGAGATTTTTATAAAATTTTTTGTTTTTCAGTGAATAGTAAAAATACAGTTTTGAGTTTTGGTGTGATTAATGATGTCATTAATGATGTAATTATTCTGGTCGACTTGTGAATAATATGACATGTTATGAGGTTTTCCAATTGGCCAATACCATGGGAAATTCAATGGGAAAGCTTATGGTTTTTCAAATACCACCGATGAGGTGTCCCTTATAAATTAATTAAATATTCCCTCACTTTTTCTATAAATACCAACCCATTCCTTCATTAATTTCATTCCAAATTCCTCCTCAACTAAGATCTTGTCTTTTTACCTCCTAAGGAGTCCTCCCAAGGTTCCCTAAATCCCCACAAGGTCCCAACCTTTGAGCTTTCAAAGTTACTCTTCATGGTAAGGGAACATTTCACCCTCCTCTTTTAAGTCATGACTTCCTTTATGTTATGTCTTATAGTTTCCATCTTCTTATATTGGGATATATTCTTATATATAATTTTTACTTTTCATTTCATGTCCAATTGATGATATACCCTTTCTTCTCTCACAAAATTATTTTATGAATTTTTAATTGACGCTGTTAGGCTGTCGAATTTTCATAAAAGAAATTGCATCTTCTCTTTTCTTTCAAGTTTCCTTTTCATGTGGTATGTAATTAAAACATCCATAAATGGTATTATTTAAATTTTATTATATCCCTATACTGTATTATGAGTTATTTATGAGTGGGTGACCATTTTCTCTTCTCTTTTTAATTTTTTATAAAACCATGTTACGTAGTCGTTATGCTGCAGAATTTTCATCTCAAAATCTCTCTCTTTTTCTCAAGAAATTATCTTGTTTTATTTGTGTAAATATCAAATATATTTTCATTTACAAGGGTATAAATAAAGAAATAAAATTTATCTATTTGATTCTGGAATTGAAATACATATAACCCTCAATTCCTTTCCATGGGTTATAAATGGCACAATGATCTTATTTTTAAGCACTTTTTAAACGTCACGATTTTGACATGAAACCCATTTCTTTTATTCTATTTGGGTTATTTATGAAATGTTTGATTATTATATATGTGGATCACATAAAAATAAATACATATTAAGTGTTCTCCATGATAGTGATCCAATTCATTGGGTAAAGAATTGGATCTCTAGAGATGACAAGTTTCACAATACCTTAGTGAATAACCTTGGTAATTTTTTTTGACACCTTGGGGATTAACCTTAGTGATATGTTCATGAATGTATAAATTAAATGTTTTAGAAACATATTCAAGTTGTGATTAAAGTTATTTTCATTATTACATGCCTCTACTTCCATTTCTCATGTCTTTATGTTTTTCATCAAGTTCTTATTGATATCACAAGTAAACTGATTCCCTTGCTTTCCTTATTAGGCCTTCTGCTCACCCTTTCCTTTGATGTATGTCTCTAGGTTATGAGATGCAGTAATTGTACTTAGTATAAACCTTTGATGAATCCTTAAAATAATATTAGAATAATTTTTAATGTTTTCATGTATATTGTTCCTAATTTCCAAGATGCTAAACTTTAAGGATCCTATGTTTGTAAAATATAATGAAAAGTTATGTAATAAAAAGGCGGGATGCCATATTTGGTATCAAAATATAGTTTAATTATTTATAGAAATTAGGCTATGAAAACTTTATGAAGAACCCTATATAAAATTTTAAATAGAGTAAATTTGTTTTGTATTTTGTTAAAATATTATGTAAGTGGTTTCCAAACAAATAAATCCCTATCTGGATACGAACAAGGGGATGTGGCTCTAGCACAGATGTACCTAGGAGTGAAAACTCCGAAAATGAGTTTTGATCTTGACTCGGGGTATCCAGGTACATGAAAATGGGCCTTACTTCACTCCTGGTTTAACAATCCCGGGGGTTATGTTTGGTTAATCACAAGATTTTTATGAATCATTATGAAAGATTTATAGAGGAATGTAATCGTTTAAGTATGAAGTTTTATGACATAAAATCCTTTATATTTAAAAGATTAATAAATGAAATAAGCTTTTAACTAAGGTTTTATTCTTTCAGAAAATGGTTCCAAATAGGTGGAACCATGCAAATGGTGACCGTAATGGACCATGCACTGATGACCCTCCGATGGAAGCCGAAATGGAAACTTTCATAAGAATGATGAACCAACTGACTCAAGGTATGTGAAATAACTTGAATCAAGCTGAGAGATTAATCTCACCATGAAGAGAAAAACATTATATTTAGTCCTTTATTCATCAACAGCCACCAACCTTCAGTGGATCTACCGACCCATTGATTTCTGAACAGTGGATCAACACTATCGAGAAGATCTTTTTTGTGTTCCACTGTTCGGAACAAGAGAAGGTCACCATGGTTGTTTATCGCTTAGAGGGATAAGCTAATTAGTGGTGGGAACTGATTGAAAATATGAGGCCAAGAGTGGAGGTTGAAGCTATGGATTGGGAAGTTATACAAGTGTGGAAAAGATGGTCATATCGCACGGAACTGGCATAGTGAGGTGAAGCCTCAACTCCAAAACACTGAAGACAAAGGGAAGATGGTGCATCCCCTACTTGATGTCCAATTATATATGTGTGGAAAACTTGGTCACTTTTCCAATCACTATCCAAATTCTAGGGCAGTAGAGGGGAACCACCATCAGCCTCAACAAAGGCTAAGGGAACAAGGTCATACTTTTTCAATCACTACAGCTGAAGTTAAAGCACTAAATGATGTGGTGGTAGGTACTCTTGTTGTTCTCTAAAATACAGCAAGTACTTTGTTTGATTCTGGTTCTACGCATTCCTTTATTTCTTCAAAGTTTTCAAATAATCTAGAATCAACCCTTGAATTTCTAAAAAAAGAGTTATCGATCAAGACTCCTGGTGGGATTATCCAAGCATCATCAGTTTTTAGAAACTCTAGTATTTACTTTAGTGAGAACAATCTTATCACAAATATAGTATTCATTCCCATGCTGTAATTCGACATTATACTAGGGATGGACTGTATCTCAAAGTATAATTCTAATATCAAATGAAGAATTAAGGAAATCTCAGTAGTCTTGAATGGAAAACCTAAAATTATCTTCCAAGGAGAGATATCTCAACCTGATCTTTTTCTAGAAGAACCTCCTATATCCTTATTTAAGGATTTGATTGATGAATAAGGAGAAGTAAATGAGATTATTAGGATAAAAAATGTCCCCATAATCCAGGAATACGTTCACATATTTCATGAGGAGTTACCCGAACCTCCCCCAGAAAGAGAGGTAGATTTCTCCATTGAACTCATATATAGATCTCATCTGATATCAAAGACCCTATATGGGATAGAAAATGTGGAGCTGGAGGAATTAAAGAAACAAATCCAAGATCTTTTGGAGAAGGGGTTTATCTGTCCAAGTGTGTCTCCTTGGGGAGAACTTGTTCTCTTTGTGTAAAAGAGGGATGAATCAATGCGACTATGCATTGATTATAGATAACTGAACGAGATCACAATAAAGAACAAATACCCTCTTCCAGGAATTGCTAACTTATTTGACCAACTTCATGGGGCTCAATTATTCTCTAAGATTGATCTTCATTCTGGTTATCATCAACTGAGGGTGAAGAAAGAAGATATTCCAAAAACTGCCTTCCGATCAAGATATGGGCATTATGAGTTTGTTGTTATGCCCTTCAGACTGACTAATGCACCTGCTATTTTTAGGGATTTGATGAAGAAAGTCTTTAAGTACTACCTTGATAACTTTGTGGTAGTTTTTGTTGATGATATTATGATATATTCCATAATCCTTGAGGATCATGAGGATCATCTAAGGGTTATTTTACAAACTCTATGGGAGGAGAGGATTTTTGGAAAGTTCAGCAAATGTAAAATCTAGTTACAAATATTTTCTTACTTGGGGCACATTGTTACCAATGAAAGAATCACAATTGACCCTGAAAAGACAAAATTTGTAGAGGAGTGGCCTTATCATACAATAATAAATGAGGTTCATAGTTTCCTTGGATTAGCAGGATATTATAGGAGGTTTGTAAAAAAATCATGACTTTCAAATCCATTAACCAAGTTAACTAAAAAATGGGTCAAGTTCATCTGGACAAAGGAGTGTGAGGAAAGTATCCAAGAGCTGAATAAGAGATTGGTTACTACACCCATGTTAAATCTACCCTCAAGTGAAGAAGGATTAGTTATTTTTAGCGATGCATCTCTGAAAGGGCTTGGGTGCTTTCTCATGAAAAATGAAAAAGTCATTGCTTATGCATCTCAATGGCTGAAGACTCATGAGAAGAACTATCCTATGCATGATATGTAGTTGGATGCAGTCATTTTTGCTATGAAGATATTAATGCACTATCTTTATGGGTAGAAATGTGATATATACATAGACCATCAATGTTTGAAGTATATTTTCACATAAAAGGAAATGAACATGAGACAAATAATATGGTTGGAACTTCTTAAAAACTATGATTGTTCAATTAATTATCATCCTAGAAGAGAAAACAATGTTGTTGATGCATTAAGCAGGAAAGACCTAATTGTTATTTCCATGATGAGGATTCAAATAGATCCTCTGATCAATAACCTATTAAAGCTAGACATGGGAATTATAAGGGAAGGGACATCATCAACCCTAACCCAAATGATTTATCAACCGTTATTACTAGAGAATATCAAGAAATATCATAAAGAAGATCCTTTGTTTTAGAATAAGTACAAGGATGTGAAGGATGGAAAGTTTCCTGAGTTCAATATTGATCAAGAATGTGTACTGAAATTTCATACAATATTATGTGTTCCGTCTATTCTGGAAATAAAGAAGGAGATGATGTATAAAGCTCATAACTCTACATTCTCTATATATCCTAGAATAATGAAAGTGTATAGGGACCTTTGTGATCATTATTGGTGGGATGATATGAAAAGGGAGATTACTGACTAGAATTCAAGGTTCCTGGTATCTCAGCAAGTGAAGTCAAAGTGACAACTTTCTAAAGGGATATTGCAACCACTACCCATACTAGTATGGAAGTGGGACAATATCACAATGGACTTTGTCACTGGTCTCCCGAGAACTTCCAAAGGAAATAATATGATATGGGTTATTGTGGTCCTTCTCACCAAGACTTCCCATTTTATCTCTATTTGGGAAGATTTATCTCTTGATCAAATTTACATGATTTAAGTGAAGGAAGTAGTAAGGCTACATGGAGTTCCACTTTCTATCATATTTGATCATGATCTAAGGTTCACATCAAAAAAATTGGAGAAGTTTTCAACATGCTCTGAGAACTGAATTGAATTTCAGTACGACCTATCACCCGCAAACTGATGGTCAATATGAAAGGACTATTCAAACACTTTAGGATATGCTGAGAACATGCTCAATGATATTTAAATGTGGATTTAATCGACATCTCCCACTAGTTGAGTTATCTTACAACAACATCTTACACTCGAGAATTAAAATGGAACCCTGTGAATATTTATATGGGAAGATATGTAGAACTCCTACTTGTTGGGATGAAGCTAGTGAGAAAAATATTCTTGGGCCTAATCTTGTGCAAGAGATGACAGAAAAAGTCAATGCCATCCAGCAACACATTAAGGCTGCTCAGAGTCGTCAAAAGAGCTATGACAACAGCTGTCAAAGGGACCTGGAGTTTGATGTTGGTGACAAATTATTTCTTCAAATTTCACCTTGGAAGTGAGTCATGATGTTTGGGAAGAAAGGGAAGCTCAGCCCGAGGTACATTGGCCCCAATGAAATCCTTGATCGTGTAGGAGCAGTGGCATATCATCTTTCACTTCCTCCAAATATAGCACAAGTTCATTATGTATTCCATGTATCCCTCTTGAGGAAGTATATACCTAACCCTTCACAAGTACTAAATCCAGAGGTGGTACAAATGGAACATGACCTCTCTTATGAGGAGTAGTCGGTGGAGATCTTGGATCGTAGAGATAAGGTTCTACACAAAAAGACTACCCACCTTGTTAAGGTGTTGTAGAGGAACCACAAATATTAAGAAGCCACATGGGAACTAGAGGACTCTATGAGGTAGAAGTACCCACACCTTTTCTCTTCTTAGGGTACAAGTTAAAATTTTATGGACAAAATTTATTAATGGGGGAAGAATGTAATGAGCCTAAATTTTGAATAATATTTGTTTCTTGAATTTTTTTATCATTTTATTTTATACTCAACAAAACTATATCCTTTAATTAATGAAGTGGGTATAATTAAAATAGTACCATTGGGTTTTGGATATTATATTACCATTGGTCAATATGAATGTTGGAAGCAATAAATTTATGATTATTGTTTATAAATACAAGTGATCATGGTTAATTAAAACAGAAATAAGATTTGATGGCCTCATTTATTAGTATCGGGCCATAAAAATCCCATCTGTCAGAGCTTGGAAAGGAGGTTGCATCACTGGTCTTTTCTCTGAACCAAACCCAAGCTGAACTCTAACATGTGAAGCTGGAATGGAATCGCCTATGGGAGAAGTTCAAGCTGATAGAAATCACCACTCGAGCAATGGTGTCTGAGCCACCCAATATTCTTTCACCATAGCACACCTTACACTTAGGTCCTATACAGGTGTTATAAGGGGCGATGTAATAAGGCCTTAGTTACTTTGTGTAAATCCTTTTTTATAAATAAAATTTTTGTTTCTTCTTATGGTAAAATTTGTGAATTTAAAATGCTAAAATAAATATAGGATGAATTTATAGAAGTTTCATATTATTGGTGAATTTTGTAAAAAGGGTATTTTAAAATATTTTTGTATACTTTAAATAATTAATAATGTGAAATTATTTTCAAAAAATGGAATTCTATAGTTGTGTTCAGTAAGAAATTTAGAGTCTAATAAGATCAACTTAATTTTTGATGAATAATAAATTATGAATAGAAATATTACCCTTATGAATAGTAATGTGACCAATGGAATAGTAACCCCACTTAATAAAGTATAAATATATTTTAGGCATCTTGATTAGGTCATGTGATATAATGGCATAAGTAAATAACTGTTTCAGAATTTATAGTTAAGTATTATTTTTTCCCAGGAAAATAGTGTTTTTACTAAAAAAATTAAAAATATCAAAATTAGAAAATTATTTTCATAAAATGGATTTCATTTTTTAATTCAATGTATCGATATTACATTAGGGTGAATTTATGATATTTTTATAAAATGTTTTGTTTTTCAGTGAATACTAAAAATACAATTTTGAGTTTCAGTGTGATTAACGATTTCATTAATGATGTAATAATGATGTAATCATTCTGGTCAACTTGTGAATATTATGATATGTTATGAGGTGTCCCAAGTGGAAAATACCATGGGAAATTACCATGGGCAAGCCCATGGTTTTGAAAATACCACTGATGAGGTGTCCCTTGGAAATTAATTAAATATTCTCTCACGTTTTCTATAAATACAAACCCATTCCTTCATTAATTTCATTTAAAATTCCTCCTCAATGAATATCTGGTCTCTTTATCTCCCAAGGAGTCCTCCCAATGTGCCCTCAATCCCCCCAAGGTCCCAACCTTTGAGCTTTCGAAGTTACTCTTCATGGTAAGGGAACATTTCACCCTACTTCCTTTATGTTATGTCTTATAGTTTCCATCTTCTTATATTGGGATATATTCTTATATATCCTTTTTACTTTTTATTTCATGTCCAATTGATGAGATACCCTTTCTTCTCTCATCAACATATTTTATGAATTTTTAATTGACGCCGTTAGGCTGTCGAATTTTCATAAAAGAAATTGCATCTTCTCTTTTCTTTCAAGTTTCCTTTTCATGTGGTATGTAATTAAAACATCCATAAATGGTATTATTTAAATTTTATTATATCCCTATACTGTATTATGAGTTATTTATGAGTGGTTGACCCTTTTCCCTTCTCTTTTTAATTTTTATAAAACAATGTTACGTAGCCGTTATGCTGCAGAATTTTCATCTCAAAATCTCTCTCTTTTTCTAAAGAAATTATCTTGTTTTATTTGTGTAAATACCAAATATATTTTCATTTATAGGGGTATTAATAAATAAATAAAATTTATCTATTTTATTCTAGAATTGACATACATATAACCCTCACTTCCTTTCCATGGGTTATAAATGTCATAATGATCTTATTTTTAAGAACTTTTTAAACGTCACGATTTTGACATGAAACCAATTTATTTTATTCTCATTGAAATATTAATGAAATGTCTGATTATGATCTATTTTATTAACATGAAAATAAATTAATATTAAGGGTTCACCCTGATAGAGCTCCAATGCATTGGTTAAATAATTTAATCTCTAGAGATCCTAAGATTCTCGATACCTCGGTGAATAAACTTGGTAATTTTTATGTCACCTTGGGGATGAACCTTGGTGATATGTTCATGAATGTCTAAATTAAATGTTTTAGCCACATATTCAATTTATCAAAGTTATTTTCATTATAATATTACTCTACTTCCATTGCTCATGTCTTTATGTTTTTCCTCAAGTTCTTATTGATATCACATGTAAACTGATTCCCTGGCTTTCCTTATTAGGCCTTCTGCTCACCCTTTACTTTGATGTATGTCTCCAGGTTATAGGATGCTATAATTGTACTTCGGATAAACCTTTGATAAAGCCTTACAAGTGTATTAGAGGAATGTTTAATTTTTTCATGTATATTGTTCCTAATTTCTAAGACACTAGACTTTAAAGATTCTCTGTTCATAAAATGAAATGAAAAGTTATGTAATAAAAAGGTGGGATGCCATAACTAGGCCCCATTAATAGAATAAAAACCCCACCTTAACATGGTCATCAGATCCTGGCCCACCAGGAACCACCAACTGCTCCACAAACATGCGGTACCCTCCTTGGGGCCCACCAAGATCCACCAAATGCTCCACTGAGAAGCTTGTTTTGAGGTTTGGCCAGGCCTTTCTAGATAAGGATACTGTATTCAAGGATTTTGTTTGAATGATGGGGAATCATCTAATTCAATGGTAAATCAGAAATGCTGAGTGGTAATGGACCTTTACTAGTGTTTTCATGTATATTTATGTTTGTCACATTGAAAACTACACCAGAAACATCACTAGAGTATGGGAGTTGTGTTTCAACTAGCAATTTTGATGGTAGGAGCACCATGATTTAGAATTAATATTGGTGAGATAATTTCTATGGTGGGGATAACCATGAATGATTAGTTATATAATGAAACATTTATGTCTTGAGGTGGATGGGATCAATTATTAATCCTCTATTTTTGGTTTTTTTATGAGTATGATCTAAGTTTTGGTGTCTTAAGTTCCTTGAATTTGAAGTTGTAATTTAGGAGCGCATTAAGAATTCAAGAATAGAATGAAACCTATTGACATTGAATTGATGACTAATTTAGGTTAGTACAATGGTTTGGGAGACCACCAAAGGAGATCATGGGTGGCTAGGCTGTTTAGTTTCAACATGAAAATTTAGATTAGTAGATGGATTTTTAGTGGCACATGCATGTTGTAAGTGACCACCGGATAACCGGTGGCCAATACCAGCCATCCAGTTGGATTTTGTGGATGAATAATTACAATTATTATCCAGAAAAATTATAGTTCATCCCCACTCTCTTCCTTCTCTTTTGAAAATGCTGGCAGGGTTGGTCCCTTCCCCTTCTTCCTCTTATTCCCCTTTTCGTTTGGGGTAGATTTGGTGTCATTCTTTGAAGATCTAAGGTAAGTATTCAATTATGTTTCCTCCCTTATTCCTTTATTTTTCTCATTATTTGTGATTTGGTTTTATGGTCAGATTTTAGAGACAATTACACTAGATCATGGTGGAATCATCCTAATATAATGGGGAATTAGTGTATCATAACTTAAGGACGTCTCGAGGAAATGTTTTCTCATCATCGCACATTGTTTCGGTGAGGGATGACACTGTGCTGAATTTTCTAAGTTTTTTTCTTAAAATTGAATTAAATTGATTATTGATTCGTATTTTTATGTTAGGTATTTGGCTTGATATCATGATGAGAGTGCATCATGTACCTCTCAAGTGAATTTAGTTGTGTTTTGGATGTGATGAGGCCACTCTATAGGTTCTTATTTGGTTGTGAAAAGTTGTATAAATTTATAATTAAATTATAAATTATTTAATTAAATATTTATTTGGTTATAATTAATTGATTTGGATCATGTGGCTTGATCTAGGGCCCTATGGGTGTGGGAGAAGACTGTTTGATGGTAAAAGTTCTTGGAAAACAACTTCTGAGATGTGAATTAAAAAGTGAAATATTCATAAAAGCAGTAAGTGGTCCTAGTACTAACCATATGGAATTATGAATGTTGTTTATAGGCATGTGTCTATTCGGTCACACTACTAAGGTGATTGACCTTTTTTATCAATCGAATTGTAACTTTATTTTTAATAGTATAATTTAGACAAAATTGCTAAACTGATATGAGTACCTAAGAATTAAAAGGAATAAAGTTTCTATGACACCATGAACCTATTGCACTAGCTTGATTCCATAGTCACTGATGGTTGAGTATTGGACTGATAGTACACCTTGACACTTGAAACCCTTGGGGGTTTTATTCAAATGAAGTAGAATATATTATAATTAGTGTCCCTTACTTAGGAACCCTTGATATCTATTGGCATTACTAGTCTATATATGACCCTAATGATACCTTGGATCCCACTTCTTATTGAACTAAACTTAGGAAAGTGTCCCTCTCTCTTGAGATGTGACTATTATGTGGATAGAACATTGGAAGATTATCAATATAATGGGTGTGTGGACCAACATATAGGGACCATAGACATTGAGGTGGTACATGAGCTATATATATAGACCTTTTATTATGTGGTGTTCGCTTTAAGATTATGAGGTTTTACTATGTATGGTACTTCCAAGGAATGTGATACCCTCTGGTGATTGGTGCTAACCCAATACTTGAGATTGCTACTAAGGACACCAAGTGAGGCCCCTCATCTTTTTTATGACCTAAAGAACACCAAGTAGAATTCCTTTTATGTGTGATGACCTAGGTGGCCCAGTTAGTTCCTCAATGATAGACTAATCCTGAGAAGTTACATTTGGGTATGTGTAGAGATAGTTACATGTGTCACCCTAGAACTCATACCTTGGTTGTGAGACGGTGGGTTTTGGATAGTGATGATGGATTTATGTGTTTATCCAACCCTTATTTCCTTTTATTTCTATAAATGGTAGTAGAATTACTATGATGTAGTCATGACACCATTAGAATATACCTAAGAGGTAGTTAGAATGTCTATGACATACATCATGGTTCATATATATATATATAACACACCCTTGGGGAAATTGTAGTATGATATATCGAACATTCCATAAGAGGTTTTCATTATTTAGATAACTACCTATGAGGTGGTTTTGATAATAATGGTGGGGATTAAAAATATCTAGAGTTTTTTCATTATAATTATATTGGAATGGATCATTCCCCAAGTTTTTATTCCAAGATAGAGAATTCCACCATGTTATTATCACTATACCGGGGTGGATTTGGCATTAGAATAAATATTCTAGGATGGAGAATTACTTGGGTCATTATTAGTATACCAGGGTGGATCAATCCCTCAGGTCATTGTTAGTATATCAGGGTAGATCATGCCACTAGATTTTTATCAGCATACTAGGATGGATCATAACCTAGGTCATTATTCTGAGAAGGATCATTCCTTAGGGTGCAATGAATATACCATGGTAAATCAGTCCCCCAAGTTATTATCACTATTCTGAGGTGGATTAGGCCCCCATATTGTTATAATTATACTAGTATGGAGAATACCTTGGGTTTTTATTTTGGGATGGATTGTTCCTTAGGTAATTATTAATATATCAAGGTGGATTAATCCCTCAGGTTATTATCAGTATACTAGGGTAGATCATGCCTCGGGTCATCACTTGTATATTGAGGTGTAAGACCCCTGATTTAAAACCCTAACATCAGTATCCTAGAGTTAGTTTCTACTTTACATTGGAATATGATACAAGGATATCATATTGAAGTAAAAATCAGTTTAGTATTCTTAGAGAATAATATACATACATGTTGCTTGTTTTAAATTGGGAAGAAAATATAAAACAAAACAAAAAAATGTTTGGTATCCCTGAAACTTATTCAAATATTTATTTTTCCTATCCTGGGGAAAGTAAAAAAAATAATGGTGATCTAAAATTCTCAATAAGGGTTGATTAAAATGGAATATATTATGATTAAATAAGACATAATAAATATGTAATGGTAAATAACTATAAACACATTTCATTTAATCAATAACTTGATCATGAAATTCTTCCATAGATAATTTCAATGTAGTAATGTCTTAAAAAATAATAATTGAATTCTAAATAAAGTAAATTCATAATATTTTATTCCATGATCTCAGACGTCATGATATATCTACCATCAAATCCTTCTTCCAAGACAGTTTAAACTATGGGTATTCATACACCAAAACCCCATTAAATAATTTTTGATATCTAATTTGTCTCATGAGACATTTAGATGCATCAAGGGGATATATAATTTTGGTCTCTACTCATGATTTCATTTATAATGAATTACTCATATATTTAATGATCAAGTTAATTCATAAACAATATTATTTGTCAATAAATGTTTGTATTGAGTAAAGAATATGGAATATCAATATTTCCCTAGTCAATCAAATAAATTTCAAAGTAAAACACTGTATATAGAAATTGTATGTGGTTTAGGAAATAATAATATAAATCATAAAAATAATACGGATCTTTAAGATAAATTTTTTATCTAATGATTACAACAAAGTTAATGTTTCAAGAGAAATTTAATGGCCATAAAATTAATAAGATATAAGAGATAAACATCAATTCATTAGAAATATAGGTTTTGTAGTAAAATTATGTAATATATAGAAATAAATAAAATGGAAGATAAATATTAAAATAATATTTTATTAACTAGTTTTCTTTATAAACCCATTGAAAACTTATAAAATAATCTAAAGGTGATAAAATTAAAAAGGAATCATTAAAATTTTTTAACATTATATGTGTTAAAAATAAAACATTACTTTTGAATTTTTATAAAAAAATTGAAAATTGCCTTTTGGGGAAAATATCAGAAAGATTCCTTTCAAAAAAATTAAAATATAAGGATAATGTAAAATTTTCTTAATAAATCATATGATTAATAAAAATGAATTTTGTAAAAAATTATGAAAAATATAGATATGGAAGAAAATATACTCGATCAAAAAGAGAAATAAGATCTGGTTTTCTTTTATATGTTTATCTGATTGATTCCAGTGAAAGTGAGAGGAAAATTTTTTATAAAATATGGAAAATACTTAAATATTCCAATAATAAGAAAATATATGTAGTTTATAAATGATATATTATAAGATCCCTTCAATGAAAATAAGAGTAATCCCAAAAAAATGAGATTGTAAACTAATTTCTTACCTCTTTGGTAACTTTCAAATTGTAAACCATTGAAAGAGTAAACATTAAATGGAACTTTAATAATCTTGAATAAAAGTATATTTATTTTAAATATCTTAAAGTTTATTATATACACCGCATAAAACTAAACAAGTTCATTATAGTAAATATGTCTCAATTGAGTTGAAATTGAGACGAAATCCCTTAACTCACATTTCCCCTTAGTTGAATGTGATTTAAGGTCATATATAAAAGTTTTAAACATGTTGTTAATTTATACCATAAACATATTAAAAATTTTAATATCATATATAATCCTATTATAATATATTATCACCTTTTCATCAACAATCTTTGTTTATTATCATTATTTTGGGTGTTAACTGCTTTGTTTTCTCATGCATGTTTTTTCATGGAATTTTCATTACTTATACTTGGATTATGGTTCCATAATCTATATAATTTTCATCATGAAATAAATATCATATATATATATCTTAAATATATCCTTATAACCATTCATGTAAAGAAAAAAATAAAAAATAGATCACATCGCTTTGTGGAGGTGGTAGTCCACACATATGCACGAGCGATGTCATCATTTTCTAAAGGATTGGGAGGTAAGAGGTTATATATAAAATTATATTTAAAAAATAATATTTATTTCATAAATATAATATATATTAATTATTTACATCTTTGTAACCATCCAAGTAAAGTGGTGATGAAAAACAAATTACATCGCTAAGTGGAAATGGTAAGTCATACATACGCACGAGCGACGTTTTCGCTTTCATATGATGGAAAAGAGATGGAAAATGGATTTAACATAATCATAATAAAATATAAAATAAATTATGATAGCGGATTTATTATATTAATATGGTTAAAATATATTTATGGTAATTTTAATAATAAATAAATATTAAAGAGTCGATAAAGACGATTACCTCTTCTTCGAAAGAGCTCCTTTAGACCTTTTCTTAAGGGACTTGGGGTTAGTATTTTGGAAAGAAAAAAACATATATAACTTTTATAAGTATTTTTGGAAGATAAATGTTCATATTTTGGTCTATATAGGTTTCTTAATGTGGTTTAAATAAAATAGATAAGGGGTGTCATATAATTGAGGGGAGGGGCATTTTTCTAATTTCTTAAAATATTAAATTAAAATAAATTATTTTTCATAAGAAAATGGTACCAAATTGATATAATTTAAATATAATATGATTATTCATATAAATAATCACATACAATAAAATTTTTACAATTTTAGGTGATTTTTTAACCCTCACCTCTTTATTTAACCCCCCCCCCCCCCCCCAATTAACTGTTTTGAGAATTACCATAATAAAAAGTTTTCTACACTTTAAGGGTCAATAATGTTACCATAAAAGAAAATTTTCATCATAAATTGTAAATTAATGATATTTTATATAATATATTATACCCATTATCCTATTTAAATTTTTTATGATTTTAAAATAATTTAATAAGATATTATTTTGATAAAAAAATCATTAATGACATTTTTTTACACTACTCATTTAATTTGACCTTAAAAACATCAAGAACAATATGGAATTAGAATATAATCCATTAAAACATTACTAATATTTTATATTTATATATTAAATTCATGATAAACAATAATTCAACCAAATTTTATTACTTTTAATATTTTTAAAATCATTTATTTTATTTTTCTATTAATTGAATAAACATTTATGTTGGTGTTGCATGAGAATTTAAGATAATTATTCAATCACTAAAAATTAAAAAAATGATAAAAAAATAATTATATTTAAAATAATATTTTATATTCATTCATAACATTTTATTATCATTATGTGAACATATAAAATAAAGTAAAATCAAGAGAGTGAAATTTTGGAATTTTATTTACTTAAAATAATATAAATGTAATTACCAATTCAAAGTGTAACCAAAATGTAATTTATTGTAATTTTGGATGTATATGTCAAAATTACTCACATTCAATTAAATAAATTCAAGTTTTGGGTTTATTTTTAATGTCTTTGCACATTATATTTAACCTTAATTACTTGATTTACTCTTCACTAATGTGATAAAGTTTACCACGATTACTATTCATAATGCCTAAAAATAAAAGGGATATATTTACCAAAATTGAACCTCATGATTAAAAATATGGTATCGATTTTTCAAGATTCAATTTCTAGAATTATTATAAATTAATTTTAGTGTAAATGTGTAAAACTCCATAAAGAACAGTTTTTAGAAAAATGCATTTTTAAGCATAAAAATTAACTTGTATCAAAATCATGAAAAAATTTATTCATATTAAATTATTCTAATAAAAATGGATCATATTTTAATTTAATAAAAAATCCAAAATATAGTGGGACTTTTAAATTACTTAATTTAATGAAAAAATGACATTATTTGAAAAATCGGTATTTTTCACTATTCATTAAAAAATCAATCACTTTTAAAACAACCAAAAAATTCACCCTATGTTAGATTTGATATTATGATTTCAAAAATGAAATTAATTTAAGAAAATTAAATTTATAAAATTTGATAATTTATTGTGTAATCATATTATTGAATAAAACTATGTGTATTATACTATTGTTTATTTAAAAAATGAAAATACTTATAATAATTAAAGATCAAGTGTTACATCTTCCCTCATTCAAAAAAATCATCCTAAAAATTTCCAAAATATCAAATAATGAATATGTTTGAGTATTATTTCATTATAATTTCCATAGTTTCCCATGTCGCCTCTTCGATCTTATGATTTATCTAAAGTGCATTTACTAACCGAGTTTTTTGGTTCATCAACACTAGTTCTATAGTGTCCAAAATATGTATAGGCTCTTCATAGTAAGATAAATAGGGTTCTGATTATATTTTCTCAATGGTGAGATCATGAGTTAGATATGGAATGTACTTCCTCAATAAGGATATATGGAACACATCATGTACTTTATTGAGGATAGGTCAAATTTCCAAGTGGTAATCCATAGCTCCAATTATTTCAAGGATTTTAAAAGTTACAATGTACCTAGGGCTAAGTTTTACTTTCTTTACAAACCTTGTAAAACCCTTTCATAGAGATACTTTCAATAAAACATGATCTCCCACTTGAAATTCCAAATATTTCCTTTAGTTATCAATATATCATTTTCCCCTAATTTTAGCTTCTTTAATATGGGTTTGAATATTATTTACCTTTTCCATTGTTTCCTCAATAAGTTTTGGACCCACAATATTTCTGTCACCAACCTCATCCCAACATGTTAGAGTATGATATCTCTTGCTATATAATGCTTCATACGACGCCATTTAAATACTCTAATGGAATCTATTTTTATAGGCAAACTCCACCAAAAGGAAAATAATGATCCCACATATATTGAAAGTAAATTGTGTGTGACCTAAACATGTATTTTAAAGTTGGAATAGTCCTTTTTAGTTTTTCATCATTTTGAGGGTAGTAGGAAGTGCACAAATGAAGCTCAGTATCCATAGACTTATAAATAATTTTCCTGAATTTCAATGAAAATCAGGGATCATGATTAGAAACAATTGAAATAGTTACACAATGAAGTCTTAAAAATTTATTAATATAGATTCTTTTGAGTAATTATTAAGGTAATTTTTTTCTTATAGTGAGTAAATGTGCATATTTGGTAAGTCGGTCTATAATAACCCATATTGAATCATTCTTTCTAGGAGTATTTGGTAATACATTGAAAAATTCCATAGTAATGTCATCCCATTTCAACATAGGAATAGCTATAGGTTTCACGACTCCTCTAGGATTATGTATCTTAGCCTTCACCTATTGAAAAATTAAACATCTTAACACATAATCAGTAGTTTCCCACTTCATATTATCCCACTAAAAATATTATTTTAAATATCTATACATCTTGGTGCTTCTATGGTGTATAGAGAAATTTAATTTATGATCATCATCTAATAATTCCCTTTTCAGCTCAGGTATATATGGTATACATAGCCCATTTCCAAATTTCAGAGCTCCATCTTTACATACAAAGACAACTAATTTCCCATCATTCACGACTTCAATTTTATTTTGAAAATTATCATCATCAAGCTAAAAAAATTATCTTTTATAATAAATATGGTTTGTAAATAATTTTAAAAAGGATTTGTGTTTCCCCTTACTTAATAATTCCCATATCTATATTCACTAAATTCATGAACATAGGATCCCTATCGATCCTAATTTTACTCAAGACTCCATGATCTTTCCTACTTAATATATCTTCTACCTTATTTACCTTCCTTGGGTGGTAGTGTATTGAAAAATCACAATCCTTGAATAACTTGATTCATCACATTTTCCTTATATTGATCTCTTTATGTGAAAATATGTATTTTAGGCTCTTATAGGCTGGGTATATCTCACATATTTCACTGTAGAGATAATATCTCCATATCATCAAAGTACATATTACAACTACCAATAAAATATCATAATTAGAATATTTATGTTCATTAGTATTTAACTACCTTGATGCATAGGTAATAACTTTATCATTATGCAAAAGGATGCAACCAAGTCCCCTATTTAATGCATCACTATATATCAAAAATCTATCATTTCTCAATTGTAGATTCAAAATCATAGCATTAACCAATATACTCTTCAATTATTAAAAACATTATTTACCTTCCTTTATCTATGTGAATTTAACTTCTTTATGTGTAAGCTTTTTTAATGAGTTATCCAATCTAGAAAAACTTTTAAAAATTCACTGATAGTAACCATCCAATACAATGAAACTACATACCTTGGTTATGTTCATTGGTGTAGAACATTCTTTTACTATCTTTGTCTTTATTGGATCAACTAATAGTTCATCCTTATAAAAAAAATATGTCCAAGAAAATAACCATTTTAATCTAGAATTCACACTTGATAAATTTACCATATATCTCTTTTTCTCTAAGATACTCAAGAATGATCTTCAAGTGATTCTCATAATCCTCATATATTTTATATTACACCAAGATATCATCAATAAATGTCACAAAAAATTATCCTTATAATATTTGAATACTCGGTCTATTATATACATAAAAACAAAGGAGTATTAGTCAATCCAAAAGGAATAACTATAAACTTGTAATATCCATAGCTCAAAAAATGATGTCTTCATAATAGCTTCCTTCTTTACTCTCAATTAATGGTACCCAAAACAAAATTCAATCTTTGAAAAATATTAATCTCCTTAAATTTGATCGAAAAAAGTTATCAATGAAAGGTAGATGATACTTGTTCTTTATAGTAACAGCATTGATTTCCCTATATTCAATTAATAGCCTCATAGATCTATCATCATTATTAATGAAAAGAATAGGGGCTCCACAAGGTGAAACACTATTCCATATAAATCATTTTTCACATAAATTATATAGTTTTTTCTTCAACTCCACTAATTATATAGAGGTCATTTTATAGGGAGTCTTTGATATAGGTCTTGAGTCAAGGATTAAATCAATATAAAATCAACTTCATGTTCTAGTGGATGTCTAGGTAATTCCTTAATAAATACATCAACACATTATTATAAAATTGTTAAATTCTCAATTTTAAGATTACCATTTCCACCCATAGATTGTGTCTACTATTCTTCCTTGATAATCTCATTCAAAAAAGTTATTAGTGGTGGATCTAGAAATGTATTAGATGATGAAGTCTCCCCTCTAAAGATAATGAATTTTGTATCTTCATCATAGGTCATAATTTCTTTCTATTAGAAATAATTTTTTTCATTATATTTTGAAATCAATTATACACCAATGATTATATAAAAACTAACCATTGTCATAATAATCAATTTTTCAAATAGAGAATTTTTATGTGTCATAATGGGAACTGAGTGGAATATCCTTATTGCAGTGATCTTTATACTATGATTTTTGACTAATATCTCCCTTCTTAATGTTCTAGGGAAATATCTAATTTTATTTGAAAATATAGAATATGTGAAAGAGTGTGAAGATCAACAATCAAATAAAGAATTAGATAAATTTGAGGATATGATTAATGTGCCTTCCACCATATCTTTAGGAACATCAACCTCAGTTTTAGTGATCATATTTCTTGGACTTCTCCCCTCGACCTCTTTTGCAATAGGTTCCCTTAACTATTGGGATGTTGGTGTGAATAATGACCCATTTATATACAGTTGAATCACTTGACGGTATATGTTTCTTTCCTCCCCTTGTATTTATTAGCCTTGTGACCCTTATCTTGGTGCGTGTAACATACTCTCATTTCCTTCAAACAATTTACAGGATGTTTCTTTCCACAATTTTCACATGATGGAAATATCTTTATTCCCTTCTTATCATTTGAAACTTTATCTTTTTCTTAGTTCTCATCAAACCTATTCTTATCTTTATTTCCCTTGAATATATAGGTTCTAAAAAATTACTTCTCTATTTTGATGGCACATAATACATTTCATCATATGATGAAAGTTTTTGAGAAACTAGTTCCCTTTAGAGGTTTAGCTTAAGATCTTCAAAGAAATGGGAAATATTACTCTTCCAATTATGTATTTAATTCATAGCATACATGGATAGTCTTGAAAAGGTATCCTTATAGTCCATAATAATTTATTCATCCTTTTTCTTTAAGTTGAGGAATATTCTCTTTATTTCAGTTCATTTATCGCAAGGGAAATATTTATTGAAGAATATTATTTTAAAAGATCTTTATTCCATATGTTAAATTTATTCTTCCTCCTATGTATTCTAGATTGATTTCCATCATTGATCAACATCACCTCTAAGAAAATACACATCCAGTATTACCTTTTCCCTTTTATTACATCTCATGTTCAGAAATATACTTTCAAGATGCTTAATCCATTTCTCGTCTACCATTGGATTATTAGTTATACTAAAATATAGATGATTATTTCCCATAAAATGATCCAATATGTGTGTATCATGTCATGGTACATCATCTTTATCAATATGTTCAATGTTATTATACATAACTGAGGTCATCTTCCTTAATATGGACATGATTTTCTTAGCTCCAACACCAATTTTATTGGCTTTCTTAGTAGGGAAATCCCTACATTGACCATGGCTGTTGATTGAACTTATTTTATTAGGTGCTATCACAAAATAATGTAACAAACTGAGCTATCTCATAATTATATTGAATATTGAGATATAAAATAAAATAAAAATATAATGGAAAATGTTCTCAAATACGATAAGTGATTATCATAATTCTCATGTTAGATACCTTCATTTAAAATCCAGTTCCCAAGGTTTCTACCAAAATTATTATGATACAAACTATAACACCCCAACTTCAGTAAACTAGATCTAGTGTCTACTTTTTTACCTCAACATAAGATACAAGTGATATCATCCCAAAGGACTAATTATTTTATTAGTCTTGGAGAATTGGATACATGCTTGATACCCATTTTACATTGGGAATAAAATATAAATAATAATAAAAACAAATTTTTAGTATCCTTGAAACTCATTAAAATATTTATTCTTTATATCCTAGGGAAATAAATAAAAATAAGGGTGATCTAAAATGCTCTGTAAGGGTTGAGTACTACAAAAACTATTATGAGTAAATAACTCATAATCAATATGGTAAGGTAAATAATTGAAAACACATATCATTTAATCAATAACTTCAGCACAAAATGCATCAATAGATAATATCAATACAATAATCTCATGGATAATAATAATTGAATCCTCAATGAAGGAAATTCATAATGTTGGATTTCATGATATCATACATCATGATATATCTACCATAAAATCCTTGTGCTAAGATAGTTTAAACTATGGGTAGGAATACACCAAAACCTATTTAATAATTTTATCCAACCGATTTGTCTCATGAGATCTATCAATAGATTGATGGGATATATACTTCTGGGTACCAAATTTTGATGCATGTCCAATGAATTCCCAATATATTTAATGATCAATTTAATTGAAAAACAATATGTCTTATCAATAAATTTATATATTGAGTAAATAATATAGAATATAAATATTTCCTTAGTCAAAAAAATAACATTCAAAGTAAAACAATGGATGTGGAACTAGTATACAATTTAAGAAATCATCATATCCATGATACAAATAATATATATATATATATATATATTTAAGAAAATTTAATGTCCAATGATCACAAAAAAATGAATGTTTCAAGATAAAGTTAACGAATAAAAAATTAATAAAAGATAAGAGATGACCTATGATTCATAAAAAATATACATTATATAATAAAATTGTCTCATTTGAAAAAATAAAGAAAATTGAAGTGAAATATTAAAATAATATTTAATTAAATATTTTTATTTATAAAACCATTGAAAACTTGTAGAATAATCTAAATGGAGTCAAAATGGTTATCGAAAAAGGAAATTCCACTAACACTGTATATGTAAAAAAGAAAACATTCCATTTGACTTTTTATAAAGGAAGTTAAAAATGGAATTTTTAGGAAAAACATTATAAAGATTCATTTAAAACCATATAAAAATTCAAGGATAACTTACAATTTCCTTAATAAATAATTAGAGTAATAAAAATGAATTTTGTAAAATAATGCTAGAAAATATGGACATGGAATAAAAATATACCAAATCAAAAAGATAAATAATTTTAACTTTTATTTTAAACATTTATTTTGTTGATTCAAGTGACAAAGAGAGGAAAAGTTGGAATAAAATATGTAAATCCTTAAATATCTAGAATATAAGAAAGTATATTGATTTTATGAACAATATAGTACAATATTCCTTCAATAAAAATAAGATAAATCCTATGTCACGACCTGTCCCAGTGGGGCCCATGTCGTAACTCCTCAAGCCCACCTCTAATAGGCCAGGGGCTGGTGACTAGCACTGAGTAGGCATATTATTAACATGGGAGTCATTTCCTAAGAACCTATACACACGAACACATCTCCAAGCCCACAAATGCTGACATGTAAAAACCAATAAGGAACAAAATGCACGCATAAAACTAAAACCAACCAACAGAGTGCGACGGAAAGTAAAGTAATGAAAGTAAACTGGTCCAGAATATAATCTAACCCAAAAACAAGAGTCTGAAAACTACAAAGGTCAACCTGTAAACACAAGAGGTACTGGGATTGGTACTCATAGCCCTAGTAATGCCTCGGCCTATAGGGAACTTAGAAAGCTCGGTCTTATCCTGGTTCGCCCTGGACTCTGTCAAAAGGATGCTCGTCTGCACAAGACACGGCACATGTGGGCAAAGCCCGTGCAGGGCTGAGTATAACAATACTCAGTAAAGGACCCCGAAAAACACAAATCAATACACAAAGGAAAGGAAGAACCATCTCCACATAGTATATGTATACTGAACCTATAATAAGAGAACACAAATCAGATATACTCAAAACCTAGACTCGTAGTCTAGAGACAAGTCACACAATCGCATACCCCTGTCTAGGGATTCAGTTCAGAGATTCCATGAAGCACTCGTTCCGGGAGAACACACTCCACGATTTTGGTAGCTCTGATGACGTCTGTTCGATAAGTATTATTCATCAGGAAATTTCACCAGAGGTAGTTACACTCATTACGGGAGACACACTCCAGAGTGGGAAGATCACGAGAGATAGATTCACTCATTACGGGAGACACACTCCTGAGTGGGAAAGATCACGATACACAGATGAGGATCAATGTCAGGGCCCTAGTGGATAACTCAACTCATCTGGATTCACCAGCTTAGTAGAGGATCAATGCCCAGTTGAGTTGTTTACGTCGATACCTGACTCTACCTAGGGTCAGGAATGGACAGAGGATCTCGCTCCAGGCCTCTCGGAGGGATGCTGACTCTATCACAGAAATTCTTTCTGAAGGGATCATACTTATGTAGGAGGAAACGATTCCTGACCTTCAGGGGGATTAGAATAAGGGTCATTGACCTAAACCAAACATGTAAAAGATATGGTGAACAAGAGGACCATGCCATTTTCCAAAAATTACACGGCGTTTAGAAAAGTTACACACCATGTTGTTTGACCCCGAGTATCGACCATGTACAACGGCCTGTGTCGTAAGACCTGTTGTGTAGAAAATTTAGTGCATGGAATGTAGTACTATGTACACACTGTGTCCGAGTGACTGGGGTCGGCTCCATGAATGCTGGCCATGTGCCCGTACACGGTCCTCAACCCGTGTACTCCAACCCGTGTAATCGGTACACTGGGTGACCCGCGTTACTGGCCTCACCTGGACTTGTGATTGAGTACATGGTCATGTACTCCATCCCATGTCCATGTATCTCCAGGATACATGCTGACTCATGTGTATCCACCTCTTCCATGTTGCGTAGAGAGTACACACTGTGTTTCGAAGCTATGTAGTCCATCCTGTGTCCATGTACTTTCCAAAATACGTGCCGAGATTTGGGGAAAGTCCAACATGCCGTGTAACTAGGGTCACATGCCGTGTGTTTCCTCTTTGATCCCTGAAACCCCAGCCGCCACCTTCGGTACTACACAATGTGTTCTTCGGGAGTACACGCCGTGTATTCTAGAAATTTCTAGAATCACATACTTCTGCCATCGTACCTCCGTGTTGCCCTGTTCGTCGATCCAACTGACCAATTTCCACGAAACTCTGGAATCCTGGTCGCCCGGACATCCCAAGGTCGTCTCCATTGTTTTTGGGCATCTGATCGGCTCCAAAAATGTTTTTTTATCCTCTCGCGAAGAACGCTCGAAGAACGGTCTTTTCCTATCTGAGCTGATTCGTCATCCACTATGACCATCGCACCTCCGTAGGGTCATTGCGATGTAGGATCTATAGTTTTGGATCGTTGCGTTTCAAGATGGGTATGCAATGATCCATTGTTCACCATCCCACGAAGAACGTGAAGAACGCACAAGGAAAATAAAGGGGGAAGAAAGCCAATCAGAAAATCGAGAAATGAACCTCTGTCGTTGTTCGTCACAGCATTGATCCGCTCCTGTTATTATTCTTAAATGGAGAAGAATCAAACAACAATTTAACATGGACTAATTACCAAAAATCATCCCCACAAAAACCCTCCCGAAAAATGTATGAATCTGCGGATCAACATGTCTGTGGTTAATCCGTGTTCATCATTCAAAATTAAAAATGGGGAAAGAAGAATTGAAATAACAACCCCTACCTTGTGAAGGGTTCAATTGCTGAAGAGATGGGGGGTTGTGCCTCATTCGTCACCGAGATCCTTCAACTTCATTGGTGTAATGATTCATAGCTTTGATTCGTCGTTGTTCATCTCCTAGAGTTCTCTCCAAGGTGCCAAGGATTCTCTAGAGTTTCTCTCCATCTTCTGCCAACGAGAAATGTTCGATTAACCCATTAAAAAGAGGGAACGTGTTTCATCGTTTTGTTACGCTGAGTTGTTTTCGTTACGTTGTGGCATTAATGAGTCGGTGTTGCTATTTCAGGGTCATTATGATGTGACATTTATTATTGAAACAACTTCCATTTCATTGCGCTGCAGCAAATGTTTCCAAAAAAAACTTTTCCATTTATTTTATTTTATTTTACTGAAAATTTCTAAAAATTAACTTTTTACCTCGACCCACGCCGATCGAGGTTAGACCCATTCTTAGGTAAATTCATCGTCCTGGACGAAACGGTTCCCTCAGATTTTTAATCTAGGCATCCATTTGGAATATTCCACAACCGCACACAAGTGTCGACTCACTTAACTTAAAAAAAGTTTGAATCACCTTTCTGGGATCACTAGGCGTCAGAATGATGTGTCGTCACTGCACCTGGTCTCGTAATAATTCCATATAATATTTAAAAAATAATACACGGAAAATCTGAGACATTACATTCTCCCCACCTTGGGGCTTTGCATCCCCAAAAGGCCAAAACAAGACTACTCAAAAAGATGTGGGTATTGGGCATGGATTTGTGCCTCCCGCTCCCACGTGCTCTCCAGAAGACTCCCATACTGCCATCGTGCGCACACAAAGGAAATCGATCACCCATAAAGGATTCTCTATTGTCAATCCTCGATCTCCATCAAGTACTCAGCAAAGGTCACTCCATCCTCTATGTCCAGCTCACCCCAGTCGATGATGTGTGGTGGGTCATGTACGTACCTTCTCAACTACGACATGTGGAAGACATCATGTACCCGATGAAACTACGGTGGTAGATCTAGGTGGCACGCCACCTACCCAACTCTACGCAATATCTGAAAAGGTCTGATGAACCTCGAAGATAACTTCCCACCTCGTCCAAATCTCTTCAACCCTCATTGAGGTGAGACCCGAAGAAAGACACGGTCTCCCTCCTCAAACTCCAGGGTTCTCCTTCGCCTGTCAGCATAAGACTTCTGCCGGCTCTGTGCAGTCTTCATACTTCCCTGGATGATCTGCACCTTCTTATTAGTAGCTCGCACCAACTCTAGACCCATGAGTGTTGACTCTCCGGGGTCAGTCCTACTAATCGGTGACCGGTAGGGTCTCCTATACAAATCCTCAAATGGTGTCGTACCAATGGTGGAGTGGTATCTATTATTATATGAAAACTCCACCAATGGTAGGTGGTCCTCCCAACTGTGACCAAAGTCCAAGATACAGGCCCACAACATATCCTCCAGAACCTGGATGGTCCTCTCCAAGTAACCATCGGTCTAGGGATGGAACGCCGTGCTCAAGCGTAGCTGAGTCCCAAAGGCATCCTACAATCCCTTCCATAACCGAGATGTAAACTGGTTATCTCATTTCAAGACTATCATCGAAGGGACGCCATGAAGCCAAACTATCTTCTGCATGTAGAGGATTCCCAAGCTCTCTATGTAACTCTACTCCCTGATAGCTAGGAAGTGGGCTGACTTGGTGAGTCAGTCAACAACCACCCAGATGGAATCGTGCCCCATGGGTGTCCGTGGTAAGCCTATCATGAATTCCATAGATATTCCATACCACTTCCACTCTGGAACTTTCAGGGGTGAGCTAATCCCACTGGAACCTGGTGCTCAGCCTTCACCTGCTGGCATGTAAGTTATCAAGAAATGAACTCTGCTACTACCTTCTTCATGCCTGACCACCAGAACTATAGTTGAATATCCTGGTACATCTTTGTCACTCAAGAATTTATCTCCAAGAGGGACATATGAAACCCCATTAGGACCTCTTCCTGCAACGCTACTGGTGCAACAGTGTATCCTCTAAAAAGAAGTATGCTCTCCCCACCTTGTGAATATCCATCAGGAGCATATCCTGTGGATAACTGAGCACGTAAAGATACACAGTCGACATCTCCTAGCTGCGCCTCCCTAACCCACTGTAAGAGTGGAGGGGCGACAACCATAGACTGTAGGTAAGCTATATCCTCTCTATCTATGAAGGATAACTGCAATGTGGCTAACTGCTCTACCGCCTCACTCAACAGTTGTGAGGTCGACCTTCTTCTAAGAGCATCCTCCACCTGGTTCCCCTTCCTTGGAGTATATATGATCTCAAAATCATAGTCCTGGAGGAACTCTAGCCAACGCCTCTGCCTCATATTCAGATCCTTCTACGAAAATATGTACTTGAGGATCTTGTGGTCAGAGTATATGATAAACTGCTCACCCATAAGGTAGTGTCACCACATCTTCAACGCGAAGACTACCGCTGCCAACTCGAGATCATGGGTCGCATGGTTTTGGTCTTGTGGCCTAAGCTAGCGTGAACTATAAGCAATCACTTCATGTCTTTGCATCAGGACGTAGCCAAGCCCAGTCCCTGATGCATCGCAAAAAACTATGTACTCAACACCCTCCTCCGGTAATCTCAATATTGGGGTGCTCTTCAAAATATGTCTCAACTGCTCGAAAGCCTTCTGGCACCTATCTGTCCACATAAAGGTTTGCCCATTCCTGGTCAAGGTCATCATTAGTGCTGCTATTTGGGAGAAATTAGGGATGAATATCCGGTAATATCCTGCCAACCCAAGGAAGCTTCGCACCTCCTTCATGCTCCGAGGTGGATCCCATGCTAACAATGCCCCCACCTTGGCTGGGTCCACAGCTACTTCATCTACTGAGATGACATGTCCTAGAAAGTATACCTCCTGAATCCAGAACTGGCACTTTGAGAGCTTCCCAAAAATCTGGTACTCTCGAATTACGTCTAGAACTATATGTATGTGTCTCATATGCTCCTCCTCTGACGCCGAGTACACAAGGATTTCATCGATGAAGACCACTACGAATTGGTCCAAGTACAACTAGAAGATCTGGTTCATCGGTCCCATAAACATTTCAGGGGCATTTGTCATGCCAAAAGGCATCACCAAGTACTCATAGTGACCATAGCGGCATCTGAAAGTTGTCTTTGGTATATCCTCATCACGTACTCATAACTGGTGATAACCTGATCGAAGGTTAAACTTCGAGAACCATCATGCCCCTCTCAGCTGATCGAAGAGGTCGTCGATTCTTGGCAGTGGATACTTATTCTTCACTATCACTTGGTTTAGGCATCGGTAATCCACGCAAAACATCAAACTCCCATCTTCCTTCTTGTCAAACAAGACTAGGGCCGCCTAGGTTGAAATGATGGGTCTTACGAAATGCTTTCTCTACAAATCCTCTAACTGCACCCTCATCTTGTGAAGTTTGTGGGAGCCATCTGATATGCTGGTGAGGAAATCGGTGTCATCTCGGGGTATAAGTCGATGAAGAAGTAAATTTCCCAATAAGTGGGTAGCCCTGGAACATCTTGGGGAAAGACGTCCTCGTATCTTCCACTATGGCTGGGAACTAAGAGCTCACAAAATCTACTGCTCCGAGGGTAAGGCTAGCCATCTCATTAGTGATCGGTTACACCCCCCCCCCCCCCCCATGCATGAGCCCATTCTATGCTGTCTGGGTCTCCTTTTCTCCAACAAAGGAAAAACTCATCCCATCACGGCGGACACACCGCACTCTTCACCAAAAACAGTCAACATGGTCATGGACCGAAGATAACCAATTTATACCGAGAATGACATCATAAGGCCTCGCCACTACCACCAAGAAGTTCCAATCGAAACTCTCACCTCCAAGGGTAATATCACACTATCTGCAAAGGTGTGTGATCATCGAGTCTCCTCCCGCAGGTGTCTCCAAGCATAAGGATTGAGTCAACGGTTCTACTGGAATCTCAAGGTTCAGCACAAGACATGTGGCGATGAAGGAATGACTGGCACCTATTTCTATTAGTATGGAAACTAAGGTAGAGAAGACACATATCGTACCTCGTATCATCCCTGGAGCCCCTGGGTCATATGCCTCGACCGCATGCAGTCATCCCCACCCATGTCCCCCAGCTCCCTGAGTCTGGTGTGGACCTCCTAGGGGGTAGTGGTGGAAGTAGATTGAAGTGTCTACCACCACCTGCAGCTCTCCCTACTCCTCTACCCCGTTTGTCGTCGGGCGGGTATGTCTGCTCTACTCTCTACCTCTGCCTTAGTGGTCCATCCACCACTTCCCTGTCAACAGCTCGACGGGTCGGACAATCTCTAGCGAGATGTCCCCTACCTTTGCATGCGTAGCACGGCTTCTCCCAAGGATAACTGGATCTAGCATGAGAGCCCTGGACTGTCGATCCCCTATCTTGGGTCTTCCTCAGACGTCTCTCATGTCTCGATCCCTGCATCTGACATCGGCTCCCTGCTTCTGAGGTCTCTGTACCTATCTTCCTACTGCTTACTTTCATCGGCTATCTCTACTCCGCCAAGAAGCTCTCGATCACCGAAGCCCGCTCGAGCACTCCAGCATAAGTCGAAATGCATAGAGGCACGAAACTAGCTTGGATGTCTCATCGTAGACCTTTCTCGAAGGTCCGAGATCTGAAGTACTGATCCCTGACCATATACATTGAGTACCGGGTGAGGTTGGTGAACCATGATGAATAGTTAACTACCATCAAACTGCCCTACTGGAGCTGAATAAGCTCCTGGATGCGTACGGATCTCAGTGTAATCGGAGAGAACTCCTCCCTAAAGAGTCTCTCAAACTTATTCCATGAAAGAGCCTCCTCATCGTGAGTCTGTGTGGTCAGACTCCACCATCATCCTACCAAACCCTGAAAAAGGTTTGCCCTTAGGATCATCATCTGGTTTGGTGGTGTCCTCACTAGATGGAAAACTATGGTCACCATCTCAAGCTAGTCCTCAGCCACCTGAGGGTCGGGCTCGCCTCAGATCCTAAGGGGTATCTATCTCTGGAACTCATGGAATGCACTAAGCTTGCGCTACTCGTCGGTCGGTACCGCAGGTACCATGGGCTACTCCACTAGTGGTGGCATAGCAGGTGCACCACCTGGTGGAAAGGCCTGGGGAACTAGTCCCTTTATCAAAGCATCATCACATAGGGGGTCATCCTTGTGATCATGCTGATGAATCCTATCGGGTATGGATCACGAAGGCATCCTGTAAGGAAAGAAGACGAACCATGGTCAATGAGTATATCTGGATAGCTGACACAAAGGATATGGAAAAAAACAACCCATTCCTATATGATGCATGTACCATTATTTTATTTCCCTGCAACCAGTGTTTTCATGCACTGAGTCGAAAAGCAGGTTATCAGAGTCCTAGTGTATGGATACGTCGGTCGTCGCACCAACACTGGAGTTTGTGGCCTAAAAGCCGATCTCGAAACACTAGACACTGTTACCCCAAACCAATATCACAGACTCTTGGTCCTAATGTAGAATCGACCCCTCTGATGCCACTCTAGAATGACCCATCCCAGTGGGGCCCATGCCGTGAATCCCTAAGCCCGCCTCCAATAGGCCAGGGCCTAGTGACTAGAACTGAGTAGGCATATTACTAACATGAGAGGCATTGCCTAAGAACTTGAACACACGCACACATCTCCAAGCCCACAAATGATGAAATGTAAAAACCACTAAGGAAAAAAATGCATGCATAAAAATAAACCCAACCAACAAAGTGTGATGGAAAGTAAAGTACTAAAAGTAAACTTTTCAAGAATACAAGCCCACCCAAAAACAAGAGTCTGAAAACTAAAAAGGAGAACCTGTATGCACAAGAGGTACTGGGACTACTACTCGTAGTCGTAGGAACTCCCCGGCCTGTAGGGAACTCAAAAATCTTGGTCTTTTCCTAGTCCTCCCTAGACTCTATCAAAAGGATGCTCGTCTGCACAAGACACGACACATGTGGGAAAATCCCGTTCAGGGGTGAGTATAACAATACTCAGTAGAGGACCCTGAAAAACAAAAATCAATACATAAAGGAAAGTCACAACCAAATCTACATAGTATATGTCTACTGAACATATAATAGGAGAACACAAATCAGATATACTCATAACCCAGACCCGTGGTCTAGAGACAAGTCACACAACTTCATACGCCGGTCTAGGGATTCAGTTCGAAGATTCCATGAAGCACTCATTCCGGGAGAACACACTCCACAAGTCTGGTAGCTCTGATGACATCCGTTTGAGAAGTATTGTTCGTTGGGAAACATCACGAGAGGTAGTTACACTCATTATGTGAGACACACACCAGAGTGGGAAGATCATGAGAGATATATGCACTCATTACAGGAGACACACTCCTGAGTGGGAAAGATCATGATACATAGATGAGGATCACTACCAGGGCCATGGCAGATACCGTGACTCATCCAGATTCACCAGCTAGGTAGAGGATCAATGCCCGGTAGAGTTTTTCATGTCAATTCCTAACTCTACCTAGGGTTAGGAATGGATAGAGGATCTCGCTCCGGGCCTCTCGGAGGGATGACAACACTCTCACAGAACTTCCTGCTGAAGGGATCATACTCCTGTAATAAGAAATGATTCCTGACCTTCAAGGGGACAAGAATAAGGGGCACTAACTGAAACGAAACATGTCTAAGATACAGTGGACAAGAGGACCATGCCATTTTCCAAAAAGTACACAGTGTATAGAAAAGTTACACGCCATGTTGTCTTACCCGGGGTACTTCCCATGTACAACAACCCATGTCATAAGGATGGTCATGTAGAAAAGCTAGTACACAGCGTGTAGTAGTGTGTACACGCTGTGTCTGAGTGACTGGGGTCGGTTCCGTGTACACTGGACATGTGCCCGTACACGGTCCTCAACCTGTGTACTCCAACTCGTGTAATCGGTACACGGGGTGACCGGTGTTATTGGCCTCGCCTGGTCATGTGATGGAGTACACGATCATGTAATCCATATTGTGTCTGTGTATCTCCTAGATACATTCCTTGTCCCACGTAGCTGCCTCTGGCATGCTGCGTAGAGAGTACATGTCATGTTTCGAAGCCATGTAGTCCATCCCGTGTCCGTGTACTTTCCAAAATACACACCGAGTATCGAGGAAACTCTAACACACTGTGTGACCAGGGTCACGCGCCATTTGTTTCCTCTCTAACCCCAAACCATAGCCTCCACTGCCGGTACTACATGGCGTGTTCTTCAGAAGTACACGCCGTGTATTCTGGAAATTTCCACAATCACGGACTTCTGACACCACGCCTCTGTGCTGCCCCATTCATTGATTAGGCCATCCGATTTACATGAAACTCTGGAATCCAGGTCACCCCGACGTCTCGAGGTCATCTTCATTGTTTTCAGGCCTCCGATCGGCTCGAAAAATGCGTTTCGATCCTCCAACGTGAAGAACGCTCAAAGAACGATCTTTTCCGATCCGAGCCGATTCATCGTCCGCTATGACCATCTCACCTCTGTAGGGTCATTTCGATGTCGGATCTCCAGTTTGAGACTATTTCATTTCAAGACGGGTGTGCAACGATCCTTTTTTCGTCATCCCACGAAGAACGCGAAGAGCATATGAGGAAAAGAAAGGGAGAAGAAATCCAATCAGAAAATCAAGGAACAAACCTCTGTTGTCATTCGTCATGGAGTTGATCCACTCTCGTTAGTAAGCTTAAATAGAGTAGAATCAAACAACAATTTAACATGGAATAATTCCCTGAAATCATCCCAACAAAAAACCTCCCACAAAAACATACGAATCCGTGGATCAACATGTTCGTGGTTGATTTGCGTTCGTCATTCAAAATTAAAAACGGGGAAATTAGAATTGAAATAACAACCCCTACCTCACGAAGGGTTAGATTGATGATAAGGGGGGGTCGTGCCTCTGTCTTCACCGAGATCCTTAAACTTCATTAGCGCAACGATTCACATCTTTGATTCATCGTCGTTCGTCGCCGAGAGTTCTCTCCAAAACACCAAGGATTCTCTAGAGTTTCTCTTCAGCTTCTACCAACGAGAAATGTTCTATTAACCCATTAAAAAGAGGGAATGTGTTTTAGCGTTCTGTTATGCTAAGTTTCTATCATTATGTTGCGTCATTAATGAGTCATCATTGGTGTTTCAGGGTCATTATGACGTGACATTTATTATTGAAACAAATTCCATGTCGTTGCGCTGCAGCAAATGTTTCAAAAAAAACTTTGCCATTTATTTTATTTTATTTTAATGAAAACATCCAAAAATTAACTTTTTCCCCCGACCTGTGCCGGTCGAGGTTAGACCCATTCTTAGGTAAATTCATCATCTTGGATGCAACAGTACCCTCAGATTTTTATTCCGGACATCTGTTTGAAAACTGCCACAATCGAGCACAAGTTCCGACTCACTTAACTTAAAAAAAGTTCAAACCATAATTCTGGGATCATCGGGCCTCATAATGATGTGTCTTCACTATGCCTGGTCCTGAAATTATTCCATATAATATTTAAAAAATAATACATGGAAAATCTGAGACATTACATCCTAAAAATGAGATTGTGAAATAATTTATTGCATCTTTAGTAACTTTAAAATTGTAGGACCTTGAAAGAGTAAACTTGAAATGAAACTTTATTCATAATTAATAAATAAATATTCATGTTAAATACCTCAATGTGTCATTATGTACACCAAATAAAAATTAATAGGTTCATAATATAAAATATGTCTCAATGGAGTGTAAAATCCATTACCTCATGTTTCCCCCTAGTTGAATGTGATTTAAACTCCTATATAATGGTATTAAATGTGTTATTAATATATAACATAACCATATTAATATTTTTAATATCATATATTATCCTCTTATAACATCTTATCACCCATTCATCAACAATATTTCATTATTATCATTATTTTGGGTATTAACTACATTATTTTCCTATACATGTTTCTCTATGGAAGTTCCAGTCATCATTCATTGATTATGGTTCCATAATATTCAGAATTTTGAACATGATATAAATATAATATATATCCATTAAATATGTCCTTATTAACATCCATGTAAATCATAAATAAAAAATGGATCACATCGCTTAGTGGATGTGGTAGTCCACACGTAAGCACGAGCAACATTATCATTTTCCAATGGATTGAAAAGTAAAAAAGGTATATATTGTATTATAATTATATAATAGTATTATTTAATAAATATAATTTATATTAATTAGTTCTATATTTATAACCATCCAAGTAAAGTGGGGATGAACAATTAATTACACTGCTACGTGGAGACGGTAAGTCATACGTACATACGAGGCATGTTTTCACATTTATTGGGATGGAAAAGATATGGTAAATGGTTTTACCATAATCATAAAAACATCTTAGAATATTAATGATACTTTATATATTATTATATTATGTCTACAACAAATTTAGATTAATTTTAAGAATAAATAAATTTGAAAAAATCAGTAAAGATTATTACCTCCTATTCGAAAGTTCTCATTTATACCTTCTCTTAAGGGACCTATGGTTGGTCTTTTGGAAATAAGATAACCTATATAACTTATATAAGGATTCTAATAAGATAAATTTTTAGTGTTTATTCAATCTAGGTTTCTCAATTTGGTGTAAAGAAAAGAGAGAATGTGTGTCCGTTTATAGGTGAGTGGAGGGTCATTCTTGGAATTTCTTAAAGTATTAAATTAAAATAAATTATTTTTCATGTTAAAATGGTTCAAAATTTATATAATTAGAATATAATATTATTATTAGTATAAATACTCTCATAAAAAATTATACAAGTTTAGGTGATGTTTTAACCCTTATCTTTTTGTTTTAACCCCCACTGACCCTTTTAAAAATTACCATAGTATAAAAGTTTTATACCCTTTACATAACAACCCTTCCTTTTATTACACACTTAAACATGATTTATTACATAAAATTCACTTGATAAAACATAGAATATTGATAGTTCTAGTGTCTTTGGGGCTTATTATCATTACATAACAACTTAAAACATGAAATACAACATCTTTATTGAAAACTTCCTTTACATGACCACTACATTCCCTCGTACTTAGCATTGCATGAGATAACCTGAGGACATGCATAAGAAAAGGGTGAGCTATAAAGCCCAATCAGGGAGTAAACAAGGAATAACATGAATATTACAATACATGTTTGGCAATAGGCATATCAATGGAGCACAAGAGAAACACGAACATAAAGGCATGATAAAGCATGAAAATCATAACATGGAAATGTGGCAACAACACTTAACATGGAATTAGCATGAGCCAAGGCTCATTGCACATGGATCATGAGTAATCCCTCATTGAACATGAAGAACGAGTAAACCCTAGTTTCACTTGAATTTTCATGATTCAGCATTCATTTCACATGACGTATCATGATACTATACTTTACCCAATGCATTGCAGCGCTATCAGGGCACACCCTTAAACATTTCATTTCATGCATAAGAGTGCCACATAGATCATATAACATGGAATCAATCAACATCATAAGTTATTCCACGATTAAATAATGTGGAATAAATAAATGAAAGTACCATTCAATATGTATATGTGAATAAAGGTGAATACCCTTTATAGATACATGGGTATGGTATTCACTATACAAAGATCTTGGCTTGGAAAAACGTGGTGCAATTTCGGCAGCATAACGACGTGACATAAGGATTCATGAAAATGGTTGATGGGAGAGAAGTGGGTGTCTCATCATATGTACATTAAATGGACAGTAAGGTTTCATATAGATACATGTCCCAATAAATGTAATGGAATTTAGATGCATAATATAGAAGAATTACTTGGATGTAAAAGAGGGGAGAGAAATCCCTCACGGAATTTCAGCATGGTAACAGGTGTACATGGGAGGCATTAATGAGAGAGAAAGGGGTATAACATCATCCAAACATAAAGAGGGAAGTATCAGAGAGGTGAAAAATCATACCCCAACATTTTTAATTGAAAAAAAGGGTATAATAACTTAAAGAAAATTGGAAAAAAATAAGAAAGGAAGAAATCCCTTAATTGGAAGTGCGATCCCAAAAGCTTGGGAGAGGCTTGAAAGATGCTTATTGGGGATTGGGGAACCTTGGGAGGATTATAGGGAGAGGAGGGTAGTGGTTGGTCAAACTCCAAAGGCTTTGAGTGAAGAGGAAGTGGGAGCTTGGGTGGGATTATATAGGAAGGGAGAGAGAATTCTTTATTATTTACGTTTGGGACACCTTACATTAAATTAATCAAAACCACAAACCAGCCCATGGTTTTTGCCCATCGTTTTTTCAAAAGGGGATTAGAAAAAAAATATTTTATAAGTCCAATGGACGAAAATCTTAAAATAATAGTGTTTCTTATGTGGAGGTGAGTCACACTCTCAAGGAAAACAATTTAAAAAGACAAAATGTTTTATAAGCCTTGAAGGGTCAACTGAAGCTTTATAAAATAAATAAAACAAACCCAAAATCACATTATTTTAATGTTAAAACATATATTGGCCGAACATAATGTTTATAGTATCTTATTACATCACTATTGAGTCATTATGATGTCATAAAACACATTATATATTTAAACAGTATTTAATCTTTACCCGAACATTCGACTATCTCAGAAAATTATGAAAAATTCACCGTTGGATAATTTCAACATCCCTATTCCAAAAATAATATTCATTTAATATAAATAATTTTCAAAATATGTGAATTTTTACTTTTAAAATAAAAAATGACATTTATCAAAAATTCATGTGTTTTGACAAAAACAGCTTTCAAACCTTAATAAAAATTAAAATTACATTCATAAAATTATACGATAATTTATATTTAATAAAAATTAATTTAATAATAATAATATTTTATTAAAATATTATTTAATTCAAAAATTAATTAATTCATCAAAATAGATTTCTTAGTTGAATATTAACTAAAAATGCTATTTGGGATTTAAAAACTATTTACAAAATAACAATAATAAAATGAATTCACATTCTTTATACAAAAATAATGTACATAGTTATAGTTCAAGGGTCTTGTTACATAACCCCTTATGACACCTTCGTATGACCATAGGTTAAGGTGCACGATGGGGACAAACTCTTGGGGTGGGTCAGATAACATTACTCGAGTGGTAATCTCTATAAACTTTCACTTCTCTCGTAGGCAGTTCTACTTGAGCTTAACGTATTCAAGCTTGGATTGGGCTTGGTCAAGAGTAAATCCCAATAACACCACCCCCTTTCCAAGCTCCGACCAATGGGCTTTGTATGGGGCAAGTCTACTGGATGAGGCCATCACTTCCTTTGTTTGAGTAAATTGAATTTGTTAAAGTCCTATATTTATACTAATCATGTGATCACTGTTCAACGACTATATTAGCAATGGTCATAATTCTTAACGGTATTTTAAAATACAAAACATTGAACTAAATAAGTGCATAAATTTTACATAATAATAAGAAGACATTTAAATAGACCAATAGTAATTTCCATTAATGAATTTTTGGGCCATTACACTTTACAGGTTAATAATGTTACCATAAAATGAAAATTGTCCCATAAATTGCCAAGAAATGAAATTTTAGAACATATACTCTCCCAATTTTCCTCGTTCAATATTTTCAGGATTTTTAAATAATTTAATAAAATATTATTTTCATAAAATATTATTAGTGTCATTTGTTACATTATTAATTTAATTTGACTTTAAAAACATCACTAAAAAGCTGGAATTTAAATATAATCCATTAACACATCCCTAATATTTTATGTTTATTTTTAAAATTTATGGTACAAAATAATTCAACCAAATTATATTACTTTTTAAATTTCTAATATCATTTTTTCTATATTGAATCAATATTATGTCGGTGTTTCATAAGAATTTAAGCTAATTATTCAATAACTAAAAATTTAAAAAAAATTATCCAGATAAAAATAAATTAATTGTGTCCAAAATAAAATTTATATTCATTAATAACATTTTATAATCCTTATTTGAACATATAAAAAAAATTAAAAGTAAGAGAGTGACATTTTGGAATTTTCTTTACTTAAAAAAATATAAATGTCATTATCAAGGTCCAATGGCACCAAAATGTCACATATTAAAATTTGGGATGGTTATGGTAGAATTAAACACAAAAAATAAAATAAATTCAAGTTTTGGATTTATTTTTATTGCCTTGTCAGATTATTTTTAACCTTAATTACCTGATTTACCATTTACTGATGTGATAATTTTAACACAATTACTATTCATAATGACTAAAAATAAAAGAGTCCTATTTTAAAATATCCAAACTCATGATTCCAAATATTGTATGAAATGTTAAATAATCATTTTTTATAAGTGGTAAAAATTAATTTTAATATAAATTCTTAAAACACAATGAAGAATTTGTTTTAGAAAAATGCAGTTTTAAGAATAAAAATAACTTATATCAAAATTAGGAAAAAAATATTAAAATTAAATTATTTAAAATAAAATGGATCATTTTTTAATATAATACCAAATCCAAAATATAATGGGACTTTTAAATTACTTTATTTAATGGAAATAAATTACAATATTTGAAAATCGGTATTTCCACTATTCACTAAAAAATCAATCATTTTATAAAAAACCAAAAATTTCACCGTGAGTTAATTTTGATATGATGATTTAAAAAATGAAATTAATTTTAAAAAAAAATTATAAAATTTGATAATTTAGGTTTAATAACATTCATTAATAAAACTATGTGTATTATGTTATTATTTCTTTAAAAAAATAAATGATTAACATAATTGAAGCTTGGGTGTTACACCCAATTCATTATTATGATTGGCATAGTCATTGTAACATTCTTAGATATATCCTTGAACTAGATGATGTGGGTATAGCTGATCAAGGCCATATACGTGAGGATCGATAATGAGTTATTTCTTTATTTATTTTTTCAGTGATTGATTATATATTCAAAGAATCTTTCTTTCACATGTCAATGTATTTCTAGTATATATGGAACCAAATTGGTATTTTCCTATTGAATTTTGTATTAACACCCGACTCAGACCTCTATTATACTTTTGTACCTGAGAAGTTCTTCACATGGTTGTAGGTACAGGTTGGGCAAAGGCTCAGGATTTAATCACCGAGCTAGATAGCTCATTTGGTTTCTAGAGATCAGGATGAAGTATGGATTGTAATTTCATGGAGCCTCAGTGAATTTTTTTTCTTATATTTATTCATTATAGTTGGGTGATTGTACAAGTGGTTGATCTGTATCTATTTTTATTTTGTCATGAATATCCAGGTATGTTTGTATATTTAATTCATTTTTTATAGCCTATTATATTTTTACTACTTCCTCTTATTTGTTATTATTGTTCTAGATGATGTTTTTTATTAATTTTTTATTATTCACTCTGAGGTAGGGGTATAGTCACCTCATAGTACCCCCTAGAACCCCACAGCTAGTAGTCATCCTATAATGTATGAGGAGGTGTGACTAAGGTCGTGTTGTGTCACGGTCTAGTTATTATTCATAGTGATTTAGGATGTGACATTATAAATACCAACTAATATCATATATATTCATGATTTTCTTGTATTATCGGGTTATTAGTGATGTTTCTTTAATAATAAATGAGGCTTTGGCCCCAACCTTTTAAAAAAATTAACAATGTTAAATCTAAGGGAGTTAAATTCATTTTGATAAAGGAATGTGGAGAATTATTTCAGGAATTAAAAAGAAGATTGATTAATTTTAAAGTATTACCCTTTCCATCAAAAAATGGATAATTATTTATTTGTATTTACACTTTAATAAAGGGTCTTGGTGTTTTTTTATGAATATTCAGGGGATAGAATATACATGATGACTCTTCACTCTCTCAAATCCCTCTCTCACTCTCAGTATCTATTTCCCCATTCCTAGGGTTTCTGGTGTGATCATTAGTGGTGATGGATCTAATCCATATCACTTATCCCCATCCCCTCTTCTTCATCTTAGTGTCATTTATTTTTTCCTTATTTATATTCTTCTTAGGTGCTCATGTTTGGTTCCCTCCTATGGTTTTGAAGTGATTTTGTGATTATTTAAAAAGTTTTATTTATTTTTAGACTTATATGAGAATAATATGTAATGATTTTTGTGTTGATTTTTAAGTTAAAGACTAGTAATAATATTTGTAAGCACTATCTACAACAGTTTACATTGGTGTGGGAGAGGTTTTCCTATTTGGTAGTCGTTTTTAACATGTTATTTGTTAAAGAAAGTTGACATTCTTGGAGTATTTTTATGAAATCAATTTTGTTTTAAAAATATTTGGACTGATTTTTTTTTGAGGTGTTCAAAGGTTCCTCTAGTTTAATTTAATGAAATATAGATTCCTTGGGTTGAGGCTATAATTTTTTTTAGTATAGAAATCAACCTAAGGATAAATATCTTCAATGTAAATATGAGTCCTGAGTTTATAAGGATAGAAAGTGACTTTTTAAGTATATAGTAATTTATAAGGATCATCCTCATCAATGTAAATATGATTTTGGAGTTTTTAAGGATGTAAGTATAGTTTATAGAGATGATATACCATTTTTTAAAGATGAAAATAAGTTTTTAAGGATAAAGTTAAAGAATTTAAAGATCACATTACACTTAATGAGGATTTTCAAGGATTTCATAAGGATGCAACCGAATAATGAAAAGATTGTGTATCCCATTAATAATATTTCATAAGGTTGATTTATAATATCATAAGTATAATTTCCTAAGAATAATTTTAAGAATACTACTAAATAAATAAACATCAAATCTCAATAAGAAATATGGAATATTCATAATAAATATTATCAATAAAAAGTGAAAATCCGCGACCCCAGTTACTCAGATTCAATGCATTATTTTAATATATTTGCATGATTACAAGGAATCAAGTCCCAAATAACCGATCATTTTAGCAGTCCTGGAAAATAGATTACATACATGAACTTTACATTACAATTTCTAACATAAAACACAACATAAATAATACTTTGATAATGCCAATATTCCCTTATCCTAAACCTGAATATAAATCATAATACACTTCTTAGCATCCTGGGAAAATAAAACATAAAAAATGGGTGAGCTCAGATGCTCAGTAAGGATAAACAATATAGTGGAAGCTATCATAAATAATTATAAACTATTATGGTAAGGTATAAAATTGAAACACAATCCCTTTAAATATAAACTACAGAATAATATGGAAAGGATAAATAAAATAATGTCATTTACTTATTCACATGGATATTCTACGAGTATAATAATCACATGTAATATCAATAGAAAATTTCATAATGATGGAATGCATAATGCCAGACATCATAACCACATAGTCAAGGCCTCATGACAAGACTAGAAATGAAAATTTTCTCAAGGCCTTGTGCAATGACACTAATTTGTCTCATGAGGCCTACCAATGCATCGAAGAGTTATAGCAGGCTCCACCCTTCACTTACTAATTCCAATGCATTCATTATATGAAAAGGTTGAAACATAACATAAACATTATTATTAAAACTAGAAAACAAAATGTCAATACTTTAACCATAAACCATGAATGGTATAAAAACAACACATCAATATTCAAACATATCATAACTCATTAAATACAATATATAACATTTTATTAAAATAAATAAACCTCATTCATGAATAATATCCAGTAAATGATGTTGTCATAGTTGAAAATGATCAGTAAAATTCTTTGAGAGAAATATCCCTTTTTCATATAATAATTTAAAAGTCACAAAATTTACAAAATAAGACATTTAAATTAATTTTTTTAATAAAAGTGTCTCATACCACTTTGAAACTTTTTAAAGTAACTAACATTTTAAAACATTCATGTCCATATAAATAAATCCTTAAAACCATTTTGAAAACATGGACATTAATGATAATGATTTAGAAGAATTAATATTTAAACCATTTAAAATGATGTTTTATTTAAAGAGTCTCTCAAAATTAATCCTTTTGAAAAATCTTTTATAAAACATGGACATGGATAATAAATATCTCATAGTAAAAATTTACACAGAAACAATCTAGGATAATAATGAGATTTAGTAATTAACCCTTACCATGAACTTTCCTTTGGTCGAGAGTACATTTAACCTATTATATCATGACCATAGTATGTTATTAAATTATAACAGAACCATATTCATATTTATGATATCATACTTTATTCATTTATGGCTTTATAATCCGTATTAAATAATAATTTCTATGTTAAAATAACATTTTGGGTAATAATCGCTTTCTTTATCATACATGTTTTAACTTGTTATTCTTGATCATATAAATTGTCTCATGATTTAATTGATTCCAATATATAAAATATCATTTATGTATCATATATATTCATAATATAAGTATGTATAAAAGATAGATATATGAAATGGAAAACACCGTTTATGGAGACAGTAGGTCGTACGTATGCATAAACTTTGTTTCCGTTTTCATATCATATTGAACAGAAGTAACTGAATGAGATATATGTAAATACATACATATATATATATATTAGAATTATTATTTCATATATTACATACTTATTAATAATAATATATATATATTTATAATAATTTTTTAATGGTGAACGTGGAAATGAATCCCATCGTGTTGTGGAGACGGTAAGTTGTACGTACGCATGAGTGATGATATCATTCCATTGATGGTGAAATAGTATGTAATTGGATGGTATATTACATATAAATAATCATTAACATGTTATATTTACTATTTGAATCAATTATACTCATTATTATACCCATCCAAATAATGAAGTGTTGAATAACAAACTACACCATGGCATGGAGACAGTAAGTCGTACGTACGCCCGTATGGTGACTTTTCCATTCATAGGATGGATAGAATAATGAATATGGTTATACCATATTTATAATAAAATCATATTATGTATAAGGTAATTGAGTTATTATTTTGTTATGGAAACAACAAATAAAGAGGAAGTGGAAGAAGAAAAAAACTTTGAAATAGGTGATGAAATTATTACCTCTACTTCGGGTGCTTCCTTTTGATTTGATTAAAAGGGATCCTTAGGTTGGCTTCCTGGTAAAATTATTTCCTCTAGGTTGAAGTGAGGGTATTTAGGAAGATATTTTATTAGTTTTTGGTAGAACCAAATGTATTTTGAGGTGTGATTTTTAGAGAAGGGGAAGTACCCTTTTATGAGAGAGGTGAGGGTCACTTTAGGAAAAGCTTGAAATATTATTTTATTATAAAATCATATTCGGTTTATAATGGATCAAAATTGATTTATTTCAAGGATAAGGTGGTTATGGGTCTAAATACTCTCAACCAATATTTTTTATACAAGTTTAGGTCATCATATTAACCTTATCTTTTATATTTAACTCTTAGTTAAATAGTTTAGCTTTTATAATGTATTCTTGTGTTTTTATATTACATGGTTAATAAACATACTATAAAATTCCAAGAGAACCTAAAGTGGTTCATTAATGAAATATCTATGATTATATAAGTTCTTTGGATGAACATTAGTTTTTTAGGAATATTATATCATTTAATAATATAGTATTTGTTTTAAAAACTCATTTACGTCAATTTTTGACACTATTTAGTATTTGGTTTTTTCAAAAGTCAAAAAAACTTGATTACTTAGAAAAAAATAAATTAAATTAATACTAAAATGTCATATTAACCTATAAAATTACTTTAATGCATCAAAAGTCTCAATTTACATTTATTTGGATATTTATAATATCAATTATTTTAATCTTTCATGAATATGGTTATTAATGCATCATCATTGTGTCACAAATAAATTTACTTATTTAATGTCTAAAAATTATAAATAAAATACCATGATTTAGGAAATATTTTTAGATTTCTAATAAATATTTATAGTCTAATTTACCTTATCTATAACCCTATCTTAAAATGGGTTTAGTTATTAAAATTTGAATTTAACACTTTTAACTCTTCTTTAAATAAATAATAAGAAATGTCATAATCTAATCCAAGTGGATCAAAAAGGATCATATTTTATTCCTATGGTTGAATTGGGATGAAAAAACAATTATCCAATATAATTAGGACATGTGTTATGGTAAATATAATATCTTTTTTACCTTTAATTACCATATTTACTTTTAACCGTGGTAAATAAAATTCAAAAGTTACTATTCACCAAAAATTACTTTCATCCTATTGAACCATGTTTTACTCACTGATGCCAACTATGTCTCTCATATTTTTTAAATTTAATTCCCAGAAGTGGTAAAATTATGTTTTATGCAAATTTGCAAATGTGCCTAGAAGGTGGGTAAAAGACGTTAAATAGTTCAATAAAATTTTTCATATCTAATCATATTATAAAATGACTCCATTTAATTACATTATAATAATAGAGGTATTATTTATTTATTTGGAATTTAAAATAAATTTAGATAAAAATATTAATTATTTAAATAAAATTCTAGTTTTAAACAATAACTCATTTTTTCACTATTCATTAAAAATTAAATGTTTTCATAAAAATACCAAAAAATAACCCTAAGATAATTTTGATATTAAAAATTCAAAAATTATGTCTATTTTACCAAATTTAAAATGTATAAGTTTCATTAATTAAATTAAAATTAATTCCTATTGTCAAAACCAGAAAATGAGTTTTTAAGAATTAAAAACTATCAAAAGATTGACATGTGTTTATGTACAATTTAAAAGTAAAATTACATCCAATGACCTAAATTATATTAAATGATAAAAATAAAATCTAATGATACTTTAAAACCACTCAAATGTATAATTCAATAGTATAAATTATTTCGATTAAAAAATTTGTTTTCAATTAAAATTTAGTATTTTCCACTATTCAGCAAAAAATGAAAGTTATCAGAAAAGTACCAAACATTTATCCAAACTAAATTTTTATGTCCCGCTTCTAAAGAAGAATTTAATTTCATTAAATTGAATATATAAAAGTATCAAATATTGGATTTAAAAAGGGATCGCTGTTAAAAGGTGGAAAAACTGCATTTTTGAAAAAAATACTTCTTTTATCTGAAAAATTGAATTTGTCCTTATATTATGTCTGAGAAACACAAAATATGAATGTTAAAATTATATAGGATATATATAAAATTCAAAATGTGGTTAATACTATTCATAACCACTTTTTAAATGGCTAGTTTGATAAGTCGTGATGCACTTGAACTCGGTGTTTCATGTACCGCAAGCAATTGAATTGCTTTAAAGATATAACGTACTATGAAATCTTGGGGTGTAACATTATCATATCCTTTAATAAATTGTGTCCTTGCAATTTGAAATTGTTCTTTGAAACTAAAAGGTTTAAAATATAAAATACCTTTGTGGAAAACCCACATCGGAAATAGGGTTACTAAAATTTAGTCTTAATAAAAGGGAATGTGAAATGAAAAAGTCACCACCAAATTAAGATTTCGAATATGAGAACATTGGTGGAAAATTGAAATAGATAATTGGAAGGAAAATGTAAATATTTATAGGGGTTTATTTAGGTCATCAATCACAAAAAAGTGAATAATAAATAGAAAATTGAGGTCCTCAAAGCCATAAATCTTTGATGACTTAAAATATCATTGGTTCATAAAAACATATTGTATTAGGATAAAAAAAAAATTAAGATTATTTTTATAAATTTTAAGAATTAATTTCTTCATAGAATAAGAAAAAAATACTTGACAAGTATAGTTCCATCCTTTAACTAATTTCTACCACAAACTCATATTTCACTTCAAAAGATAATAGAGCTCAAAAATAGTCTATTTATCCTAATCGTATCGGGTTTAAAAATGAATTTATAATTAAAATATCATATAATTTATAAAAACTACATTATACAAACCAGTTCATCATGTAGGACGGTGGTAGGTGAGGCACCCTTGTCGCCCTTCGGTTGCGGGTTCAAGTCTCGCGACCTTGCCAGATGCGACGGGTTGTCGCCCGACCTCCAAGTTGTCCTTTTTATAGCTGTCCAAAAATAATCTTAAGAAATTTTTTAAGCTTAAAAATAGTATCCAATGTCCAACTTAATTCATTCCAACCTTTAGACTTATCCAAAATACTTTTTTCCAACCTCACAGTCCAAAATTGTTAAGGAAGGTAAACATAATGAAGATCTCTTTTGTTGCATAATAACATGTGAATACCTTCATCATGTATTATCTTAAAACATGGTAACACCCTAAATTACCATAAAAGCTTATTGAATAAGTTCATGCTCCCTTATTCCTTATAGAATACCAGATATACTCCTTAAATCCAAAAATGTTGTAAACTCCAATAATGATGGAATAAACAAACAATTAATTAGTTCCAAGGTAGTCACACTACTGGAAAAACTACCTATACCCACGGTTCAAAACCATGGGTATAGCCCCCAAAACCGTGGGTATAGACTATACCCACGGTTTTGGAGAACCGTGGGTATAGGGGAGTCAAATTGTGCCACACCGATGTTCCAAAGTGGCACACAATAGACCCCACAGTTTTCAAACTGTGGGGTATTTATTTTTCCAAAATAAAGTGCATGGGGGAGGATTCGAACCCCCAACTCACGCTAATCCTCAAAGGCGCGCCCAACCAAGTGACCAACCGAGCCACATCTTTTACCTATCATATATGCAGGTGTATTTATATATATATATATATTAATATTATCCATGTCCATTAATTAAATTCCAAAAAGTTACCTACAGGGTGATTCGAAACCGGGTCACGCGAGGGCGACATACCAGCGCCTCAACAAACGAACAATCGAGCTATACATTTCATTTGATATACATATATATATTTATAAATATATATTAATATTATCCGTGTTTCTAAAAATGCTAATAGCAGATATTGAACCCATGACCTACAAATCCCGCACATAAAGGATTACCAACCGAGCTACAGAATTTTTGAAAATCCTTGTTTATATTAAGGTAAATATAATAATATAAACCGTGAAAAAATTTCCCCCGCCAAGTTTTTTCCGCATCCCGCCTAATTTTATTTCCCCGCCATAACGCGGGAAATCTATACTCACGGTTCTAGAGAACCGTGGGTATAGGTCTTTAAAAAAACCACCAATACCCACGGTTATGAAGAACCGTCGGTATAGATCTTCAAAAAATACCCTATACCCACGGTTGTCTCCAAAACAATGGGTATAGGTCTTAAAAGAAAACTATACCCACCGTTTTTAGCACAACCGTGGTTCACATACCACCCCTATACCCACGGTTTTTTTCAAAACTGTGGGTATATACCTATTTTCTAGTAGTGTCGATAATATACAATATACTTTATCCAAATCAATTATATATTATTCTGAAATCATTATCTCAGTTTCATAAATATATTAAGGGTTATATTTCCCCCATCCATATATTTTCCAAAATGATTAAATTGAAACTATGTTACTTTACTTGGTCCCATAAAATCTCAAATCCTTAATGAAAATGTACTGCATTAAAATCCTTATATACTTTTTAATTCTTATAACTTGTACTGAAATGACACAATTCTTTAATAACAACTTAAGAACACTAATCATTCCTCTCCATCTATCATAGTATCATAACTTGATTATTATCCAATAGAATCATTTGGGGTATACTCTGATGATTGGGACATTGATTGGTGTAGTGTCCCTACTCTTTAGATATGGAACATTGTACATTTGAATCCTTTTTCTTACCCTTGAAATCACGAACTTGGAGTCCTTTTTCTCCATACTTATAACAAACTCTCATAACTTTCAAGAACTTCCTAGGGTGATTCTTTCCACACTTATCACATATGGTAAAATAATTCTTTCCCTTATTCCCTTTATACATATTTCTGTCTACCATCCTCTTATTCTCTGGACTCCCTTCAAAACCATACGACTCAGATAATTCTCTACTTATCTTATTAACACATGATAGTATTTCTTCATATGATGAGAATATGTGGGAGACTATTTCCCTTATAAATTTTGTCTTAATACCATGAAATATATGATCCTTTTAACTCATTGGATCATGTGTATTTTTAGAGTTCTCATTCCTTCTATAGGGTAACATTTCTAAATGATGAAATACACTAGGTTAGATCATATCATAATTTATAATCCAAAAACTAGAAAAATTATCAACATTAATTGAATATTTTCACACAACTAGTCTCATAATCATAAAAATGGTTTATTTGTTGACATATTTACTCATAAATCCTTCATAATGGTTTGTGAAAAAATGTGAATTATCCTAAGCATATCCCCCAGGAGTGTCGTAACCAAGACTACAGCAAGGCCCGTTATCGTGTACTAGGATACCCTAGGTCTAGCCTGAAACTCCTTGTCATATTTTTCACTCCTAAGTAAATCTGTACCAAAGCCACCTCTACCTTCCCATTTCCAAACATGGATTTATTTCTTGGAATATTCAAACAAAAATTGTACAGTACCAAAATTCTAGGAAGTTCTTCTATACTAATCCTCAAAGTCTATCTTAGGGTAATTTTCTCTAATCATAGTTTTTCTAAATCTAGTTTCCAAGATTTGAACTAAAATTCCTATGATACCAATTGTAATTCCCTGACCCTAGTTACCCAGAGTTGGTGTATTATTTTAATACATTGGCATGATTACAAAGAATCAAGTCCTGAAGGACCGATCAGTTTAGCATACTCGAAAAATAGATTACATACATGAACTTTAATTTACAATTTCTAACATAAAACACAAAATAAATAATCCTTTGATAACACCATTTTTACCTTAGCTTAAACCTACATATAAATCATAATATACTTCTTGGCATCCTGTGAAAATAAAACATAAGAAATGGGTGAGCTCAGATGCTCAGTAAGGATAAACAATACAGGGGAAGCTATCATAAATAATCATAAACATTTATGGCAAGGTATAAAATTGAATCACAATCCATTTAAACATAAACTACAGAATAATATGGAAAAGATAAATCAAATAATTTCATTTACTTATTCACAAGGATATTCTAATAGTATAACAATCACATGTAATATCAATAGGTAATTTTATAATGATGTAATGCATAATACTAGACGTTATAACCACAGAGTCAAGGCCTTATGCGAAGACTAGAAATATAAATTTTTTCAAGGCCTTGTTCCAAGACACTAATTTGTCTCATTAGACCTACCTATGCATCGAGGAGCTATAGCATGCTCCACCTGTCACTTACTAAGTTCAATTCATTCCTTGTATGAAAAGGTTGAATCATAACATAAACATTCATATTACAACTAGCATACAAAATGTAAATAATTTAACCATAAACCATGAATGGTATAAAAACAACACATCCATAGTCAAACATAGCATAACTCATTCAATAAAATATATAACATTTTATTAAAATAAATAAACCTCAATCATGAATAATATCTAGTAAAGGATGTTGACATTGTTGAAAATAATTAGTAGAACTCTTTGAGAGAAATATCCTTTTTCATGTAATAATTTAAAAGTCACAAAATTTAGAAAGGAGGAAATTTAAAATACATTTTTGAATCAAAGTGTCCCATGCCACTTTTAAACTTTTTAAAGAAATTAACATTTTAAAACATTCATGTCCATATAAATAAACCCTTAAAACCATTTTGAAAACATGGACATTAATGAGAATGACTAAGAGGAATAAATATTTAAACCATTTAAAATGATGTTTTATTTAAATAGTCCCTTAAAAATCATACTTTTGAAAATTATTTTATGAAACATGGATATGGATAATAAATATGTCCCAGTAAAAACTTACACAAAAATAATTTCAAATAACAATGAGATTGAGGAATTAACCCTTACCTTGACCTTTCCTTTGGTTGAGGGTATGTCTAACATCCTGTATAATGACGATAGTATGTTATTAAATTATAAAATAACCATATTAATATTTATTATATCATAATTTATTCATTTATGGATTTATACTACCCATTTAATAATAATTTCAATGTTAAAATAACATTTCAGGTAATAATCGCTTTTTTTATCATACATGTTTTAATTTATTATTCTTGATTGTATAACTTATATCATGATTTAATTGATTCTAGAATATAAAATAGTATTTATTTATCATATATATTTAGAATATAATTATGTATAATAGATATATATATGAAATGGAAAACATCATTTATGGAGACAGTAGGTCATACGTATACATAAACGCCGTTTTCGTTTTCATATCGTATTGAACAAAAGTAAGTGAATGAGATATATGTATATACATACATATATATATACACACATTATAATTAATATGTCATATATTACATACTTATTAATAATAATATATATATTTATAATCATCATTTAATGGTGAATGTGGAAATGAATCTCATCGTGTTGTGGAGACGGTAAGTCGTACATACGCACGAGCGATGATATCATTCTATTAATGGTAAAATAGTATGTAATTGGATGGTATATTACATATAAAAATAATTAACATGTTTTATTTATTATTTAAATAAAATAGTATGTAATTGGATGGTATATTACATATAAAAATAATTAACATGTTTTATTTATTATTTAAATCAATTATAATCATTATTATACTCATCCAAATAATGAATTGTTGAATAACAAACTACACTACGACGTAGAGACAATAAGTTGTACGTACGCACATATGGTGACTTTATCATTCATAGAATGGATATAATAATGAATATGGTTGTAACATATTTACAATAACATCACAGTATATATAAGGTACTTTATTTATTATTTTGGTATGGAAGCAACAAAGAAAGAAGAAGTGGAAGAAGAAAACAACTTTGAATGAGGTGATGATATTATTACCTCCTTTTCTGGTGGTTCCTTTTGATTTGATCAAAAGGGCTCATTAGGTTGAATTTATAATCAAATTAATGACACTATGTTGAAGTGAGGGAATTTTGGAAGATATTTTATCAGTTTTTGGCTGAACCAAATGGATTTTGAGGTGTGATTTTAAGAGAAGGGGAAGTACCCTTTTATAAGAGAGGTGAGGGTCACTTTAGGAAAAGCTTGAAATATTATTTTGTTATAAAATTATTTTTGGTTTATAATGGATCCAAATGGATTTTTTAGAGTGTATAAGGTGTGTATGGGTATAAATCCTCTCAATAAATAGGTTTTAAACAAGTTTAGGTCACTATATTAACTTTATCTTTTAGATTTAACTATTAGTTAAGTAGTTTAACTTTTACAATGTCTTCTGGTATTTTTATATTACATGGTTAATAAACATACAATAAAATGTCAAGAGAACCTCAATTGGTTCATTAATTACATATCTATAATTATATAAGTCCTTTTTCTGAGCCATATATTTTTAGGAACATTATATTATTTAATAATATAGTATTTGTTTTAAAAACTCATTTATGTCAATTTTGACACTATTTAGTATTTGGTTTTTGTGAAAGTCAAAAAAACTTGATTACTTAGAAAAAAATACATTAAATCAATCATAATATGTCATATTAACCTATAAAATTAGTTTAATGAATCAAAATTCTCAATTTACATTTATTTGGATATTTATAATATCAATTATTTTAATCTTTCATGAATAAGGTTATTACTGCATCATCATTGTGTCATAAATAAATTTAATTATTTAATGTCTAAAAATTATAAATAAAATACCATGATGTATGAAATCTTTTTAACTTTATAATTAATATTTATAGTTGAATTTATCTTATGTATAACCCTATATTAAAAATGGATTAGTTATTAAAATTTGAATTTAACACTTTTAACTATTCTTTAAATAAAATAATAATAAATGTCCTAATCTAATTCAGGTGGATCAAAAAGATCATATTTTATTCATATGGTTGATTTGGGTCGAAAAACACATGTACAATAGAATTAGGACATGTGTTAAGTTAATTATAATATCATTTTTACATTTAATTACCCTATTTACTTTTAAATGTGGTAAATAAAATTAAAAAATTACTATTCGCCAAAAATTATTTTCATCCTATTGAACCATATTTTAGTTACCTATGTTGACCATGTCTCTCAGATTTTTTAAATTCAACTCACATAAGTAGTAAAATTTCGTTTTATACAAATTTACAAATGTGCCAAGAAGGTGGGTAAAAGACGTTAAATAGTTCAATAAAAAATTTCATATCTAATCTTATTATAAAATGACTCCAATTAATTACATTAGAATAATATAGGTATTATGTTTTTTATTTTAATTTCAAATAAATTTAAATAAAATTATTAATTATTTAAATAAAATTTTGGTTTTAAACAATAACGCAGTTCTTTTCACTATTCATTAAAAATTAAATGTTTTCAGAAAAATTCCAAAACTTCACCCTAAGCTAATTTTGATATTCCAAATTAAAAAATTATTTCTATTTTACCAAATTTAAAACATAGAAGTTTCATTAATTAAATTAAAATTAATTCATGTTTTCAAAACCAGAAAGCGAGTTTTTAAGAATTAAAAACTATCAAAAGATTGACATGTGTTTATGTACAATTTAAATGTAAAATTGCATCCAATGACCTAAATTATTTTAAAAGATAAAAATATAATCTAATTATACTTTAAATTCACTCAAATGTATAATTTAACACTATAAATTATTTTTATTAAAAAAGTTGTTTTTAAGTAAAATTTAGTATTTTTCACTATTCATCAAAATATGAAAGTTATCAGAAAAGTACCGAAATTTTATCCAAATTAAATTTTTATGTTCTTCTTCTAATGAAAAATTTAATTTCATTAAATTTAATATATAAAAGTTTCAAATATTGGATTTAAAAAGTTTTCACCATTAAAAGGCGGAAAAACTTCATTTTTTGAAAAATACTTCTTTTATTTGAAAAATTGAATTTTTCCTTATTTTATGTCTAAGAAACAAAAATATTAAAGTTAAAATTATATAGGATATATATAAAATTCAAAAATTGGTTAATACTATTCATAACCACTTTTTAAATGGCTAGTTTGATAGGTCGTGATGCACTTGAACTCAGTGTTGCGTGAAGCACAAGCTATTGAATTACTTTAAAGAGATAATGTATTATGAAATCTTAGGGTGTTACAAAAATAGAATCAAATTAGATTATACTCATGTGTTTTTATTCATCTATCTAGCATCACAACTACTTGTGATTCAAGGTGATTAAAATGAATCATGTTGAATATAATTCTTTAAAGGGATGAAAATGGTTCTACAACACAGGATCATGTTCCATGTCACAAATATTCTATATGTGTTCTTTCATATTTACAAGGATGGAGATTTAAAAGAGGAAAATAATTTGATCTTTAATGAATTAAAATAAATGAAAATATCATATGGATTTTAAGGATATTTTGAATGAAAATATTCGAAACTATTCTTCATGATTATTACTGCTATTATTTAGGAAATCATTGAACAATATCTTTAGTGTCGTTGGAAATGGTTTAATTTCAATAATTTTTTTTATAAATATAATTATTATTCTTTATGTGAATATAAATAAAATAAAATAAAGAAAAAAGGGGTGTTTAATATTTTTAAAAGAGTTTAATACATTGTTTTATTGAAGAATGTGATTTTGAGAAAATCATTGACCACGTACATCTAGATTTTTGATAAAGTTCAATTCAAGATGGTTTATTTTACTGATAATCAGACTCTTACTACTTTTGAGTGGGAGATTGTGATTTTTCATTCATTAACTCAAGCAATATTAAATTATCCAGAAGAAAGTGAGAAGTGAGTGATGCGAATTTTCTGTTGTTTATTTGGTTTAGGCAGTTTGGGATCATTCAATGTGAAATATTATATTTAGTGAAAAATAATTCTAAAACATTGTGAAGATCTAATTCATCCAAAATCAAGGTGGTTATATTCAAAGGATATTGGTACCAGGATAAATAACATCTTTTATTTTATATTGTATTACAAGTTCAAGGATACCACATTACCTTACTTTATACTAGCTATTTAATAGCTTATCAAGAGTCAAGGATGTATAATACCCCTCCATTATAATTATGATTATATTAGTTAAAATTTAGATCTCAGAACTTATCTTGTACCTAGCATGGATTAGACTCTCACGTTGAGGCCAAACCTTATAAAAAATTTATGTTTTCTGATTAATTCTTCTTATTATTTCATATGGGAAAAGAAGAGATATTAAGAGTGTATCATGATTCTAATAGGCCATAGGGGTTTAACTACTATAATAAAATAATTTTTAAAAAAAGAAGAACCATGATTCACCACATCCCCCTCTCAATGGTGTACTAACTGATTCAGTTACTATAGGTCCATCCTATCACTCATATTTTTTGTATATATGGTTTCTTGATTATTTCATGATATAATTTTTCCATTTCCATATGACCCATTGCATCATACCCCATTTTTTGTCTTACTCGATGAAGTTCATGTGGTTTACAATGTGTTAGGGGTCATGTTTGATGTTTTATTTATTTCAATTGGTGGTCAAATTCCCAATGTGGTCTCACATTCTTCTCTTTCACCTTTTCTCTGGCAACTAGATCCAATGAATGAGACCCTATTTATGTTTAGGAATATTAGAGCTCAAAAAGTTCTAGGATTTTGATAGTGGAATTACATGTGTGTTCCTTGTTGTTAGTTTGTTACCCCATTTTAGTGGTGGTTATCTTATATCTGATGCTTTTTATATATTCATATCTCACTATTTAGGTATTTTCATAATTTAACCTATACTCTTGATACTTGAACTATTTATATGACCTTATTTTAGTATGGTGTAGTGTGGTGGTTTTTTAATATTTTGGTTGAACGGTCGACAGAGTTCCACTAGGAACAACCTGTGTTTGAGTTTCTAATGGTGGTATTTTCTGATTTATGTGATAGTGGCAGTGTTCTACAATCTACTTGAAGTTCTCTAGTATTGGATACTTTATCAACTAGTGTTTTTTATTCATGTTTAATTTTATCTTAGTTATCTTAATGTTTTAGTGATGGTTTCTAAATTTATTTTGTTGTTATACTATATCTAGTGATGATGTAATCAGTAGATTTGGTTTCCTGTATAAGAACATAACCTTAAACAATCCATAAATTGAATCTTTAGACAAGAATTCATTTTATTAAATTATAAAATATCTTTTAGGTTTATATTTTTAGAGAATTATTTCATCACCCTTACATAAATAAATATTACATCACAAAGTGAACACTTCCACTCAATATCCATTTTCCCATAATACAAAACTTTTAATATATAACAGGTTCAATTTTCATGGAGTATCTTCATAATTTTATTTTGACCTCATCCTTGTCTATACTCATTATTAAAACCCTATGAAATGCATTTTAAAACAAGGTATGAGTACAAAATCATAGTAAAGTACATATAAAAATGAAATAAACTCATTAGTCCATAAATACTCATAAGAATTTACCTTTTTAAAAATAAACTTTGAACTCAAAATGAACATGTTTTTATCAAAGAAATAAAATTCCATATAAAAATATTTTCATAAAAAATTAAATAATAGATATTAAAAGAAAAAAAATAAAAAATATAAATATTTCATTGAAATCATGAAAAACATATCAACGCTTTTCAAAAAAAGTTATACATTTCACCCTTAATAAGTAGCATATACTTTCCTTTAAACATAACCTCAATAGATTACCTTTTTAAATCATAATAATTCTGTAAAAACCCATTGAAATAATAAATCGATAATGTAGGTAACTTGAGACATCACTTTTCATATCACTATTATAAATGTAATAACCTACTTGGTAAATTCCAATAATCTCTTAGGTGAAACCTAACTGATTAACTCTGTCCCTTTACCCAATACATTGCTATATTAGTTTAACTCGTCTTTTTTTTATAATAGAAACACCTATACTTGATTTAAAATGTAATAAATCATCCTTGGTTTATAACGGAATCATGCTTCATTATAAACAATTCCCAAGAACCATGAAATATTCATAACACAAGTAAAATTTCTTAAAAAAAAATTTTGCACCCATAAGATAAACATTTTCGGATATCAAGATATCCATTCCATATAAAACCATTTTTAAAAACACTCATAAAAAAGGGAAGGAGGGTTTTTATTTGAACAAAAAATAAATGATTTTAATGGAATCCAAAAAATAAATCATGTTTATAGTAGCGTGAAAAATGATTGATGTTGTATATTTGAAAATAGAGTATTCTTTGTTCCTTTTTTGTCAAAACATTCCATATAAGATATGTAAAAATATTCATTTCTAAAATCATAGAAAGAAAATAAAACATTAAATAAAATTTACTTAATAATTCATTCATGTCTATATAAATACATCAATAAACTAGTTTTAAGAATATATGCATGAAAGAAAAATATTTAGAAAATAAACCTCTAAAACATTTAAAATGAGGTTTTTAAAGTAAAGTGTCTCTTACCTAAAATCTGAATCATCATGTACATTACTTATCTTCATGAATAATAAAATTATTTTTATTATTTACTTACTTACAGAACTTTTTTAATTTTATTATTTCTTTTTTTTTATCTATTACCATGTTATATACAATTACTCAATCGATTAATTTCATATAGGATGTTTTGATGTTATTCCACTTATATGTTCAAAATGAATTTGGTAAGTTGAATTTAGTCAAATAGGTAATTATTAAATCATGTATATAATGATAATCATTAAATAATTATCACTTTTATATATAAATTATACTTTTAAAACCAATCATGAAATATGGTTATAAAAAATGAATTACGTTACAATCGTGGAGATGGTAGGTTGTACGTAATAATGAGTAAAGTTTACATTCAAAGAGTATAATAAAAATAAGGTAATTATAATTTTATATTTTCATAATTATTATATCATAAATATAAAATTATTTCTTTAAATATACCTACATATAGTATTCATGTGATGTGGTCATGAAAAAATAATTGTGTCGCTCTGTGGTGGTTGTAATACACATGTACGGAGGAATGACGTTATCTTTTTTCAATGGATAAAAAGGTAAGACTGTAGATTATATATTATATTTATAGAATGATAGATATTTAATTAATAATATGTATTAAATACATCATTTTAACCATCTATGGTGGGTGGTGATGGAAAACTAATAACATCAGTTCGCAAGGCGGTAGTATGTCGTACACACGAACGATGGTTTCGTTTTATATTTGATGAAAGATGATTTGGATATAGGTTATTATATTAACATAATAACATATAAATATGTTCAACATAATTTTTTTATTATTTCATAATGGTTGAAGATTATTTGAATGAGGTAGAAGAAGAAATAAAATGAAAATTCTAGGTTAAGAACTATACATCTTCTTTGAACACCCATTTTAGGTTTATACCTAAATCCTTCCTAGGCTGGTTTTATGATAAAACCATGGAATATAGTACATGATGATGGATTGTATAAAGGTATTTGGGTAGGTATTTGTTGATATAGAGTACTCAAATGTTGTGAGAAATAGAGGATATGAGGTGCCTTTTATAAGTGAGGAGAGGGACACACATAGAATTTCTTAAAGTATTAAATACATATAAATTAATTTTCATGGAAATATGAATAAAAAATGATATATATAAAATATAGTATGATTATGAGTCAAAATAATATTATAAAATAAAATTTGGAAAATTTTAGGTTATTTTTTCACCCTTATCTCTCTATTTTAAGCACTCATTGGCCCTTTTGACAATTACCATGATATCAAAGTATTTTACTCTTTGGTGGTCAAAAAATTTACTATAATATAAAATGTGACTAATAAATTTAACATGGTTTTATATTTTAAACTATATCCCACTAAATTGGTTTAATATTGGATTTTTTTGGATTTTTAAATCATTTCATAAAATATTATTTATTATAAAATATCATTAATGTATTTTTTGGAATTATTCAATTAATTTGACTTTTAAAACAATATAAAAATAATTAAATTATAATATACTCAATTAAAACATACTTAATATTTAATTTTTATCTATAAAATTCGTGGGACACTATAACTCACACAATAAATATTATTTTTAGAGTTTTTAAAATCATTTACCTGATTTTTTACTACTTGCATAAGCACTAAGTCAGTGTTGTATAAGCACTAAAGATAATTATTTCATTTCTAAAAAATAAAAATAAATTAAAAAGATAAAAAATAATTAATATTTTAAGTATATATATATATAAACATCAGAATTTTTTATCTCTATCACAAAATATTATTTATTTTAAAAACAAGGGAGTGACACTTTTGACTTTATCCATTAAATAAATGTTATAGAGAAAAAAATAAATGATAAATGGTAAAAAAAATGTCATATTTTAAAAGTTTATATGATTATGTAAAAAATATAATCGTAAATTGAAATAAAGGAATGTTTTTTAATAAATTTGAGGCCTTATCACAATAGTTTTAACCATAATTAACCAATTTTACCCTTATCGTGGTAACAAAACTATTCATAATGACCAAAATTAAAAGTGATATATTTACCAAATTTATACCTTGTGACTAAAAATATGGAATCCATTTTTCAATATTAAATTTCTAGAAATGGAATAATTTAATTTAGAATTAAACTCGCAAAACATAACGAAAAACAATTTTTCAAAAAAATGACTTTTGAGTATAAAAAATGTTTTTACACTGAATTAAAGTGTAAAATTAATTCCAAATAACATAATTGGATTATTTTTAATCAAAAATAACTAATTAAATTTTAAAAATAATCCAAATATAATTTTAATTTTTATATACTTGAAAAGAAAATGTGGTTTCCAATAAAATCAGTATTTTTCAGTATTCATTGAAAAATAAAACTCTTCAAAAAATTATCAAAAAAATCCTAAGATAATTTTGATTTTCTGATTTTGAAAATGAAATTAAATTTTTCAAAATAAAATTCTAAAATTTCAAAATATTTCCTTTAAATAAAATTATATAATATATGTAAACAAATTTAGTAAGAATAAAACTATTTCCTTTTTATCTAGAAAATTACATAATATTCTTATGGTGAATATATTTTATATAAAATATATATAATGAATGTTAATAAGACATGAAAATTATTAATTATAACATTAATTGGATTTTTAAATTCTTCCCCCTTTTGGAAATTGCTTCCTTGCAATTTTATTCATTATATAAATAGGTGGGGATATTTTTTCTTCATAGCATTTTTGAATTCCCATGTTGCTTCTTCAACCATATGGATTTTCAACAAAACCTTTACTTAATGAGTTACCTTATTCTAAAACACTTTATCTCTGAAGCTAAGAATCTATAGTGGAAATTCCCCATAAGAAATTTTTTCTTCCAACTGAACTACTTTAAGGCTCAAAACCTGAGATGCATCTGGTACATATTTTCTTAACAAAAAAACATTAAATATTTCATGTACCTAAGATAAACTTATAGGTAATTCAACTCATTAGAAAACTAATCCAAATTTATTTAGGATTTCATATGGTCTAATGAACCAAGGTCTTAACTTTCCATTTTTACCAAAATGTATAACACTTTTCCATGGGGAAACATTAAGAAAAACATGATCCCCTAACTCGAAAGAATGATCATTCCTCCGATTATCCACATAAATTTTCTGCTTACTCTTAGTCTTCCTCATGTACTTCTAAATTGTCTTTAAATTCTTAACCATTTCATCTACCAATTATGTTCCCAAAAAGTTTCTTTCCCCAACTTCATCCAAATAAGCTGGAGTCTGGCATCACTTTCCATATAAAGCCTCAAAAGGTGTCATTTGTATACAGGAATGAAATATTTTATTATAAGAAAACTCAACCAAAGTCAAATGATAACACAACTTCCCTAATAATTTATTTAACTTCCTCAAATTATATCCTCTAAATTCTAAATCGTTTACTCTGATTGTCCATTTTATTGAGGATGAAAGTTTGTAATGAAACTTAATTCAGTACCCAAATACATATGAAGTACTTTCCAAAAATTAGAGGTGAATTTGAGATCACAATTAGATACAATGTAAAGAGAAATTAAATTTAATGTAATTATCATTTTAACATAATTTTGAAAATTTTGATCCAAATAAATACTATCTTGAAAGAAAAATTGTGTAGATTTAGTTAATTGATCAATAATTATCCAAATAGCATTATTATCTCAAGATTAATTTGGTAATCCCACCATGAAATTCATGAAAATATTCTCTCATTTTTATTTTGGCACTAGAAAAGGTGGAATCATCCCATTTTGTAATTTTCATTCTACTTTAACTTGTTGACAAGATAAACATTTCATAGTAAAATCAGAAAACTATTTCTTCATTCATTTCCACCAAAAATGTTCTTGAAGGTCTATATACATTTTTATGATACTATGATGAATAGAAAATGGAGAGATATGAGTGTCACTTGATATTTATTTCTTCAATTAGGGGTCACATGAAGCACGTAACCTTTTTATGAATATCAAAACACCTTCTTTTTCAATATCAAGTTCTTGAAAATTACCTTTATTAACCAACTCTACATTTTCCTATAAAACATTTTCTTCCTTATAAGCATTCTTAATCCTATCAGAAATAGATGATTATACTGACACCTAAAATAAAACATAGGGAGTTTTTACATGTATAATTTCTAATCCAACATTCATTAAATCATTAAACAAATGGTCATTTTCTTGATATAACATAGTTAATGATTCATTATATTTTCAACACAAAGAATTAGCTACTCTATTTTCTTTTCCTAGATGGTAATAAATTGTGAATTTTTAATCCTTTATTAATTTCATCTATCAACTCTATCTCATGTTCAACTCTTTTTGAGTGAATTTATACTTTAAACTTTTATTATCATCATATATTTCTCACTTTATTCAATATAAATCAAGTATCTAAATTTTTAAATTAAACACTACAGATGTGAGTTCAAGGTCATGTGTAGGATAATTTTCCTCATGAGGTTTTAATTGACATGATTCATAAGCAATTTCATAATCATTATTCATTAAAAAATAACTCATCCCCTTAAAATAAGTATTGTTGTAGATACAAATGTCATAATTTATGGATGGTAGGGACAAAATGGAGCATTCACTAATCTTATTTTCAATTCCTATAAAAATCATTTCATTCCTTTATCCATATGAAAATAAATCATTTTATTGTTAACTTGGTTAGTGGGATACATAAACATGAAAATATTTAAAAAAAACTTCTTATAATAGCCTACCAAACCAATAAAACATTTAATATCAATAAAATTTATAGTTATTGGTCATTAATCAACCACTTAAGTTTTAGAAGGATCAAGATTTGTGTCATATTTATTTATGATATGTCCAAGGAATGGAATATACAACAACAAAAATTCTCATTTTCTAAATTTTACATATAATTTATTTTATTTCAAGGTTTGTAGAATAATACTTAAATTTGTTTAATGATCCTCATAACATTAATAATAAACCAAAATATCATCAATAAACACAACCACAAACTTATCCAAATATTCTTGGAAAATCTATCCATAATATCCATAAGTATAGCTATATAATTTGTTAACCCAAAGGGAATAACCACAAACTCATAATTATTATACCTTTTACAAAACACTATTTTTCTAATGTCACCCTCCTACACCTTTAGTTAATGGTACCTAGACCTTAGATCAACTTTAAAAAATACCAAGATCCCTAGAGATGATCAAATAAGTCATCAATGTGGTAAAATAGATACTCATTTTTAATATTACTATTATTAAAAATTCTATAATTAGTAAATATCCTCATTGAACAATATTTCTTTTTAAAAAATAAAATAATAGAACCCCATGGTGAAGTGATAGGATGAATGAAACCTTTATCAAGAAACCCCTACAACTTGTTTTCCAATCCCATAATCTCTACTTGATCCATTTGATGTAGGGGTTTTAAATTTGGATTATCATAAGTCACTAAGTTAATAGTAAATTCAACTTTTCGATTAGGTATAATACTGGGAAAGTCCTTAGGAAACAAATCTAGGTGTTCTTTTACAATCAGAACATCATTAATCTAAACATTTCCCTTATTTTCAATAATATGAGCAAGGTAACTTTCATTTCCATATCTTGATATTTTCTCAGCATCTTCATATATTGTCAAAGGTATGAATTGTTTATTATATAAAAAATGAAACTCATTTTGGAAAATATATTCTTTATCTCTTTAATATATCTTAAAATAATAAAATAAAATCCAATATATACCTATAATAACACCAATGTACATAATAGGAAAGACAGCAAGTTTTACAGAGAAAACCCTTCCATATATGATAATAGTAAGATTTTTTTAAATTATTATTGTCTTAAAACTACCCCACATGTGTTTTTACCAAAAGTACTAACTTTATTTATTGAGGTGAAATTTTCATTTTATCAGTAAATTTCTCACAAATGAAAGAATTTGTATACCCTGAATCAAACAAGAAATTATCATAATTTGAATAAACAATTAATATACTTCTTACAACTTCATTTGATATCCCAACATCTACCGAAGTAGTTTAAAATGATTTCACCAAACCCTACTTCTTATAGTCATGCTACTTACTATCATTCATGAACTTCTTCAAAAATGCATCCACATAATGACCCATTCAATTGCATTTAAAATGTCTTATTTTATACTTATCAATATTGGTATTACCAATAGCAAGATCTTTTTCTTTACAACTATGAGCCATATTCCCAAACTTACCACATCAGAATCACTCCTCAAATTTTGTACAACTTTCTCCAGGGTTCTTTTTACCACATCTGCTATAAACTGGAAACTTGATTTTCTTACCTTCATATTTCTTTGATATATTATTTACCATTTCCTAACATATGGACCTTATTTTATTATTTTCATAGAGTAAAATATCATATAAAAACTCTATTTATACCTTCTAGGCACATTGAACAAATTTCTCATAACTTTTCAATTCAAAGGAATCTAATTACCTTTGATATATTAGCTTCAATCCTGATTAAAACTGGTTAATTTTAATATCAATATCCCAAATAACATTTGGTGTGTACCTTCCCAATCGAGTGAATTTTTCTTTATATGTGGACATTAAATCATCCTATTTCAACCTTAATTCCAAGAATTATTTTTCCATATTAAGTCAAACAACCTTAGGAAAATATTTCTCAAAGAATAGATTCATAAATGTATCATATTATATTGAGTGACTACTATTGAATGGTTTCACCTTCAAAGTAGTAAATAAAAACTATTAAATTTTTATTATTTTAAAAACCCGTGACTTTGAATATCTTTTCAAGGGATTTAATCTATCCCTCAGCTACTACTAGGTCAAAAGATCCACTAAATGCTAGAGGTTTTTGTCTCATAAAATTATCCACTATTAACATGTTCTTCCATGGTAGATTTCAATTCTATCTATCATGGATACCACCACTTTTTTATCCAATATAAATTTATCCATCATAGTAAAAAAATAATCATTTCTAATTCCAACCATTCTAGGTTATTGATTTGTAAGTACATTATCCTCTGGGTGTCTTCCTATATAATCAACCATGTTTACTCTGTGGAAGACCAATATGAACGTATATATTTTAGACAAAAAAAATGGTAATATTAAAATGTTATAGAATGATAACCATAAATTAGTATCTCTTAATGATATTTGCTTATATTATTCTAACCTCTAAAATTATCTAAAACTTTTCTCTGATATTAACTATAATAACCATACCTTAAACAATATGTAAACTGTATCTTTAGACAAGAAATAATTTTCTTTTATTCATGGAGATATTTTATGTTTATAGTTTTAGATAATTATGTCAACACTCCTAAATAAATAAATATCACATCACAAAGTGAACACATCCACTGTATATCCATTTTTCCAATAATATAAAACTTTTAATATATAACAAGCTTTATTTTAATGCTTTTTTAGAAGTTTCATATTGACCTCATCCTTGTCCCTAATAATTCTTAAAACCCTTTGAAAAACATTTTAAAATTTGGGATGAGCATAAAAAACTCAATATTGTACATATAAAAAGAAAAAAATAAAGAAATAAACTTGTTAGTCCATGAATACACATAAGAATTTTCATTTTTCAAAATAATATTTATAATAAAAAAACATTTTATTACCTAAGAAACAAACTTCTATACCTAGAGATTTTTATAAAACATTTTATAAGAAATATTAAAATAAAAAAACTTTTAAAGGTTTCTTTAAAATCATGAAAAATTTATGAAAACTTTTCAAAAAAAATCTATACATGTCACACTAAATAAGTATCATATAATTTCCTTTAAACATAAGCTCAATAAATTACCTTGTGAGAATATAATATTTAAAAAAACTATATAAATCATAAATATATCATGTTAGTAAATTATGAAATCATTTTTCATTTCACTCTTACAAATGTAATAACCTACTTAGTAAATTCCAATAATCTCTTAGGAGAAACCTAACCATTTAACTTTTTCCATTTACCCAATGCTTTGGAAAGCTAAATCGGGCTCAATCATCTTTGGTTTATAATGGAACGACCTGTACTTATTTTATAACATAACCAAATATACTTATTTTATAATAGAACCATATGTTGTCATAAACAATTCCCAAGAACCATAACATATTTATAACACATGAAATCTTGTATAAAAATATTCTTTTCACCCATAAGAAACACATTTCTAGATATCGAAATATCCATTCCATTTAAAACCATTTTTTAAAATACCCATAACATAGGGAGGAGTTTTATTTAAAGAAAACATGAAATATTTTAAGGGAAGAAAAAAATCAAATAAGGATTATAGCACCAAGAAAAATAGTTGATGTTTTATATGCTAAAATAGAACATTCAATTTTTCTTTTTTCTAAAACATTATGTATAAAAATACATAAAAAGTTTACTTTTAAAAAAAATTAAATAGATTAAAAAGTGACATAAAATGTCTTATATAACTTTTTCATTTCTACACAAATACATCAGTAAAATAATTTTATGAATATTTACATAGAATAAAAATATTTAGAAAATAAACCTTTAAACATTTAAAATAATGTTTTTGAAGCAAAGTGTCCCTTACCTTGAGTTCAAATCATCACATATATTCCTTATATTCTAGAAAAATAAACTTATGTTAATTATTTTCTTTCTTAATATATTTTTTAATATTTATTATTACTTTTATTTTATTTATTACCATGTTGTATAAAATTATTTAATCAATTAAGTTCACATTGAATGTTTTGACGATATTCGGTTTATATGTTCAAAATGACTTTCGTAAATTGACTATGATCAAAGTGGTAATTAGTAAATCATCTATATAATAATAATCATGACATAATTATAATTTTTAATTTCATAATCAACCATGAAATATGGTTATTAAAAATGAATTACATTACAATCATGGAGACGGTAGGTCGTACGTACGCATGTGTAATGTTTCCATTAAAAGAGATTAGTGAAAAGAAGGTAAGTGTTATTTTTTTATTTTAAGGATTATGATTAAATCATAAATATAATATTATTTATTTAAATATACTTATATATAGTATCCTTATGATTTGGTCATGAAAAATGAATCGCATCGCTTCGTGGAGTCTGTAATCCACACCTGCACACGAACGACGTTGTCATTTTTCAATAGATTGAAAGGTACGAAAGTAGATGATATATTATATTTATAAAATTTTAAATATTTAATTAATAAAATATATATTTATATATATATATATATTTATATGTATATATATATATTAAATCCATAATTATAACCATCCATGAGAGGCAGTGATGGAAAATGAATTACATTAGTTCATGAGTTGGTAGTCTATTGTTCACATGAATGATGGTTGTAAGATAGATTTTTAGAGAGGTATAAATCCTTTAATTTTCCATTTAAATATTTTTTTATCCTTTTAATATCACTTAGGTGGAAAAGTAAGGTCTCATGAGATTCTGAGACTTGTTCATATCCTGGATCTCTAGTTTTTAGAGAAACAGGAAGAGTCACATGGTTGGAACATGCTTAGTGCTAACCGTGTGTCTCAAAAATGTGATCCCAAATAGGTGGATCATGGTTTGACTAAAAATTCAAGGGAGGATGTATATCCATGAAAAAACTACAATAAATTGTAGGTGTTTTGATCATGGTTAGCACATGGTTTTTTTCATTCTCTTAGTCGTGTAAAGGGGTATACAACCTAGACAATAAGGTCATAGGGGATGCACATGGTTTTTCAAAACATGTGCCTAGCCATGTGAGGGGGTGTTCCACTTACATAGTAGTGGGGAAATATTGGTTCATGGTTTTGAAAACCATGCTACCAAACTGTGCACCCTCTTAAAATGTGTAAAATAACCATTTGTCCCCTTTTTTGCTTAAAACTAAAACCTCCTTCATCCTTCTTCTTTTATATAGAAGCAGCCACACATGGAGATATCTCTCTCTCTTTTTCTTAGGATTTGAGGTATATATTTCATACAATATTGGAATTGACTATTGTTCATTATGTTGGATAGACAATAGTAAGTTTATGATTTTTTTAATTCTTATATTCCTTTATCTCACCATCTTCGATGTTATCTTTGTATGTGCTAATATTCCCTATTTTCAGGGTTTTTATCTATTTCTTCAATTTCTTCCATTATAGATTAGATTAGATGCCAATACTGGATTAGGAGTCATATACCAGCATAAATTATGCATTCTTTCTCTTTTCCCTAAAAGTTTGGATGTCTATATAATGCGTCATCATGATGAATGCTATAATTTCCATGTAATACCTTTTAAATGTTATATTAAATTAATAAAATTTTAACACATTGAGTTGGTTATCCTTATAACCTAATTTTAATCTTTGGAGGTCATCTACCTTGATGTGAGTTACCCATTTGGTTGTGTCATTTTAAATTCCAAAAAAGTTATGGCTTGTTGTGTGATTAAACCAGCTATCAAGATATGATGAATTCACCCTCATAAATGAAATTTTAAATTGAATTTAATGGAATGGTATAATACCTTACTAGGTACCTATAACCTATTTATGTATTTATACCACCATCTAAGGTGTGTTAAATTTTATTTAAAATTGAAATGGTTAAATGATTTAAATAAAAGGTGAATGGAAAGGTCATTCCACCTAGAACTTATTTAATTATGAAGTATGATCATGGATATTATTATGATTATGAATAATTATATATAATATCAATTATGGTCATGGACCTAAAATTATTTAAGGGTATGTCATGCCCTGAGTAATTCTTGAATTCCTATTGTAGATTTCGTTAGACAGACTCATGGAATGCCAACTGATTCATTGATGTGTCTTCCAAGTGGAAGACCACATTTTTATTCATTCTTTTTCTATGATTGTGAATGCCCGATCTTGGCACTAAGAATTCACCTATATTTCTAGAAATTAAATTCAATTGAATTCCTTGGTTGATTCTCCTTATATTCATCTTGATGTCATGTACTACTTTATATTATTCCTTAGGCTCCTTTCAAGTATTTCGTTGAGGCTACCTAGGACATGATCCCTAGTCTCAGGTAGATTTTTCCCCCCTATGGTGAATTTTGAAGTATACACCCTTATGGACTTCACCCAGCTTATAAATCATGAATTTCAAGGAAATTGTGGAACATTATATGATCACCGCTATAAATGGATTCCTTGGTTGTATACCTAGGGTCACAACATTATAAATATAAATCATAAATATAAAATTCTCGTATGTATTTCAGCTGAGGCAGAAGTAGGTAGTATCGGATGGGCATCTATGAGGAACCCAAACTAACATGATTTATTATTTCACTAACATTATTTATTCTCCATGCACACTACTCATTTTATAATCAAATACTAGATAGTGTTAAACACCATTGGTGGTGGCCTACTGAGTTTTTCTTACACCCTGTTCAGACCACAGATTGGTACCCAGAAAAACATCATGGATTCAACTAAGGAAAAGGGAAATAGGTCGTATAACATTTAAATCCATGATTCCACTAAATCGGTGCCCAAGATGGGTTACCACATGAACTCATGCATGCCTCCCTATATGTAGCAGGCTACCGACTAGCAATGATGGTCTAATGTAAAACATGGGGATATTATACCCTCTTTGTTATACTAAGACACAGTAGATAATATAATAATAAAGGAGACAGAATAAACAATAACAATAAACATTCATTTCCAAAAACATCCCAAAACTAGGTACAATCCCAAAACCAATTGTAAATATGCTATGTTATCTCATACAGTTCCAAGTAAAGGAAAACCAAAAATAAAGATAAATATAAGAATACACAAAATGAGTCCTAACTTAAAGTCCAAATCCCTCAACCATGCACATCCCATGCCCAATCAACCATATAGCATAGGGCCTTTTCCCTTGTCCTAACATATAACCATGAAATCTAATTAGTTACCCAATGGTGGCCCAAGAAGGGTGTGATTACAAGCTATTTGTTCACCACCAATAGTGTCTACAAAATATCTAGTCTAAAAAGATAGTGTATGCTTGTACTAAAATAATGAAAAGATAAACAAAAGATAAATAGGGTGCCTTTAATTAACATTATTCACATAAAACATCTCATTATTTGTTCTATGGATTGGGCAATTCGTTTATAGCACAACATCCTATGCCAATAAAATACTATGCCTAAGGGAATAAGTCAAGTTCTGCATCTCACTAGGGAAACAATTTTACAATAAATTACATCACACTTGCCTTGGATTATTAGTCCAGGTAGTCTCATCTAATGAAACCATTAGGGGTATAACGACTCAGTCCGACCCCCTAATACATGAATTATAGGGGTGGGGTTTAGAGCCTCAATCCAACCCAACACATGGTCATATATCCTCAATCAATACCCCAAATACCACCAATCCATGTGCACATGATTCATAACCATTTCCAAAAATACCATCACACAAACTATACTCAATAAAAATACAAAAAAAAAACATCTATTTTTCAATACATAAATAATATTCATTCCTTGACCCCTTTACACTTCCTCTTTTACATGTATTAACTCATTTACATAATTCCATTACAACCCAAAAGTCATTTAACATGTTCACTTTCATTTGTTTAACCCATTAACATTGTTCCAAACAACCCCTTATGCCATGTTAGCAACTAGAAACAATTACCTTTGTTCCATTTCATAATCCCATCCAACAATACAAAACATTTATCAATTGATCTACTTTATTAAAAAATAACTCAATGCTTAACATTACCATTTTCCTTGTTCGAGATGATGGTTCAACCCATGGTTGTCCCTAAAACTAGTCTAATCAATCTCAATGCATCCCACAGGGATCATGAGGTGTTCAATTAATTATTAAACAATCCAATTTACCAAATACTACTAAAGTAATCAAAATAATAATAGGATGGGACCAATATCACAACCACAACACGCAAACCAACAATGAGACTATGGGATATAACTTGTAGACCACCTAACTTAATTTTGAAGTCAATTTCACACTAAACCTTAGCCTATGAGTCAGATCTGAACACCCTTCAAATTACTAACCTAATATCTTCTAGAAAAATAGGGTTTTAGATATTTGGAAGGAGTAAAACAATTATATAAGAACTAATCTGAAAAACATAAGGAAGAGGAGTTTTAGAGTCACCTGGAGCTTCGATTCACACCCAAAAACACTCCAAATGGCCTAAAAACAAAGGATATTGGTCCTTGGGAAGCCTTTGGGGTTTTTGGTTCATTTATAGGGTTTTTGGAGAAGAAAGGAGGAGAAATATTAGGTAGAACACATAAATTCTGAAGGGGGAGGGTAAAATCTAGCTTTTAAGTAGGTGCATGGTTTGGCCACATGGTTTTCTAAACTGTGCACCAATCTTGCACTAGCCTCTATCCAAGTAGGGTCACATGGTTACTTGGGGAGCCCTAACGGTTTAAAAAACCATGTTCTAACCATGAAAAATGGATATGTCAAATCTCACATGGTTTGGACTCCCCCATTGTATGGTTTACTTAACCATGAACCCCTCATTATGGCTATCATGGTTTGGGAACATAGTTCCTACTAACTATGCTCTAGCTATGAAACATCTATAAGATGGCCCGATTCCCCTTTCTTTAGCATCCCAAGCCCCTGAAAAACCCCCGATCCCCCTCATACACCTGGTAAACATTTCATTATCCATAATTAGGGTATTTAAACCATAATTTAAATAAGGACATACCTCCCAAAATTCCATAATCTTAAAACCTTTCCACCTTACAATGGCTCATCCTTAAGTTTCTCTTCCCAAGCATCACTAAGGTTCCAAGGTAAAAAGATTGGTCCATTGGGGTCACATGTATATCTCTCTCTCCCAAGTCTATTCATAAACATTACCATGCTTACATAACACCTGAATCAAAGGCACAATATTTTCCTACAATACTTTCACTATGATCCACAATATGAACCAGATTCTCTATAAAGAATGCATCAGCCTCAAACTTAACATCATCAGCATCAATCATGTGAGATGGGACAAGGTGATATTGTTGAAGGTGTGACACATGAAAAATATTGTGCATACTACTATATCATTGTATAAGATCCAATTAGTATTCCATTACTCCTATTCTCTATATTATCTCAAATAGACCCATGTACCTAGGTTCTAACTTACCCTGCTTCTGAATCCGATGGTGAACCAACCTTGGAAACACCTAGAGAAACACGCGATCACCCAAAATAATCTCAAGAAGTCTACAACACTGATCTATATATGACTTATTCTAATGATGATCTATATCCATATATTTACAAATCAACTAAACATGTTCCAACATTTTCTTCATGAGACTCGATCCCAACAACTTTGATTACCCAGCCTCCATCCAACACAACAACTATTTGTATAGTATTCTGTAGAGTGCCTCATATAGTTCCATATAAATAATAATATGGTAACTCTTATGTTAATAGAACTCAACAATTTCCATGTTTTCGCCCAATATCCTCCAAATTTTAGGACACATAACCCCAAAATTTCCTCCAGCAACTGAATAGAATGCTTGGATTGATCGTCCATATGTGGGTGGAAAGTCGTGCTCAAAAACACATGGGTACCAAGAAACTTCTATAACCACTGCCAGAAGTGAAAAGTAAAACATGGATCATGATCTGAAACTATATTCCTTGGCACACAGTGTATCCATGCTATATCACGAACATACAACTCACCCAACTAGTCAATCGTGAAGGTCTCTCAAATCCACAACCACCCATACTGAATCATTCTTCTGAGGCATCCTCAAAAGACCCACCACAAAATCAATTTTCACATCATCCAATTTCCATTATAGAATTGGAAAAGTTTGTAACAAACCACGGATTCACTGATACTTTTCATTCACCTACAGACAGGTATATCATCATATAACAAATCCTAAAACCTTTTTTCATCCCTGGACACCATTACTGTCTATGGCGATCGTGATATATTTTGGTAAAACCAGGATGTAATACCCACTTTGATGCATAAAAATAACTCATCAAATCTTCCTATAAACAAGTCAGCATGACAATGATTCCATGAACATAAAGGATCTCATCATCACTGACTGTCCAATCAGAAGGTGACTCCCTGCCTTCAAGACTTTTCCTCAATGACAAACACTCTGAGTCCTCATACTATCTCTCCTCGATCTATCTTAGATGGATGGAATAAAATTCCAGGGATGTAATGGTCATCTACCATTTCCCATCATGAACCTCTAGATGTATTTTTTCAAACAATGCCATCATCCTCCACTCAAAACTAGATTCCTCAACAGCCTGATTTTCAGTCTTCCAACTCAAAGCATCTTCAATATTATTCCCCTTTAATGGTGTGTATACCAACTAAAAATAAAAGGATTGCATGTAATCAACCCATATTAACTACTAAATATTAATATCAAATTGAGAGAATATATACTTAAGGATTTTATGATCAGCATACACACTAAATAATTCTTCCAACAAATAATGTCATCAGCACTTTTAAGAATAAACCACTACAGCCAATTAAAGATCATGCATAGGGTAATTTAATTCATGAGAAATCAACTACCATGAACCATATTCAACAACCCAATCATTCTACATCAACACTACCCCAATACCGACACTGGATGCATCATAAAATAGTATAATTCTTACTTGGCTCAGGAAGGACCAAAATTGGTGTAGTTTTCAACTGCTTCTTCAACTCTTGGAAAGAATTCTCACATGCCCTAGACCATTAAAACTTGATTTCCATCTTGGTTAAACCTTAAAGTGGTCCTTCAAAATGGGATAAGTCTTTGATGAACCTCTGGTAATATCCCAATAAACTCAAAAAACTCCAAACATCAAAGACGTTATTGGGATGCTCATAGGATATAACCACTTACACTTTCTCAGGGTCTACCTACATACCTTCCTCCAAAATGATGTGACCCAATAAATGCACCTTTTCAATACATAAATGACACTTTTATATCTTTGAGTATAGTCTGTGTTCTCTTAGTGAACTCAGAATGATATCAAGATTTTTGGTGTGATCATTTATAGCAGACTAAGATGTCTTCAACAAAGACAATGACAAAATGATCTAGGTTTGGGTGAAATATTCTATTCATTAGGACCATAAATTATTATGGTGCATTGGTCAAGTCGAACGACATCACAAAAAACTCATATAACATATACCTACTCTTAAAAGTAATCGGTGGTGTATCAAAATGGTTCACCATCATCTGGTGATACCCTTATCTCAAATAATGTTTGGAGAACACTGAATAACCTCTCAACTAGTCAAAGAGATCATATATTTGAGGGAGAGGGTATTGATTCCTAACCATCATCTGATTTATCTTTCTATAATTGACACACAACTGCAATGATATATTGGACTTCTTAGTAAACAACATTTGAGACCTGGTGATGTACTCAAATGGATAAACCCTTTGTTATCAAGTTCCTCTAATTGAGTTTTAAGCCCATGGAGTTCTTCTGGTTCCATTTTTTATAGAAGAATGGAAACTGGTTCTTCCCCCCAGTAGAAACTCTATTATGAACTCAACATCTCTCTTAGGGGGTAGCCCCAAAAATCCCTCAGGAAGCACATCCTGAAACCTACCCACCATCAAAGGAAATACAAGATGCTCTACTCCCCATCATCAATCATAAGACAAGATGCTTGGGCTATGAGTTTAGCCAACTACTAAAAAACTATTCCTACATGTAATTCTTGGATATCTCATTCCCTACGGTGAATGTATTCATTCCCTTCTAAGGATTTAAAAAATTACCCTATGGTGGTAACATTAAATATGGTCTTGGTACAAAACCAACCAATCCATTCCCAAAATCAGTTCAAACCCTAACATATCAAGCACAAAAAAGTCCCAATGAAAATGTTACCCACCAACCTCAAGGGAACAATACTTACATTAGGGATATTTTCTTCTTTCACCCCTAATGTTGTATCAATTGACATAACCCCACTCATTTTTTCCACTACTAGTCCCAACACACTAACTAAATGAGTAGAGATAAAATAATGCGAGGCACTTGTATCAAATAAAGCACTATAAAGTGTGGAATTGACAAGAATCATACTTCAAACTATAGATGGACCAGCCTCAAAACCTCCAGGTGTAGGATGAACTACATGAAGTTGTCCCATTCCTATACCATGGGCTCTGGTCTTAGTTCCTGGCACTACACTACCCTTCTTATATAGACGCTCTTGTCCAAAAGTACCTCATCCATTACCCCCAACCGGTATGGCCAGTAGAGCTCCAACTGCCTACCTGATATGGGGTAACCAACCACCTTATTGTAATATGAATCGGCCTCAATTCACCATCATTACCCATCTATCTATGGTTCCTATATAACCTCTACACATGCCCCAACCTATCACATTCTCAGTGCTCAACTAGTGGTCAAGCACACTAACCACGCATGTGTCTCATCCTACAGTATTGATAGTAGAAAACTTGATCACTACTCTAAGAACCTGGTTCTATTTTCTAAATACCCTATCCCCCACTTCCCTAATGTAAACTCTTAAAGATGTACTTCCTACCATAAGAAGCTACACCATTGGGTCACCCAACTAGAAATGCATGTCCACCACCAGAAACCTATTTGAAATTATCTTCTGAAATAAGGGCATGATCCACCACTTCAGAAAACCTCTTTAAACGGATGATATTTTCTTAGTCTTAATCTCATGTATAAGCCCATCCTAGAATTATATCTCCACCATTGTCTTATCTCATGCCAATGATAGAAAAAAACATTGAAATTCAGTGAAACGATCAACATAATTCATTACTAACATAGACCCTCGGGTAAAACTCATAAACTTCATAGTCTTATCCTACCTCAAGTTATCTAAATGGAAATTTTTGAGGAAATTTTCATAGAAATCTTTCCCTATCATACCGTCAGCCTACTGGATCTTAACCAGAACATTCCACCAGTGCTTTGCCTAACCCTACAACATGTAAGCTACCATATTGACCCTCTTCTTAGGATGAGTCTCTAAGTTATCAAGAATTTTCTAAATTGACTCTATCTAAAAATCTATTGTATCAGTTTCATCCTCTATAGAAAAAGGTAGAGGGTGTTGTAGCTTATACTCTCTATCCATCTTGAACATACTCAGAACAACCCACCCTGGGTCTTGTTTCATCATCTACATAAAACAAAAGAATTTATGAAGGAAATACTCCTCTCCCCTATTTCCCTGAATCTTTGGCTTCCCTTACTCTATATTTAGAGTATAATTTTTGGTGACATCCTCTTATCACCCAACTGTCACATGACATTATGGTGGTATCTTCCTAAAATTCCAAACACAAACCTCAGAACACATAACACAAAGAATCCAAAGTTGAAAAAAAATGGTTATCCACTAGCCATAACAACCCATCACATATACACTATCCCAAAAGATATCATCACACCTCTTTCACTACCTTTAACCATCCCTACCACGGGTCATAGTCAACCTGGGGTAAACCAACTAACAGAGTCACAAGTCTTTCATTAGACACCCTTTTAAACCATTTTACCATCACAACATAAATCTTTCTCAATTAGGCACCTTACCATGACCACATTTTAACCCATTTATAACTCTTCATTAATAAATATTTTTTACCATTATTTCACATTATTTTCATTTACCCATTTTCATTATCTTTATTAATAACCACTTATTTCAATTTTTCAAATAAAAAATTGTGTTTTTTTCCCTTGTTTCTCAAGAATCATCCCCATGTGTGCCTACCATGATTTGTGCCACCTATATCCTTAGGTTCCTAAAATGATGCATGAATGTACAACATCATTCTGTTTATTCTACGAGCAAAATATCATAAAATAGTCACATCACACAACAATTGAATCACCCAATAGTGAAATATCATTCAACTATAACAACACACATCAATAACAATAATCCCACCCTGGGCACTTGGGTTTTCCCTCATACATGGGTTAGATACTCCCTAGATCAATCTCATTACCAATACCCTTACATATCCTAATCTCTTGTCTACTATCCCCAAATAGTAATACAATAGAGAATAACCTCCTTTTATAACACTTTTTAACATCCCTAGCCTGGATGACACTAAACTAGTGCCCTGAGTTGGGATGCCACATGACCTCAACTGTGCATCCCTATACACCCGAGGTTGCAGACTAGTAGAGAGGGTCTATGTAACATGTGAGGAGACTATACCCTCTTTATCGGAGTAAGCCACAATAGGTAACAGAATAACAAAAGAGACATAATAAACAATAACAATACACATTCATTTCCAAAAACATACCAAAACTGGGTACAATCCCACAACCAAAAATAAATACGATATGCCATCTCATACAGTTCCAAGTGAAGGAAAACCCAAAATAAAGATAAACAGAAGATTCCCCAAAATGGGTCCTGAATCAAAGTCCATATCCCTTAACCATGCATGTCCCATACCCAATCAACCATCTAGCATAGTTCCTTTTCCATTATCCTAACCTACAACCATGAAATATGCTTAGGTAGAAAATGGTGGACTGAGAAGGGTGTGAGTACAACTCAATAGGCCACCACCAATGGTGTCTACAAAATATCCAATCAAAAAAGATGGTGTATTCATGTACTAAAAGAATAAAAATATGAAAAAAGGATAAACCAGGTTCCATTAATTAATATTATTCACTTAAACCATTTCATTATTTGTTCCATGATTTAGGAAATTCATTTATAACACAACAGCCTATGGCGTTCAACTACTTTGCATAAGGGAATAAGTCAAGTTCTATATCTCACTAGTGAAACCATTTCACAATCAATTACAACATACTTACCTCAGATCCTCAGTCCATGTAGTCTTGTCAAATGAAACTATTAGAGGAATAGAGCCTCAGTCTGACCCCCTAACCCATGCATTCTATGGGTGGGGTTTAGAGACTTAGTCCAACCCAACACATCGGCGTATATCCTTATTCAATACCTCACATAACACAAAGACATGTGAACATAATTAATAAACATTTTCACAAATACCATCACACAAACCATACTCAATCAAAACGCATAACAATCAAAAAAAATAGGTTATTCGATACATTAATCATATTCATGACTTGACCCATTTATACATCCTATTTTATATGTCTTAACTCATTTACGTAAATCAATTACAACCCATAATTCGATTAACACATTCACTTTCATTTGTTTACCCCATTAACATTATTTCGAACAACCCATTAATCCATGTTAACAACTAGACTCAATTAACTTTTGTTACATTTCATAATCACAACCAATAATTCAAAACATTTATCAAGGGATCTACTTTATTATGAAATAATTCAATGATTAACATTACCATTTTCCTTGTTCGAGATAATGGCTCTCCCCATGGGTGGCCCTAAAACCAATCTAACTATCTGCAATGCATCCCATGGGGATCATGGGGGGTGAAATTTATCATTTAACCAACCAATTTAGTGAATATTACTAACGGAATCAAAAACACAACAATAAGGTACCAATAGCATAACCACAACATACAAAACAACAACAAGACTATGGGATAAAACTTTTAGACCACATACCTCAATTATGAAGAAAATCGCACACTCAACCTTAACCATTGAGTCATATCCAAACACCCTTCAAATCCCCAACCTAAGATCTTCTAGAAAAAGTGGTTTTTAGAGATTCAGAAGGACAAGAACAATTCTAAAAGACCGAATCTAAAAAAGAGAAGGAAGATGAGTGTTAGACTCCCCCATATCTTTGATTCTCACCCAACGACACTCCAAATGGCCTAAAAGTGAAGGATATCGATCCATGGGTAACCGTAGGCCTTTTCATTCATCACTAGGGTTGTTAGATAAGAAATGTGGAGAAAAATAAAGTGGAAATCGTAAATTATGAAAGGTGAAAAGGGGTAAAATACCAATTTTAATGAGGTCCATGGTTTGGCCACATGTTTTGTTAAGACATGCACCAACTATGTACTAGCCTCTGTCCAAGAGGGGATAGGTCACATAGTTACCTGGGGTGCCCGCACAGTTTAACAGAATGTGCACCAACTTTGTGGAATGGATCTATCTAAGATTGCACGGTTTGGCCTCCCCCCTTTAATGGTATACTTAACTGAGAACCCCTCCTCTTGGATAGAATGGTTTGGTCACATGGTTACTACTAATCATGCACTAACTATGCAACATGCACAGGATGGCCTGATCCCCTTTTCTTTAGCATCCTGAACCCTTAGAACACCCATGATCCTCCTCATACTCCTAGTAAACATTTTATCATCCATAATTAGGGTATTTAAACCAGAATTCAAAAAATTATGTACCTAACTAGAAGTCTGGAATCTTATAACTCAGCTATGGATGCTTGATTTTCTATACTATGATGGATTATGGGAGAAGATGACTGAGTTTGTGCTCGCGATACTATTAGAGATATATTTTGATATATTTTTTATATTTTTTATAGAATGATTGTGTAGTTTTCCTAGTAAATTATGCCCCTTTTATTCCTTATTTTCTTTATAGAATCATTACATCATTATTCTATATGTGATATTGGTTATTATTACTTCTATCTTTTTATTATTATCTAGATGATTTATCTTCAAATGTTTCATTATTATCTTGATTATGTTGATTTATCTATTACATACCACAATGGTATACTATATACATGAATTTATAGTCTCTCTATCATACCACCATATACTCTCACTACTAGTAATTAGACTTTGGTGTATGGGGAGGTGCGCTTGAGGCTAAGTGGCAGACCATGTTTGGTTACTTATGAGTGAATCGGGTTCAAGATGTCACCTTGGTTTTATTTCACATTTTATAGAAGAGTATATGGATATAGGTTTTTCCAATAACATAATAACATCTAAGTATATGGAATACACTAATTTTATTATTTCATCATGGTTAAAGAATATTTTAAGGATGTAGAAGAAGAAATAAAATGAAACTGCTAGGTTAATAACTATACCTATTCTTCATACAACCTCTTAAGTTTTATACCTAAATCCTTTCTAGGTTGGTTTTATAATAAAACTAGGGACTCTAATATGTGTTTAGGGATGTTAGTAATGTATTTTTATAGGTATCTCATAATATAGAGTACTCAAAATGTGTGAGGAATAGAGGAAATGAAGTCAGGTTTTATAAGTGAGGGTAGAGGCACTCTTGGAATTTCATAAAGTATTAAATTAATATAAATTAATATTAAGGTAAAAAATGTATCTAAATTGATATATTTTAAAAATATAATGATTATAACTCTAAATAAGCTCATAAAATAAAATTTTTACAAGTTTAGGTGATTTTTTCACCCATATCTCTTTATTTTAACCCCTCATTAAACCTTTTGATAATTACTATGATATCAAATTTTATTACTCTATAGGGGTCAATAAAGCTAATATAAAAGGATAAGTGACTAATAAATTGAACATGGTTTATATTTTCAACCATATCTCATTAAATTGTAAGGATATAATTTTTTAATTAATTTTAAATCATCTAATAAAATATTTTTTATTATAAAATATCATTAATGTCATTTTTTGAAACTATTAAATTAATTTGACTTTGAAAACAACATGAAAAAAATGTAATTAGAATATAATCAATTTAAAAATCCATAATATGGTATTTTAATCCATGAAATTTTTTATACACTCTAAATCATAAAAAAAATATTACTTTTATAGTTTTTAAAATCTTTTACATGATTTTTTTACAACTTGCACAAGCACTAAGTCAATGTTGTATAAGCGTTTAAGTTAATTATTTCATCACTAAAAATTAAAAATAAACTACCATGACAATTAAAATTCATTAATATCTAAAATTAACATTTATAACTGAACATTTGTTATTTTTATCCCTATTATAAAATATTATACATTTTAAATATAAGATAGTGACCCTTTTGACTTTATCATTTACTTAAATATTATAAATTTAAAAATAAAATATAAATAGAAAAAGTCATATTTTAGAATTTTGGATTATTATGGATTAAATATAATCATACAATGAAATAAAGGAAATGTTTTTAATGAATTTTAAGCATTATCACATTATTTTTAACCCTAATTAACTCATTTTACCTTTACCATTATAACAAAAATTTATTATGGTAATTATTCATAGTGACCAAAAATAAATGGGACCTATTTACCAAATTTGGATATACTTGTTCAAAATATTGAATATATTTTTCAAGTTTAAATTTCAAGAAGTGGCAGGATTAAATTTAAAATTAAATCTATAAAACACAATGAAAAACAATTTTTGAAAAAAAAATGCCTTTTATGTATAAAAAATATTTTTATACCAAATAAAAATATAAAATTTATTAAAAAAACCATAATTGGATTATTTTTAATAAAAAAATAATTAAATTTTAAAAGTAATCCAAAATTGAACTTGGATTTATAAATACTTGAAAATAAAATACAATTTATAATAAAAATAGTATTTTTCACAATTTATTAAAAAATAAAACTTTTCAAAAAATTATAAAAAAAATTAACCCTAAGATAATTTTTGTATAATGATTTCAAAAATGAAATTAATTTTTTAAAATTAAAATTTTAAAATTGTAAATAAAAAATTTAAATAAAGCCATATAATATATGTAAACAAATTTAGTAAGAATAAAACTATTTCCTTTTTAACAATAAAATTACTTAATATTATTATAGTGAATATATCTATTTAATATCTAATTAATGAATATTAATATAAAATAAAAAAATATTTTTTCTAAAAATACATGGGTTGTTGCATACTTCTTCATTTTTTTCTAGTTTGACAGTTTTCCTTTGTGTTTCATCCTTGTCAAATAAAATGTTCCAGGGAAGCTCATTCTAGTGGAGAGGTTCCCATTCATGGTAGTGGTGATTCTAGCAGTGATAGAGTAATCAAATACAAGTATATATATTTGGTGATATGGTTAAATTTGATTGATGTGACCTTGATTGTTTCATTAATCATGAGAATCGAGATACATATTTTTTCATGAGTCTTGATTTTTCCATATCAGTGAATTTTTAAATTTGAAATTTATCACTTGAATTTATGTTTTTTTAACTAAGGCCATTTAAAATTGTGTGTATTGTTTGGTTTTTCCTATGGTAGGTTATTGTAAGGTTCCAACTAAAAAAATGATTTACACTAAAATAAAAAAAATAAAGTATTTGGATTTTATAGCATATTTATCACAATAGTTGAAACCTCCTGATCAAAATTATCTTATACATGACCTTGAGCTTATAGTAGATTTTTTGAATTAAAATTTATATGAATTATTTAAATAGAAATACATGGTGTGTGTGTGTGTGTGTTTGTGTTTGTGCTACTAAGAAAGTTTAAAGTATATATTCACTCAAAAATAATTTAACATTAGGTAAAGGAGGTGGTTGAAATATATAAAATATTACTATTATATGATTCAATATCATACATGCAAAGAAAACAAGGTAGGGTATGCATTGATTTTAAAATGAAAATTAAATATTAACTATGTTTCATTTATATTATAATCCATTATTTAATGATTTAATGAAAATTGGATTGGAAATTATGAAATTAAAAACCTCTTATATTTTAGCATAAGTGTAAATATAATCATCCTTATTATAAAGGATAAAGTATACTCAAAAATATGATCATATATTACAAGAGAAGATAAAATTTATGACATAAGTAATATTACATGATTTTAATATTGATAAAAAAGGTGTTTCATGATTTGGAAAGATCTTATGAGTACTAAATAACTTTTAGTTGAAAGTGAGGTTCGCATATCTCTATATTTTATTCATATGGGTAGCACAAATATGTATCAAGATCTTTAGGAATATTTTTAGTGGGAATAAATGAAGAAATATATTACTTATTTTACCATTAATTATTTGGTTTATCAATAGGTTAAAGTTCAAAAATAATAACTAAAATTAATTCATAACAATTATCAATTCCAAAATGGAAGTTGGAATATATATACCTAGATTTAAACATGTTATTTCCAAATATATCTCAAGTTAATAATTAAATATGGGTTATAATTGATCATTTTAATAAATATTCTCATTTTCTTTCCTTTTGAGATTATTAATTTAGATCATATTTCTCGAATCTATCTTAAATATATAGTAAAATTTCATAGAGTTCCTTTTTATATTGTGTATTATAGTGATCCAAGGTTTATATATAATTTTTTGAAGGTACTTAAAAATTCATTGGGTACTAAATTAAATTTTAGTGAAACTTTTCTTCCTTAGAATAATGGATAATCAGATCAAATAATTCAAACTTTTTTATGATATAATTTGAAATTTTTCTTTAGAAAATAAAGATAGTAGGGATTATCATTTAACTTTGGTTAAATGTTCTTATAATAATAGTTTTTATTCAAGTATAAATATTGAACCTTATGAAGCATTGTACAGAAAGTGATGCTTAATTCTAGCTTATTGAGATGAATTTTGGGAGATGTAGTTTTTATGACCTAATTTTTGGATGAGATGGTTAGTATAGTGAAAATGATTCAAAATAATATGAGAAAATCCCAAAGTAGACAAAATATTTATACAGATAATTTAAAAAATGATTTTTCATTTGTGGTAGAAGATCATTTTTATAAATATCCCCTTCGAAAGGTGTAATTCATTTTAATAAAGGAAAATTAGTCCCTTTAGTTATTTTTCCATGTAATATTTTATAGAAAGTGGGATCAATGTATTATCAAGTATCCTTACCATCAATTTTATCCCAAGTATATAATGTATTTCATATTTATTTATTAATAAAATAGGTACTTGATTCACCTCATATATTAATCCCTAAAGTAGTATAACTTAAGTAGAATCTTTCTTATATGGAAACACTAGTTAATATTCTTGGTCATAAAGAGAAAGTTCTCTGAAATAGGGTAACTTATATGATTAAAATTTAATTGAAAAAACATATGGTTGAAAAAGATACATGGGAAGCTAGAGAAGATATGAAAGAAAAGTATATCCACTTATTTACCAAAGAGTAAAAATTGTGTGGATTTATTTTACTTAATGGGGGAATGTAGTATCAAAATATTTTTAAATAATATTTTTAGTTATGTATTTTCTAATATATATTCTATAGGCATATATTTGTTATAATTATCCATTAAAATAGTTATTTAAAATAGTGTGTGTATGTGTGTGTCTGTTTATTTCATGACATAAAATTTTATTTAATCAAAAGTTAAATAATGTTCCTTATTTTATATAATTTTTTTAATTATAATATGTTTTATAGATGTATATTTTTATTAATTTTTTTAGTTTATAATTATATTTATTATTATTATTATTATCTTAGAAAAATATTATGGTGTGGTATGAAAAAGGAATATGTTTTTAAATTTAAAAAAGAATATATATTATTCTAATATATGTATATATATATATATTATTGAGTTATTATATGAAAATTTATTTTTTTAATAATTTTATTTTGATTTTAATAACAAGAATAGTATATTTTGAATCTTCATGAAAACAATAAGTTGAAGGTATTTAAAAAATATATAAATAATGACGTATTAAAGAAAATAATAAATATAATGTATAATCATAGTTTCTATGAATAATTATGGTAAAATATTATAGATTATGATTTAATTTTAATTTAAGTTTTTTGAAATTTTAATTTATTCTGATTATATGTTGAGTGATACATTTTAATTTGAATTCCATCTAAAATAATAATAATTGGAATTCAAATTGAATTCTATTAATTATTAATTTATAAATATCTATAATTTTTTATAGCAATTGAGAATTATAATTAGTATGTTATAATATTCTATATATACAACATTATTAATTAAAATTTCAATAATAAAATTCTATTTGATTATAGTTTGAGTAATAAAGTTAAATCCCTTTTAAAAAAATAAGAGTTCAAATTTAACATTGAAACCAATTATTAAAGGAGTTTCTAAAAAGTTATGAAATTCTTAATAAAGGTATGTATGTGTAAATATATTTAATATACATAAATAATTAATTTTATATTTCAAATTTTTAATTTAAATTGAATTGATATCATGTAAAACATTTGAATTCCTTTATAAAATAAGAGTTTGATTTTAAATGGAATTTTACAACCTATTATTATATCTTTATCTAAAATGATATAGATTACTATAAAAACTCATGGAATATTTCATTCAAGGTATTACATATAAAATATCATATAAATAATATTTTATTAATATAAATTATATATGTTATGCTAAATATGAAAATTCCAACACGGTGATTGCGCAATGTTGGAAAAGTCGTGTTGACTTCATGGTGAAATTGAGAAGTATATAGAATTACAAGAAATTAAATGATAAATATTCTGATTAATAAATGATATATACTTTATAACTTTAATTCCAAAATTTTCTTGAGATTTTCAAACTAAAAATACAATAATAACCCTGAAAATCAATATGAATGTGATTTTTTATTAAAATGATTTATAAATTAATAAAAAAAAATATAAAACCTTATTATAAAAAATATTTGGATTTTTATGGCTCTAATGTATCTTATATTTACTATTTATGACACACTTATAACTTTACAATTACATTTTTAACCCTTTAGGATTGAATATGAGTGAAAATGTCTTCAAATCGTGTCTATAAATAGGGGTTTTACTATTTTTTTCAAACTATTCATTTAGTGAATGATTTTATCTCATTTTATCTATCCATATACTCTCTAAATTTCTCTATTTCTATTTTCTACACTCTTCCAAAGCCATTTCTCAAAAAAAAACTTGATCAAAGTAACTATTTTAAAGATCGATAAAGATATTATTTTCCTTTCTTTTTCAAATTGTATATTTATTTTTGTTCTTCTATTTTAGTAATGATAAACTATATTTAAAACATATATGATGTAAAAAAAATATTTAATCCCTAATTTTTATTCTTAAAAGTTAAAAAAAATATTAACTCTATTGTACATACATTTCAATTTTATTTCATTTTATCTTTAATTTCCCTTTCCTTTTCTTATCTTTTATTTTATTTATTTTTAAGCCACTTACCAGAAGGATATTCCACTCATGGATGGGGTATTCAAATTCATATACCTTTATGTTAAATCTATGTGGTACCATAATTATTCCCCATGGTGGATATATAGTTATATAATAATATATAATAGTGGGTTGATTAAGTCTTTGCTTGGTAATTTTAACAATTTATTTATTTATTTTTATTCATAAATATTATATGCTTCTATTTTATCATCCTCTCAAAAAAATGGATAACCTAATTTATTTTGATTCATTAGGGTTAACTTTAATTTTTCTGTTTATGGGTTTAAATGTAAGATTGTATGTGTTTTATTCATGATATGGTACTTGTAAATTATAGATGATGATGGGTGGGAATGGGATATGTATCCCCTCAGTGCATAGTATAATGATTTATTCTACGGAGAATTTATGTTATAATCAACCAATTATGTTATATTAATACAGGTGATTATGAGTGATTATGGGTGATATGAATATAATATCCCAATAAACCTTCATGATTATTTTATTTCCTTTATCCTTGCTTATGAGTTTTTTTTATGGAACTATTTAGTTTTCTTCAGATGTAAAAATAAGTTGATTTCAAGATTTAATATAAAGTATGAATGTAGTGCCCTAGGTTTCTAGTATGTAACCCTTTATTGATGATTTTTATAGTTATAAAGTGTAAGGGTTATTTTTAAGAGATTAGGGAGAACTTTGGAAGTGTTTTGGGGGCTAAAGGGAAGTCGCACGGGTGGTGCACAGTTTGACTAACTGTGTGGCCAAACCGTGCGTAGGGGTCCTTTTGAGGTAGTAGCTCCAGCATGGTTAGAAAAAAAAATTGGGAGATCATGCAAGGGGAAGCTCTTTGGGATGGGGCTACTGCACAGTTAGCACACGGTTTTCCTAACCGTGTGGTCAAACCATGTGTGGAGTGACAATGAGATCCTTAAAAATATAATCTCACTTATTTTTACCATAACTCTTTCATTTGTGACCCAAACTGGCCCTACCTCGGGATTTTTCTTCTCCTAATTTCAAAGAGGGTTCTTTCATTGATCTTGAGTCGATCCGAAGGGTTCCCTCGGTGAATTGAGGTTGTATTCTTGAGGTATGTGATCATTCTTTAGCGTTCTTTATCAGTTTCTTAGATCTACTTAGATCTACTTCTCCTCATCTCTTGATTTCTTATATCTACACCCATTATGGGTAGATCTAGGTTGGTGGATGATAAATATGATGATCTTTGGCTATGTTCTTGGTAGGATAAGAGATCTAAGGTGGATTCTTGGATAATCGATTGGGTTTTCTTGTGTGTTCTACGTTCGTTGGAGTTTTTTTCAAAAACCATCGAGGTAGGTGGCTTCAATCTTGACTCCTCTTAGTGGAAATGATTGTAGTTTTTTCAAATTTAATTTATTGTGCTGAATTTATTGTGATTTGGTTGTTGAACACTTATTGGAAACCTTCTTGAGTTATGGTTTGTGAAATATAGAAAATTGGGGATTCTGAAGGAGTTCTTTGGTTCTTGGTTTCAAAATTTGGATTTTAAAAGGGGACTTATATTGGATTTTTGGCCCATGAATGGGATTGGATGTTTCAATAAAAGTGAAAGTTTTATTCAAATGAAATGTTTCTTTGAAATTGGTTGTGCTTTGGTTTTCAATAAAAGTTCAATTTTATTGAAGTGGGTTATTTTGGTAATGGAAATATTTGGCATAAATGGTGTTGGTGTGAGTTAATGATTAACATACCCTTCATAAGGGATAAGTACCATTGGGGTACAGGGTACGTGACCTTGAATTGGGGACTTGTGTCATTGGGACACAAGGTAATTTGATGAGATACCACTCATGATTATGGAACTGTCAAACGAAGCATGCATGTGTGGGTGTGTTATGAACTATGGAATGGGTATTCCAAATGATAATGAGAATTGGTTTTAAGATTTTATTAGTTATTTTTCTAGAAAAATAACTTTCTAGAAATTGGTTTCATTTAGTTTTGTTTTCACTTGGTTGTAAATGGTTTTTGGAACTTGTTTATATTGGGTTATAAATTGTTTTGGTAAACTATTTTATATAAACTCTTTTATATAAATGTGTATAACCTTTTTATCCTAGTGGTGTGTGTGGGGAAGTCATTGGGGAAAACCTACTGAGTTTTATACTCACCCCTTATTTGGAACTTTGGTACTTTTTCAGATGCTATCTTCTGGGACAGAGTCAAAGGTAACGTCTCCAACATTTTTAGCACTACCTCATGATATTGGGGTTGTTCGATGATTTTGGATCTAGGAGGTTGTGGAGCAGTGAGTATTGTGGTCTCTTGAGAGTCATGATTTGTTTATCTTCTATGTACCTTGATACTTGTTGGTATTCCACTGTTGAAAACTTTGATACGATTTTGAGATACATGAAGTTGTCTAGTTGTCTTTCCTTGTTCATGCATCATTTATTGAATGGTTTGGTTATGGTTTTTTGGTTTCTTATTTTATTTATTAAAGTTTAAATCATCCACCACCTCTATTTAAAACCCTTTTTCATTTATTTCCAGCCTTTGGCATCTTGGGGATGTCGCTTAAGGCCAAGTAATGATTCATTTCACTCTCAAGAAAATGGAAATTAGCGGGCCATTACAAATGGTATTAGCTTGTTCGGTCCTTATCTAACAAGTAGTCATCAGTGTTATTGGTCTTGGAGTTGGAATTATTTCTTGTCTATTCCTTGGGTTGGAATAATATAAAGGAGTAAGATTGTTGGAACTTGAAATGTATAGCATAAAAGGATGTAGTTAACCCTTTTATGATGAACATCATGTTACCAGGGAGTTGGGTATGTAAGTGTTTGGAGACACTTCTAGAATGTTGGAAATATCATTGTCATGGGTTTAGCCAATGAGACGATCATTGCATGAATTGTAGAAGAATTACTTCCCACTATGAGTGCATACATCATTTCTATTAATGATTCATGTTGTGAAAAAGTGTTTCTTTCTGAAAATGTATGAAATTTTTTTTCAAATGAATGATTTTGAAAAAGGAAATGCTAATGGTATTTTTAAAATGGTTTAAATTTTCAAAAAGAAAGTTGAAAGTTTTCAAAAATGGTTGAACATAGAAAAGGTTGTTTTTCAAAAACAATGTTGTGATAGTTTATGTGATAGAATTTTAAATTCTAAGCCATCAGTTTCTAGAGAGTAAGATTAATGGAGTTTTTTGTTGAGAGATTGTCATTTGTATGAAAAAAAATTATAAAAGTTTGATTTTTGGATACAGGAAGTATGTTTTCTTGTCCATGTAATTTTTTAGAAAGGCATTTATCTTGATCCTAAAAAGATAGAAGATATTATCTCATGGAAACCACTGAATAATGTCCTCAAGATACAAAGTTTTCTTGGTCTAGCTAGCTACTACCGATTCTTTATGCATGATTTCCCAAGACTAGCTTCGTCAATGACAATACTAACAAAGAATAATTCTACATTCCAATGGATATAGGAATGTCATAAGTTATTCTCGGAACTAAAAGTTTGTCTTACATCATCATCAATATTGATTTTACCAGAATCATGTTAGGGGTATGTGGTGTACTATGATGCTTCAAGATCAGGTTTGGGTTGTGTCTTCATGCAAGGAAACTATGTGGTTCCTTATGGTTCAAGGAAGTTGAGGGGGCATGAAAATAATTACCCAACACATGATTTGGAGTTAGCTACGGTTGTCCATGATTTGAAAACATGGATACATTATCTCTTTGGTGAGAAATTTACTGTGTTCCTGGACCAAAAAATCATGAAACATATTTTCTCACAACGAGATTTGAATCTAAGTCAAAGGAGATGGATGGAGTATCTCCAGATGTTTGACTTTGACTTGATGTATACACTAGGAAAAGGGAATTTAGTGGTGAATGCATTAAGTAGAAATCCATATGCTAAATTGACGGAAGAAGCTTCAGATGAATGGAAGTTGATATTGGTCCTAGCCGACATGCATGTGGAATTTGAAGACTGAGGTGATGTAGTAATTTTCTTTTCAGCTATGCTTGTTCTTGATTTAGTAAATATGGTCAAAGAGGCACAAACATATGATGCATAATTTCTAGTTATGACTTCAAAACTCAATGGTGGGGAGACCATTAAGGGATATAAACTTGATGGAAGTTTAGTTTTGTGTTTCATAAATCGTATGGTTGTACCAATGTCTTGTTAGGAACAACTCCTTCATTCTTACCACCATTAGAGATGGGCTATACATTTAGGAACACAAAATATGTATCAAGCGTTGAAGGTACAGTTTTGGGGGAGCAGAATGAAAAGGAAGGTGGCCGAGTTTGTCTCGCAGTGCTTAACTTGTGATTAGCCACTGAATGAGGCTAATATTAATTGTTAATATATATAATATTCATGTTCATTATTATTCATAAACACCATTTTAGTGCATTTTACACTTTGAACATTATTTTATATTATAATTGTAATTCCTTATTAAAATGCGATATTACAAGGTACATTTTTTAACATCATTTAAATTACCCAATGATCTTGATTTTATTTTCATATTTAATTTTCAGGTTTCTCATTACATTGGTAACAATTAATATTTTTGGAGTACATGAATATTCATATTGGAAGACCACCAAAGTTGTCCTTGAACAAACAACATTCTGGATGTAGTGAACTGGATAGCAACCTAATAAAACTACTTTAGTGGAAAATATCCAAGCCCAATAATTCTTAAAATTTAACTGAAGATATATTAAATCATGGGGAACATTTCATTAAATAGTGGTCAAATCTAATTATAATTTTTTAATGGAGTTCCAGGTGGCCCAAGTTGGAGATAAAATTCTAGGCCAGATTATGTGGCCCATACAAACATCCCACTAATTTAATCATATATCAACAACAAAAAATTAATTTGGGATGAAATTTTACAGATAGATAGAATACATCCGGATCTACATGTTTTTCTTATATTTCCCACTCAAATTCGGCCATCTATAAGGACATTTAGGCGCCTCTGTTCGGTGGATAAAAGTTGGATGCCACTTCTAGTCAAGGATAAAGAAGTCCACTCTCCCTTACTTTCCACCACCTTAGGCCTACCATACTCAAGTGGGATCTTTTTTACTGTTGGTAGCTCGACCCAAGACTCTTTAAATGACTATTTAGGTCAGTGGTGGTGGAGGATTTTATCATCTTTTATTTTTTCTTTCATTGTAGTGTTATGCTGACACTTTTCCTTTGTAATGTTCTACTTCATTCGTAAGTTGATCAAATCACCTTAGTTTTCAATAAAAATTCTTTATATTATCTTATTATTTTCTTCTTATTATCACACTGATACCATTAATTTATGGTTTGAATTTATTAATATCAAACCTTGTAAAATTATACACACAACGGTGGAGTGATTGTTTTCTTTTTATTGTTTTTTTACTTCTTTAATTCCTCCCTCACGAGTCTACTTCATGCTTCCATTGAAAACATGGCATCAATTGAGGGCTAACCCACTTATGGGTTGATCCAAGGGAGTATCAAGGGGATGGATTTTATGTTATTTATCACACCATTAATTTCTAATCACTTCTTTTAATTGATATTTTTATTTAATGATTTTAAAACTTCTTCATCCTTGTTGAATTTCAAGGCCACATACTTTATGTGCTAATACGAACCTTTACCTTGGAGTGCTCATAAATTTGATCCTCCAAGTGTATAGGTGATTAGTGTTATGGTGTGTTGGTATAAAACCAATAAGTGATGAAGTTGTTTGATCTTCTTGAATAAACCCATCTCAAATATAAGAAATTGAAATCGTTAAAAAATAATTTCATCCAATCCACCCCTTGTAATAACCTAGGATCAACCCTTCTCATAATTTGAATTCACATAGTGTTCACTTAAACCTATCTAAAATAAACCCAAATTTTTCCACTTAATATCCAAAATCAGTACATAGAATGTGCATGTCTATAGGTTTCTTCTTAGGTCTCTGAGGAATCGACAACCCAAGCTACTGTACATTTGACCACTTAACCCTAAAAACTTGGGTAAACTTGGGAGAGACCAAATTTTGGAATTGTTTCCAGGGACCCAATTAAGTCATCTAAACACTCATTATATTCTCCCCTATTTCTTATATTCTCATCCAAATTATCTTATCTTTTCCCTTTCTCGTTTTTTTTTCTTTTGGCGCATGTCTGCCTACACCCATGACCAATCTAACCATCTAGTTAGGGTGGATAGTCCTGGGGTTGGGGAGTCAAGTACACCAAGGGAACACTTTACATTAGATCATAATCTTCCTAATACTCTATAGTCAATAATATTTATCATTTAAATAGAAGGTCTTCAAAGAAACTAACTCATAAACCCAAGTGGGAACCAAAATGGAAATCCAAATGAGGTAGCCCCAAACTTGGGGAATGTAGTCGATCAAACCATGAATGACTACCTCACACCTACATGTACCAATCCACCCTCTTGCATTAGGAATTATACCCTAGGAGAATTCCACTATGTTTTCAAACCTCATGTCCTAAACAACCTTCTAACCTTCCATGGTATGGTGTCGGAAATGCCATACATTCTTGTCAAAGAGTTCAATGACATTGTTGAAACCATGTGCCCACCACATCAACTTGAGCCAGCTAAGATGAGGATATTTCCTTTATCACTTAAGGATAGAGAAAATAATTGGTTAAACAATATGATACCTGCATCAATCCACTCCTAGGATCAATTTCAAAGAGAATTTTACAAAAAATACTTCCCCCGTCACAAAACAATTTCACTTAAAAATAGAATCCAAAACTTTTTTGAAAAAGAAGGGGAGTCATTTTATGAAACATGGGAAAGGTTCAAAGACACACTCAACATGGTACCTCACCATGTATTTTTAATCCCAAAAAAAGTTTGAATTTTATATAAAGGGTTGGTTCCTGGAAACAAACAATTCATCAACATAATGTGTAATGGGACCTTCAAAAACAAATCCTCATATGATGCTTACGAGTATCTAGAAGGATTGTATAAACAAAACCAAACAAGGGGAACATAACCTTACTATGATAAGCCACACAAATCTGGTGGAATTCACACACTTTGGGAGGAGGAAATACTTAGGGTGAAACTTGCTACACTCACTAGGAAGGTCGAGGAGATCGATCTTAGGAAGGTCCATAAAATTCAAACTGTTGACCCTATTTTCACAATTTGTGACAAACATGACCACAAGACTAACAATTTCCCAACCATACCTTCCATTAAAGATGTTCTTCTTGGAGGACCACTAGTAGAGTTAAATTCTCTAAACTTTCAGAAGCCACAGTACCAAAACACATTTAACCTAAGGTATAATGACCACCTAGGATTCCACTAGAAAGATAACCAACAACCTAGCCAAACACAAGGACCAAACCCCTATCCTACACAAAATTTCCAAAACCATAACCAATTCCAACCACAACCAGACCAATACTAACATCCTCTTGTCCAATACCAACAACCCATCCAGCAACCCATGCAACAACTGATCCAAAAACCAAAGTATCCTCCTAGGATAAACCAACTAGCACAAGCCCCTACTCAATATGTCCCTCTTACAATCCTTGAGCATCTGTGTAAACAAATGGATAAAATGAACTCATAAATATAATCCATTAAACATGAACTACAAACCATTAAAACTAGTAATGCACCCATGCTTACTCAGGAGGTACCATCCTCAAATTTAATGGTCTAATCCAGTTACACACTAACCTCTCATTAACAACTCAAAGCAGTGATTGTTTTAAGAAGTGGGAAATCCTTTGAGAAACCTAAACACTCCATTATAGAACCATTAAAAGATTCAAAAACGCATTAAAATGATGAATAACCACCCATAGATTCCAAAAAAAACCCAATGATAATTTGAAGGAAATACAACCACACCAAAAAATCAAACAACTTGATACTTTCCCTCGATGCATGAGAGGAAAATCTAAACCAGAACTGAATGAAAATTTAAGGGAAATCTTCTCTCAGGTTAAGTTGAACGCCCCCTTCTTGATGCAATCCAAACCATTCCAGACTACTCAATGTTCCTTAAGGACTTTTGTACTTTTAAAAGGAAAATTTCACATAAAACCCAAGTCCTTTTGGACGCTAATGTGAGTACCACCATTCAAGGGACCATTTGAAAGATCCAGGATGTACATACATCAATGTTGAGTTAGGATAGAATAAGGTTTTAAAATACCTTTTTGATCTGGGATCCAATGTGAACCTCATTCCTTATGCCATGTATTGTCAGTTAGGGCTCGAAGAACTCCAACCCACATCTGTCACTCTTTAACTTGCTGGTCATAGTGTTTGAGTTCCTAAGGGAATCTTAAAGGATGTTTTGGTGAAAGTTGAAAATTTAATTTACCTAGCTGACTTCATTGTCCTTTAAAATCACTCAATCTTAGTTCCTAGAGAGCAAACCCCCATCATCCTTGGTCATCCCTTCTTAGAAAAAATAAACTCAATCATCTGATTCCGAAATGGGAACATGACAATAACCTTCAGGAACATGAGTCTAGACTTGAACATCTACAATGAAAACTCTCAAATTGGGGATGATGAAGAGATCCATGAGTTTATTTGGATTGTTAGTGTTGATATTGAGCTCGAGGAACATCAAGAAATTATTGAAGGATGCTTAAGTCATGAAGAGATTTATTTTATTTGTTCACATAAGGGAAATTTGTCTCATTGGCTTGAATCTCTTTCAGATATCTCTATTGATGATTTTTTAGAATCACCAATCAAGGATACCATGGGTGAAATAAATAACATTGAGTCCATACCCATTCATGACACTACTTTGGCTAATTTAGTGGATGAAAATTTTGTTCACAAGGAACCAATTCTGTCAAGAAATATGAACAAATAAATTGAGTTCAATACAAAGTCTCATCCTTTCTTAGAAATTGATAACCAATCTGATCTTGAATTTTAGGTCTTACCTTTATCACTCAAGTAATAATTCTTAAATGAAAATAAATCCTTTACTATTTTAATTTATTCCTCTCTTGAATCCAATCGAGAGATGGTTCTTCTGGATGTCCTAAGAAAGTATAAGAAAGAAATTAGATGAACCCTTTCTAATATTCTTGGGATTAAACCACTCATTGGAACTCATAGGATTGTTCTTGAATCTGAATCCAACCCATGTCATCAACCTCATTGGAGACTCAATCCAAAGATTATGGATTTGTTAATCATTGAACTTCTTAAGTTATTGAAAGCGGGTATCATCTACCTCCTTGGTTAGAGTGAGTGGGTAATCCCAATTCAAGTTGTCCCAAATAAATCCATAATTACTGTGATCACCAATGAGAATGGTGACCTTCTCCCCACAAGGGTCAGTAGTGGATGGAGAGTCTGTATTGACTATAGGAAACTCAACTCTTATACCAAGAAAGACCATTTATCCTTTCCCATTATTGATCAAGTAATTGAGTGAGTGGCAGGTCATCAATTATATTGCTTCCTAGATGGATTATTAGGGTATAATCAAATCGAGGTCTCCTTAGAGGATCAAGGGAAAACAACCTTCACTTGTCCATTCGGCACTTTTTCTTTCAAGTGCATGCCCTTTGGGTTATGTAATGCCCACGGTACCTTCCAATGGTGCATGATGGGAATATTCTCAGACATAGTGGGGGAATGTTTAGAGGTCTTCAGGGATAACTTATCCATCTTTGGGGATACTTTTTAGGGATTCCTTCTGAATGTTGAAAGGGTTTTTTCAATATGATAGGATAATAATCTCATCCTAAATTGGGAAAAATTCCATTTCATGGTAAAGGAAGGACTTGTTCTAGGCCATCTGATGTCTGGTAGAGGGATTGAAGTTGATAAATCTAATGCCAACATCATTCGTCACCTTCCATCTCCTAAAACTGTTAAGTAAGTGAGGTCCTTCTTAGGACATTATGGTTTCTATAGAAGGTTCATTATGAATTTCAGCTTTATTTCTTGACCAATTTGTGCTCTATTGGTGAAAGATGCTCCATTTTTATGGACATAAAGTTGTGAGTAATCATTCTCTACACTCAATTCATCTCTTATCTCTCCACCTATCATGAAATATCCAAATTGGAAACTCCCTTTTGAGATCATGTGTAATGCTAGTGACTTTTCTGTATGAGAAGTATTAAGAAAATGGTGTGAGAAAACTCCATGTGTCATTGCTTATGAAATAAAATATTTAAATGATGCACAAATCAATTACACCACCAATTAGAAAGAGTTTCTTGATGTTGTCTTTTCCTTAGAGAAATTCAGGTCTTATCTCTTAGAATCACCCATCATTGTCTTCACTGACCATTCATCCCTAAAATACATTTTTGAAAAACAAGATGCCAAGGCTATATTAATTAGGTGGGTCCTTCTTCTTCCAGAGTTCAATTTAACCATTAAGGATAAAAAGGGTGTTGAAACTTTTGTAGTTGATCACCACTCTAGGATGGAATTCAAAGACAACTCACATCACCTTTCTGTGTCTGATTCATTTCCTGATGAGCACCTCTATTCAGTGAGTGATTTCCCATGGTATGCTGACATAGAAAACCATTTGGTGAAGGGTGACATTCCAAAATTCCTAGGGACACAACCTAACAAGAAATTACTTTATTATGTCAAACACTATGTGTTTGATGATCCTTAACTCTTCAAGTTTTGTCCTGATCAAATCATTAGGAGATGTGTTCATGAGTCTGAGAAAGAGTCCATTCTAAAATTTTGTCATGGAGAGGCATGTGGAGGCCACTTTTATACAAATAAAACCACTACAATGGTCCTCCAAAGTGGTATCTACTGGCCTAACCTCACTAATGATTCCTTCCAATTATTCAAAAGTTGTCCTCAGTGTCAGCAATTAGGATCCATTACCAAAAGGAATCAAATTATCCTCACTCCCATTATGGTCATTGAAATCTTTGATTGTTGGGGAATTGATTTCATGGGACCCTTACCAAACTCTAGGGGAAACCTCTACATCCTATTAGATATTGAATATGTCTTGAAATGGGTTGAGGTTATTCCCACCAAGTCCAATGACCATCATGTTGTGATCTGATTTCTGAAAGAGCACATATTTTCTCGATTTGGAATTACTAGGGCTATAATCAGTGATCAAGGAACCCATTTATGAAAATTCCCATTCTCTTCACTCATTTCTAAGTATGGGATTTCTCATAAAGTTTACACTATGTACCATCCTCAAACCAATGGTCAAGATGAGTTAGAAAATTGGGATATTAAGCAAATTCTTGAAAAAACTATTAATCCCTCTAGGAAATATTGGTCCGAAAAACTCTTGGATACCATTTGGGAATATCGTATAGCATTCAAAACCATATTAGTAATGTCACCATATAGGTTGGATTATGAAAAATCATTCCATTTACCTGTTGAAATTGAGCATAAGGCATTTTGGGCAATCAAAAAAATGAATTTCGGCATTTCTTTGGCCGAATCAAAGAGTAAATTAGATCTTAATGAACTTGAGAAACATAGGATGGAGGATTATGAAAATTAAAGGGTATATAAAGGTAGACTTCAAGATTAACAATCTAGTAATCTCAAAGTTAAACACTTTGAACTGGGAAAATTCATGCTCTTGTATAGTTCGAAACTTTATTTACACCTAGGAAAGTTAAGTTCTAGATGGTTAGGTCCATTCATAGTGCATCATGTGTACCCCCAAGGGGAAGTAGAGATTCAGGATCCCACAATTGGTCACATTTTCAAGGTTAATGGTCATAGGTTAAAACTATTCATTAAATCATTAAATAACTAGGAAACAGAGGTTGAGTTAACTGATCCAACCTATGAATCCGGAAAAAAAAAATTGATAGATTTAGCATCCATGTCGGGCAAACGATGTTAAACAAAAGTGTTTCACGGGAGGAAACCTGTGGTTCTCATGTCTCCAATCTTTTTGAATCATCTTTATTTTTCAAATATGATTAATGAATCATTTTAATATTTTAAAAAAATTATATTGTTGAACCGTTCTTATTTTATGAGTATGGATGGGTATGAAAGGGGAGCACCATATTCATCTATGTCACGTGGTGTGATCCTTGAGTAATATCTTACCCAGAAATTTAAAAATAAGATAATGTATCATCAGTTCATTTTATTTTTATGTGTTTGTAGGTTAAAATAAAAATATAAAATAATAATAATAATAAAATTAAAATGAAACGTCGTAGGTCGTGGGTCAAAACCCATCACAATCAGATAACCCATAGGGACTCGAACTTAGGACCGAAGGGAGACAGGGGCACACACTTACCACTGACCTACATCTTATAGTGATTCCTTATACTATAATTTTTTTATATATACTTATATTTTACTTTTTTTATTATATTAATTAATATATATATCTATATATATTGTTTTTTTTGTTTTTTGTTTTTTGTTTTTTGTTTTTTTCCCTTTTTCCACTAGGGAACTCTGCAAGTGACATGGATATCAAATGACTAAATTGGAGTAGTAAGAACTTAAACTTCAACCAACAGGTGACTTCATTCCATGATCCTCATATTTCAAATTCCTTTTAGAACTCCCCTCATCTACCTCTACCCCATTCTAAATTTTGTTTTCATTAAACACTAGGTACAGTGTTATTCTATGTTGGGGGGTAAAAAGAATGAAAAAATAATTAATTAATTTTGTATGCATAAAAAATGTGTGGAAGGAAATTTTTCTTTAACCTTGAACATGATAATACACATTACACACTTTGAAACAGAATATAAAATAATTTATCATGCCCTGATTCTAATTTTAATCCATGTATAATTTCATGAGCATAGATTTTGGAAAGTGTGGTTGTCTAATGTGAAATTTCATTGTTTATATTTTCACCCAACTAAAAAAAGATCACAACGGACGTCCTTTGGATAGTGGGATATTAGTTTGAGTTCATGGGGTCCCCTAAATAAATATAATAGGTTTGGTGATCATTTTAGTTTTAATATGAGTATTCAATAAAAAATCAAAAAAAACAATAAATTTGAGCGTAGAGCAACTAAATGACCTAATGTATGGCTTTAAACACTTGGGGATCGTGAATCCATAGTTTTCTGGCCCAAAGTTAGTACTTTTATCTCTATTTGTGGTAATTTGACTTTTTTTTACTGAGTTAACTCGAGATGATGCTCGAGTATGTGGGTTTCACTTGGTGCCCTAAGGTCTTTGAGGTTGGGAGTCATCGGAAAAGTCCCACTACATCGGTTCACTCTTTTGAGTAAAATTTAAATTACCATGGAAATATTGCAAAAAAAATTGAATACTCATCTTAATATTGAAATGTGATTCCACCTACCACTTATGTCATTTCCCCCTTGAATAAATATGAACCCCCATGTCTATTGTGATACACAATACATCCTCATACTTAATTGATATTGGATGAAATATGGAAATGAATTTGAACAAAGGAATGGGCTTGGAATTGGGATCTGATTATGAAAATATATTGTATTAAAATATTTCTATGGGTTTCATAGTTGTTTGATATAAGGGTTTTTTGTCATCAATGTTTACTAAAAAAAATTTGGAAAAGGGAATTCGAATTTCACATTTTTGGGATATATTTTTCTCAGGACTAGAAAAACTCAAGTTTGGGGTGTGATTAGCCACTAAATGAGGCTAATATTAATTGTTAATATATATAATATTCTTGTTCTCTATTATTCACAAAAACCATTTTAGTGCATTTTACACTGTGAACATTATTTCATATTATAATTGTAATCCCTTCTTAAAATGCACTATTACATCGTACATTTTTTAACATCATTTAAAGTACCCAATGATCTTAATTTTATTTTCATATTTAATTTTCAGGTTTCTCATTACATTTGTAATAATTCATACTTTTTTATTACTTGAATATTCATATTGGAAGACCACAAAAGTTGGCTTTGAACAAACAATATTCTGGGTGAAGTGAACTGGATAGAAGCCCAATAAAACTACTATATCAGCCAATATCCAAACCCAATAATTATGAAAATTGAAATAAATCTAGAAATATCATGGGGAACAGTTAATTAAATAGTTTCCAAAGAAAATTATGATTTTTTAATGGAGTTACAGGTGGCCCAAGTTGGAGATAAAATTCTGGGCCAGATTTTGTAGCCCAGAACAATAGCCCACCAATTTAATCATATCTCCAAAAAAATTGGGATGAAATTTTACAGAGATCTAGGAGAAATCCTGATAGTCATGTTTTTCTTCTATGTCCCACTCATATTTTACCATATAGAAGTAATTTTATGCACCTCTGTTCGGTGGATGAAAGATGGATGCCACTTCGGGTCAAGGATAAAGAAGTCCACTCTCCCTTACATTCCACCACCTTAGGCCTATCATACTCAATTGGGATTCTTTGTAATGTTGGGAGCTCAACCCAAGCCTCTTTAAATTACTATTTAATGTAGTGTTGGTGGAATATTTTATCATCTTTGATGCTTTCTTTCATTTTAGTGTTATGCAGCCACTTTTCCTTTATAATGTTCTTCTTCATTTGTAAGTTGTTCGAATCACCTTAGTTTTCAATAAAATTTATTCATATTCTCTTATTTAGTTCTTATTATTATCACATTGATACCGTTTCTTTATGTTCTAAATTTATTCATACTAAACCTTGTGAAAATTATTCACACAACGGTGGAGTGATTGTTTTTTTTATTGTTTTTAATTTACTTCTTCAATTCCTCCCTCATGAGTCTACTTCCAACTTCCATTGAAACCATAGAATAAATGGAGGGATAACCCACTTATAGGTTGATCCAAGGGAGTAAAAATGGTATGTATTGGATGCTATTTATCAACCCATTAATTTCTAATCACTTCTTTTAATTAATATTTTTATTTGATGATTTTAAAACTTCTTCATCCTTGTTGAATTTTAAGGTCGCATACTTTAAGTGTTAATATGAAACTTTACCTTGGAGTGATCATAAATTTGATCCTCCAAGTGTATAGGTGATTATTGTTATGGTTTTTTAGTATAAAACCAGTAAGTGATGAAGTTGTTTTATCTTCTTGAATAAACCCATCTCGAATATAAGAAATTGAAATCATTAAAAAAGAATTTCATCCAATCCACCCCTTGTAATAACCTAGGATCAACCCTTCTCATAATTTGAATTCACTAAAGTCACGTAGTGTTCACTTAAACCTATCTAAAATAAACCCAATGTTGGCCACTTAATAGAAAAAATCAGCCCATAGAATGTGTGTGTCTATAGGTTTCTTCTTAGGTCTCTGAGGAATCGACAACCCAAGTTACGCTACATTTGACTGCTTAACCTTAAAAACTTGGGTAAATTTGGGTGAGACCAACTTGTCAGTAGGTTAAAGCAGAGAATCAGAGACCAGTGGGTATGTTGTAGTCTTTTACTATCTCAGTGTGGAAATGGGAGCAGATAGCGATGGATTTTGTTAAAGGTATTCCAAGAACGGTTTGGAAATACGATGCCATTTGGGTGATAGTGGATCGGCTTACCAAGTTGGCCCATTTAATCCCTATTTGTGAAACCCGTATAGTGGAGGGTCTATCCAAAGTTTATATCCAATAAGTGGTAAAGATACATGGTATACTAGTTTCAATCATGTTAGATAGATATCCAAGGTTCACATCTCATTTTTGGAAATCCTTAAAAAAAACCCTTGGGACTTAGTTGATTATGAGAACGGCGTATCATCCTTAGATAGATGGCCAATTCAAGAGGATGATACAGATGTTGGAATACATGTTACGGGCTTGTGTAATGGATTTTTCTGGCTCATGGGAAGAGCATATACCCTTGGTGGAGTTCTCATACAATAACAACTATCAGGCCTCGATACACATGGCACCGTTTGAAGCATTGTATAGGTGTCCTTGTCGTTCTTCACTATGCTGGATGGAAACGAGTGAGACTTCACTATTTGGGTTGATCCTTTTTCAAGAAAAAATGTAGAATATCCTTTTGATTAGAAATAGGATGTAGATGGCTTGAATTCATCAGAAATCATATACAGATCACTGTCTAAGACCTTTGTCCTTCGATGTGGGTGATCAAGTCTTCTTGAGGATATCTCTAAGGCTTGGACATCATCATTTCAAGAAGCAGGTAAAGTTATATCCTACATACATAGGCCCATTCGGCATAATAGAATGAATTGTAGAGGTGGAATATCAGTTGGAATTACCACCATGGTTCATTTTAGTGCACAATGTGTTCTATGTATCTCAATTGAAAAAGTATCAACCTGATCCCGACCATGTGATCAAATGGGATCACGTTGACCTAGAACCAGATGCTTCATTGATACATATTCCAGAATAGATTATGGATAGGTAAGATAAATTCTCGCATGGAAAAAGAATTGGTCTGGTATGAGTTTTATGGCATTATGGTCAGATTTAGGAAGAGACTTGGGAATGTGAGAAGGAGATGAAAGAGCAGTGGCCGGAACTCTTTCAGGGCAGTGAATGTTTTCTACTTTACAAGTATGGAAAGGCCAATTATGGGTAGAATTTAGTACCCCCATATTCTTTTATTAAACCATTTCTTTATTCTTTTTATGGTTATAAAGTTTAAGTATGATAGTTGGGAGATTCGGGAGAACTTTGGAAGTGTTTTTGGGGATAAAGGGAAGTCGTACGGGCGGCACACGGTTTGACTAACCTTGCAGCCAAACTGTGCACAGGGATCCTTTTGTGGTAGTAGCTCCAGCATGGTTGGAGCATGGTTTGGGAGACTGTGCAAGGGGAAGCCTTTTCAGTAGATTCTACCACATGGTTAGCACATGGTTTTCCTTACTGTGCGGTTAAATCATGTGCAGAGTCAGAATGAGATCCTTAAAAATAGTATCTCACTTGTTTTTGCCATAACTCCATAATTTTTTACCCAAACCAGCCCTAACTCAGTATTTTTCTTTTCCTAATTCCAAATAAGGTTCTCCCATCTATCTGTAGGTGATCCGTAGGCTTCCCTCGGTGAATCGAATCCAGATCCTTGAGGTATGTGATCGTTCTTCATCGTTCTTGATCAGTTTCTTAGATATACTTAGATCTACTTCTCATCATATCTTGGTTTCTTAGATATACGCCTGTTATTGGTGGATCTAGGTTTTTGGATTCCAAATATGATGATTTTTGGATTTTTTTTCTTGGTATGATAAGAGATCTAAGGTGGTTTCTTGGAGAATCGAGCCGGTTTTCTTATGCGTTCTTCATTCGTTGAGGTTTTTGTCAAAACCATCAAGGTATGTGGCTTCAATCTTGACTCCTATTATTAGAACTAATTGGAATGTTTTCAAATTTAATGTATTGTTCTGAATTTATTGTGATTTGGTTTTTGAACACTTATTGGAAACCTTCTTGAGTGGTGGTTTGTGAAATCTGTAAAATTTTGGATTTTGAATGAGTGCTTTGGTTCTTGGTTTCAAAATGTGGATTTTAAAAAGGGAATTTTCCTAGATTTTTGGCCCATGAATGGGATTGTATTTTTCAATAAAAGGTAAAGTTTTATTGAAATTAAATGTTTCTTTGAAATTGGTTCTTCTTTGGTTTTCAATAAAAGTTCAGTTTTATTGAAGTGAGTTATTTTGGTAATGGAAATATTTGGAATAAATGGTGTTGGTGTGAGTTTATTCTTAAAGGGACCTTTGTAAAGGGATGAGTACCATTGGGGTACAAGGGACATGACCCTAGATCGGGGGCGTGTTTCATTGGGACATAAGGTAATTGGACGAGAGACCACTCATGAGTATGAAACTGTCAAACGAAGCATGCATGTGTGGGTGTGTTGTGAACTATGTAATGGGTATGCCAAATGATAATGAGAATTGGTTTTAAGCTTTGATTAGTTATTTTTATGGAAAAATAACTTGCTGTAAAATGGTTTCATTTATATTTGTTTTCACGTGGTTGTAAATGATTTTTGGAAGTTGTTTATATTGGGTTATAAATTGTTTTGGTAAACTATTTTATATAAATTATTTTATATAAATGTGGATAACTTTACTATCCTGGTGGTGTGAGTAGGTAATTCAATGGGGAAAACCTACTGAGCTTTATACTCACCCCTACTTTGGAACTTTTGTGCTTTTTTAGATGTTATCTTCCAGGACAGGGTCAAAGGTAATGTCTCCCATGTTTTTAGGAGTACCTCGTAATATTGGGGTTGTTCGATGATTGTGGATCTTGAAGCTTGTGAATCATGGAGTCCTATGGTCTCTTTAGAGTCGTGATTTGTTGATACGTTGTGTACTTTGATACTTTTTGGTCTTCAGTTGTTGCACACTTTGATGTGGTTTTGAGATACATGAATTTTTCTAGTTGTCTTTCCTTATTCATGCATCATTTAGTGAATAGTTTGGTTATGGTTTTTTGGTTTTTTGGTTTATTTATTAAAGGTTAAATCATCCCCCAATAGTATTTGAAACCCTTTGACATTTATTTCCAGCCTTTGGTGTCTTGGGGATGTCGCTTAAGGCCAAGTAATGACTCGTTTCACTCTCAAGACAATGGGAATTGGTGGGCTATTACAATGAATATAAGGATTTATAATATTTTTCATGTGTTTTTACATATTTTCAATGAATGATGAGTTTTCTTCCATTTTTTATCCTTTACTGATATTTATATACTCATCCTACATTTTCTGGTGATTTTTTATAGGGTTAAAGGATGATTAAGAATAATAATGAAGTCAAAATTCCAATTATGGTGATTAGTCTTGAATGAATAAAGTGAATCATTTAAAGAACTTGTTTTTTTTTGAAAAAAATATACACTGAGTGAAAAGTCATGGGTTTAGTTTGATGGATCATTTATGGTTATTTTTTATAGGTTTTGGTGTCATGGTGGTTTTTTTATTACTTTACTATTTGTGTTTCTTAGTTTCTTTGTTTTTTGGTATTTTTTATTTGTTTTTCTCCTTAGGGAGGATTTGGATTTAGGTGTTTCTTGTGGGATAGAGTTTTTGCCTTATCTCAATTTGTTGTTTTGTTTAGATTTATGAAAGTGTAGTGGATTTCAGCAATAGGATGTGTGGGATATTTTCATTGGTTTATTTTTCATGGATATAGGGTTTTTGTATTGTTATTGGTTGGGGATAGAGATTTTCATAGGATATAGTTGTTTTTTCATCTCAATTTTTTATTTTTTAATTAATGTTAGTGTTATATATTTCAGTGATGGGATATGTGGGATGATTTCCTTGGTTTATATTGTATATAGATGGGGTTCGTGTATTTTTTTAGTTGCGTGTAATTGATTTCATAGAATGGAGTTGTTTTTTCTCTCTAAATAATGTTTTAGTTTTTGTGATGTTTTTTTTTTGTTCTGTTATAGAATATTTTTGTAGGCTTATCTATGATACAGTATCATGATTTGTAGTTGTTTTTTTGGGTTGTTTTGTTGTGTTGTTGGTGTATAGAAGATTGATATTTTGTATTTTTTTAGATTCTTGTATAGGTGTTTTTCTGCTTCAATATCCAAAAATATAGAAGAAATTAAACACTTTATTAATCAATTTTTATAAAATTTTATTTTTTTTAGGTTCAACTATGTAAAAACCATTTTTGAATAATTTATTTAAACCCATGGAAGGAGAGATTGTGAAATTTAAAAATTTCAAAAAATGGATGAATATGGTGGAGAGATAGTGAATAATTTTGAAATTCTAGAAGCAAGTAAACCAAAATATGGTAGTTAGAAGAAGGAAATAAAAATATTCCCTTGAAAAGTTTGAAGGTGAAGTACAGATACACAAAGTAACACATAAGAGTTACTCTAGTGATGCGTAAGAGTAACTTCATAGAGTTTTTGAAAGAGTTCAATGTAAATCAGAAGTTTGAGTTAAGTTGTTGTATATATTTAACTAATATAAGGGGTGTTGTAAATATCTAATCTATGTGGAAACTCTCTAGGAATATTAGAAGGTGGTGGTACTAGTTTCACTAGTTAGACTCTTTTATAACTAGTAAGTTGGAAACATTTGTTCAAGGAATTTTGGCATACAATGTAATCATGTTAGGATTATTGAATAAAATTACTCACAATGTTCCCCCAATGGAGTAAGACTAATTATGAACAATATAAATACTTGTTTTTTTATTTTCATTTGTTTCTTTCTTCTATTTTTTTAGAAGTTTTTTTTTGTTCGAAAGGGTATGGTGATGTGTGGTGACTAAGGTGTGGTGTGTCTTCTAAGTTATGGTGCATTGTTTTTACAAGATCATTTTGGTTCTTTTTTTTCACCAAGTAAGTTTTATAGGATGACTTCTAGATTTAGGAATATTTTCTTAAGCCCAAAATGTGGTATCAGAGCTTTCATTATAGAAATTCATATGATCAGAACCTAGACAAGGTGTTTCAAGTCTCATTTCAGTAGAATCATTCTTCCCTTATACTTGTAGTATAATTACAATAAAAAATTCACAATCCCTCTTACATATTTCATAATTGAGTATAATTTTATTAATTCTATAAAAAATGGGGTTGGATGGGGGTAAGGTATGGGTGGAGAAATTTTTTTAAAGGGATTTCAGATTATAAAAGATATAGATAGAGGATTTTCTATTGTAGAAATATATTGATCAGTTATTTATGGGTACTAATACAAAATAGAGTAATAAATAAGAATGGTAAATTCTATATAAGAAATAACTTATAGTGATTCGGATTCTACTAGCCTAGAATGTGTTTTATAACATCCACGAGGTGAAATTACTTTGTAACATATGAAAGTTATTATTGATATGTATGAGAATCAAACAACAATGAATATGGTATTATTATTATGTAGATTTTTTGGTATTATAATTATAAATAAAATCTATATTTTTATCATAAAAATGACTTCAACATCATTTGAAGTCAGTTGGAATCAGTGAAGGTGGGTTTTGAGGAGCCAGAATGGGTGCTTCTTTTACTCTCATCACTCCTAGATTCATGTTATGATTACTATAGAAATTAATTCAATAATTAGGACATAATTATTTTTTATGTATATTATAGATTTAATTATTAAGAAGAAAATTCATCGGAAGGAGATCTAAGCATCTATAAGAAACATATATAGTGTGGAAGGTAGGGGACATTCCACAACATGGAAGAGTCAAAAAAAGGGAAAATGAAGAAGAAGTTGGATACATAGTAATGTAGTGTGAGGATATACCATGTGTCGGAAATATGGGAATAAATTTCATTTAAAGAAATATTATAGTGAAAAAAGAGTCAATTTCATAGGATATGCTTCCAAAAATGAATTTGTAAATCCTGTATTGAAAGATATGAGTGGTCCTCTATTGAGTGTCACCAGTTTACTTGAGTCTTAAATAATAGAATATATATATTTATTTCACTCTACATATAGGAAAGTAAGTATGTTGAATTATACTTCTATAATATATTGTAATGTACATCTTATGGATGGTAGATCTCTAGAGATTATAAGAAAGGGTAATGTTTCTATCTGAACAATTAATGAAATCTTATTAGAGTTTCAATGAGTGTGGTACATAATGGGATTAAGGAAGAACTTGGGCCCTATTTGGTATAGTGGAATTGTTTTTTATATAAATTTAAATGGAAATTTAATGAAAAACAGAAATAGAATTTGGTTCCCAAAAACACATTTGGTGTGGCTGGAAAAGTTGAAGGAAATTAAATAAATAAAATTGTAACATCTCATTAACCACTTTCAGGTATTTCTCTTATCACTTTTCATTCTCTTGTTTATTGGGGTGTTTTTTGGGACTCCTGAGGATATAGATTCTTTTCTAGGTAAAATTTCCTAAAGTTTATGGATATATGTTTTTTTTTAATTAATGGAGTCTGGGTAAAAATGTGTTAAAGGCTTTGCTGGGTTCTCCCTGAGTTCAGAGATCGCCGGTGTATGTTTGGGTTTTTCAAGGGAATCTAGGATTTTCACTGTCTCTAGGAGAAATACACATCTTGAACCATTTAAAGGAATTTTATTTTTCATTGGTAAAATTTCATGATTTTAGTTCAGATCATGAAAATATTACACACCATTAAATTATTACACATTGTAAATATGGTTCATGTTGTGTATTGGTTTCCAAGCATATGTCATGAAATGGTACAAGGAGTGAAAGTATTACATTTCGTGAATATGGTTCATGTTGTGTATTGGTTATCGAGAAAGTATTATGAACCAATACAAGGAATGAAATAATTACACACCATGAATATGTTTCACATTATTAAATGGTAAAGTTGGTATTTTTAATCCAAGGTGATGTTTTTTTTAGTTCTTTTGGATTTTGTGGATTATATGATGTGAAATGGGGTTTCATGCCATGTAATTATTATAGTCTATTGGTTTTAAGTGCCTCATGACTGGTTCTATTTTCCATTCATGTGAAACCCTTTCCTCTCAAAATTAGGATCTATCCTATGCAATTTTGGAGACCTCTACTCAATCCAACTCATTTCGTTTAGTAGTTGATATTCATTACAGTTGTGGTGTGTTTCTCCAGTTGATTAACCCTTATACTTATTCATTATCATTCATCATGTTAGTTCCATTTACCTAGCCTTATGTATCCATTGATCAATGACGATAATCTTCTTGATCCTTTCTGGATTCATTGTGTGGTCTTCCTCTAGATTCTAACCCTTGGATTGGTTGTGGTGTGGTATGCGAGTTTCTTCAAAGTAAGTTTTGTTATGTCTTCTTCACCTAATTTTCTTGTTAAATTTATTATAAGATGTGAGGAGTGATTTTAGGACTTCCATTATTGTCTTTTCATTCTTCCTTGATGGTGGTTTCCATTTCGGGCATGTGCAGCCTAGATTTGAGGTAGGTGGTTCTATCTCTATCCTATGTTGGATGAAATGTACTTCTTTGGTTTTGATAAATTTCTTTATAAATGAAATTTCATGATTTATTGATTGATTTGTGTGTGTGGAAATGGGTTTTTGAGAAAATATGGTTTTCCCATTATTTTAGTAAAAGAAGATGTATTTTAAAAACATTATGAAATGGATTTATAAAATGGTTTTTGAAGCATAATTTTGATAAAATGGTTTGGAAAATAGAATACATGGGAAGCCTTGGATACTTAGGTGGAAGGTGTAGTAATAGGCCTCGTCCATTGATACTGTCAGGGGGATCACTCATGGGGTATTCGTATACTCCCTAGGTCTGTTAGTCTAGGGACATGATAGACTAGTTGGGAGGTTCACTTTCTGAGGTGTTCCTCTACTCTCTAGATTCGATACATATATCTAGAGGAGTGATGTGAGCTATTTTCTATGTCTGGTCATGAGTGTCCTAGATATCCTGGCCTATAGTGATCATTGGCATGGTGTTACCTATGATTTAGCTTTTACCATTTTATATTTACTTCCATAGATTTGATATGATATGTGATACATGATTTGATTAGATTTTATTTATTTGATGTAAATGAAATGCTTTGAAACTATTTTACCTAGATTATTTTTGAAATTTAGAAAAATGGGAAATTAAATTGTTTACCATGTTTTTATATGAAACCTATTTAACTATTATTCATTCTTTTTCTTCTTTAAAGATGAGAATGTTCAGATTTTTGTACAAAGACTTGTCATGTAACTCCTGGGTGGGATCCTACTGATCATGTTTAGATCACACCTTATGCAACCCTTTAATGGTGCATAAAACTTTGTCTGTATTTTGATGCAGGGAAAGGAAATGTGCTACAGTTAGGTGGCAAGGCTTCGGTCTGCTGTGTCTGGGTGGCTAGTGGTGAGATGGTGGGATTCTTCCCATCCTATCACATAGAGTATATATTTTTGTTTCAGTGGTCCTTTGATGTTGTACTTTTATCTTTGAGATTATTTAGTTACATTTGATTTGTATCACATCTTATGTTTTCCTTTTTGTTAGGGTATATGTACTTGTTTCTTCTTCCACTATTTTTTTCAATCATGTGTATATATATATATATATATCATGTTTTATACTTCGGGTTGGGAGAAATATTTCCCTCTTGTTATTTTTTATGCTCAGGTGCTAGCCACTAGTTCGTGGGGATTTAGAACGCCCTTTGGGTATGTGGAAATTCAGTTCAAGTACTAGTTTGAGAGGGTATCCAGGTTGGGTTCATTATAGTTTGGTATGAAAGGCAGTCTTCCATCCAGATTCCTTATCTTGGGATATTGGTAGATTGGATATAGGATTTTTGTTACTTGAGAAGTAGGTTTTGGTGAGTTCTTGTCAAGTTCTTTTTGTGAAAAGACTCAAGTTATCATGTGATGTTGGGATATGTGTCTCCTGTTTTGAGTTCTTGATATTAATCTCGGTTTTCTCTCATGGTTTTTTGGTATGAACTGAGATTATCCTATGGTATGATCACTTCTTTTATTTTAGTGTGTAGTCGTATTCCTCTAAGACATCTTCTACAGGTTTCTCGAGAGGGTGTAGTGGATGATCTTCAAAGGAATATTCCTCTAGATCAGAATATTATCAAAGCTATCATGCAGAAAACTCATGTTGTCAATCAAAATTTACCGCAAGTCTAGAAAGCAGTTGTTGAGGTACAACAAAGAGTTGGAGGAGATATGGATCGATCATGGGAGTTATTATGAAAGAATCCATCATCCTTTAAGGGTTTGAATAAACCTTAAGATGTGGATGATTGGATGGAACAAGATCGATCATATATTCAATTTTCCATATACACCTAAGTGTATCAATGTGAATTTTATGGTGTTCAGACTTGAGGGTCCGAGTAAGTGAAAGCTCATAGGTCATCAATAAATCTTATGGGGCTAACCAAATTTAGTAATTTATTAAAACTTAGAAAATCCTAACTCAAATTGTAGTATCTAGAAAGTCTGAGTGTCAAACCCATAGGGATAGAGCGTATGTTCTAAATTAATTAGGAAAATATAAATTGGAATTGTTTGGTTTGTTTAAAGAAATTGTAATATAAAAATTGATTGGTTGGAAATTCAATATGGGAGTCATGCTAGGTTCATTGATTCTGGGTTCGTGTTCTAGGAATTAAATTATAATTGATTAATTCGGTTTTGGTGTGGGAGTTGGGTTAGCAGGGATCCTTGGTCTTGGTATCCCAACCTAATCCTATGATTGTGCCTTTGTAATGGTCCTCTAATTGGTTCAATCATGGAAATAGGCGAGCCAAAACCATATTTAAACATAACCAAACCAGATTACATAATGGTCATGCACAAACTAATTTGATTAATTGATGCAATAATAATAAACAGCCTCAAATCACAAACAATGGTCATGCAGTTGCAAAAAGAAGGAGATTGGAATTGATAAATGGTGTTTGCATCAATCCAAAACATGAATAATGAAAATAAATAATCCTTAAGAACTCATCCCCCTACATCACATAACCCAGCACTAGATGGACTACTCACTCATGGTGGGAATGAGCAGCATGGTTACCTGAGGAATAATGGCGGTGAAGAAAGGATCTAGATCATCACCCATGGTCTAGAGGATATCTATTGATGTTCCTTGGATACCTCTGCCCCTAGTGCCTTGGAATGGTGGTTGGGGGTCTTATTTATAGGTGTTTCTCATCCAAACCCATGGCCTGTGTCGCCTGTTTTTTCTCTGCGCATCGACGTCATCACGATGTGTATTCGAGTTACACGTCATGTACCCCAGATTTGGTTTTTCATCTTCCATATTGAATTCACAGACATTGGTTTGACTATTTTACTTTTTTCATGATGTGTACTGATAGTACATGATGTGTACTTACAATTCATGCTATGTATACTCATCACAAATTTTTCAGTGTAGATCTATTTCACTTGAAATGGTCATGACTTGTGCTCTCAGTACATGACGTGTAGTCATTTTTCTTCAATTTTTAGCTCTTCTTCTCTCTCAAAAATCTAGTATCACACTGCTTCACTTCATTCATGGCACAAAGGGTCATTCGGCTCATATTTCCATCCCTTTTCATTCCTTTTTCACAAATCCATCATTTACTGCCATAAAACATAAAAGAAGTCAAATTATTCCAAAATTGGAAAGATTAATCATTTAAATACACAATTCAATACAAAAAAATACTCTAAAATATATGCATTAAATACACATATCAAATCCCCCCACACTTGAATTCATCCTTGTCCCCAAGGATGGAATCTCAACATACTACAAAGGATGGTCCCCTTACCATGCTTCAAATTCAATTTCAATAAAAAAATTGATCAAATGAAAAATTAAATTTTCAAGTTTCACATAGGAAAATTCATCAATGCCTCACTTTTCAAAGAAACAAGTCAACCATGTATTTTACTTTTCTTCTTTGAAATAACCAAGATTTTTCATTCATCCATTTTTATTTTTCAATCCATTATAAATATGAATGCCACTTGAAATCTACCTCACTTTAATTTTTCCACTCATTATCAGGGTAAAAATGTAAATAGAATTCAACACATACCTCAAGAACATGTAACTTTCCATAGGCTTTCAAGGAATCTAATATCTCCACCGCATAAAGACAAAATCACAATTAATTATGAGGGATTCATCATTACGAATCAAATGACTCTAAGTCATCAAGGTAGGTAGGTAAATGATATAAAAAGATAATCTCAAAAAGTAGGTTCAAATCTCAATTATTTTTCATGATATCATAAGATAAGAACAATAAATGTCTTAATTCACAAATTTCATTTCTCTCCCCTTAAAAAACTAAAAGTGGGTCCATGATACATGTAAATTCAATGATTGAATCAACCTCTCTTGATTCTTTTATTTCTTTTTTTTTTGAAAGTTATGTTCAGGACATATCTCACATACATCACTTAACCACATATGACCAATAATCATCAATCTAAAAAATGGATATTTTTTATCCTCCCAAAACAAAACCCTTTTTTGTGAAATTTGTTTTAGCAAGAGAGGTGAATAATAAGATACAATGAAAGATTTTATGGCCTCTCCTCTTATCATAATCAAGAATACCCCAGCAATATATCTACAATAATGTATATCCTAGTACACCTAATAAACTTCTCCCCCCACACTTATTCTTTTAAATATCATCAAAAACATTTATAGGAAGGTAGGAATGGATAAAATAAGCTTATAAGATGGCTCATTTCTTAACAAGGTAGTTCATGGTTTCTATGGGATTAAAAATGGATTAATTCTAAGTGGGTCTCAAGATAAGGGATAAAAAAAATAATGCCTCCAATAGAAGAAAAAGTATTTATAATGTCGCTTTTATAATGTTAGTTCAACATAACCGACATTATAATAGTAAATAATTTATATTTCGTCATCGGTTATTAGAATAATCGAAACTGAAAATATAATGACTAACATTTTTAGCATCAGTTTTATAGAAAACTGACACCCAAAATTATGTATAATATTTTCAGCATCGGTTTTAGTATAAACTGACATCAAAAATCTTGGTGAACATATTTTTCATATCAGTTTTAATAAAATTTATGCTAAAAATAAAAATTTAAATTATTTTAAAACCATTTTTCACTAAAACCAATGTTAAAACTCTTTAAAAAAACTCTAATGGCGAACCCCTATTTTGAGTGTTGCTCGTTCTTTCATTATCTCAAGCGAAGGAAATTTTGACGGCTACCAAAACACTTATGATGTAGTTTTTCATTGTTTTTTCTCAATTTAAATCATATTTTCACAATTTTTGATCATCAATCCTTCATCCATCCGTGATTTGGGTTTATATTTTATCTTCTTAACATTTATACGATCGATTGGCACGCAGATTGTAATTTTTTCCATTCTTTTTTTTGTTCATTATTTTGAAAATGTTATAATTATTCTTTTGATTTTTTTTCAACTTCAAGGTATATCTATCATGTTCGAGATGCACTGTGATTAGAGGTTTTTCTATTGTTTTTTTTATTATTTGTTTTATTTTTCAAATGTTTTAAGTGTTTGTTTTGGTGTTCTTCCTGCCATCTAATTCAAGGGACATTATCTAAATTCAGGATAAATCTTATAGTGAAAAAATCCTAAATTTTTAAGTGTTTTGTAAAATAATTTAAGATAAATTCATTATTTTTTAGTTATAAATTTGTTATTTTTTAGTTATAAATTTGATTTACTCAACTGTTTGTTTGTATGCATTTAACTTTTAATTATTAAGTTTTGTTAAAATTTGTTTAATTATATAAATTATTTATTTAGTGTGATTATAAAATGGTTTTTTTCTAGGTTATAACTAAGAGGAATATTGATTTCTCTTTTGATGAATCTAGGTATAATGACGAAGATGTTTTTTGATAATCGTTTAAAAAATCTAGGTAAACTTGACATAAGTATATTTATTATTTACCATGGTCATCAAGAATTGTTTATAATTATTTATTTAAATAAAATAAATACCTAAAGTGATTTATTTTTTATTTTACTCCTTATAATAATCATTGATCACTCACTAGATCAGAAAATTTTTTAATTTATTTTTTTTGTTTAAAATCTATCTATTCATATATATATATATTAAAATGTTTAAATGTTTTATATGTATATATATATATGTGTGTTTGTATATATGTATATATATGTTGATTGAAATTAGTTTGATTTTTTATTTTTTTGATTCTAAAAAAATCATTTACTTTTGGATCAGTGACACAGCATACAAAATAAATACCTACAGTAGATTAGTTTATATTTTATTACTAATAATAATTAATATTTAATGTATGAGAACCAATCATTTTTATTCTATGTTTCTATGATTAAAATTTATCTTTTATATTGATTTTTTTAAATGTTTATATGTTTTAATATATTCACTAATTATATTATGATCTCAGGTATTGAATGGATTGTAATTGGATAAAGTTACAAAGAACCAGTAATGAATATTAAAAAGTAGTGGATGATTTCATGAAATTTTCTAAACATAATCTTCAAAACATAGATTTTATTTTATATCCATGTGTGAAGTTTTTGAATATGATAAAGTTAAATTCTAGAGAAATTATAGATCACCTCATTTGCAATGGTTTCATCCTTAATTATACACATTGGATCTAGCATGGTGAAATTACTGTAAATTCAACATATAATATTGATGACAATATTCCTGATGACACAGAGGATCGTATTGAAGAATTAATTCATGATTTAGGTGTTGAAACCATTAAAAAAACAGAAATTGTTGAACAATTGTATGGATATTCTAAAAAATAATTATTTACTGGTTGTAAATATATAGTTTTATCATCAATTTTTAGATTGGTTAACTTGAAATCAAAAAATGGTTGGAGTGATAAAAGTTTTTCCAACTTACTTGATCTTTTAAAAGATATACTTCCTAAAGGCAATAGGCTTCCATATTCCAATTATGAGGTAATGAAAATATTATTCCCAATGGGATTGGGGTATAAAAAGATACATGATTTCCCCAATGATTGTGTGTTGTATAGGAAAGAATATGAATTTTTATAAAAATTTCCTATATATGAAACATTGTACTATAAGATGGATAAAAAATTCAATTAAAATTCATTCTCAAGTACTTACAACTAACCTCATGCTATATCAAATAATTTCTTCCAATAATCCCTTCATATAATTTCTATAAATTAACACTGATTTTTTCTCAGGTACTGAAATCAAATATCCTGCTAAAATAGTTTAGTACCTTCCAATAATTCCCCTTTAAAGCGTCTATTTTCAAATTCAAATAATACAAAAAGTTTTTAAGGGGGAATTCATATTAACGCATATCTGGTGGTAAATTACATCACCCTACTAACTCATCACAGTAGAAGAGATTTGATAAATAATTTTCTGATTTTAAAAGTGAAGTTATAAGTCTCAAAATGGGAGTGTGTACAGATGAAATGAATCCATATCAGATCCTAAGTAGCCAACATAGTTCATGGCTGGTTTTTTTGGTAGTTTAAAACATATCCCCACATATATATATATAAAGAAAAAATATTCTATGATGAGGTTGATGATTTATGGACCACAATAGCCAGGAAATGATATTGACGTGTATCTTTCACCATTTCTTGATGATTTGAATCTTTTATGGGAGGCAGGTGTTAATGTTTTTGATGCATATAAGAAAGAGTGTTTTCTTTTAAGTGCTTTGATAATTTTCAGTATAAATTACTTTCCTGTATATGGAAACTTATCTAGATATAGTGTTAAGGGGTATAAATCATGTCCAATTTTTGAAGAAGAGACTTCATTTTATCAATTGAAAAATGGAAGAAATATAGTGTACATGGGACATCAAATATTTTTCTCGAATTGATCATCCTTATCATAGATTAAAAAAGGAAATTAATGGTTTACAGAAATACAATCTCCCCCCACAACCATTTTTAGTTGAATAATATTATAATAGGGTGAAAATTTTTAATTCGACATTTGGATGTAAAAGTAGTTTTGGTCATCAAAAAATATCTGGAAGAAACAGCCTATTTTTTAACTACCTTATTGGAGATTTTTAGAGATAAAACATAACATTTATGTTATACATGTTGAGAAAAATATATGTGATTGTTTGATTGAAACTTTATTAGACGTAAAAGGAAACACAAAATATGGATTTAATTCTGTATTGGACTTTATAGCAATTGGAATACGTTTGGAGTTAACTTCCACTATGAAAGGAAACATAACATATTTACCTCTGGCTTGTCACACATTAAGCAAGAGTGAGAAGTTGAATTTTTTTTAGTGTATCTATGGTGTAAAATTACCCAATGGATATTCTTAAAAATGTGAAGAATTTCATTTCAGGGAAGGATTTCAAATTAATAGGTATGAAATCTTATGACTGCCATGTATTGATTCAACAACTACTACCAATCACATTGTGTGGTATATTGTCGTCAGCTGTCAAAAAGACTATCATCAGGTTAAGTAATTTTTTCAAATCCATTTGTATCAAAGTTATTGATCCAAATTTGTTAGATGAGTTGGATAATTAAGCTGATCTTATACGTTTTTAACTAGAAATGTATTTTCCACCTACATTTTTTAATATAATGGTTCTGAAGTGCCCAGATCAGTGTGAATCACTGATTCACCCCCTCCCCCTCTCAGTGATTCACACTGATCTGGGCACTTCAATTGGTATCAGAGGGAGGTTGCCTCTAAAAGATCCAAGGGAGTCTTTACTAAGTGCAGATTTGAGGAAATGATCAACCAGCCTCAAATGGAGATATCTGCCAAGACTCAGAAAAATAGAAAGAAGAAATAGGCCAAGAAGATGAAGAAGAAGGCTGGTGCAATCAGAGAAACTCCTTCTATGGAAAGAAATGTGAAAGTCACATCAGATGACAATTCCTTTTATCATTATTCTGATGAAGCCTGCTCTAGCTGTGATGAAGATGGAAGAAACAATGATCTTCTAAATGCAATCAAATATCTTCAGAAGAGAGTCCCCAAGGAAGTTGCAATGTGTATAGCTACAGGCCTCCTTGATCTTCAAGAAGAAAAATTACAGCTAGAAGATGAAGCCAATTCTCTGGAAGTCCAATTGGCTAAAAGGGTTGGCATAACCAACACTCTCAAGAAGCTGGTAAATGCCAAAGATGAAACAGTATCTCTTTACAATGAAAGATATGAATACACTGCTGAAGAATTGCAAAGAAGCCTTTCTGAGAAAGAATTCTTTATGATAATAGTCAAAGATGTTGTCCATGCACTGGAAAAGAGGCACAAAGTGTCAATGGTTGTCATAGATGCTCAACTAGAAGACAAAGTCAAAAGGGTGATGGAGCTTGACAACTCATTGCTTGAAATGAAGCAGGTGCATGATAACCAGATGAATCAGCTGAAAGAAAGTTGGGAAGGAAAGCTAAGAGCTGTTGAGGATGAGAAGAACTCCCTTAACATGAAATGCCTAGAACTAGAGGTGATATTGAAAAATCAGCAATCACCCAAAGCCAAAGCCTCCCAGTCAGCTGAAAGAAGAAATGTTGCTACTCAAGTATGCATTGAGCGGGATGATTCTAAAAGAAAGACATCCTCTAATGAAAGGGAAACATCTTCTAAAAAGAAGGTACCATCCATACCATCTTGTACTGATGCTTCTAATTGTGTTTCCACAAAAAGTGCAGGATGGAAAAATAATTTCAAACAAGTATGGATGAAGACAGTGAAGAAAGAGAGCTCTCCTGAAACAGCACAACAAGTCAAGAAAAGTACCCTACAATCAGAAGGACTCAAGAGGTCAAGATTTGTGGGTCAATGTTGGTGTTGTAATAAGTATGGGCACTGTGTAAAGGATTGTTGGTACAATCCACTGAATTTCAAAGCACAAAGGAAGCCCATGCCTAGGGGGAGCAAGCCAGAAGAAAAGAAGCAACATCCACAGGTCCAGAGACATCTGTTTACTGCAAATAGATTTGGATTACTTGACAACATCTGGGATGATTGCAAAAGTGGTCAAAATAATACATGTCAATCTCCAACTGTATCCAAATATGAAAAGAAGAAAAGATCACAGAACCTGGCTCAGAAAGAATCCTTGGGAAGCAAGAAGAAAGTGGAAGATGCTCCCAAGAAGATTTTGAAAAAGGAAGAGAAGACCTTGGAGTCTAAATCCAAGAAGTGTGATGCATCCAGAAGGATCACCAAGAAGGAATGATTCTACTGTGGAAAGAAAGGACATATCATGGATCTTTGTAAAGAAGCCATGAAATTCAATAGAGGCAGACTGGACTCAAACAGACAATCAATCCAGAAGAAGCAGGAGGGATTGATTGAAAACAAGTTGCCTAAGAAAGGTAGCTTGACAGCATCAAAAGAACCATGTGGAACTTCCAAAACTGAGGCCACTCTTCCAAATGATTTACTAGTCATATGGCCAAATCAGTTGCAACTTGCCAAAGATCTACAAAGAGCTGAAGAGGAAGTACTGGCAATTGCTAAACCAAAAGAGAAGAAGAAGATTTCACATGAAGATGTGTTGAGATCCACACCAGCACAATCATCAATGAAGATCAAATGTGCAAGTGTGAAGACTGGTGAAAATGGGACATCTCGGTTGAGAGAATCTTCTCAACCTTGTTGTTCACATTGATGAACCAAGGAGGTTCCATCTTATTCCCTTATACTCTTGGTATATACATGTGCTAACATTGCAGGGAATTGAAGATGATGATCATTCTCAGTTGGAGGATGGTTTGGAAAGAATGGAGTGCACCCCTTGAGGGGGAGCCAATCTGAAGAAGATGGGATTCTTAGATTAATACCATCTTGAGAAAAGTGAAGGTATTCCAATCATACTTTCATCCCTTGTTTCTTAATTGAGTTTATCTTGTCAATTAAGGGGGAGTATGGATTGAAGGCAAATGGATGAAAGGGGGAGCTTTATCATTGCACTGAACTTTCTAATGAGTTTTGTGAAGTTGTGCAGGATTTAGCAATTCATTGATATATCTGAAAAATTTCAAACCCCTGAAGCATGATATCACATGTACAGTGAATTTTGGACAGCTTTGAATTCCTTGGTCATATCACTCTTGTTTTCTACACCGGGTTATCCCAAGTAGACTTAGAGCTGATTTACTAAAGGTTCTTTGCTAAAGAGAACATGTGACATCATCCCTCTCCTAGTGTTTTTCAAGAAGATGCTTTTATAAGGGAGGAAGAGATTTTTGAAAGTGAACCACACCACACCTTTGCATTTGATTGCCAATAAGGGGGAGAAAATATTGGCACACATATTGACCCATTCATATGTGCTGAAATGGTGTATTGACAACAAATACAAAGGGGGAGATTGAAGTGAATTGTGTTGCATTTGTTGTCAATGAGGCATGAAGTTGTCTTGGAATGAATGGAAGTCAAGGAATGTCAAGATGTGAATGCCAAAGGTTGTGATGGTGTTGGTGAGGAATGGAGAATGACCATAGTACTAAGATGCATGTCACTTAGGAAATTCACTAAGTGGCATAGGAGATGTGGTTGAAACATTCTCTAGTAACATCTGACGATTGTGGAGCTGATCCTTAAGTTCATATAACTTGTATCCTGATGATACAAAGTCACAACATTGATTGAAGACCATGCATTGTCTTCACAATTCATGAGGAGTTGAAAGGAGTTCCATCCACAACTACTAAGTGGATGATGTGCATTAAAGAAGTCCATGCACCATCACTTAGTGCATGTGAACATGAAAATGATCCAATTGATCTCTGATTAGATCAATAAAGAACATTGAAGAATTATTTGATTCAGGAGCTTCGGTTGATGGAGATCCTTGAGAATTCTCTCCTAAGTAGAAAATGAAATGATGAAGAAGAATTATAAATTTAGGAGTTGTTTCTTATCAAGAAGATTAATGTTTGAATTCTCAAGAAGAAGATGAAGGAGAAGAATGGCTTAGAGAAGTGGCTTGGAATGTGGCATTTGGCTTATACTCATATGGAGGAGAACTTTGTTTTTAACAAAGTCTTTACATTTCCTTTGCCAAAAAATATGGCCAGCCCGTGGACACCTTGAGGGTTCAACCCCAAGGCTCATGTGGGCCTAAGGCGCCACGCCCAAGGGGGAACCTGTGGGGCGAGTCCAGGGCGGCAGGGCGCACCCGCAGACACCGCATGGGCGCCTGGGGCACGCCCGGAGGAGCGCAGAGGGGCCGTGTGTAAGCCCCGGGCCACGCAGGGGATCAGTTCCTGCGCGGCATGGGCGCCAGTGGCGCGCCCGGAGGGTGCATAGTGGGCGCCAGTGGCGCGCCCGCAGAGAGAACCCGGTGCGGGGCGGCACTGGGAGGGGAGAAGTTCAACTGGCGTGTGGTGGAGAGCGCCAGGGTAATAAGCCGCGTGAAAATCGGCTGCCGTTTCGATGTGGGACGCGCATTTTTCCCCGGGAGCGCATCCTGGCCGTCCGAGCGATCTCGCGGCAGATCACGGCCGCCCGATGCATCGCGCCGCTCGCGATCTAATCTGAGCCACCCATCTAAATCGCGCGCCAGATCTTAACCGTCCGATGCATCTGTGGATTGTCTTCAACCTCGAGCCACCCCGAAGGCCACCCGCGAGCTCCGCTCGAACCAGAGACAACCTGAAGATGGATTTCGAGTTCCCGGACACCTCTGAAGGATCTAAGACCACCATTGTGCTCGTCTCTCCGTAAGGAACATATACATGCAATAAAAAATACATGCAAACGTTGGATGGAGAAATTCGATGAAGGCCGAGGCAAACAACGTTGTCGAGGCCTCGGTGTATTCGTATTTTGCATGGAGGGATTTTAATGAGGCTCTGCATGTTGTTCCATGCACATGCACGTGAGGAAAAATAAAAGAGAGAACCCGCGTGAAACAGAGGAGCAAAACAAGATTTTGGAAATCTTGAAAACCCGAGATATTCGGGAGTTTGAATTCATATCCCACGCGGATGAACCGAGGCCCTCTGCCTATATAAAGAGAGGCCGAGACCTCTGAGCTGCTTGCTGATGAACTTGAAAGTTGTCCCGTGAGCGCATCTCTCTGCCTCGCGAAGTTTTGAAGCCCCGCGCAAAGAACTTGCGCGGCTGAAGGTTCCGGAGCCACCCGAGGCTTCGAAGGTCCCATGTGCGCTAATCTTTGCGCGGCAGGAAGTACCCAGGGTCGCAGCATCCTTGCGCGCCCGTGGTTGTCACCCTCTCTGTTCGCGAATTTGCGTGACAGGAGGAAGAGCCCGCGGTGTTGCACCTGCGCGCCCGCGGCTGGTTGCACTTGTGCGCCCTTGGCCAGTGCAACTTGCGCGCCTTGTGCTCCAAGCACTTGCGCGATGCCTTGCATCCAAGGCTTTGCACGGCTGCCCCTTGCACCTTGACACCTTGTGGGATAGTGTGTGTGCAAGTGGGTGAAGTGAAGACCACCACATCCCTAGTGTGTGTGTGCCAAGTGAGGAGAAGGCCCTACGGGCAGTAGTTTGTGCAAAGAGGGAGAACCCGAGGCCCTAGTGCCTTGTGTGCAAAGTGAACAAGGAAAGGCCGTGGCCCTAGCATATGCATAAGGAGAAGGAAATATTCGGGTGTGTGTGCATTTGAAAAGAAGGCCGAGACCTTAGTTTTGGTGTGTATGCAAATGGATGAACACACTTGGCAGTATGTGTGCTAAGTGAAAACAAGTGAAGGCCAAGCCCAAGTGTGTGCAAAACGAAGAACAAGTTGTGTGTGCACCAAGTGAAGACCACACATGTTGTGTGTGTGAAAAGTGGAGAACCTTGTGTATGCAAATTGAAGAACATACCTTGAGTGTGTGTGTGCAAACAAGAGGAAGAAGGCCGAACCTAGGTGTGCGCTAAAAGTGAACACACTTAGAAGAAGTTGAAAGACGACCCTCACACTAAAGTACAACACACTTGTGAGTGTGTAAACAAAAAGAACAAAGTGTGAAGCAGGAAGAAGGTGTGTGTGCTAAAAGTATTTACACCCATTGTGGGTTTACTGCACCTAGAAGAAGAGCAAGGGAGTACATGCATTCATGCATGCACGTGCACACGTAAACAAGTCAAATCTGCTTGTGTGTATTTGAGGAGTCCAAGACCAGAGGATCTTGAAGCAATTGAGAAGGCCATGCAGTCAGTGCATGAGGAAGTAGAGATGCCATGCACTCAGTGCATGAAGTTGTGATGTAGTGAGACTGGACCAGACTGAAGTTAAAGATATTATTTGTCTGAGTATTCAGTAGTTGGAGAGAAGCCGGGTCATCCCTAGAAGAAGGTGATAAAGCCCGAGCTAGACGAGAAGACCTGTTCACCACAAGTGATCAGAAGAAGAGCAAGGCCAGCAGTCTTTATCCCAGGCTGCTGAAGATACTTGAAGAGCTGAACAAGAAGAAGAGCTACTCGTGTGACTCGAGGAGCCAGGAGAAGACCCCTGTGAGACTCAGGGAGAAGAAGTCTTCAGTGGGATTCTGGAGCAGGCCAGTGGGACTCTGGTAACACTGTGGGACGCAGTATAAAGACCCTCCTGTGGGACTCAGGAGAGATACAGTGGGACTCTATATCGACCATTGTAATTTTAACAGGTTATAATGGAGAATCCATGCTGGGAGAGCATGGCAAGGATGTAGGCCTTTGGTGCCGAACCTTGTAAATCCTTGTGTCCAGTGCCTTTACATTTACTGCATCATTCGTGGAAAGGTGAGAGATACAAGAAGAGTGGATCGAGGTTATCATCCCTAGAAGAAGGTGATAAAGCCCGAGCTAGATGAGAAGACCTGTTCACCACAAGTGATCAGAAGAAGAGCAAGGCCAGCAGTCTTTATCCCAGGCTGCTGAAGATACTTGAAGAGCTGAACAAGAAGAAGAGCTACTCGTGTGACTCGAGGAGCCAGGAGAAGACCCCTGTGAGACTCAGGGAGAAGAAGTCTTCAGTGGGATTCTGGAGCAGGCCAGTGGGACTCTGGTAACACTGTGGGACGCAGCTGTGGGACTCAGGAGAGATACAGTGGGACTCTGTATCGACCATTGTAATTTTAACAGGTTATAATGGAGAATCCATGATGGGAGAGCATGGCAAGGATGTAGGCCTTTGGTGCCGAACCTTGTAAATCCTTGTGTCCAGTGACTTTACATTTACTGCATCATTCGTGGAAAGGTGAGAGATACAAGAAGAGTGGATCGAGGCTTTAACCAGCCATAGAGGTTTAATTGATTAAGAATCAATTAGTAAAAAGTTTTAAGGGATCACTGATTCACCCCCTCCCCCTCTCAGTGATTCACACTGATCTGGGCACTTCAATTGGTATCAAAGGGAGGTTGCCTCTAAAATATCCAAGGGAGTATTTACTACATCACAACTTCATGCACTGAGTGCATGGCATCTCTACTTCCTCATGCACTGACTGCATGGCCTTCTCAATTGCTTCAAGATCCTCTGGTCTTGGACTCCTCAAATACACACAAGCAGATTTGACTTGTTTGCGTGTGCACGTGCATGCATGAATGCATGTACTCCCTTGCTCTTCTTCTAGGTGCAGTAAACCCACAATGGGTGTAAATACTTTTAGCACACACACCTTCTTCCTGCTTCACACTTTGTTCTTTTTGTTTACACACTCACAAGTGTGTTGTACTTTAGTGTGAGGGTCGTCTTTCAACTTCTTTTAAGTGTGTTCACTTTTAGCGCACACCTAGGTTCGGCCTTCTTCCTCTTGTTTGCACACACACACTCAAGGTATGTTCTTCAATTTGCATACACAAGGTTCTCCACTTTTCACACACACAACATGTGTGGTCTTCACTTGGTGCACACACAACTTGTTCTTCGTTTTGCACACACTTGGGCTTGGCCTTCACTTGTTTTCACTTAGCACACATACTGCCAAGTGTGTTCATCCATTTGCATACACACCAAAACTAAGGTCTCGGCCTTCTTTTCAAATGCACACACACCCGAATATTTCCTTCTCCTTATGCATATGCTAGGGCCACGGCCTTTCCTTGTTCACTTTGCACACAAGGCACTAGGGCCTCGGGTTCTCCCTCTTTGCACAAACTACTGCCCGTAGGGCCTTCTCCTCACTTGGCACACACACACTAGGGATGTGGTGGTCTTCACTTCACCCACTTGCACACACACTGTCCCACAAGGTGTCAAGGTGCAAGGGGCAGCCGTGCAAAGCCTTGGATGCAAGGCATCGCGCAAGTGCTTGGAGCACAAGGCGCGCAAGTTGCACTGGCCAAGGGGCGCACAAGTGCAACCAGCCGCGGGCGTGCAGGTGCAACACCGCGGGCTCTTCCTCCTGTCGCGCAAATTCGCGAACAGAGAGGGTGAAAACCACGGGCGCGCAAGGATGCTGCGGCCCTGGGTACTTCCTGCCGCGCAAAGATTAGCGCACAGGGGACCTTCGAAGCCTCGGGTGGCTCCGGAACCTTCAGCCGCGCAAGTTCTTTGCGCGGGGCTTCAAAACTTCGCGAGGCAGAGAGATGCGCTCACGGGACAGCTTTCAAGTTCATCAGCAAGCAGCTCAGAGGTCTCGGCCTCTCTTTATATAGGCAGAGGGCCTCGGTTCATCCGCGTGGGATATGAATTCAAACTCCCGAATATCTCGGGTTTTCAAGATTTCCAAAATCTTGTTTTTCTCCTCTGTTTCACGCGGGTTCTCTCTTTTATTTTTCCTCACGTGCATGTGCATGGAACAACATGCAGAGCCTCATTAAAATCCCTCCATGCAAAATACGAATACACCGAGGCCTCGGCAACGTTGTTTGCCTCGGCCTTCATCGAATTTCTCCATCCAACGTTTGCATGTATTTTTTATTGCATGTATATGTTCCTTACGGAGAGACGAGCACAATGGTGGTCTTAGATCCTTCAGAGGTGTCCGGGAACTCGAAATCCATCTTCAGGTTGTCTCTGGTTCGAGCGGAGCTCGCGGGTGGCCTTCGGGGTGGCTCGAGGTTGAAGACAATCCACAGATGCATCGGACGGTTAAGATCTGGCGCGCGATTTAGATGGGCGGCTCAGATTAGATCGCGAGCGGCGCGATGCATCGGGCGGCCGTGATCTGCCGCGAGATCGCTCGGACGGCCAGGATGCGCTCCCGGGGAAAAATGCGCGTCCCACATCGAAACGGCAGCCGATTTTCACGCGGCTTATTACCCTGGCGCTCTCCACCACACGCCAGTTGAACTTCTCCCCTCCCGGTGCCGCCCCGCACCGGGTTCTCTCTGCGGGCGCGCCACTGGCGCCCACTATGCACCCTCCGGGCGCGCCACTGGCGCCCATGCCGCGCAGGAACTGATCCCCTGCGTGGCCCGGGGCTTACACACGGCCCCTCTGCGCTCCTCCGGGCGTGCCCCAGGCGCCCATGCGGTGTCTGCGGGTGCGCCCTGCCGCCCTGGACTCGCCCCACAGGTTCCCCCTTGGGCGTGGCGCCTTAGGCCCACATGAGCCTTGGGGTTGAACCCTCAAGGTGTCCACGGGCTGGCCATATTTTTTGGCAAAGGAAATGTAAAGACTTTGTTAAAAACAAAGTTCTCCTCCATATGAGTATAAGCCAAATGCCACATTCCAAGCCACTTCTCTAAGCCATTCTTCTCCTTCATCTTCTTCTTGAGAATTCAAACATTAATCTTCTTGATAAGAAACAACTCCTAAATTTATAATTCTTCTTCATCATTTCATTTTCTACTTAGGAGAGAATTCTCAAGGATCTCCATCAACTGAAGCTCCTGAATCAAATAATTCTTCAATGTTCTTTATTGATCTAATCAGAGATCAATTGGATCATTTTCATGTTCACATGCACTAAGTGATGGTGCATGGACTTCTTTAATGCACATCATCCACTTAGTAGTTATGGATGGAACTCCTTTCAACTCCTCATGCATTGTGAAGACAATGCATGGTCTTCAATCAATGTTGTGACTTTGTATCATCAGGATACAAGTTCTATGAACTTAAGGATCAGCTCCACAATCGTCAGATGTTACTAGAGAATGTTTCAACCACATCTCCTATGCCACTTAGTGAATTTCCTAAGTGACATGCATCTTAGTACTATGGTCATTCTCCATTCCTCACCAACACCATCACAACCTTTGGCATTCACATCTTGACATTCCTTGACTTCCATTCATTCCAAGACAACTTCATGCCTCATTGACAACAAATGCAACACAATGCACTTCAGGTTCATCTAGTGATTCATCTAGTGTGTGAGATAAGAAAATGTGGGCCTGTTTATTTATGTTGGATGTATCCTTTTGAAAGGTATATAAAAATTTTAAAGGTATATGTTAAAAATAATTATTAACTAGAGGCCTCTATTATTCAAAAATATGTATCAGAATAATTGATTGAGTTCTGTACTGATTATTTATATGAAGTATAGCATATTGGTCTCCCTATATCTCAACATTTAATGGTTGATAGTGAAAGTATAGGGATTCAAGGATTAAAGCTAAATTTAATTCCATGTGATGAAGTGATGCAATCACGTTTATATATTTTGAACAACACATATGATGTTAAATCATATATATCATCACATATTGCTAAATTAAAGAGATGATATCTAGGAAGAAATGAAATGTGGTTGATGATTGAAAATTAAAAGGCATTTGTTTCATGGTTTAAATAGATAGTGATAATAGATATATCTGCATTAGAAACATTGAAATGGTTGACAGGGGGACCATCTCTTAATGTGATAACATAGACTAATTTTGATATTAATGGGTACACATTTTACACAAAAAATATAGATGACAAGAGTACCGTTCAAAATAGTGGTGTGATGGTTATCACGGAAGCAGTTCATTTTTCAATTGTGAAAGATAAAAATCCAATTTTTGCTTCATTGGCATATTTTGGAGTTCTTGAGGATATATGGGGAATTGATTATAAAAAAATTTGAGTCACTATATTTAAGTGTAATTGGTTTGATAGCAATAGTGGTGTGAAACATGATGATTGCAGATTTACACTGGTTGATTTGAAAATATTTAATTATAATGAGGAACCATTTATCATGGCAGAGATTTTATGTTATTGATCCATAGAATGATCAGTGTTATGTCATTTTTCAAGGAAAAATATATCATTTGGGTGATGAGAATGATTATGATAATTTTATTGATTCATATGAGTCTTATTCATTTATTACGGGATTTATGGATGATTACAATGACTACAATGCAGACATAGTGCATTCAGTACATAATAATCATGATTAAGGCATATGGGAAAATACTAAATTATCCTCTTAATTTTTCTGGTTATTATTTATATTTTATTTCTTTTTTTGAAACATAAAAATGCATGAATATTTTTTTATTTATTGTTTTTATCCTTGTTTCTAAATATTTAATTTTCTAATTATATGTAGGTATATAAAATTTCATTACACTTTCTTGTGTCAATGACAGATACAGAGAAAAAGGAGTAGTTACTGAGGTATACCTATTTTTCATATTGTTAAATATTCAGTAATATACTTATTTAATGAAATAAAACTTCTAACTTATTTTTTTTTTGCAGGACTACTTATACATCCTTAGTAGAGGAGACTTATCTTGTTACTACAAAGAAATCAAGTTCTTGAGTTGGTAAGCGTGGTAATACATGTTTACCAAAACTGTCACTTACTCATGGAGATAAGAGATTACATATTCTTTTTAATGATAATAATAATGCAACTAGACCAAATGCAGTTTAGTTTATCAGTTATATATTAATGCAGAGCCATTACAGGATTAGTATTATATATCCTGATTATAAGTACATAGAAAGGATGGCAAAACAGCAGCTTTGGGAGGTCGTGATGGTAAAATATATGTACTGATTTATTTTATCTCATTTTTTTAATATTAAATATTTTAAATAACATATTTCATTGATTCAATTATATATAACATTCAATTTTTAGGAAATAAAATAAATCAAGAAAATACACCTCTCTTTAGTAGTGGTTTTATAGAGAGATTTTAGAAAAAAATGGAAGAAAATTATGTTTTTGGAAAGAAAAGGTTTGAAAACCCATGCCTTAATTATCATTTTATAGATGCAGATATATGGAAGCAATTTTTTGATAGCCATCATGAAGAAAATTTTCAGGTGTGATAATTATTTTATATTGTAAAATTTATTATATATTTATCTAATTACTTATATGTTTATTTTTATATAATGGGCCTCCAGGAGATCTCATCAAGAGATCCAGTTGGAAAATGTATACCCTCATACGTTATCATATGGATGGTATCCATTATTGGGGTAGAAAATAATTGATGCAAAATTTGAAACATTACAAGCTCTATCTAGTAGTTGTTAAGAATATGTTCAGTTTGGTCCTCTATCTCCTCCCACTTTCTAGGAAAAATGGAAACAATTGAGAAGAAAGAAAAATGGAAAGTATCTGAAAAAGGAAGCTAAGGAAGTAACTGATAAAATTGTAGGTAAATATTATTTATTTTTCATGAATTTTTCTATTTTATAAATTATAAACACTAATATACCATTTTCATTTTTCATTTCAGGATGAACATTAGGATAAAGATACATAGTGTTCTTTTATCCCTGAGGGTTGGATGGAAATCCTAGCCACTACTTTATGAAATACAAAACACCCCATCCTTGTTAGAGGATATCAGGTGGGTGTTAGTATTCAGAATGTTTTGGTTAGAGTAAGAAATCAGGAGAACCAAAAATAGAATCCTTAAAAGCTGAGTTGAAGGATATGAAACATTTTATGGGTGATCAAATTCAAGAAGCCATGTAGAAAGATTTTTTAGAACACTTTACAAGAGATTTATAGTCTGCACAGCCTTCCTAGCCTTCCCAGCCTGGTCAGCCGATTGTGCATCCTCTATAGCCATCCCAGCAGGACTACCCTACCCAACCTGTCTACTTTGATCCTCCACCTAATCGCTCGAACCAAACCATATACTATGATTTGTTTGCTGGATATCCTTATATACATATTTTTGTGTTAGGAATAATTCATTTTTTTGAGAAATTATTTACATCACCAACCCATACATATGGTTTAGTTTAGAGTATCAGTATTTGATATTATTGATCCTAATGCTCTACTACAATTTCCTACTAAGGAGATCACCAGAGTTGGGGATTTTCTAGGTCATTTTTTACTTTAACCAACTATTATTCTTTATTATATTTCATATGAGGTATGTGTTTTTTAAAATATTAATTACATATGATTGAAAATTACTTATAATGCTTTCTAAAATTTAAATTATATAATATTATCTAAAAGAAAAATAAATTTCACAAATGAAACAAAACATTATAGAACAATCGACTATAGATACTTTTGATATTTATTATGGGATACAAAGATTATATCAGGATTCTTCTTCCTTGAATTATATCTATGAGTTTCATATGAAATATGATATATACAGAAGAGATTATCCATTGAGATTACTCAAAGAAGATATCATGCATCTAGTTTATTTTGAAGAGCTCAGCCTGAATGTGTTGCAGTTGTTTTCCATGGAAGTAAATTGACATTCAAATTTTTATTTCTTTAATAAAAGATGGTTTAAATTGAAAAACTATATTTATTTTTTAAATTAGGTATCTACATGCGCTTTTAGTAAAAAATTAAATCATAGACATTTATAGTTTTATAGATCCAAAATACATTTCCATGGAAGTGAAACATGTGAAGGATACTGATAGAGTTGCCTATATCTATGAGATATTATCACAAATAGATATTGGATATTGGTTTTTTTCATTTCTTGATAAGTAATAAAAAAAACTTAATTATGAACTAATGATCACTATAATATCATTAAATGTGAACTTTTTGTATTATAGGGGCATTGGATGTTAGGTGTATTTTTCCCAAGTGAATGCATGTTATATTGGTTTTTCTCTTTATCAAGGACTGTTCGTAAAATATTTTCCACCTTATTAGATAGGTAAGTTTTTTTATTTTTTATAAGATTATTATGTTTAATTATAATTGTTTGTACATGTATTATTAGTTCATAAATATGAAAATGCAGTTCATGGATAAAATTTAACAAAGAATATGTGTCGATAAAGAAACCACATGCAATCTAATATATAGAAGTAAAGGTAATTAATTATTATATTAGATAGTATTTTGATTTTCTTATATATATATATAATGGTTTTTATTATCAAGTTAATGTTTTATAACCATTGTGTCATTGTTAATAAAGAAATGTTAAATGTGGTTATTATGTTCTATAATTCATTTATGATATAATCACAACTGGGGTAACTACTGAATTTGATAAGGTTAGTTATATTAATTTTTTTCTATTTTCTATCATAGTATTATATTTCTTAATCTCATATCATTCAATTTTATTGTATACATTCAATGATAATTATCCTTATACCCAAACTGAACTTACCCATCTTCGATATTTTTTTTTAAACTATTTCTTAAGTCTGATTATGATTTGAGGTATGTATATTCTAATGTTTATGAATAATATTATATTTTCCAAATAACATGTGTTCAAAAAAACTAATTCTTTTGTTATAATAGGTGTTTGAACATAATGATATTAAATGAATGCTTCAACAATAACCAATAATGATCATGTTGTAAATTTCAGGTATGTGTATTTTAATTCTACTTATAATACAAATGCGTAGATAATTTTTTAATTAACTAGATAAAAGAATGTATTTTTTTATAGATTTTTAACCAATGATAAATATTGTTTAATTATTTTATAATGTGTTTTTATTATAGGTATTTTGATTATTTTGGAAGAGTAATATTATGAATTTTCTAAAAAAATTATCTTTCAGCATTGGTTTTCATAAAAACTAATGTCGAAACTTTTAAAAAAAATAAGAGGTTTTCAATGTTAGTTTTTTAAATGAACCAAAGCTAAAAACCAACTTATCAATGGTTTTCGACATTGGTTTATAACAAAACGATGTGAAAAACAAGTCGGTGCTCTATTTTTAGCGTTGTTTTTTTATAAAAACTGACACCAAAAATTGGTTTTCCACATCGGTTTATTTGTAAAATCGACACGGAAAACAAGAACATATCATTTTCAGAATCGGTTTTTGAAAACAAACAACAACAAAAATTATGTTGCCTCTATAGACATCGGTTAAAAAAATAACATCAAAAATTAAACAAAACTGATGTGAAATATAGTTTTTTCACTAGTGCTCAATCATATTAAAAGTGATTCTATTCAATCATATATTCCATAAGATACAAATAAATTTCTAGAAGAAAACATACTTGGGTTTCTCAATAAATATACTATAGAAATAATGGAAAATATTGTGCTTAGTGGATGTATCAGGAATGAGACAAATGGTTGGAACAATTACTCATGGCAATGCATATGAACAATTAAATCAATTAATGGAAACTTCAGAAATTCAAAACATGGCCAAATATCATAAAAAATTCATTTACAGTGGTTAACATGCTCCTCTAAATCACTATTTACTAAATCTTAATCTACATGCTTATCTCTACTAATTATTTTCTCCATTTTTATCATTCAAATTTATTAACAAATAAATTTAAAATTCAAGGCATGATAAATGTCCTAGGTAGTTTCATGTCTCCTAGATCATTTGAGTAAATAATGAATCTAGTATGGGGAAATCAATTTGCAATTAAATCTCTAAAACACTAAAATGTGGGGAATACAATAGAAAATTACTAAATTGAAACACTTACTCTTTTTGCAATTGATGCTTCTAAATTGGTCTGTACAGGTTCTGGTTGAACCCTTTCACGACATGTAAGTGCCCTTCATGATGTGTAACTCATCTACAGTTTCTTCTCCTACTTCTTGATTATACCTGCCTTGATGTTCCTGCAAAAATAAAAAATACACAATTTAAAGTATAGGACATAATAATAAAATTTGAAAATATTTTGGGAAGAGTTATTTTTCCTAAAAATAAAAAATAAATAAAATAGAAATACTAAAAAATCCAAGTTGCCTCTAGGAATCACTTTTGTTTACCATCGTTGGCTTGACCTTACCTCTTCAACTCGAGTGAGAGATAGTAGGAAAGAGGTTACCTAATTTGGATCTAAAAAATGTCAAATCCTTGATTCTTTAGTATAGATTGGTCCTCTCCCTTTTTTTAAAACTAAATTTACTCTTCCATTATTAAAAACATTATAAATTTCCATAGGTCCAATATAGCAGTTCTTGGCCCTTTCTTCATAGTTAAATGGCACTTCAATAACTACCCAAACCTATTCTCCTTCTTTGAACTCCTGTTGAATGAATTTTCCTCTATTATTTTCATATTTTTACAACACTTTCTTGTCTTTATCCAGCTTGTTCTTACTTTCTTCTTTACTTCTCACATTAGCTACATAAGCTCTTTTCCTTGGAAAAAAGTGTCCCCTGCTTTCATAAGATCGTCTCTTAAAAATTCATTAAATTATTCATTTGGATTATGCATATCCTTGTAAAAATTGAACTTTACTTATGATCCTCCAAATCTTAAACTCATCTATCCATTTTGAACATCAATTAGTTCCCTTCCTATATCTAGGAATGGTCTTCCCAAGATTATTGGGTGCTTCTCTTCATCCATGTCCATCACCAGAAAATCTACTATAAAATAAAACTCATCTAATTTGATGATGACATCTTCAAGTAGTCCTCGACGATGTCTCACTATTGTATCAGCTAGTTGAAGCATAACTCAAGTTGGTTGCATCTCCTTCAATCACAGGATCCTGAATGTTGCATATGACATTATGTTCAAACTGGCACCTAAATCACATAAAGATCTACCAAACTCATTAGTACCAATGGTAACTGGAATGGAAAAAAAATAATGGGATCCATCTATTTCTTTGATAGGATTCTTGAGACTACTACCTAAATTTCTCCCTATATTGGAATGGTAGCTAATTCTTCATGCTTCTTCTTGTTCATCACCAACTCCTTCATGAACTTTGCATAGATAGACATGTTTTCAATTGCTTCAGCGAATGGGATGTTGATGTGTATGTTCTTGAATATCTCTAAAAACTTCCACTTCTTCTCATAAATATTTTCCTACTTTTCCTGATATGGATATGGTAGTGGTGGTTGGTATGATGGTGGTTCTTCTTCTTCATTATCTTCGTTATCTTCTGGTTGTTTTTCCTAACTTTCTTCAAATGGTTGTTGTTCTTTATATCCTCCAATTTCTATGCCACTCCCTCATGTTGTCTTTCCACTTATTAGTAGTATGGCTTTCACATCTACATGAGGGTTTTTGTCTAGTCATCTTGGAATCTCTCCTCTTTTCCATTATCTCTTGAGTGTGTGGTCAACTCTTTAAGTGCAGCTTCTATTGTGGTCATAAAATTTTATAGGTTCTCCTTCTGTGAATGGACATGACTGGCCAGTGTTTTCCCTTTTTGTTGAGGTTGAAAACCTTGTTGTCTCTACTGAAATCCTTGACCTTGATTTTTATTTTGTTGTTGTGGTTGTTGTCGCCTCCATCCCTATGCAAAGTTTTAATTATTATAGTCAAAATAATTCTCATATTCATAGTACATACCTTTTGGATTTTTTTTGGACATCATTACATCTTACTTCTTTGACATGACATTCATTCGTGTGGAAACCCAACTATTATCCACTATGTTCACTCCTTGAACCCCTCCTTCATCAGTTTTCCACTGAAAACTATTATTGGGCATCTCTTTTATAGTCTCGTAGCTCTCTTCTGGTGATTTTCTCATTAGGTAACCTCCTACATTAGCATCTACTATCAATCGATTTCCTTGTGATAAACCTTTATAAAATGTTTGAATTAAAATCCACATCTCGATGCCATGATGAGGACATCGTCTAATCATACCTTTGAATATTTCACATGAACTATATAGAGAATCTTCATTTAATTTCTCAAAATTAAAAATACTTACTCACAGATCCACTGAATTTGAGGGTGGGAAAAACCTTGTTAAAAATTTCCTTACAAGATCCTCCCATGTTGTGATTGAATGTGGGAGAAGACTTTGGATCCATTCTCTTGCTTTATCCTTTAGCAAAAATATGAATAGTTTAAATCTTACTACATCATTTTTCACAATATGAAATTAGAATGTGTCACATATCTCTAGAAAACATTCGATGTGTGAATTGGGATCTTTATATGGTATTCCGAAAAATTCCAGTGAGTGTGTAATCATCTGAATGACGGTCGAATTGATTTTGAAGTGTTGGGCAGCCACTTAGGGTATCAAAATGCTTGGTTTAACTCTCATGTTTGAGGTTCTTCCATAATTGATCAGCGCTTGCCCCCCCCCCCCCTTGATTTGTCCCTTGGAACTGTAGTCTTACTCTCTGGCCTAGCTGATGGCTAACTCCTTCGAATTTCTCTCTCACAACCACAGTGTCTTGTTCATGTTCTTGGTTGGATTCCACATACTACTTTCTATACTGGTGTAAGGTCCTCTCCAGCTATGAATCAAAATCAAGCTCCCCAGTTTTTATTTCCCTCGAGTGGAGTAGTCATGCAATTGATTGCTTCATGAAACTACAACATGAGACGACTAAGTATAAAATAAAGAATTAAAGTAAAAAACAGCTATCTAAATTCCTAACTAATTTAAGCATAATTTCAACTGCCCCCAGCAACATCACCAGAAATTTAACAGCCCATAGGGTGTCATTAAATCCTATAGGGCTAACCAAATTTAGTAATTTATTAAAACTCATAAAATCCTAACTCGAATTATAGTATCTAGAAAGTTAAAGTGTCAAACCCACAAAGAAAGAGTGTATATTCTAAATTAATTTGGAAAATAGAAATTGGAATTTTTTGGTTCGTTTAAAGGAATATAAATAATATCAATATTGATTGGTTGGAAATTCAATATGGTAGGCATTCCAGGTTCAGTGATTTTGGGTTCGTGTGCTATAAATTTGATGATAATTGATTAATTCAGTTTTGGCGTGGGATTTGGGTCAGAAAGGATCCTTGGTCTTTGTATCCCACCCAAATCCTATGATTTCACCTTTGGAATAGTCATTTACTTGGTTCAATCATAAAAATAGGCAACACAAAACCATATTTAAACATAACTTACCCAGATTATGTAATGTTCATACACAAACTAATTCAATTAATTGATTCAATAATAATAAACAGCCTCAAATCACAAGCAATAGTCTTGCAGTTGCAAAACGAATGAGATTGGAATTGATAAATGGTGTTCGAATCAATACAAAACATGAATAATGAAAATAAACAATCCTTAATCACACATCCCTCTACATCAAATCACCCGGAACTATATGGACTACTCACTCATGATGGGAGTGAGAAACATGATTACCTAAGGAAGAATAGTGGCTAAGAAAGGCTCTAGATCGTCATCTATGGTGTGGCAGATGTCACTTGATGTTCCTTGGCTTCCTCTACCCCTAAGTGCCTTGGAATGGTTGTTGGTAATCTTATTTATAGGTGTTTCTCATCCAAACCTATGGCCCACATTTCCTTTTTTTCTCTATATGTCGACGTCATCATGACATGTACGTGGGTTACACGTCGTGTACCCCAGATCCAGTTTTTCCTACACCGTGTTGAATCTGTGGATACTGCTTTGAAAATTTTACTTTCATAACGATGTGTACTAATAGTACATGACATGTGCTTGCATTTCACACTGTGTATTCTCATCATTACTTGTCCAGCATAGATCTGTTTCACTTGAAATGGTCACAATGTGTACTCTCAGTACATGATGTGTAGTCATTTTTTCTTCATTTCTAAGCTCTTTTTCTCTATCAAAAATCCAGTGTCACACCACTTCACTTCACTCATGGTGTTAAGGGTCATTCTGCTCATATTTCCATCCCTTTTTGTTCCTTTTTCACAAATCCATCATTTCCTACCATAAAACATAAAATAAGTCAAATTATTCAAAAATTGGAAAGATTAATCATTTAAATACACAATTAAATATACAAAAATACTCTAAAATAAATGAATTAAATACACGTATTAGTATAGAACGGGGGGTTCCATGGTAAGGGTGAATAGGCATGTGGGCTTGAAATAGAAGGGTTTTGAGACTCTTTTATTCCGGTAGTTTTTTCCAGAGTCATTGATGATGGAAAAGTCTATGGAGTTCCTCTGTTTTCAATAGGGATATCATTTGATGTCAGTGTGCACTAATAATTTTTATAATTTGGTTCATTTTGATCTAGAGGTAATAAATAATGACTAGCTGAAGGCTCAGAAGTACCTATAGGGTTTGTGACCGGATATCAGATCGTTGGAATTCATGTTGAAGATTTTGACTTATGCGGAGATGGTAGATAGGGTAATTATAGAAGAGATTAATATAGAAGGAAAGGTTGGGTATTCTTCCCCTTCCCTTAAACCTATTGGAATCTTCAGTGCCATGCATGGTAAAAAGAGTAAGTGACAAGATCATCATAGGATTGATGGAGGTGGTTCTCAATGTATGGCCTCCTATGAACCTTCAGTTACAGCTAGTAGTGTGCCCTTGAATTTCTAGCAGTGTGGAAAGGTTAGACATGACTAGTGTTCGTGTCCTACACTTTCAAATATATGTAACAGTTGTGTATGTTATGGTCATCTACAGTATTTTTTTCAGGTTATCTCTTCACCTCATTATGGTCAAGGGTCATCATATCCAAAGGTTATTTTTGCATATTCAAATACTTCAAAGACTACATGGATCCATCCAAATACCTCAGGAGTGAAGCACATTTATGTAGTAGATGAGTTTCTGGTGGAGGTAGATATAGATCTAGTAATAGAGATAGGTACCATATCTATTGCATCTTTAATAGCGATTGATTTATTTGATACCAGTGATTCTCACTCGTTAATTTTTAGTTATTTTATTGATATATTTAAACATTAAATGGAGATAATTTACTTTGTTATCAAGTTAGTGACACCTTTCATGAAGAGTAAAGAGAATGGGTTTAGTTCTCCTTCATGCTCTCTATCAATATTTGATACTGAGTTAGTCTAGGATTTCCTCATTCTCGATTTGGATCTGTTTGATATCATCATCGGGGTGGATTGACTTTTCACTCACCGTGATGAGGTTGATTTTTATCATTGGAATTTCTCATTTATTATGATCGATAGGATCTCTCGTATGTTTTAGGGAGAGTGGGATCTGAGGTCTGGTCATGTAGACCACCTAGAGATCAGAAGTTTATTGTATATTATAGATATTTATCCTAATGAAATTTCTTTTATTATTTACCTTCTTTCTATTGTTCGGGACTTTCCTAACTTTTTACCAGATGATTTCTTAGGGATTAATCCAGACATAGAGGTAGAGTTTACAATTGAACTATTTTTAGGTATAAAATTGATTTCAATAACCACTTATCATATGACACTAGTTGAGTTGAAAGAGATCAATAATTATTTTGATTATTTAATGGAAAAAGGTTTTGTTCACCCCAGTGTTTCTCCTTGGGGGGGATATTCTATTTTCTAATAACATAGATGGTTTACTCTAATTGTATGTGGACTATCAGAAGCTTAACTTTGTGAATATTAAGAATAGGTATCTTTTTCCTTGTGTAGATTATCTGTTTGATTAGTTAAAGGGGTAAAAGTGGTTTTGAAGATTGATCTTTGGTCGGGTTATCATCATCTCAAAGTTTGAGAGTCTGGTATACTAAAGATAACTTTTAAAAGATTTTTTATCCATTACAAATATTTGGTGATGTTGTTTGGTCAAACTAAGAATCCTAAAATTTTCATGGATTTTATGAATTGGATATTCCATGAATATCTTGGGAATTTTATGGTAGTTCTTTTGGATGATATTTTGGTTTATTTGAGATACAAGCATGAGAACCATTTGATTTTGGTTCTATAAATCCTAATAAATCATGATCTATATGGAAATATTTTGAAATGAAATTTATATATCTAATAAGTGAATATATTAGGGTATGTGATTTTTAAGCATGGATTATTAGTTGATCATGAGAAGGTGAAGGTTGTTTTTTATTGGAAAGAGCCATGAAACTTCTTTAAGATTCAGAGCTTCCTTGGTCTTTCTAGATATTATTGATTATTAATAAAGGATTTCTAAAAGTTAGAATCACTATTGACTACTTTTACCAAGAAAGGAGTGAAATTATTATGGGATGCAAAGTGTTAGTCTTCTTTTAACATGCTGAAACAACTTATGACATCATTTTCTATTCTGGTCTTACTTGAGCCTGGTGAAAGGTATATGGTTTTCTATAACATCTCTAGTGTTGGTTTGGTTTGTGTGCTTATTTAGGATGATTATGTGGTGGATTATAGCTCTTTATAGCTTTGACGGCATGAGAATAATGACCCAACTCGTGATTTAGATCTTGTTGTAGTTATTTATGCACTTAAGTGTTGGTGGCACTATCATTTTGTGGAGAGGTTCATGGTCTTTTCTGACCATAAGAGTCTGAGATATATATTTTATTAAAAATACTTGAATCTCATAAAAGGTGGTGGGTGTAATACCTTCATAAATTTGACTTCAATGTCACTTACACCCTAGGGAAGGGAAATATTTTTTCAAACACCCTCAGCAAGAAAGTATCATCACAGGCTCTTCTGAAATCGAAGGAAGTGTGGAACCTTATGGGGATTTTCACTCAGTTGCACCAGGAATGTCAGAAGGATGTTTCATGTATAGTTCTAGACAATTTTTAATTATAATCATATATCTTTGAGTATATTATATAGTTTTAGTTGTAGGATTATGAGTTTAGAAGAATTCAAGAAACCCTATATGGTAGGGAGACCATTTCTGGTTGGTTTCTCTCTTTAGATGGTATTCTCCATTTTGGGAATCGGTTTTTCATCCCAACATCTGTGATGAGATTAGTTTTTTTAACAATCATAGTTCTTTATGATTCCTTCATATGTAAACTATGAATATGTATTATAACATGATATGGTGATTATGGTGGACAGGTATAAAGCATGACATTACAGATTATGTGTCATGTTGTTACACCTACCAAAAGATAAATCTAGAGCATCTGAAACTCTCTGGTTTAATCCAACCTCTTTTAGTTCTAGTTTGGAAATGTAATGTGGTGTCCATATAATTTTTTGTTGGATTACCATGGACTACCCAATGCTGGAATTCTATCTAGGTAGTGATTGATCAGTTGACAGATTTGGAACATTTCATTCAGATCAGACACTATAAAATTTAAAGATCTGGGTAAGATGTATGTACAAGATAACATGAGTTTACATTGGGTTACCTCTAAAATTGTTTTATAAATGGATCCTAGGTTTACTTAGAGGTTCCGGAGGAGTCTCCAAGAGGAAATTGGGAATCAAGTCAGGTTGAGTACAGCTTATCGTACACAGATATACGGTCATACAGAGCATGTTAATCAGATCTTGAAGGATATTATCCATGCATGCATCTTGGATTTTGGTAGATCATGGGATAGCCATCTAATACTGGTTGAGGTTTCTTATAACAAAATTTATTAGTCTTCAATTATAATGGATCCCTTTGAGGCTTTGTATGGACACCCGTCCACATCACTCTTTGTTGTGAAGAGGTTGGCAAGGACTCTTTGGTGGGACAGATTCTTGTTCAGGAGACATAAATAAGGATTCAAGATATATGTTAGAATATGGTTATATTCTAGAGTCGAGAAAATCATATTCAAATCGGAAGAATCATATTTTAGAGTTTTTCATTAGTCGCTGGGTTTTATTGAAAATTTCTCCTTGTTTGGGTCACCGTCATCTCGGAAAATTAGGATAGTTAACTCTAAAATATTTTAGACCATTTGAGGTCACCAAACAGCCTGGGTAAGTTTCTTATCAATTTTCATTTCTAGTTTAGTTGATGGGAATTAATAATGATTTCCATATATCACATCTTAAGAAATTCCATCTTGATCCCACTCATGTTTTGATTCTAGAAGATATTGAGTTGGATCTAGATGTTTCTATTGTAGAGTTTCCAGTGGTGATCATTGAATCTCAAGTGAAAGTATTACATGGGAAGTCGATTCCATTGGCTAGAGTGTTGTGATGACATGGATCATATTCTCATGAGACTTGGGAGTGTGATTTTTTGATGTGGTAGTAATGTCCTCATCTATTTTCTAGACATAATTCTTATACATGACTTCTTAAGGACATAAAGTCTTATAGTGGGGAGTTTGTAACAACTTGTTACCCACTTTAATGTATTTTTCTTATCTATTTTTTCACTCCTTATTTGGGTGCATTTTGGGAATCCTAAGGATGGAGATCCTTTTCTAGGTAAAATTAACTAAAGTTATGGGATGTATGTTTTCTTGAATTAATGGATTCTTGGTATAAATGTGTTAAAATAATTTTGGAGTTCTCCCTGAATTTAGAGAACATCAGTGTTGGTTTGGGTTTTTCATGGGAATATTTTCTTTTCATTATCTGTAGGAGAAATATTCATTGTGAACTATTTACATTTCATGTATTGATCACCAGTAAAATGGCATGAGTTTGTTTTAGAGCATGAAAAGCTTTCATGCCATGAAAGTATTGCTTGTTGTGAATATGGTTCACATCATGTATTGGTCGTCACATAGATTTCATAAACCAGTATAAGGTGTGAAAGTATTACACATCGTGAATATGGTTTACATCGTGTATTGGTTGCCAAGTAGATATTTTGAAAAGGTAAAAGGCATTAAATGATTACACACCATTAATTTTTTTCATGTTATGAAATAGTAAAATCATAATTTTCAATCTGATGTGATGTGTTTTTCAATGTTTTTTAATTTTGTGGATTACACAAAATGAAATGGGGTCTCATGACATGTAATTATCATGGTCTATAGGGTTTAATCATTGAATGGTTGGTTTTATTTTTTATTTTCATGAAACCATTTCCTCTTAGACTTAGGATCTCTCCCATGGGATTTTAGAGACCTTTTCTCCTTCTGGATTGTTGTATTCAGTGTTTGATCTTCTTTGAGGTTGCTGTGAATTTCTTTGACTATGTAATCCTTATGATTCTTCATTTCCATTAATAGTGGTAGCATAGTTTATCTATTATTATGGATCCATTAATCTGTGATAATAATCTTCTTGATCCTTTCTAGATCTATTGTGTGATCTTCCTCTCGAGCTTAAACCTTATGTTGGTTATGGTGCGGCGTGTGAGTTTCTTCAAGGTATTTTTCATTTCTGCCTCTCTAACAACCTATTTTCTTGTTTGATTAATTATAATATGTGAGGATTGATTCTAGGATCCTTATTTTTTTTCTTTTAGTTCTTTATTGTTTGTGTTTTTCATTATGGGCATGTGTAACCTAAATTTTATGTAGGTGGTTCCATCTCTGGCCTATGTTAGATGAAATATATTTCTCTAGTTTTAATATTTTGTTTTATAAATGAAATGGAATTATTATTGATTTATTTGTTTGTGTGGAAATGGGTTCTTGATAAAATATGGTTTCCCCTTGTTTTGGTAAAATAAAATGTATTTATGAAATGGTTTACGGAGAATGGTTTTGATTAAATGGTTTGGAAAATATAGCACATGGGAAGCCTTGGGTACTTATGTGGAAGGTGTAGTAATAGACACCATCAATTAATACTTTTGGGGGTTAACTCATGGGGTGTTCCTATACTCTCTAGGCTCATTGATCTAGGTACTTGATAGACTTTTTGGGAGCTTCACTTTCTAGGGTGTTCCTTTACTCTCTAGATTCAATACATATGTCTAGAGGCTTGATGTGTGTTATTATCTATGTCTAGGTATGAGTGTTCTAGCTAGCCTAATATATAGTGATCCTCAAAATGATGTTACCTATGATTTGAAATGTACTGTTTTAGCTTTTACTTTCATGGATTTGATATGATATGTGATTCATGCTTTGATTTGATTTGACTACTTTGATGTATATGAAATTTTTTGAAACTATTTTACCTGGACTATTTTGGAAATGTGAAAAAAGGGGAAATTAAATGTTTTTCCATGGTTTTGATATAAAAAATGTTTAACTATTATTCATTCCTTTAATTTCTTTAAATGTGAGCATGTTCAGATTGTTGTGCAAAGACTTGTTATGCAACACCCAGGTGGGATCCTATTATTCCTGTTTAGAATTAATTTTTTCCACTTATAGGAATTTAATCATGTAAAATAGATTAAATATTTTGAATAATCATAATTAATATTATTTTATAAGGTTAAAATAATTTTTTATCATATTGAATAGTAAATGTGGTAAAAATCTTGTTATTATGATAGGTGTTAAAAGGGTTAACAAAGGGTTAAACTAAAGATATAATGGTTGAAATGACCTAAAAACTTACCTAAATCCTATTAGATGAATTAATTTTGTTCCTATATCATCGTATATTTTAACTTTATCCAATTTGGAGCTAATTTCTCATGATATTTTCTTTATTATATTTTAATATTCTTAATAATTACAAGTTTTACACTCCCCTCACTTATAAAAGGGCACCTCCTATCCTCTATTATCTGTACCACTTGATCCCTTTATATTAACCAATATCTACCCAAATACTTTTCAAAACTTCTTCATTCTATCCTAGAGGTTTTGGTATTCATAAAATACAACTTCAAGAAGGATTAAGGTGTAATCCAAAGGAGGTTTTCTAAGGAAGAGTTATATGTTATTATCAAACATTTTAATGTTTCATTCCCCTCAAAACACCTAGAAATATTATATAACCATATTAACATGATAAAATTAGTATAATTTCTATATTGAAATGTTTCTTAATGATACATACATTTTATAACTCCTTTATATCTAATGGAAAATAAAACCATCGCTTATAATACTACAAAACTGGGTTTATCCATCACTAGGGATTTGAAAGTGATGGCTAAAAGTTTTGTTAAAAATCCCCTTTTCATCACTATTAAAGGGGGTATTTAAGAGTACTTTTTAGTGCTATTAAATGGTTTATTTAATAGTTCTAAAAAAATAAATATTAAAGGGGTACCTTTATTAACGCTTGTAAAAAATGATGATAAAGACCCCCTTTATCAGTGAAAGTAAAAAAGTGCTGATAAAGGGGGGACTTTATCATTGATTTTAAAAAAAGAACTTATAAAGGGTATATTTAAAAAAATAGTTAAAAATAATATATTAACATATAAATATATTTATATTGATATAAATGTAATATATATTTTTAAAATATGTTTTAGATAAGGCTACATAGGCATTTACATATAATATATAAGATATTTAGTAAAAATGGAATATAAAATAATTAAAAAAATATATTTAATTAATAATTTTTTAATTATTATCTATTAATAGTCATTTAATAACTATTTGAAAATAAAAAAAAATCAAAAAAATTAATAAATGATCTAAAATAAGTTGAAAATGTAACTCAAACTTAAAACAGCCATAACATTTAATTCGGGTGTCCATTTGGGCTCTACCACATATCAAATATAAGCTTAAGAAGAGCTTTATGATTTAGAAAGGGGGACCTCAATCATGTTTTTTTAGGCTAGAAAATGCACAGAAGGCCTTTAAAACTATATTTTTAGCAGGGTTACCCCAATTTTTTAACATTTGATAAAATTTAATCCTTGTTTAAGGGGTAATTTTTCTCTTTTTCAGTGGGGAATAAATTTATTCATGGGGATTACATTCATATTGATATTTTTATTTTAAAATTTTATCATTTTTTATATCGTACTATTATTTCTAATCAAATATAAAACAATATATACATATTTTTTATATATTCACAAATAAGAAATTAATTTTATAAATAAATATTTAAACATATCTACATATAAAATATATTTATCAATATATACACCTTATATAAATAAAAACTAATATCCATTTTATTTAAAATACAACTGTATTATATAGACTACACCTTGGAATGAAAAGCCTATCAATGAAGTTATGGTTGTGCCTCCTCTCTTGAAACACCTCTCCATTATTAATTATCATAAAAATACTACTCTGTAGAGGTTCCTTCTTCTACACTCCAGGAAGGAAATTCAGCGATAATTATATGTTAACACTCACACTCTAATTTTGACCCCCAAATCCACTGGTTGTTTCACATCTAAGGACTTCTATAGGAATATGTGTATTGGGAATTCCATTATACCACTATGGATACTAATGTTCAGGGAATCCTAAATTGCTCCCTCACGTTATCTACTACTATGGAGAGTCTAGAAGAGAAGGCTACCACTTAGAAGCTTGTTGTAGAAGTCTAGATTTCATATGGCTTTTACATGCTATCATTGTCTGCATGATGATTAATCTCTTGAGAACATACTTATTTTCTGTAGATTTTCATGAAAGTTATGGAATCATTTGAAAGAATTTTTCAAAATGAAAATGAACATGAAAATTATTGATGACATGATGAACTCCTTTCTCAGAACAGATATGAGTGACCAGATTAAGGTAGTGTTGGTCACGGAAGTGGCTACTATCATTGCCTTTATCTGGAAGGAAATAAATACCATTGTCTTCGAGAATTAGAGGCTCACTTTTCAAGATGGAATGAATGTTATTTACCAAGAGTTTATGGATGACTAAAAAGTAAATACAAGTTCAAGGAAAAATAATCTTTATGAACTTAATATTCTAAAAACCTTTGGTGTTACTGGTAGGGTCAACAAATATCTTATTATTAAATCCATTAAGTGAATTCCACTGATCCATCCTTTGCTTAAAGTAAATATGGATGTGTTGGATTCTGGTGCACCAGGACCCTCATGCTATAGAGTTGTCTTCCACACCCATTGGGTATTTGTTAAATGTTTCTTCTACCACTACATTAGAAATGGATCATCCATTGAAGCTAACCATTAGGTTATGATCGAAGAAATCAAGTATGTTATTCATCATGGATGGAGGAATCTCTGGGTGGAATATGACTATACCACTACAGTTCATACTTTTAAGACTTGATCCAAGAATTTCACATGTCAGATGATTCCATCATGTATTGAATGCATTAATCTAATTTATCACCTTCATCTTGATATCACTAATGCTTATAGGGAGGCCAATTAGGTTGATGATATAAGGCCTCAGCCTTAAACCTTACTTAATCTTGAGTTATTACAAGATTACACATTGAGGATCTTTTCGGGTTTAGAGTTTTAGAGAATTAGATCATAAAACTTTCATTACATTGCACATATAAACAAAGTGGTTACATAAAGATAGTATTCTTCATTCCCATCAATGGAAACACATTTAAAATAAAACATGGATTATTTATTGACACTTCCTTGACACTATCATCATATCATGTACCTTTCCCTTGACCTGTGAAAAACATTTCAAAAAAACTTGGGATGAGCATAAAAAGCTCAGTATGGGTTATAAAAACATGGAAAGGAAACATGGGTACATATATACATAAGATTAAAATCATACTTTACCCATATAACATAAGCACATTAACATATCTCATCAAATCATGAGTAAATCATTGAAATCATAAGACATAAAGGTAACTTGAGGCATTCATATCATTCTTACGTAGGGAGTAACCCTCTTGGTTACGTTTGGAATACACATCACAGTATATTCCCTAAATCTCTTCGGAGAAACCTTAACGTTTCACTCCTTCGCGTTACCCAATGCATTGGAGAGCTATATCGGGCTCACCCACCCTTAGTTTATCACGGAACCACCCGTCTTCATAATAATGCCCAAGAACCATAACATAATCGTATCACATAAAACATGCATAAAGGAAACATAACATTTCCACATTTCAATCACAAGATATCAATACAACACAAAAAACATTGTGAAACCCATTTTCAATACCAAAATAAAAGAAAAGTAAAACATGGTATTTATTTTTCTTTTAAAAAGAAGGTATGGCTTGTAGAGGAAGCCGAAACTCAAATAACGGTCACGACGGCGGAGAAGTCGTTGTCGCCGCATACGTACGACAAAAACATTCCCTTTTGTCATTTAGTAAACGCTTCGTATAAAAAAGATTCATTTTGAATAAACGGAAAAGTCAAAGGGGTTTATACACCATATAAAAGAAAGTTGTGTATAAAATAAAATATGCCTCAATGAAAGGAGATTGAGACGAAGTCCCATACCTCGTATCCGACTTGACCCGACCGTTCTTTAATCTCCTGAATAATAAACTTGAGTTAATCTCTACTTGCTTATGAACCTTTTTCAAGTTCATTATTCATTTTATACCATTTTATGAACATCATGTAATCATTTAAGTTAATAGTGTTCATTTTGTCGGTATTTGGTTCTTAAGTCAAAAATAGACTTCTTACACTTACATGTTATTAATTTGGTCAAAGGTTCGTTATATCCAGAATGATATTAATGATTTGGATAACATATATATCATATATATTCATCATATACATGTATTTATAATATTACATCACATTTAGAGGTAAGAAATGAAATGCACCGTTCATGGAGACGGTAAGCCGTACGTACGCATGAACGCTACTTCCATTTCTATTTCATATTTTTTGGAATGTAATCATAATGATATAAGAGTATATTATAATTCCAGTATAATAACATATATAATATCATTAACTTTATCCTTTACACATCCCACATATGGTATTAACGAATCAAATCACTTTCAGGGGGCGGTAGTCCGCACTTCCTAAAATGAAGATATCGTGTTTACCCATAATGGAAACCATAAAGGTATGCCCAAAATGAAAAAAACAGAAGCTTAAGGAAAACATAAACATATTATATATCATATATAAAAATAGTGACATCATAATGGCCACCTTTGATGGTGTTAAATGAGTATTGAACAATCATCGTTTCGGGAGGCAGAATTTCGCCATCCACGGAAACCGTATATTCTTTAACCATTTGATGTAGTTGTGTGAGAGTTTAGCTCAAATAAATCTTATAACAACATCCTAGTATATTTAAGATACTTTTTTTGTTACAAAAGAAGTAAATAAAAAGAGTTTAGGGGGTTGGAGAAGCAAAATAAAACAAATTAACATGAGAGAATGAATTACCTTTAAAAGTGTAACTCCTTTTGATTTGAGCCTAAAGGCTTCCTTTAAAAGGATTATGCCCAAAGGGAATCCTCTATGATGAGTAGAGGGATGTGGAGAGAGTAAATGGTCAGGTTTTGGCCGAGCCAAAGGCTTGAGGAGTGTGTGAAATGAGGTAGAGGTGGGGGCCTTTTATAAGAGGAGAGGAGGGGCACTTTTGGAAAGTAAAGAAATATTACTTTATTTGAAAATGTGTTTCGGTTTTAAAAGGTCCCACATTGATATAATTCATGTATAAGGTGATAAGGGTTATAAATCCACTCATCCAATTGGTTTTTTCCATATTTAGGTTTTAGATTTTTCATTATCTTTCCATTTTATTTAAATCGTTAAATAATGAGGTCATCGCTGCATCATCATGATGTCATAAATAATTTAATTTATTTAAAGTCTAAAAATTATAAAAAAATACTATGATGTAGGAAATATTTTTAGCTTTCCAATTACTATTTATAATCAAAAATCTGATCTTTATAACCCCATATAAAAATTGTTTTTGTAAAACATATTATGTTTGTGTCATTTTTACTTTTACATTAAATAAAAAGTTATTTATGTCATTTCCCAACCAAAGTGGATCCATGGGGTCCCCAAGTTGACCCATGGATTTTCTTGGTCGGCCATGACACAACCAATGAGGGTAGGACATGTTTCAAGCTCATCTTATTTTATTAAATCATTATTTTTACCTTAAACTACACTAATTACCACTAATCGTGATTAAAAACTTAATAAGTTACTATTCACCCAAAAATTATTTTAATCTCATTGAACCACATTTTACTTCTTAATTACAACCATGTATGTCGGATTTTTTAAATTCAAAACACAATGATGGAAAAATTTCATTTAAACGGAAAAATCAGTTTTTATAAGTACCACTTAGTGGTTTCACTATTCATCAAAAATTGAAGTTTTTCAGAAAATTACCAAAAATTCACCCTAAGCTATATTTGATATTAAAAATTCAAAAATGAAGTATATTTTACAAAATTCAAAACATATAAGTCACATTAAATAATTTAATAATTAATTCCCGTTGTCATAGCAAATAGTGTGTTTTTATAAAACAATAAGTATCAAAAGATTGACACCAGTTTAAGTCTAATTTCAAAGTGAAATTGATTCCAATGACCACCATTGGATTAAATGGTAAAAATATATTCTAATTTCACTTCAAAACAAATTCAAAACATAATATAATTATATAAATAAATTAGATTAAAAATCAGTTTTGAATTAAAATGCAGTATTTTTCACTATTCATTAAAAAATGAACATTGTCCGAAAAATACCAAAAATTCACACAAAGTAAATTTTGATGTACCAATCATAAATAATAAGTTTATTTTGACAAAAATAGTTTATAAAACTATCAAAAGATAGATTTAAAAAGGGTTTTCCATCATAAGGCAGTAAAACAATCTTTTAAGAATATTAGTGTATTCCATGCTTAAGATTGGATTTATTTTCATTTTAAGCCTCTAAAACACTATATTAATCATTAATAGACATAGATAAAAATATCTATTATTCATTACTTACTTGGGATGTTACATCCTTCCCCCCTTTAGAAAATTGCATCCCCGCAATTTATTTACTTATCGAATAAATGGGGGTACTTATCCCTCATTGCATTTTCAGATTCCCATGTTGCCTCTTCAATCATGTGGTTTTTCCACAAAACCTTTACCTAGTGAATCACCTTATTCCGTAACACTTTCTCCCTGTGGTCAAGAATCTGGACCGGTTGTTCCTCATAAGATAGGTTCTCTTCCAGATGAACTACCTCTGGACTCAAAACATGAGATGGATCTGGCATATACTTTCGCAACATCGAAACGTGAAAAACATTGTGTACCTGAGATAAACTCGGAGGTAAAGCCAATCGGTATGCAACTGATCCAACTATCTCTAGAATTTCGTATGGTCCAATGAACCTTGGACTCAACTTTCCTTTCTTACCAAATCTCATCACACTTTTCCAAGGAGAAACCTTGAGAAAAACATGATCACTTACCTCGAAAGATAGATCCTTCCTCCGGTTATTAGCATAACTCTTCTGCTTGCTCTGAGCTGTTCTCATGTGTTTCTGAATCAGCTGAACTTTTTCTGCCATCTCTTCTACCAATTCCGGTCCCATCAACTTCCTTTCACCCACTTCATCCTAGAAATCTGGAGTTCGACATCGCTTCCCATATAATTCCTGAAATGGTGCCATCTGTATACTGGAATGAAAACTGTTATTATATGAAAACTCAACCAAAGAAAGATGTTGGTCACAACTTCCCTGATAATCCATAGAACAAGCTCGTAGCATATCCTCCAATGTCTAAATTGTTCGTTTTGACTGCCCATCTGATTGAGGATGAAAAGCTGTACTAAAATTTAATTCAGTACCCAACGACTTCTGAAGGCCTTTCCAAAAGTTAGAAGTAAACCTGGGATCACGATCCGATACAATGGAGAGAGGAACTCCATGTAACCTGACTGTCTCTTTAAGATACAAATGGGAAAGTTGATCAAGAGAGAAAGTATCTCGTATAGCAAGGAAATGAGCAGATTTGGTCAAGCGATCAACAATAACCCAGATTGCATTATTACCTCGAGATGTCTTCGGTAATCCAACAACAAAGTCCATGGATATATTCTCCCATTTTCACTCTGGCACTGGTAAAGGCTGAAGCATCCCTTTCGGTAACTGCCGCTCTGCTTTAACCTGCTGACAAGTCAAACACTTCACAGTAAAATCAGCAATATCTCTTTTCATTCCATCCCACCAGTAATACTCCCGCAGATCTCTATACATCTTAGTACTGCCCGGATGAACTGAAAACGGAGAACTATGAGCTTCACATAACAACTCTCTCTTCAACTATGAATCACAAGACACACACAATCTCTTCCCAAATCTCAAAACACAATCATTATCAATGTTGAATTCAGGCAACTTACCTTTCTGAACCAGCTCTACCTTTTTCTGCAACTCACTGTCTTGCTTCTGTGCTTGCTTGATTCTATCTGATAGAGATGATCTCACTGATACCTGAAACAAAACAGAAGGACTTCCTGCACCAACAAATTCTATGCCAAAGTTCATCAAATCCTTAACCAAAGGATCACGTTCCAAACGCAACATTGTTAATGAATCATTTCTTTTTCGACTCAAAGCATCAGACACTTTATTTTCTTTTCCCGGATGGTAATGAATTGTACAATCATAATCCCTGATTAATTCTAGCCATCTCCTTTGTCTCATGTTCAATTATTTCTGAGTGAATATATACTTTAAACTTTTATGATCGGTATATATTTCACACTTTACTCTATACAAATGATGCCTCCAAATTTTTAAAGCAAAAACAACAGCAGCTAATTCCAAATCATGTGTAGGGTAATTTACCTCATGAGTTTTCAACTGTCGTGAAGCATAAGAAATTACCTGATCATTCTGCATTAGGACGCAACCAAGTCCTTTCAATGAAGCATCACTGTATATAACAAACTCATCATTCCTGGAAGGTAGTGCCAAAACTGGAGCATTCACCAATCTTCTTTTCAATTCCTGAAAACAATCATCACATTCTTTTGTCCAGATAAACTTAACACCCTTCCGAGTTAGCTTAGTCATTGGACTAGATAACCGTGAAAAATTTCTAACAAACCTTCGGTAATAGACCACCAAACCAAGGAAGCTACGAATCTCGGTTACATTTGTGGGTCTTGGCCATTCTTCCACAACTTTTGTTTTTGCAAGATCAACAGTTATTCCATCTTTAGAAACAATGTGACCAAGGAAAGAAATTTGTTGCAACCAAAACTCACACTTGCTGAATTTCCCATACAATTTATTTTCTTTTAAGGTTTGCAAGATAACCCTTAAATGTCTTTCATGCTCCTCTTTACTTTTAGAAAACACCAAAATATCATCAATGAAAACCACCACAAACTTATCCAAGAACTCATGGAAAATTCTATTCATTAAGTCCATGAATACAGCAGGTGCATTGGTTAGCCCAAAAGGCATTACTACAAATTCATAATGGCCATATCTCGTACGGAACACGGTCTTCGGAATATCTTCCTCCTTTACCTTCAGCTGATGGTACCCCGATCTCAGGTCAATATTTGAAAAAAACTGAGCTCCCTGGAGCTGATCAAACAAATCATCGATATGAGGCAAAGGATATTTGTTCTTAACAGTGATATTATTCAAGGCTCTATAATCAATGAAAAGTCTCATAGAACCATCTTTCTTTTTAACAAATAAAACAGGAGCACCCCATGGTGATGTGCTAGGTCTAATTAAACCTTTCTCTAATAAATCTTTCAATTGCTCCTTCAACTCTAAAAGTTCAATTTGTGCCATTCGATAAGGGGGTTTTGAAATTGGCTTAGCATCAGTAACTAAGTCAACAGTAAACTCAACTTCTCGATCTGGTATTATTCCAGGCAACTCATCAGGAAAAACATCAGGATACTCATTTACCACTGGCACATCATTAATCTGATCAGTTCCTTTATTTTCAACGACATGTGCAAGGTAACATTCATTTCCATCTTTTACAAGTTTCTCGGCCTCTTGATATGTTATCAAAAGTAAGGGTTCATTCTTGTAAACAAACTGAAAGTCTTTCTGAAAAGAAACTTCTTTAGCTCTACAGTCAATCTTAGCATGGTAAATAGAGATCCAATCCATACCCAGGATAACATCAAACTCTACTAGAGGTAGAACAATAAGTTTTGCGAGTAGGTTCTTTCCACAGATAAGGATAGGAAGATTCTTATAAATTCTTTTTGCCTCAACATTTCCCCCAGGTGTTTTTACCAAAAGTTCAGGAGTCATTTCTTGAGATGGTATTCCCATTTTACTAGAAAAGGTTTCAGAGATGAAAGAATGTGTAGACCCCGAATCAAACAACACACTGGCATAATCTGAAAAAACAAAAAAAGTACCTGATACAACTTCATTTGATGGCCCGACATCTGCTGAAGTGGTTGCAAAGGATTTCACCACACCTTTCTGCTTGTAGTCTAACTGCTTCCCATCACTCAAGCTCTTTGTCGGACACTCGTTTGCATAGTGACCCATCTCATTGCACTTATAACATTTTACTAACTGTAAATCAAATTTGTTCTTACCTTCACCTTGATCCTTTTAAGTGCAATCACAAGTCTTATGTCCCATCTTACCACATCAGTAGCACTTTCCAGAATTCAGAAGACATTCCCCAGCATGCCTTTTGCCACATTTATCACAAACTGGAAACTTAGTTCTCTTACCATCAGACTTTTTTGAAGTATTCTTACCTTTCTCATGCCACCTCGGTCTCTTCTTCTGCTGGTTTTTATAGAACACTTGGTCATCGGCAAACTCCATTTCCACCTTCTCAGCACATCGAACAAGCTTTTCATAACTTTTAAAATCACGAGAAGCTAATGCCCTTCGATATTTTGGATTTAATCCTGAGTAAAAACGATTGATTTTACTATCAAGGTCTCAGATAAAATTTGGAGCATACCTTTCCAATCGAGTGAACCTTTCTTTATAGGTAGCCACTGAGTCTTCCTCTAGCCTCAATTCCAAGAATTGCTTTTCCATCCTAAGTCGAACAGCCTTAGGAAAATACTTCTCAAGAAACATACCTTTGAATTCATCCCAGTCAAGAGCATCAATCTCATCGGCGTCCCTGATATTTTTAACCATAGACCACCACTGATCTGCTTCACCCTCCAAACGTTAAATAGAAAGACTAACCTTTTGATTGTATGAACACCCCATGACATCAAAAATCTTCTCCAGTGCTTTAATCCACCCTTCAGCTAGCACAGGGTCAGATGATCCTCTGAATGATGGTGGATATAGCCTCATGAAATGTTCCACCACTGACATGTTCCTCTGCGGTTGGTCTGGCTGATCTCGTGCATGGATACCACCACCATTTATCGCTTGAGTCAACTGCGCCATTACTGCAACAAACTGTTCAGTTCCAATTCCGACCATTTCTGGATGCTGATTCGGAAGGTTATTTCCTTCTGTATGCCTTCCTAGCACTGCTTCCCTGTTTCCTCTGCGGAAAACCATTCTGAATAAACATGTCTTAGATGAAGCAACATGGTAATCTTCAAATGCTATATCATTTCAAAAAAAAAAATTGGATAATCATTTAATAGAATTCTAACTCCTAAAGTTATCTAAACCGACCTTTGATACCAATTATAAGGCCCCAGCCTTAAACCTTACTTAATCTTGAGTTATTACAAGATTACACATTGAGGATCTTTTCGGGTTTAGAGTTTTAGAGAATTAGATCATAAAACTTTCATTACATTCCACATATAAACAAAGTGGTTACATAAAGATAGTATTCTTCATTCCCATCAATGGAAACACATTTAAAATAAAACATGGATTATTTATTGACACTTCCTTGACACTATCATCATATCATGTACCTTTTCCTTGACCTGTGAAAAACATTTCAAAAAAACTTGGGATGAGCATAAAAAGCTCAGTATGGGTTATAAAAACATGGAAAGGAAACATGGGTACATATATACATAAGAGTGAAATCATACTTTACCCATATAACATAAGCACATTAACATACCTCATCAAATCATGAGTAAATCATTGAAATCATAAGACATAAAGGTAACTTGAGGCATTCATATCATTCTTACGTAGGGAGTAACCCTCTTGGTTACGTTTGGAATACCCATCACAGTATATTCCCTAAATCTCTTCGGAGAAACCTTAACGTTTCACTCCTTCACGTTACCCAATGCATTGGAGAGCTATATCGGGCTCACCCGCCCTTAGTTTATCACGGAACCACCCGTCTTCATAATAATGCCCAAGAACCATAACATAATCGTATCACATAAAACATGCATAAAGGGAACATAACATTTCCACATTTTAATCACAAGATATCAATACAACACAAAAAACATTGTGAAAACCATTTTCAATACCAAAATAAAAGAAAATTAAAACATGGTATTTATTTTTCTTTTAAAAATAAGGTATGGCTTGTAGAGGAAGCCGAAACTCAAATAACGGTCACGACGGTGGAGAAGTTGTTGTCGCCGCATCCGTACGACAAAAACATTCCCTTTTTTCGTTTAGTAAACGCTTCGTATAAAAAAGATTCCTTTTGAATAAATGGAAAATTCAAAGGGGTTTATACACCGTATAAAAGAAATTTGTATATAAAATAAAATATGCCTCAATGAAAGGAGATTGAGACGAAGTCCCATACCTCGTATCCGACTTGACCCGACCATTCTTTAATCTCCTGAATAATAAACTTGAGTTAATCTCTACTTGCTTATGAACCTTTTTCAAGTTCATTATTCCTTTTATACCATGTTATGAACATCATGTAATCATTTAAGTTAATAGTGTTCATTTTGTCGGTATTTGGTTCTTAAGTCAAAAATAGACTTCTTACACTTACATGTTGTTAATTTGGTCAAAGGTTCATTATATCCAGAATGATATTAATGATTTGGATAACATATATATCATATATATTCATCATATACATGTATTTATAATATTACATCACATTTAGAGGTAAGAAATGAAATACACCGTTCATGGAGACGGTAAGCCGTACGTACGCATGAACGCTACTTCCATTTCTATTTCGTATTTTTTGGAATGGAATCATAATGATATAAGAGTATATTATAATTCCAGTATAATAACATATATAATATCATTAACTTTATCCTTTACACATCCCACATATGGTATTAACGAATCAAATCACTTTCAGGGGGCGGTAGTCCGCACTTCCTAAAATGAAGATATCGTGTTTACCCATAATGGAAACCATAAAGGTATGCCCAAAATGAAAAAAACAGAAGCTTAAGGAAAACATAAACATATTATATATCATATATAAAAATAGTGACATCATAATGGCCACCTTTGAAGGTGTTAAATGAGTATTGAACAATCATCGTTTCAGGAGGCAGAATTTCGCCATCCACGGAAACCGTATGTTCTTTAACCATTTGATGTAGTTTTGTGAGAGTGTAGCTCAAATAAATCTTATAACAACATCCTAGTATATTTAAGATACTGGTTTTGTTACGAAATAAGTAAATAAAAAGAGTTTAGGGGGTTGGAGTAGCAAAATAAAACAAATGAACATGAGAGAATGAATTACCTTTAAAAGTGTAACTCCTTTTGATTTGAGCCTAAAGGATTCCTTTGAAAGGGTTATTCCCAAAGGGAATCCTATAGGATGAGGATATGGATGTGGAGAGAGTAAATGGGTAGGGGTTGGCCGAGACAAAGGCTTGAGGAGTGTGTGAAATGAGGTAGAGGTGGGGGCCTTTTATAAGAGGAGAGGAGGGGCACTTTTGGAAAGTAAAGAAATATTACTTTATTTGAAAATGTGTTTCGGTTTTAAAAGGTCCCACATTGATATAATTCGTGTATAAGGTGATACGGGTTCTAAATCCACTCATCCAATTGGTTTTGGACATGTGTAGGTTTTATATTTTTCATTATCTTTCCATTTTATTTAAATCGTTAAATAATGAGGTCATCGCTGCATCATCATGATGTCATAAATAATTTAATTTATTTAAAGTCTAAAAATTATAAAAAAAATACTATGATGTAGGAAATCTTTTTATATTTTCAATTACTATTTATAATCAAAAATATAATCTTTATAACCCCATGTAAAAATTGGTTTCGTAAAACATATTATGTTTGTGTCATTTTTACTTTTACATTAAATAAAAAGTTATTTATGTCATTTCCCAACCAAAGTAGATCCATGGGGTCCCCAAGTTGACCCATGGCTTGTATTGGTCGGCCATGACACAAACAATGAGGGTAGGACATGTGTCAAGCTCATCTTATTTTATTAAAGCATTATTTTTACCTTAAACTACACTAATTACCACTAATCGCGATTAAAAACTTAATAAGTTACTATTCACCAAAAAATTATTTTAATCTCATTGAAGCACATTTTACTTCTTAATGACAACCATGTATGTCAGATTTTTGAAATTCAAAACACAATGATGGCAAAATTTCATTTAAACGGAAAAATCAGTTTTTATAAGTACCACTTTGTGGTTTCACTATTCATCAAAAATTGAAGTTTTTCAAAAAATTACCAAAAATTCACCCTAAGCTATATTTGATATTACAAATTCAAAAATAAAGTATATTTTACAAAATTCAAAACATATAAGTCACATTAATTAATTTAATAATTAATTCTCGTTGTCATAACAAATAGCGTGTTTTTATAAAACAATAAGTATCAAAAGATTGACACCATTTTAAGTCTAATTTCAAAGTGAAATTGATTCCAATGACCACCATTGGATTAAATGGTAAAAATATATTATAATTTAACTTCAAAACCAATTCAAAACATAATCTAATTATATAAATAAATTAGATTAAAAAGCAGTTTTGAATTAAAATGCAGTATTTTTCACTATTCATTAAAAAATGAACATTGTCCGAAAAATACCAAAAATTCACACAAAGTAAATTTTGATGTACCAATCATAAATAATAAGTTTATTTTGAAAAAAAATAGTTTATAAAACTGTCAAAAGATAGATTTAAAAAGGGTTTTCCATCATAAGGCAGTAAAACAATCTTTTAAGAATATTAGTGTATTCCATGCTTAAGATTGGATTTATTTTCATTTTAAGCCTCTAAAACACTATCTTAATCATTAATAGACATAGATAAAAATATCTATTATTCATTAATTACTTGGGATGTTACAGATGATTCTCTATCCAAGAGATCAATTATGGAGACTTCCTAAATATAGTCCTTTGTTATTCTATATTTTTTCTATAATATTGTTGATATGGATACACATGGTGTTTTCCATTCTTGCCTTTGTAAACCCCCATGTACTGCCACTTTTACTATCTTCTAATAAATTTTTTAGGAATAGGCTCACCCAGATCCTGAACCTATTTGATTAAAATACAAATGTATGAATATTTATATACCTATAAAATTATTGTATATAAAATGATTGTGTGTGTGTGTGCTGACAAATAGATATATATTTATTTACATATTCTAATATATGTATATAAATATTAATATATAATATTTGTAAATAAATATAAACATGTATAATTATATTTATAGATTCATATATATATTTATATATATATGTATGTATGTATGTATGTATTTATAAAAACACACATACCCACACAAGTATATTTTATATATATGTATTTAAAAATATATATAAATATATTGATAAAAAATGTAATGAAATATATATAAATATATAGATATATAATAAAATAGAAAAAACAATATAGGGGAGTGAAAAAGGTGTTGGTGTATAATAATGAGGTCTCTAGTTCAAAACTCACTGAAGGAAAGGGCCCATGAGGGAGGTTGGGGTTATCTAAAGTGCTTATAAGGGGGGTCAGTGATGATAAAGTTGGGGGGAAGCGCTGATAAAAAGGTGGTGCATGAACAAAAAAATCACTTTATCATCAGGTCCTTTATCAGTGATTTTTTAGCACTGATAAAAGGGATCTTTAACAATACTAAAAATATGGTGATAAATGTGGCCTTTAACAGCACTAAAAAAGTGCTGATAAATTCCCCCTTTAGTAATGCTAAAAAAGTGCTAATAAGGGGGAAATTTATCAGTGATTTTTTTAGCATAGTTAAAGGGGAACTTTAACAAAAAAAATTATGAGAAATATTAAAACTAACCCTTTAACATCACTCAAATTATCAGAGCTTCAATAGCACTAATAAATCTATTTTACTAGATCTATTAAAGGACTGATTTATAGTAGTGTCATACTTACGTACAGATTACCATTTCGATGAAGTGATGTTTTTTATTTTTCATCGCCGTCTCTCTTAAATGTTTATATAGATGAATTTAAGGGATTTAAATTATATTTATAACATAATTATTATTCTATAAATATAATATATTATCTACCTTTTTATCCTTCCATCCTTTGGAAACTGATAATTTCGATCATGCGTATGTATGGACTACCACCTCCACAAAGCGATGTGACTCATTTTTTATTTGTGATTTAAATAGATTGTAATAAAGATATATTTAATGAATATATATGATATTTAGGATATAATAATTATTTGTTAAAGGTAATTTATTATTTAATTTTCTTACATTCCATACATTGAAAAGTGGAAACATCACTCATGTGTATGTACATATTATCATCTCCACGAAGTGATGTAATTCATTTTACATCATTGATTAATATGAAAGGTTATAAAAGTGTATATAATTAATAAATAAAATACTTATGAAATGATTTGTATTTTTGATATTATGAAAACATAACCAAGGTGTGAGGACCAGAACCATCGAACCAAAACTTGCATGGAAAATGAACCAGTTTTAACCTAAATAAATATTTTAATAAAGAATTATTAATAAAGGGGTAATTAGAAATTATAAGGTAATTATATATAATATTATTAATATGAATATGGTTCTATAATATATTTATAATAAATATATGATTATTATATATTATTTTTTAATGCATATGAAGCAAGACAGGGCTGTAGGTAAGGGTTTGTTGTCCCACTTTTATTTCTGTGAGACATATTCTATATTCAAAACTTATTTTCATTATATGATGTATATGACTTCCATAAATGTATTTTATTATTATTTTCATAGAAATTATGTGGATTTGAAAATTCATCTAAGTTTATCTCTTTCATGAGGTTTTGATTTATAGATTACCATTACTATAAGGGTTCTTCATATCAATATTGTTTCATTGAGACATGTTTCATGTTATGCATCTATTTATGTTTATATAGTGTATATAATGCCTATTTGATATGATATATCATGAATATATTTATATTTATGGTATTTTATGTTTAATTTTAAGTTATTTATTTTAAGGGGTTATGATTCAAAGATACTAAAGCGATAAGTTTTTATGTTACAATCTCATTTACTTTCGATATTGTCTATGTTAAATTTCAATTGAAGTAAATTTTATGATTCTTATCCTTAAAATTTTATCTATTTTATTATACTATGGTTATTTATATAATTTTAAATTACCAATACCATTTTAATATCTTTGGTACATAAATTTTTTTAAAATGTTATTAAGAAAATATGACCTTATTTCTTCTTTATGGGTCGGAAATATTTCCCATCTATGTCCATGTTCTTCAAACTATTTTATAGAATTTTTAATATATACTTAAATTTTTTAGAAAATATATTTTTAATAACTTTTAATTTATTTATAAATGATTAAAGTGAATCTTTTGAAATAATTTTTTTATATCTCACCTTTTATTTTTTTTCAAAAGTGTGAAAAGAATGTTGTCTTTTAACGTATACAGCATGAATGGATTTTTTCATTGTCATGATTGTTCTTTGTATTAAAACTTCCATTAAAAGTTTCCATGGTTATTTTTAAAGAAAATATTTTTCTCAATATTCTAGGAATTATTATTTTTTAAATCTACTGAAATAAAATGATATTTTCCTTATTTTCAATTAAATGAACAAATTATCTTTTAAAAGTTTTTTTTAAAGGTTGAGGTCGAAGCCTCATTTATTATTAAAGTAAATAAAAGACCTCTTTAACTGGGTATAGGGAGACTAATTACATAGCCTGAAGGCCCAGTGGGAATTTAGCACATTACATGGCCCTTAGGCCCAATTTTTAGGCCCAAGTCCCATTCTGTGAATAGTACTGTTATGGTACGTGTGCTACTACAGTACCGTACAGTACTCGTCGCTGCTAAAGTACCCTGCCACCGCTACAGTGATATCATCCACTTACTTTCTATGTAAGGATTATGAATATATGATGATGAAAATATTATAAAACTCATTTATTTTCATGGGTTATGATATGATAAAATGATGAACATTTTTATGATATTTTGAAACACTTATGTATGGATTTCATTATGTGACTAGTGGGCCCAGAATTATATATCTCTCCAATTCATTTGGTAAATAATGATATCTTGTGAGTTAATATGGACTAAAATTGGGAGTGAAACTAGTTCAGTGAGGGACTCATACCTCTATTATAGTCTTGGGAGTGAACCTTGGCTAAGAAAATGATATAATGGGGGTGAACTCATTCTACTATGGGACATTGTCCACATTGAAGGTCTTGTAAGTGAACCTTGACTAAGGAAATGATGTAATGGGGAGTGAACCCGTTCCACTATGAAAATGTATCTATTATGATAGTCATAGAAGTGAACCTTGACTAAGGAAATTATTTTCTATGCTTATGTGTATTTAAAAAAATTATGTATTGTGCTTATGATATGTTTTCATGCATTATGAGTAATAATTGATGATTCCACACACCTATGATTTGTGTATTTTGTTATAACAAATCCTTATTTCATTATTAATGATTAATGATCTTTTACTAATTGGGTATGACTCTCATAAGTTATGATCATGTTATCATACCCTCATGATTATCTTATTCTCACTTATGATCTTTGAGTGATATATTCAATGTTTACCTTTACTAATTATCTGAGCTCACCCTTTATTATGTTTCCATTTCCATGGATTATTAAGAAAGATTTTAATATGGTATATCTAAGAATAGTACCATGTGGGAAGAACTTTTTGGGGTATATTAAAGATATTTCATGAAATAATTTGATTATGTATCTAGTCTCCAAAGACACTAAACTTTTCTGAATATGGGGTGTGTATTATTATGAGATGTATTTAATATTCATCTAAAATGATTTAATATTTATGTATATAATTTTTAAGTCACCTAAATCAGTATCAGAATATGGTTTAGTTATTTTTAGAGATTATTATTATAAAAATTTGGTCAATACCCTAGGGATAAGTCTAGGTATAGGATAAAATACTGAGGTTTTGGTAAAGTAGAGATTGTATGGTTTCCTAGAAATGAAATATTTTTATGGATACAAACAAGTGGATGTAGGATCTAACATAGATTCACCTGGGCTTAATAACCCTAAAAATGATGGTTGAGTTTTAACTTGATCTTTACCTGGTGCATGACAAAGATTTCTAACTATACACCTAGTTTGACACTCTTAGGGGATATGCTTTGGTTGATTTTAATTCTATTTATAAACCATTATAATGAATGTAAGGATAAATATATGACAAACTATGATAATACATAGAAATTTGGGATGAAATTAAAGTGTCATGGGTTGAAATAAGGTGACATAATTTAGGTCTTCATAATAATTATTTTCATAATCATTTCTCACTCTGATTAATAATGATTAGTTCTCTTACTATGATTTTTTGTTTTAATAAATGGATGAAACTAGGAGGAACCGAGTTAACAATGGGTGTGAAAGAAAATGTAGTGGTTGTTTAAATAATAAATGAATTGGGATAAAATCTAGAGTGAAAAATCTTGTGGTTATTCCTAACCATATATCTTAATTTATGATTAACAACCTCAACCTGGGTGAGTTTTTTGACACACATATAAGAGAAAAATGGAGTTTCATAGGACTTTGATTGATAAATACCATAAAGGAAAGAAAATTAAATTTCCTACATTCCATTAATATGGAAATAAGTAACCATGGAAATGTATAAAAAAATATTAATATATTTTATGTGTGTGAAATAAGGTCATAGAGAAACTTAAAACTGAGGAAAAATAAATATTTTGATATAGGTAAATAAAGTTAATACTAGGGAACCACTAATATTTCAATGTATTAAATATGGGGGACTTGGTAATTATATGATTAAATACCCTAATCCAATGGATTACAAGGATGATAGGCATTATAAAATACCAATACCAATAGAATAAGGTAAATCCTATACAATCAAAACCATTGAAGTGGGTTTTTAAAAAAAAGTGGAGTAAGATGTATGGATTATACACACAATAATTTTGAGTATTGTTTTTGGTTTTTTTCAACCCACCACATTTTAACTATAGTGGTTGATAAGAACATAAAATCACAACCCCAGTGACTAGATATTGATATATATATATATATAATCTAATAGTATGATGATTTTATCTCAAGTTTATGTCTCCTCTTTGATAAAAGTTTGTGGAAATATGCTTCTTTTTAATCTTTTTATTATCTATTTAGATGAATTTGATATGATATTTGGCATGGATTAGTTCTATTTATATAGATCCAATATCATTTTTCAATGAATGTAAGTCACATTTGATATTCCAAATCATCCTATGGCCATTTATATATGTGAGGATAAACATAAACTTCTAATGGTAATTACTTGCATTATATGAGTTTTACTACCTATTAATGAGGGTTAATTATCTCAAATGGTTGGGGGAGAGACCCAACATTGAATATATGGAAGGAATATCTATATGGTAAAATGTGTGATATATATACTGATAATAAAATCTTGAAATATATATTCACACAGAAAGAGATGATTATGAGCTAATGAAGATGGTTGGAGTTGATTAAATATTATGACTACTCAATGCACTCCACCTTGATAAGGTGAATAAGGTAGATGATGGTCTAAGTTGTAAGGACCATGTGATTTTTTCCATGATAAGGATTGAAATAGTTCCAATACTTATGGATTTATAAAAGATAGATCTTAAAACTTTAATGAAAGTGGATTGATCATATATTTAACATATAAATGTTCAACCATCCTTCTATGTGGGGATTAAAGAGTCATATAAGGAATATGTGTAACTATAGAAGAAGGTGAGGAATATTCCTGAGTTCATCCATGATTGTAATAGAATTATTAGATTCATGAACCAAGTATGTATCTTATCAATACCAGATTTTAAGGAGTTATTGGATGAATCTCATAGTTTTTCATTTTTTATTCATCCTGTATATATGAAGATGCTTAGATATCTAAAATATTATTTATTTTTGGGCAACATTAAAAGGGATATAATATAGTATGTATATTTATTCCTAGTATAACAAAAAGTTAAGGTTTAGAGACATAATTCAAAGGTAATGATATAACTATTACCCATACCAAAATAGAAATAGGAAAACATTTCACTGTATTTAATTTTCAGACTCCCCAAAACATCTAAATCTCATAATTTTATTTGGTTTATATTTGATAGAATTATAAAGTCATAATATTTGATTTCAATTAGAGAAAATTTCTATATTGATAATATTTCCATGATATACATTAATGAAGTGGTATGGTTGAATAGAATACACATTCTATTGTATCTGATTGGGGTTTGAGTTTTACCTTGAATTTTTGGATAATTATTCATTAATATTTGAATATGGAGTTGAACTTTAGCACTGAATATCATCCTCAGATAGATGGTCAGACTGAGAGGACCATACAAATGCTATAAGATATGTTCCTATATTATTATATATATTTCAAAGGTTGTTTGGATCAAAACCTTTATTTTCTCTAGTTTTCTTACAACGAATTATTTCACTTGATAATTCATATGGATTCTTATGAACCCCTATATGGAAAGAAGTTTATAACTATAATGTGTTGGGATGAAGTTGGATAGTGAAAGCTGTTGAGACCTAAGCTAGTTGAGGAAATGGTGGAGAAGGTTAGAGACATTCAGTAACACATCAGGGAATCTCAGAGTTGATTAAAAATTTATTCCGAGAATATTCAATGAGATCTAGAGTTTGGATCTAGTGAAAAGGTATTCTTATGAATATATCATTTTAATATAGTTATGATATTTGTAAATAAGGGAAAGTTTATCCCTAGATATATCAGTCCTTTTAAAATTATTGATCGCATCAGGGTAGTAGATTATTTCTTGGTACTTTCACAAAATCTCACTCAATTTCATAATGTATTCCATGTATCTCTCCTAATAAAGTACATATCTCATCCTTTACATGTACTAAACTAAAATTTTATACAACTGGATCATGGTCTATCTTATGATAAACAACCAGTAGAGATAATGGATTGAATAGAGAAAGTGTTACAGAATAAGACCACTGACCTGGTCAAAGTTTTATGGAAAACCCATAAATTTTAGGTATATATTAGGTAACCTAAGGATGTGATGATGTATAGGTATCCTCATTTTTTTATTATAGTGATAGAATTTGGAGGGTGAAATTCTTATAAGGGGTAGAATGTGACACCCTGATATTTTTTAATATATTTTTTATTTAATAATTTTTATGTATTAAATAGATTTTTAATCATGAAACCATGAATATATGTGATTATTATACATTATAAAATTAATCACATTATAACATATGTAATTTTTGAAAATAATTTCTAATTCATTTAGAAAATACTATTTATCCTAAAGAACCGTTTTAAAATATTTTTTTAATAAGAATTTTTTTTATTATATATTATTTATTTAATATAGAGTATTAAAATTATTAAAAGGCATTTTTTACACATTTATAAAATAAATTCATTTATTATCAATTTTTTATAAACGAAAATAAAATCATTTGAAGGTAGAAAAAGATGTTTTTCTGAAAATTTGTTTTATGTTTGCAATGTGTCTTTATCATAATAAATTATATTAATCACTATAGATGAATTATTTTAATTAAATTTTTAGATAATATATTTAATAAAATATTTTTATATTCATATATAGGGTTTTACTAGGAAACGTATTGGATTAAATTTTGTTTTATTCTTAAAAATGGATTTCTCTAATAACGGTTTTTATGTATTTTGTGCCCAGATATTAGAATTAATTTATGATGATTATTTGAATTTAATATTGTAAAATATATTAAATATTTTGAATAATAATAGTTAATATTATTTTATAAGTTCAAATTAATTTTTGGTCATAATAAATAGTAACCATCATAAAAAAGTATTTCCATAGTAATGGTTGAAAGGATTAATGAGGGATTAAAATAAAGAGATAAGAGTTAAAATAACCTAAAAACTTGAATAAATTCTATTAAGTGAATTTATTTTGATCCTATATCATCCTATATTAAAACTTTATCCAATTTTGATCCAATTTCCCAGGATAGTGACTTTATTATGTTTTAATATTCTTAATAATTACAAGTGTGTCACTCCACTCACATATAAAAGGGAACCCCATCTCCTCTCTTATCCACACCAATTCATCCATTTATATTGACCAATATCTGCCAAAATACTCTCCAAAAAATTCTTCCATCTTCCTATATATTTTTATCTTCATAAAATACCACTTTAATAAGGTTTAAGGTATAATCCAAGGGAGGTTTTTTAAGGAACGGGTATATGTTCTTACTAACCTTTTTAAAGTTTCATTCTCATTAAACCTCATCCAAATATTCTATAACCATATTAAAATTATTAAATAATTATCATTACTATACATAAATTTTTTTATGATAATTATATATCCATTTTATAAAACCTTTATATCTAATGGAAAATAAAACAATGCTCATGTGTACGTACGAACTACTATCTTAATAAAGCGTTGTTTTTTATTTTTCATCATTGTCTATATTATATTATAATATAGATGAATTTAATGGATTTAAATTATATTTATAAGATAATTATGATTATTTAAATATAATATATCAACTACCTTCTTACCCATCTATCCATTGGAAAATGATAATGTCGCTCATGCATATGTGTGGATTAACACCTCCATGAAGCAATGAATTTGTTTTTAATTTACACTTTAAATGAATAGTTATAATGATATATTTAATGAATATATATGATATATATGATATAATAATGATTATATAAAGTTTATCTATTATTAATCTTTCTTTTTTTCATTCATCAAAAAGTGGAAACATCACTCGTGCATTAGTACAGACTACCATCTTCACGAAGTGATTTGATTTATTTTTAATCACCAATTTATATGAATGGTTATAAAATTGTATATAATGAATATATATGATATTTATTACATGATTAAGATTATTTATATGATCAAAACATGACCAAGTTTCAAGGACCAAAACCATCGAACTGGAACATGCTTGGAAAATGAACTAGTTTTCACCCGAATAATGATTTTAATGAAGAATTTTTAATAAAAGGGTGATTATAAATTATAAGGGAATGATATATAGTAATATAAATATGAATATTGTTCTGTAATATATTTATAATAAATTTATATTTATTTTATAATATTTTTTAACACATGCGAAGCAATACAGAACCAAAGGTAAGGGTTTCTCGTCTCACTTTTATTTTTGTGAGAAATATACTACATTCATCGCTTGTTTATTTTATGAGATGTATATGCTTCCCATGAATTATTTTTATGATTATTTACATAAAAATTATGTGTATTTAAAAACCCATCTATGGTTTTATCTTTCATAATTTTTTTATTCATATATTACCAAAACTGTGAGGGTTCTTCATCTCAATATTGTTTCATTTAGACATGTTTCATGTTATACACCGATTTGTTTATATATATATAATATACTTCCCATTATATATTTTATATAATGATTCTATTTATATTCATATTATTTTAAGTTTCATTTTAATTTATTTATTTTATGTTTGTTATTAATAAAATTTACCAAAGCGGAATGGGCTTATGTTATAATCTCATTTTTTTCAAGATTGTCAATGTTAAAGTTACATTAAGGGAAATTATATGATATTTATCCATTAAATCCCAATATTTTATTATAAGTTTGTTATTTTTGTAATTCTCAAGTATTGCCACAATTTTACTCTCTTTGGTACTTAAAATTATTGAGATTGTTTTTTTATAAAAGCTAACCTTATTTATTCTTTTTGGGTTGGGAATATTTTTTCTCCATGTATGTATTATTTAAAATTTTTTATGAAAATTTTTATCTAAAATTATATTTTTTAAAAAGGATATATTTACTAAATTTTAATTTATTTAAAAATTATTAAAATAAAACTTTCTAAATGTTTTCTGTTTTACTCACTTTTTACTTTTTTTAAAGTGTGAAAAAATGTTATCTGTTAATATATACAGCATGAATGGTTTTTACTAAAATCATGAAAATTATTTTCATTGAAACCTACTTTACAAGTTTCCATTGTTTTTTTAAAGTAAAATATTTTTCTAAGTATTTTAAGAATTTTTAGTTTTTAAATATACTGAAAGAAAATGATATTTTCCCAGTTTTCAGTGAAATGTTCAAATTCTATTTTAAAGGTATTTTTCATCTATTTAAACATCCTTGAAGGATTATTATGATTTAATGGTATATGATATTATGATACCATCAACTTTATTTATTTGTATGGATTATGTTGTTTATGATTTAATGATGATTCAAACAACTCATTATTTACCCATAGTTTAATTGATCTATGATAAAATAAGGAATTTTTTTATGATACCATCCACTTTCTTTATTTGGATGGATTATGATTATGTGATGATTAAATATTTACTAAACTTTTTTATTTTCATGGGTTATGATGTTATGTAATTATTAAAAAAAATTGATCTTATGGATCACTTATGTATGATTTTCATTATGTGATGGGTGGGCCCATAATTATATATCCCTCCAATGCATTAGGTAAATAATGATATCTCATGAAATAATATGGATTGGAATGGAAGTGAACCAAATTAATTAAGGGAATCTATCTATTATGATAGTCTTAGGAGTGAACCTTGACTAATAAAATGATGAAATGTGGAGTGACACCAAACTACTATGGGATTTTTTCCACTATGATAGTCTTGGAAGTGAATCGTGAATAAGGAAATGATGGAATGCTGAGTAAACCCAATCTACTATAGGACTTTTTCCACTATGATTGTCTTTTAAGTGAACCTTTATTAATGAAATAATTTTATGTTCTTATTTTTATGCCATGAATTTATGTCTTATGCCTATGATATGTTTACATGGATCATGATTGATTATTGATGATTATTCAGTCTTACAAATTATTTATTTTGTTATGATAAAACCTTATTTCATGAATCATTATTAATGATATTTGACTAATTGGGTTATAATTTCACTATTTATAGTCATTTCCTCATACCCTTATGTGTATTTTTTCTCAATTATGATCGTATCTGATCTCTTTATTTATTAGGTTTTTATTTTCCTATGTTATGAATAAATTTTTTAATAGGGTATGTATAAAAACCCTACTCTTTATTTCACATTTAAACATGATTTATTACATAAACTTAAACTTAATACAACCCAAAATATTGAGAGGTATAGTTTATTTGGTAGATTAGATATATTACATAACAACATAAAACATGAAAATAAACATCTTTATTGAAAAATTCTTTAACCTGACCAAAATATTTCTTTGTACTTAACACTGCATGGGATAACCTGAGGAAATTCATAAGAAAGGGGTGATCTATAAATCCCAGTAGGGTAATAAACAAGTCATAACATAAATAAGAAAATAAGTTTTATATAATAGTAATATCAATGGATCATAAAAGGAAAAAGGATAATATGGAATTATATATAATGATAATCATAACATGGGAAATGTGGGAACAACTTAAAACACTGCATCATGAATATAGGTCAAGGATAAACCTGAAAAGACATCATGTTGGAAAAATTATCATAAAGTAATCAGGTAAACCCCCTATCCCAACATGAAGTATCATGATACTAACCATTATCCAATGCATTTGAGCGCTATTAGGTCACAGCCTTCATAATCATTTCATTCTCATGTTTAAGTGTTCCACGTAGATCATATAACATGGATTCATTCAATATCATAATTTATTTCATGATCAAGGAATATGGAATAAATACATGTAATTATCAAATAAATAAGTATATGTTTATAAATATGAATACCCTTGATAGAAAAATGGTTATGGAATTCACTAGACAATTGTTTTGGCATTGAAAATCACGATGAAATTTCAGCATCATAACGACGTCATATAGAAATTAATAAAATTAGTTGATGAGATAAAAGGGGGTCTATAATCATTTAGACACGAAATTTATAGTAATATATACATATAAATATATTACCTAACATAATTAATTGTAAATATAAGGTGTAACATAATAAAGAAACTTTAAGAAAGAGAAGAAAGGAAAGAACCCTTGCAAAATTTTGGCATGGTAACGGGTGTGCATAAAGGTTCATCGGAGGGATAAATGAGAATTAAAGGGGATATAATCATTTATAAATAAAATTTAAATTAATGGGGATATGGAAGAACATATCCCAACATAAGAAAATAGAAATTAAAATACATAACATTAAAAGGAGTGCTTTATATAAGAGGAGAGTGGAAGATGAGGTTCCCTTACTTAAATGTGTGACTCAAAAGGATTGGAAGGGGATTCTTGAGATCATTGGGGAACCTTGAGAGTAATATAGGGAGTGGAGGGAAGAGTTTGTATGTGATCTAAGTATTTTTATTTAAGATAAATGGGGGATTGGGTGGGTTTATATCGGAAAGGAGGGGGATTTCTTTATTATTTTGGTTTTGGACTCTACATAATAAAATATTCAAAATCAAAAACCATCCCATTGTTTTTTCCCATGGTTTCTGTAAAATGGGATTGTTTTAAATTATTTTATAAATCCTAGGGCCGAACGTATTAAAATATTACCATTGGTGATGTGGAGGTGAGTCGTACTCTTAGAGAAATGATTTTAAAATCATAAAATATATTATAATTCTTGGAGGATTCATAATGGCCTTAAAAATTAAATAAAATAAACCTAAAATAACATTATTTAAAATGGAAAATATATATTTGGTTGTGTATCCTATTTATATTATGTATTACATCACTTTTGAGTCATTGTGATGTCATAAAACATAAAGTATATTTATACGGTATTTAATTTTTACTTGAATATTAGATTGTCTCAGAAAATTATGAAAAATTCACCAATGGATAATTTCGACATCCTAATTCCAAAAATAATATTCATTTTATCTAAATAATTTTCTAAATATGTGATTTTTTACTTTTAAAATACAATCTGATATTTATTGAAAATTGACGGGTTTTTAACAATAACATTTTTTAAACCCTTATAAAAATTACATTTGACTTCATAAAAATTATATGATTATTTATGTTTAATAAAAAATATTTAATAATAATACTTTAAAATATTATTTATTGAAAAAATCCATTAATTCATAAATTCATCAATTGAATTTTAATATTAACCAAAAATACTATTTTTGATCTATTAAATCAAAAATAAAAAACATTTATAAAGTAACAATAATCGAATAAAAATATATTAATTATTTTATAAAAAATAATTTAAATATTACTATTGATAGGGTCTTGATATGTATCCCTTTAACACACTAGCATACACCCTAAGATTAAGGTGTGTGATGGTGGGGATTTCATGGGGTCGTTCGATGAACATGGTTTAGGTCGTGATATCGATGATCTTGAACTTCTCCCATAAATAGTTTAGCTCATGCTTAAGTTGTTGGATATCAGCTTGGGATTGGTCTAGTGTAAATCCCAAAAATTCTACCTCCCTTGGAAGCTCTAATAAATTGGATTCATAGAGTACAATCCTACTGGTTAAGGCCATCACTTCCTTTGTCTATGACAAATGAATTTGTTAAAACCCTATATTTATACTAGTCATGTGATCACTGTTAAATGGATATATTATCAATGGTAATGATACTTAATGGTAATTTAAATCCAATTTTATATAATAAAACAAAATAAGTGCATGTGTTTTCTATAACCATAATACATTTGATTAAATGAAAAGTGGGAATTTTATTCATTACAGTTTAGGTCATTATAATCTTCCCCAGTTAGAAATTTCTCTCTCAAAATTTCTCTTTCCCACAATAAAATAGATGGGGGTATTTCTGTTTCATCACTTCCTCTGGTTCCCACGTCACTTCTTCAAACTTTTGGTTTCTCCACAACACTTTGACGAGGGGTATTGTCTTATTTCATGGGACCTTTTATCTATGATCTAAGATCTTCACTAGATATTCCTCATAGGAATGTTCATTATCCAATGGTACTACCTCTATATTGAATACATGTGATGGATCTGGTATGTACATTCTTAAGAGGGATACATGGAATACATCATGTACTTGATACAGGTTCGATGGAAGTATTAGTCGATATACCACTACTCTAATGCGATCAATGATCTTAAAAGGGACGATCTACCTTGGACTAAGCTTTCCCTTCTTCCCAAATCTTATCACTTTCTTTTATTGAGATATGTAGAGGAATACCATTTCTCCAATATTAAACTCTATGTCTAGTTGATGATTGTCATCATAGCTCTTTTTTTGAATTTGAGAATATATTATGTACTATTGAATGCTCTTAACATTCTACAAAATTTCTTCAACCATTTTAGAACCTAGAAGTTTTTTTCCCCAACTTTATTCCAACATATTAGTGTTTTTTACCTATTCCCATAAAGGGTTTCATAAAGATATATTTGGATTCTTGAGTGGAAACTATTTTTGTAAGAGAAATCGACTAGAGGAAGATATTGATCTTATCCTCCTTTGAAATCAATTGATCATGCACTCAAGATATCCTCAACTATTTAGATAGTATTCTCAAATTAGTCATCAGTTTGAGGGTGATAATCTATACTAAAGTTCATCTCAGTGTTTATATCATTCTAGAGACTTTTTCGAAACATAGAGGCGAATCTTGGATCTCTATTAGACACAATCGATAGTGGTACTCCATAAAGTCTCACCACTTCTCTGATGTATATTCATGCCAGTTGATCTAGTGAGAAATCCTCTCAATTCTCAACGAAGTGTATAGTCTTTTTAATATGATCCACAACAACCCAAATAGCATTGTTTCACTTAGATATCTTTGGAATTCTAGTGAAAAATTTCATTGTGATGTTTTCCCATTTCCATGTTGGTATGCGTAATGGTTGCATCATCCCATTAGACTTCTACCTTTCATAATTCACTTTTTAACATACCAGGAACTTTGATTTATAATCAATAATATCCTTCTTCATGTTATCCCACTAATAGTTATCTCACAAATCTTGATACATCTTTGTGTTTCCAAGGTGAATAGTGAAAGTCAAACTATGTGCATCACCCAATAGTTATTTCTTTAACTCAGTATTTGATGGAACACATAGTCTTGACCCAAATATCACAATTCCTTATTCATTAACATTTAAATCCAAGGATTTCCCTTTTCTTATAGTTTCCACTTTCTTCTGAATTCCCACATCATATTTTTTAGCATCCTTTAGCTTTTCAAGTCGAGATGGTTGAGAAATCATTTATGAAAGGATTAATGATGTTACTTTATTTATGATTACCAATTACATCCTCTTAAAATATAATTATATTGAATCCTTATGAATTATCATTTATGATATAATTTCTAGATCATTTTTACTTAGATCATCCACTACTTTGTTCGCTTTCCTAAGATGGTAGTGGATTGAGCAGCCATAATCCTTGATGATCTCTAACCACCTTTATTGGTGTATATTCAACTCTTTCTATATTAATATATATTTAAGACTTCTATGATCTGTATATATTACATACTTCTCCCTAAAGAGATAAAACCGCCAAATTTTCAAAGAGAAGATCACTACTTCCAACTCCAGATCTTGTGTGCGATGGTTCTTATCATGAATTTTCAACTACCTTGATGTATAGGCTATGACTTTTTCATTTTTAATCAACACATTTCCCAGTCCCTTATTTTAAGCATTACTAAAAATTATAAAAAGTTCCCTACTTGTGGTTAGTGTGAGCACAGGGTTAGTGATAAGCCTCATTTTCAACTACATGATGATTTATTCGCATTCATCATTCCAAGAAAATTTAACTCCCTTCCAAGTTATCTTGGTAAGAGTGTTTTATAATCATGAGAAATTTCTCGTAAATTGGGGATAATATCTAGCTAACCTAAGGAAACTATAAATATTTTTCATAGATGTTTCCCTCATCTATCCTTCAATTGCTTTTGTCTTTGAAGGATCCACATATATCCCATTACTTATGATGATATTCCCCAAGAATGAGAATTACTTCAACTAGAACTCACACATTTTGTACTTTTCATAGAGCTTATACTTTCATATGGTCTTTAGAATAGTTATCATATGCTCCTCATGGTCCTCCTTTGTTTTAGAATATATTAGAATATCATCTATAAATACTACCAAAAATTTGTTAAGATAATCTCTAAATACTCTATTTATCAAATCCATGAAAATTGATGGAGCATTAGTGAGTCTGAATAGAATCATTATGAACTCATAGTGCCTATACCTTTTACAAAAATCAATCTTGGGGATATCCTCCTTCTTCACCCTAACTTGGTAATATCTCAACTATAGATCCACATTAGAGAAGTATTGTTCTCCATGTAGCTAATAGAATAGGTCATAAATCTATGGAAAAAGATACTTGTTCTTTATCGTGTTCTTATTGAGATCATGATAATCAATGAAAAGTCGCATTGATCCATCCTTCTTCTTGATAAAGAGTACTGGTGCACCCTATAGTGAAGCACTTTGGAATATTAATCCTTAATCCAGATTCTCCTGTAGTTGTTTCTTCAGTTCCACAAATTCCACAACAATCGTCTTGTGTGGGGTCTTGGATATTAGCAATGCCCCAGGTATAAGCTCGATTGAAAATTTGACTTCTCGTTGAGGAGGAAGACCAGGTAATTCCTCGGGAAGAACATCATCGTATTCCCTCACAATAGGCATGTCTTCAGGGATGATCCTTTCCTTAGACTCAATAATGTGAGCAAGATACACTTGATCATAGGGAAATAATATCCATTCTTGAGATTATGGTGTTAAAGAATATACATCCTCTTCTTTGCACTTGTATAGAATTAGGGGTCGATTCACTTTACAGAGAGTGATTTCTTTATCATGACAATTTATGTTGGATCTATATAGGGAAATCCAATCCATTCCCAGAATTATATCAAATTCCACCAAAGTGAGTATGAAAAGGTTCTATGGAAATTTCATTCCACAAAAATTGATAGGGGAGAATTTATATACTTGGGATATAATAATTTCCCCATTTTCAATTTTCACCGACATCTCTACTTCCATTCTATGTGGTGGTGTTTAGATAGTTCAATTAAACTTTCATGATATGAAGGAATGTGTAGAACTATGGATGATAACCCTACCTTTCACTTTTAAATTATGGTTCTACTCTATCCAATATAGACATAGGTATGAGTATTTTTAAACTATTAAACATGTAAAGGGTAATCCAATGACATTAAAGGGATAACTTATAAATTACATTTATCTTCTTAACTTATGAGTATCCATGCTTCAATCTATGTTATCCATGATCTATTTCCTAACATATATTATTATGGGCATTTTTATTCCCTTAATAATTCTTCTTAATGAGCTTATGAATTTACCAAATCATATCCCCTAGGATTTTCAAACCATGTGTGAATTAAGGCTTGTTTTGCGTACCAGATTACCCTGAGTTAGGCCCAGAACATCTTGTTAGAGTTATTACTCCTAGGTACATCTATACTCGAACCACATACACTTGTAGTATCCAAATAGGGATGTATTTTCTTGATAAACTACTTACTCTATACTAACCAAAATTTAGGGATTTTTTCATATACTTATTCTTATCCTTAATTATTTTGTTATATTTTTCTAACCCTAATCCCAAAAATAACTAATCATAACTTTTGATACCAACTATAATGACCCTTCTCTTTATTTCACATTTAAACATGATTTATTATAAAAAAATACACTTAATAAAACCCAGAATATTGATAGGTCTAGTGTCTTTGGAAAATTAAGTACATTAAATAACAATATAAAACATGAAAATCGACATCTTTATTGAAAACTTCTTTAACATGACCAAAACATTCCATCATACTTAACACTACATGGGATAACCTGAGGAAATAAATAATAAAGGGGTGAGATATAAAGCCCAGTAAGGTAATAAACAAGGCATAACATAAATAATACAATACATGTTAGACAATAGTCATATCAATGGATCATAGAAGGAACATGGATAATAAGGCATGATATAGAATGATAATCATAACATGGTAAATGTGGAAAAAACTTAAAACACTTCATCATAAACATAGTTCAAGTATAAATCTACTAAGAAATCATGGTGGACAAAGTAATATAAAGTAATCTAGTAAAATACCTATCCCAACATGACGTATCATGATACTAACTATTACCCAATGCATTGGAGCACTATCAGGGTTCACCCTTCATAATCATTTCATTCTCGTGCTTAAGTGTGCCAGATAGATCATATAAGACAGATTCATTCAATATCATAATTTATTCCATGATAAAGTAATGTGAAATACATACATTTAATTCTCCGATAAATAAGTATATCTATATAAATTTTAATACCCTTGATAGAAAAATTGGTATGGTATTCACTACAAAATTATTTGGCATAGAAAATCATAGTGCAATTTCGGCAGCATAACGAAATCATATAGAAATTAATAAAATGGGTTTATGAGATATAAATGGGTATATCATCATTTATACATGAAATTTACATTAATAGGGACATGTAAATACATTCCCTAGAATAATTAATTGGAAATACAATGTGTAAAATAATAAAAAACTTAAATAAAGATGAGAAAGGAAAGAACCCTTGCAAAATTTAGGCATGGTAATAGGTGTACATAAAGGTTCATAGGAGGGATATATGAGAGTGAAATTGGATCTCATAATTTATAAATAAAATGAAAATTAAGTGGGATGCAAAATAAAATATCCCAACATAAGAAAATGTAAATTAAAATATGTAACATTAAAAGGATTTCTTGATAAAAGAGGAGAGTGGAAGATGAGGTTCCCTTACTTGAATGTGTGACTCCAAAGGATTGGGAGGGGATTATTGAGAGATTGGGGAGACTTAGGAGGAATATAGGGAGTGTAGGGAATATTTTGGATGTTCTCCAAGGAGTTTTAGTGAAGAGAAATTCAGTTTTGGTTGGGTTTATATGGGAAATGAGTGGGTTTCTTTATTATTTTGGCTTTCGACTCTACATAATAAAATATTAAAAACCACAAACCATACCATGGTTTTTTCCTATGGTTTCTACCAAATAGGATTATTTTACATTATTTTATAATTACAAAGGCCTAACATATTAAAATATTACTATTGCTGGTGTGGAGGTGAGTCACACTCTTAAATAAATGATTTTAAAACCATAAAATATATTATAACTCTTGGAGGATTGATAATGGATTTAAAAAATAAATAAAATAATCTTAAATTCAAATTATTTTAAAGGTAAAAAATATATTTGGTTGTGTATCCTATTTATATTACTTATTACATCAATTTTGGGTCATTTTAATGTCATAAAATACAAAGTATATTTATACGGTATTTAATTTTTACCTGAAAATTTGATTGTCTCAAAAAATTATGAAAAAATAATAATTGGATAAATTCAATGTCCTGATTAGAAAAAATATATATTCATTTTAACTAAATAAGTTTCTAAATATTTTAATTTTCACTTTTAAATTAAAAACTAACATTTATTGAAAATTGATGGGTTTTTAAGAATAACATTTTTTGGAACCCTTATAAAAATTAAATTCGACTTCATAAAAATTATATGATCATTTATATTTAATAAAAATTATTTAATAATAATATTTTAAAATATTATTTATTTCAAAAATCCATTATTTCATAAATTCATTAGTTGAATTATAATATTAACAAAAAAATACAATTTGTACTTCATTGAATCAAAAATAAAAGTCATTTATAAAGTAACAATAATAGAATGAAAATATATTCATTATTTTATAAAAAATAATGTATATAATCCTATTTATATTATCTTGATACACATCCCTTTAATACACCATCATATTCCCTAAGAGTAAGGTGTGTGATGGTTGGGCTTTCATGGGGTTATTTGGAGAACATAGTTTGGGACATGATCTTGATGAGCTTGAACTTCTCCCATAAACGATTTATCTCATGATTAAGTTGTTGGATCTCATATTGGTCTTGTTATAGATAAAATATTAGTAATTATATCTTTTTTGTAAGTTCTGATAAATTGGCTTTATAGGGTACAATCCTACTGGTTGAGGCTATAACTTCCTTTTTCTATGACAAATGGATTTGTTAAAACCCTATATTTATACTAGTCATGTTATCACTATTAAATGTATATATTATCAATGGTAATTATACTTAAGGGTAATTTAAATAAATGTTGATATAATAAAAATAATAATTTCATGTGTTTTTTATAACCATAAGACATTTAATTAAATCAAAAAGGGGAATTTTATTCATAACAGTTCGAGTCGTTATAGTATGTCTAATAATGGTACTATGAGAGAATAACTTTATGGATATGTTTAGTAAATTTAATGAAACAATTTTATTTTTTATTTATTCTATAAATACACTAAACCTTTCGGGTATTGGGGTGTGTATTATTATGAGGTGTATTTAATATTCATCTAAAATAATGTAATATTTATGTATGTATTACTTGGTCACCTCATCAAATGGTAATATGAAATATAAAACCCATAAATAATTATATTAGAATAAAATGTGTGATTTTTTAGAGAGAAATATCATATGATTCCTTCAAATAATATTTTAGATGAAATCAGTCCCAACTTCAAAGTGAGATTGGGAAAATAACTCTTAACTCTGACTCTTTCTTAGTCATACCCACTCTAACTTCCCTATTTGATAAATGTATGTTTATTATTCCTTTAAATAAAAACCTTATCCATATTTATTTTACTTCATTCTATCCATTTATAATTCCTTATTACCCATATATTAATTATTTATCATTAAAAATTAATATTTGTGTGTTAACTTTTCTGTTTCTCATACATGCTTCAATTTGGCGATTCCAGTCCTTGAGTCTAGTTCATGGGTTCATTTTATGTTGAATTTTAATGCTATTATATTTAATTTGTTTGATATAATTCATTATTAACATAGTAATTTCATGGAACTTTTGGTGGTAGTTCCCATGAAACGCTTAAAATTACCCTTTTTGAGTGATTATTTAATTAACAACAAAACTAAATTTATTTTTAAAAATATTCCTAATAATTTCAACTCCATAATTATAAAAATATCTTAAATTAATCATTATTATATACTACTATTGGTATTTAATTTTTATTTATCATTCATGAGATAGATTTTATAATCATGTCCATATATATGGTAAAACCAACCAAAACAAGAACACATTATAATGATTGAATAAACGTGAACATGTTATTGTATAGTGATAATATAAATTTTTTAGAAGATTAATTATTTAAAAAACATGTTTTTAGAAGGATAAATAAAATTAAATAATATGTGGATGAATAATATAAAATAAAAATAATAGTAAGAAGTTATTACTTATAAATTGTCTCGGTAAACTCACTTTAGGAGGTTGAATTTTATGATGACCATTTATTATTAATATTATTAATATAATGACAAAATTACCTTTAAATAATCTTAATGATGTTATAAATATCATATTTATTCATAAAATTAATTTTTATAACCATCCATGTAAGTTGGTGATGAAAAATGAAATATGTCATTCGTGGAGGCGATAGACTGCTTGTAACATGGTCGATGTTTTAATTTTCAAGTGAATGAGAAAGAGGTAGATAATAGTTGTTACATAAACATAATAAAATTTCATTATACTAATTATACTAATTTATAATATATTTTTAGGTAGTGTAAGAATAAATCAACTTGAAATAAATATGTTAAGACAATTACCTCTTTACTTGATATCCTCCTTTAAACCAATCTTTAAGATTTATTAAATTGATATTAAGAGGATATCAGAACCTATAGGATGTGGTAAAGTGATTTAAGGATATGTTTTGTTATATTTTGTTCATTCTAGTAATCTTTAGGTATGAGGATAAGTGTATTTTTTAAGGGGTCCTTATATAAGCTAGAGGGGTGATACTTTTATAAATACTTCAAAATTTAAAATAAAATAAATGTCATTTTCAAAAAAATTGAAACCAAACTAGCCCAAAATTAGAACATAAGAAAAGTTAGGTTGATAATTCACTCATAAAATCAAATTTAGATATGTTTTTTTTAATATTTTAGCCTTATCCCTTATATTAACCAAATTACCATATTTTAGCTTTTATTATGGTGACCGACATTTACCTAGGAGACTTATTTTTATGAATAAAAAAATTGTCATTATTTAAAAATTTGAATATGATGATTCAAAATATTAAAAAAATTATTATATTCAATTTAAAATGTGGTGAGAAAATAATTTTAATCTTAACTCACATAATGCGTAAAAAATCATTTTTAGAAAAAATGAGATTTTGTGCATAAAAATGAATTTCTCTTAACTACTTGCCTAGTAACAAACATTAGATTCATGTCAGTTTATTTTATTGAATATATTTTCAAATAATTTATTCCAAATAATTTATTATAAGTAATTAATTTAATTTATTAAAATACATTACACATATAAAAATAGATTTCTAAAAATATCTCTTTTACCATTAAATGATTTTCCCTACATTTATAACCAATTTATAATCAATTTATGAATTATTTTTCATTTTTTTATATGTATAAATAGTAATTTACTCCAAATAAGATAAATTTAGCTAAAAAATACATTTTGGTTATTCATCAAAAATTAATTTTAAGGAAAAGTCCAAAAAATCACCCTAAGAAATTTTCAACATTTTAAACCCAAAAATGATATTCATTTATCAAATTCAAATTAAAAAACCCAGAATTGAGAATAAAAAAATTATAATAATATAATATGAATTGGTAAATATTTTAGGGATGTAGTTTTTATCTACTATAATATAATCTTGAGTATTACATTCCCCCTTAAATAATTTCATCCTCAAAATTTGATAAACATTAGCACATAAACGAATGTGGGGAATTCTTCATCATTTCTTCTTTAGGTTTACATATTTCTTCCTCTATCTTATAATTCCTCTAAATTACTTTCATCAGATGATTTTTCCAATTTTTCAACACTTTCCCTTTAATTTCAATAATTTGGATAGGCTCTTCATTATAAGACAATTCAGGTTCCAACACTATTTCCTCAGTGGTCAGTACATGCATTAGTTATAGAATATACTTCATTAACAATAAAACATGGAATACATCATGTAATTTAGATAGGTTGGGTGGTATATCTAGGTGGTAGGTCGCATCTCCAATTCTCTCCCAAATTTTAAAAGGCATGATGTGATTAGTAATTAGCTTCCCATTCCTACAAAACCATAAAAAATACCTTTCATAGAGATAATTTTAGGAAGACATGACCCCCCACTTAAAATTATAATTCCTTACTATGATTATAAACATAGCTCTTTTTTCTTATTTTAACTCTCTTAATTTTATTCTGAACATCTTTCACCTTAATATTATTCTCATCATCATGTTCTAAGCCTACTAGCTTCCTATCTCAAACCTCATCCCAACAAGTTGAAGTATGATATCTCTTCCCATATGATACTTCACACGATGCCATCTAAATTCTTGAATAAAAGATATTATTATATAAAGAATATGTTAATGGTAGATATTGTTCCCATGTTCCTTGAAAGTTAATTGATCATGATATCTATATTTATTCTAATGTTTGAATAGTCCTTTTAGACTACCCATCTGTTTGATGATGATAGGTGGTGCACAAATGTATCTTAGTGTTTAGAGCCTTATGAAGACTCATCTAAATTTACAATGTGAACTGAGGTTCATGATCAAATAAAATTGATAGATGTGCACTATTAAGTCTCACCACTTCATTAATATATATTAATTCAAGTCCCTTAAGGGTTATATCTTCCCTTACTTCTAGAAAATTTGAAGACTTATTAAGTAAATCAATAGTGACACATATAGTATCATTCCTCCAAAGAGACTTTGGAAGTCTAATAAAAAATCCATTTTAATATTTTAAAATTTTCATATTAGTATGGTTTGAGGTTCCATGAGTCCATTAGAATATTATCTTTTAGCCTTTATCTAATAGCACACCAAGCATCTAGACACATAATCTGTAATTTCCCTCTTTATACTACCTCACAAGAAATTTTCACTTAAATACTTATACATCTCAGTGCTACCAGGGTGTATAGATAAAATTTATTTATGGGATTCATTTAGTAATTCCCTTTTCAAAACATTTATAGATGGAACACATTGTCTCTTTCTAAACTTTAATTCACCATATTTATAGATTAAGTCTCAAAATATCCAATCATTCATGGATTTAATTTTATTTTTTAAACCCTTATAATCATGTTTGGAATTCTTTATCCTCTATAGTAAATATGGTTTGTAAATTTATTAGCAAAGGAATTGTTTTTCCCCTTTCCTAATAATTACCATATCTAATTTATCAAAATCCATGAATCTATGATCCTTCTTTATTCTTATCATGGTAAAAACTCCATGGTATTTCCTACTCAATGAATTAGCTACCATGTTTTCCATCCCAGGGTGGTATTTTATTGAGTAGTCGTAGTACTTGAGTAGTTACAACCATTACCTTTACCTCATGTTTTCCTCTTTCAACTAAAATATATACTTAAAACTTTTATTATAACAAATCACCCAGGTTCAACCCAGCACGTCACCTGGACCACTCCACCACAATTCTCAAAGTGCATTCCTAATTGTGATGGGTTAGAAACAAGCACCAAGGTATCAAAATATAGCCATTGGGAATTATTCCACACTTTCAATTGAGATAAAAATCTCATGAATTCCTCCCAAAAAGATAAAATTACCCACCCATAAGTTTGATTTCCATGACATTAAATAAATAGTTTTAGAATAATAAACAAATAAAATAAATTATAAGTAGCAGAAGTAACTAAACAACTCATAAAAAACATTCTGTGAATTTAAATAAAACTAACCAATATACATATAAAAAATGAATCGAAAAAAGGTCTAGTACAAATAAGAAAATACAAAAATAACTCGTAACATCACTGAGGATCCCTAAAACACTATGTTGGTCCAAACTCCTTGTGACTTGTGGTCACTACCACAACCATACCCAAGAAGAGAAATAAACATCAAGAAGAGTCACAAAATGACATAGATCCCTTAGCATTACTTTCATACTTCAAAATAAAATTTTCATACACATAAAGTCATGTGAAAGGTGTGAGTAAAATCCCAATAGGATATCACCATGAATCTACATAATGTCCTTCACCATGCATGTCATTAGTTTTAGTTTAAAATAATGTGTTAAAACAAATTTAATTGAAAATAATACATAAATACCTTTGGTTTTAATAAAAAAAATCCAAGATTAGAAATGGAATGAATAAGGAAAACATGAGTAAATATTATTGAAACATGGAATACGAGATATTATAAGCTCAATCATGAAATAGGTAATAAGTAACACAATACAAACACCATGGCCTCAACCTATGGATCTAAGGAAACTTGGAATAGTCCTAGAAATACTATCCAACATAGATGAACCTATTCATCCATACTTTAAAGCTTAATAATTTTGTTAGGGTACTAATCCATCCTCCTGGAATACTTAGCCTAATCTGTCCACTAACCCTAGTCAACATACAATCTACACTAGGGACTACATCTGTCTAGGATACCAACTCATCTAAGGTCTCCCATGTGAATCCAATAATAAAACATACATATAATTTATACCTATAATCACATAAATAAGGAAACACCAAATCCATGGTAAATTTCATTTGAATCCCTCTGTGACCATTCATTTGAGACCATGTTCTTCTTTAAAACATTTCATCAAGAGATTATTGAGCACAAAATATATTTCCAAATAAATCCAATTAAAAATTCTATAAAATTTAACACATAACATAAATCCCCAAAAATTATCATATAATATCCCTCAATGATTTATAATAAATAAAATTAATCAAATTTAACAAAAGTAAATCCAAGACTTCATAGTATTCTATGTGAAATTTCTATTAGGTAAAGACACCTACCTCAAATCCAATTAAAACTTGTATCCTCTTACTAAAACCAATATAAATGGAAGAAAGTAAACCCTAAAAGCTAATAACAATAAAAAAATATATTAACCCTTTCTATATAACCCTATGTTCATCCTCCATGAGCTTCTAGGGTTCTGAAATCTAAAATAAATTGAAAAACAAGAGATTGGATGAATAATGGAGGAGAAGTAATAAGGAAATCAATCCTTACCTTGGATAAATACACTAATATTTAAGGGATATCACAAAGGATTCAAGGTAAATTAATCCCTCGTGGATTATATGGCTAGTTTTAAATAGATTGGAGAAAATTAGGGGAGGGTAGGTTTAAATTTGACAAGGGTGGAAAGGTAAATTTACATTTTTAACTGATCTAGTTGGATCTCATGATTCGAAAGCATTGTTAGATAAACTATGAGGGCCACTATCCATTTAAAAAATGGGTTTTATGGTTTTCTCGGACATTCTAAAAAGTTTAACTAATTATGAAGTTACCATGAAAAATGGATCTGGTCACTCCAACCCCTCTCTTGCACGGTTTGGTGCATGGTTATCACTAATCATGCGCCAAGTGTGCGCCCTAGTTTGTTTTTCCAAAATTTCATATTTCTAAACCACAACTCATAGAAACTAAAAATATAAATAAAATGAAAATAAAATATAAAGTAAATACATTAAATTGACCCAACAAGTGACACAATTCTCCCCACTATGCCACTTTCTTCCCTAAGAAAGTCCTTAAGGTCCTAAATTAGCAAAGATATGAGGAAAATGATCCCTCTCCAATGTTTAAAGCTCCCATTTTTTTTATATCCTGACCACATTACTAAATAATACAAACTAGGGGAACTAACTTACCTTGAAACACCTTGTTTTGATAATCCATAATATGAACAGGATGCTCAAAAACCAAGGTATCGGGCCCCACCTCTATATCTTCCCACTCAATCACATGGGACGGATCAAGATGGTACTTCTTAATCTGAAATTTATGGAATACATCAATGATATATTTCATCTAAGTGGTAAATTCTAGCTGATTCACCACTTTATCTACATATTCAATGATTACTAATGGTTTGACATAATACTGTGCCAACCTACCTTTAATTTTCATCTATTAGTTTCCTCACTGAGTAGAAACCGTTAGAAACACCCAATATCACACCTTAAATTCAAATAGATGTTGTTAATGATCCGAATAGGATTTTTAATGTATCCAATATATTTCCAACCTCTTTTTTATCAACTTCACCTTCTTTTTCATCTTCTATATGAGTCTTGAACCCAACAAGAGTGCTCACCCAATTTTTTCTAATGGAGTGGAGATGGGAATGGATTCCATAAAAGGATTAAAAGGGAGACATATTTATAGATTATTGATAAATTTTATATAATAAAATTAAATTAATGATATATAATTCTCCCATGATCCACCAAAATCAATTTTTCATGCTCAGAGCATATCTTTAAGAATTCAGATGGTCTATAAAAGATGTTATTATGGCTGATCTCAAATGATGTGTAATTTCTAGTGCTTAGGTGTAGTAGAGTGGTTGACCAAGGTCGTTATCTAAGGTAGAAGAATTTAAAAAACATATTAAAGGTTTTCTAAAAACAATATAAAATAAACTCATTACTAAAAATTATGGTGGGTTTTTTCAAGTTTTATAACACAAGAATATGTATGTTAGAAGCAGATTACATTTTTTTTCTTTTTGAAATTTGATTGATAAAACATAATGAGAATATATTTTTTGGAAAATATTTTTTAGGAGGCTTAATCAATCCAAATCTACTAATTCACTTACTTATTAATCATTTTCATTCAAATTAAAATCTACTAGATTATGATCCCCTAATTTGTCAATCCCTGAACCCTATGAGAATTTACCTCAACCACAAATATGAAATGAATCAAACCCTAGGCTAGGTTCAGAACATGCAGTAGCAGCACCCTAATGTGATTGTTTTTATAAGGTTATATTATTTTCAATGGTGTATTAGGTATCATATACATACTATAAGTGAGGAAAATTTGAGTTTAGGTGTCACGACCCGTCCTCGGGGCCCATGCTGTGACTACCCCAAGCCCGCCTTCCATAGGCTAGGGGATGGTGACTAGCACCAAGGCATAAATCCCAGTAAAAAGGGATGGCATTGCCTTTGTAAAGTAAACAAGCACCACAGAGTAAACAAGCGGAAAAGTAAACACTAAGTAAAAAAGATGATACAACAGTAAGTGCGGAAAAGTAAATGGGCCAGTATACAAACCCAAACTGAAAGTAAAGTACAACTCGAAAGGGAAAACAACAACTGAAAAGTAAAAGCTGCTACGTCGAGTTGTCCACTGGAAATCCCACCTGAAGGGTGGGTACAGATAGCTCCACTGCTCCTCGGGTTCTGCCGTCCGCTCCGAGTACGTCCCGCCCAGTGGTCCACCTCCAGGTACCGTCCTGCTCTGCAAGCCTCAACCACGATCAATGTTGTCCGTCGTCTGCAACCAACATAACGTAGTGCGGGCATAGCCCGTGCAGGGGTGAGTATAAGCTACTCAGTAGGGACCCCGAGACCCCCGAAGGTCTCCCAAAATCCACAAAGGATAAACCACAAAGGAAAGATACAATCACAAAGTAACAACCGACACTGCTTAGGTATATGCCCATACATATACCTAAGTCATCAATTCCAATACGCTCCAACCTCCGAGCACAAGTACAACTCAATCCACACAGGAAAGTAAACGTATTCCACACAGGAAAGCAAAACGTAATCCACACAGGATAGCACAACACAATCCACACAGGAAAGTAAACAGGATTCATCTCACACAGGTATACTTCTTCGAGGACGATAGAGATGATCACTGATCCATCTAAGTCGTCGGACCCACAAAGGATCGATAGGTACTAACCCCCGCAAAGACCCACACAGGATCAGACCCACACAGGATCTGTAGGCGCTGGTTCACACAGGACCGCTGAGCGCTGACCCACACAGGATTGAACCCACACAGGATCGGTAGCACTGATCCACACAGGATCGCTGAGTGCGGAAGTCGTCGCCGTCAAATCCACTAAGGATCTCTGCACAGTTGTCGTCGCAGTCACAGTAGCAGTCGCAGCCAGCACTAGGGTTCCCGCACACAGCAAGCTCGTTCGGGAGGGCCCGCTCCACAAGCCGAGAGTCTGATACATCAACTGTCACAAGTCTAGAGTTGATGTATCCAAAAGTTCGTATCGTCAACAGGAACTCAACTCAACAGACGGCGCGTCAATCGGACGCCCGGTCTGAGAGTTATTGGCTTTTTCGTTCCAGGGGCCCGGTTGTTTTTTAAGGCAAAACCAACCCAACCGTACTCCACCTGCGTCCAAACCTCGGGTGGAGTATGCCAAAAGATCCATCTCACTAAGAGGAACTCAACAAAGCTGACGGAACATCATTCGGACGTCCGTAGCTCAAGATATGAGCGTTTCCGCTCCGAGGGCCCGGTAGGTTTCGTGTACGAACCAACCCGGCTGAACTCAAAGTATTCTGAAACCTTGAGTGAGATATACCGAAACGACCGTCTCTATCCAAGGATCGCATATCCGCTGACGGCGCGTCATTTGGAGCTCCGTAGCCCGAGTTATGGGCATTTGAACCTAAACAGTTCTGTATCGGGGGTTTCGGGCCCGGGCCGACCCGGCCCGAGACCCCCAGGTCGGCCCAAACCGGGTCGACCCGCCTCGAACAGGGTCAACCCGGCCCGGCGCGGCCCGTCCTGGCAGACCATCCAGGCGCCGGTCTGGCTCAACGCAGCGCGCTGGGCGCACTGCCAGCTCGGCTTCGGCCGAGATGATTGAAAAAAACGGGGGGTGCCTGCCCCCCCTTTGTAACCACCCCCCCCCCCCCCCCCACAATAATGGGGGGCCGTTCAACTGGCTGGGAGAATTTAATTCCCCCGGCCTTCCCCATTTCCGGGCGGCCCGACCTGGCCGACCAGCTCCTCCTCAACGGGACCGGCAGTGGTCGGTCCCTTTCCGGCTCCGACACCGGCGGCCCGGCTGGCCGCCGGTCACCAAGCTCCGCCGCGGCCCGAAACCGGTTGTGGCCCTTGCCGTCCGGCGCGGTGCGAGGGCACCGCGGCCCTCCGCCGCGGCCCCGCTCCGGCCACGGCGCCTTCGATTTCCTTCGACGCGGCGCGACGGCGTCGCGTTCTTGAATTTCTTTCCACGGCGCGACGCGACGGCGCCGCGCAATACTTGTCGTGCGATTCCCGCATGGTGCGACGGCACCACGCCAACCCGTTCCATCCGCAAGGAAACAAACATGAACATAGGAGGGGGTTAGGCCATGTTTGTGAGGTCCGGCCCCCTCTCGTTAAACGATAACAATTAGTCGATTAACCACGATGTTCGACATGCCAGAAAATAAGAACGAAAATAATTAAATAAAACAACAACAATACCCTACCTCGGTTTCAAGAGCGGAGCACGCCAACAAGCCGTGGAAGACAAGCGTTGCGGAGGTCGGGCGTCGCGGGAATCGTACATCGATTCTATTGACGTCGAGGTGCGTCTGAAGAGGTAGTGTCACTGGAGAAGCTTCGTAAGCTGACGGAGAAAGCCCGAGGAGGAAGCGGCGTCTCCTTTCGTTGACACGGGAAGAAGATCGAAAGAAGCGGCGTCGTCGATCTTCAGAAACACACCGGCTGCGAAGAAGAGAAGAGACGACACGTCTTTCTCTTCTTATGGTGACGGCGTTCTTCGTCGGAGCCTAAGTGTTCTTCGCGTTCTTCTTCAAGGTTGAAGAAGATGAAGAATGCTTCTCAATCCTCTCAAGGTGGAAAAAGATACTAACCTAAATAAAATAAGTCTAAGCCTTATTTTATTTACACAACCCAACCTCTTTGAATTTCGAAGGTTTGAAATTAAGTAACTCATCTTAATTAATAACACAAGTTGTCAAATTAATTAGAGTGGAGTTATTGGGGAGTTTAAGGGAAGTTGAAGAGTTAGGGATCGTGTGGGCCCCACCACACTTAATCCTCTCAAGGGAGGTTATGTGGATGTGGGTCCCACCTCTAACTCCCTTTGGGAGGAAATAACCAACAAGTTAAAAATAAAATTGTGTTCCACAACTTTATTTAACTTCTTTTAATTTCCTCCAAAACTAACTTTCATCCCGCATAAAACGCAACCTCAGAAAAGGTCTCCTTAAGTGAATATCGGCGCTGTGAGTTCATCGGTGCCCTCGGAATTCGATTCCGGGCATCGGTTCAAAAGTTATAAAAACCCGCTCGTTCGTTCACTGAACGTACCCGATCCAAACTTCGGAAATTGATTCCGGGCACACCGGGCCTTGGAATCAGGTGCCGTCAGAAACCGCGCTCTTGTAAAATTCCAAAGAAAATTAAGAAAAAAAATTTCCCTTGAATTTTACAGGTCTTTACATTACTCCCACCTCAGGGCTTTACGTCCCCGTAAAGATACATCAAAACTAGGGAAACAAATGAGGGTACTGAGCACGCATCTGAGCCTCCCGCTCCCAAGTGCTCTCCTGGAGGTTCCTGTGCTGCCATCTGATGTGCACTAGAGGAATCGACTGTCCACGTAGGACCCACTCCTGTCGATCCTCAATCTCCACCGAGACCTCTGTAAAAGTCGCCTCATCATCAATGTCAAGCTTCCCATGGTTAATGATGTGTGTCGGGTCGTGCACGTATCTCCTCAGCTGAGATACGTGGAAGATGTCGTGCACCCGTTGCAACTGAGGTGGTAGAGCCAGGTGATAAGCCACCTCGCCTATCCTGCTGAGGACCTAGAATGGTCCGATGAAGCGTGGAGACAACTTTCCGCCTCGGCCAAATCTCCGTATACCACGTAGAGGTGAGACCCGCAAGAAGACGTTGTCGCCATCCTCGAACTCTAGTGGCCTCCGCCTCCTGTCAGCGTATGACTTCTGCCGGCTCTGAGATGTCCTCATCCGCTCCTGGATGACCCGGACCTTCTCTGTCGTGGCCTGGACCATCTCTGGTCCCACAAGTGCTGAATCCCCAGGGTTTTTCTAGCACAGCGGTGATCTGCAAGGTCGGTTGTACAACGCCTCGTACGGTGCCATCCCGATGGTGGAGTGGTAGCTGTTGTTGTATGAAAACTCCGCCAAGGGTAGGTGGTACTCCCAGCTACGACCAAAGTCGAGGAAACATGCGCGGAGCATGTCCTCGAGAGTCTAAATGGTCCTCTTCGTCTGACCATCCGTCTGAGGATGAAAGGCTGTGCTCAAACGTAGCTGCGTCCCGAACGCCTCCTGCAACCCCTTCAAAAGTCGGGAAATAAAAACAAGCATCTCGATCGGAGACGATAGATGATGGCACACCGTGAATCCAAAAAATCTCCTGAACGTAAAGACGTCCCAAGCTCTCCACTGAGCACTGCTCTCGGATGGGTAAGAAGTGAGCCGACTTGGTGAGTCGGTCGACAATCACCCAAATGGAGTCGTGACCTCTGGAAGTGCGTGGAAGTCTAGTCACGAAGTCCATAGATATCCCATCCCACTTCCACTCCGGGACCTCCAAGGGCTGAACCAAGCCTGCTGGTACCTGGTGCTTAGCCTTCACCTGCTGGCAGGTGAGGCATTGAGAAACGAACTCTGCCACAACCTTCTTCATGCCTGGCCACCAGTGCTGTCGTCTGAGATCCTGGTACATCTTCACCACTTCGGGATGTACCGCCAAGGTAGAAGTGTGAAACTCTCTCAGCACCTCCTCCCATAAATCAACTGGTACCATGGTACGTCCTCTGAAAAGGATTTTGTGATCTTCTCCAAAGGAGAAACCATCAGGTGTCTGTCCTGAGGATATCTGTGCACGCCGCGTCTCATAGTCAGCGTCCCCACGTTGTGCCTCTCTGACCCGCTGCAGTAGTGGAGGAGTGACTGTGAGAGACTGAAGGAAGGCTGCTCCATCTCTATCCACGAAGGATATCTGCAAAGAGGTTAGTTGCCCCGTCGCCTCCTCAAGTAGCTGAATGCCCGTCCTCCTGCTGAGGGCATCAGCTACTACGTTCCCCTTCCCAAGAGTATAGACTATCTCAAAGTCATAGTCCTGGAGGAACTAGATCCATCGCCACTGTCTCAGGTTCAGGTCTTTCTGCGAGAAGATGTACCTGAGACTCTGATGATCAGAAAAGACTATAAAGCACTCGCCCATCAGGTAGTGTTGCCATGTCTTCAGTGCGAAGACCACTGCTGCTAACTCCAGGTCATGGGTAGCATAGTTCTTCTCATGCGGCCTCAACTGACGTGATCTATAGGTGATCACTGCCTGCTTCTGCATCAGGACACATCTGAGTCCGATCCCTGATGCATCGCAGTAAACTACCTACCCTACTCCCTCCTCAGGCAACCTCAAGATAGGTGTGATGGTCAATATCTGTCTCAGCTCCTAGAAGCTCTGCTGACATCTGTCTGACCACACGAAGGGTTTCCCCTTCTTTGTCAAAGCTGAGAGTGGTGCCGCAACTCTGGAGAAATCCGGCACGAATCTCCAGTAGTATCCAGCTAGTCCCAAGAAACTCCGCACCTCCGTCACGCTCCTGGGTGGCTCCCAAGCTAACATTGCCTCGATCTTCATAGGATCCACTGCAAATCCTGCCTCAGAGATGATGTGTCCCAAGAAGTGGACCTCCCGTATCCAGAACTGGCACTTCGAGAGCTTACCATAAAGCTGGTGCTCCCGGAGTGTGTCTAGTACAACCCGTAAGTGGTAGGCGTGCTCCTCCTCAGTCGTCGAGTAGATCAAAATGTCGTCGATGAAGACCATGACAAATCGATCGAGGTATGGCTGAAAGATCCTGTTCATGAGGGCCATGAACACTACTGGAGCATTGGTTACACCAAAGGGCATAACCAGTCATACCGACACCTGAAGGTCGTCTTCTGCACGTCCTCATCTTGAACTCTGAGCCGGTGATAGCCTGACCTGAGGTCTATCTTCGAGAACCACCGTGCTCCCTTGAGCTGATCAAAGAGGTCATCAATCCTCGGTAGCGGATACTTGTTCCTCACTGTCACCTGGTTCAGGCGACGATAGTCGACACAAAGTCTCAAGCTCCCATCCGCCTTCTTGGCGAACAAAATCGGGGAAGCCCAGGGTGAAACACTGGGTCGGATGAACCCCTTGCCCTGCAAGTCCTCCAACTGTACCCATAGCTCTCGAAGCTCGGTGGGGGCCATCCGATATGCTGGAGTCAATATTGGGGCTGTCCCAGGGTATAGGTCAATATAAAAGTCTACCTCTCTACGAGGAGGTAGCCCTGGCACGTCGTTGGGAAAAATGTCCGCAAACTGATCCACCATTGCAGGAAAACCAGGACTCTGCACGTCAACTGCTCCTAGGATGAGGCTAGACAACTGATGAGTGATGGGTTGTCCTCTCCTCTACAGAAGTCCATCCAGTGCTGCAAAGGCTCCCTTCTCACCGGTGAAGGTGAACCTGGTCCCGTCGGTGCGCACACATCGCACCTTGCGCCTAAAACAGTCAATCTGTGCATGGACCGTAGATAACCAATCCATACCCAAGATGACGTCGTAAGGCCTCGACACTGCTATAAGAAGATCCCAGCCGAAGCTCTCGCCTCTTATAGTAAGCTCACACTGCCAGCACCAGTGTGTAATCGTCGAGTCTGCTCCCGTAGGAGTCTCTAGCCGTAAGGATCGAGCCAACGGCTCTGTCGGAATCTCCGAGCTCCGAACAAGGGCAGCGGCTATGAAAGAGTGACTCGCTCCTGTGTCTATAAGTACTGCAGCAAGGGTGGAATAGACACAAATAGTACCTCGAATCATCTCGGGCGCGCCGTGGTCGTAGGCCTCCGCTGCCTGGAGCTGTGCCTGTCTCTGCCCGCCAGCTCCCTGTGGTCGGGGCGGACCTCCTGGTGGTGGTGGTGGTAGAGCCTCAAAGCGTCGCCCACCACCTCCTGCTCGGCCAGCTCCTCTGCCTCGTCCACCTCCTCCCTGCGGACCGCCACGGTCGACCCTCTGCATGTGCCTCGGTGGTCCCTCAACCATCTGCTGCTCCTCGGCATGGCGGGTCGGGCAGTCACGAGCCATGTGGCCCTGCCCGCCGCACGAGTAGCACTGCCTGCCTCTCGAAAGACTGGCTCCGCGCTGTGTGCCCCGCACTGCTGATCCAGTGTCCTGAGGTCGTCTGCCTGAGGGTCTGATCTACCTAGACCCCCGATTCATCCGTCGACTGTCTGCTACAGAAGACTCTGCTACGTGTCGCCCTGCGGTGGGTCTCGGTGTTGGTGTAGACTTAGCAAGAAAACTCTCGATCAAAAGGGATCACTCCAGTACTCCTGTCTAAGTCAGAATGCTGAGGGAGATCAGCGATGCCCTGATCTCGTGTCTCAATCCCTGCTCAAAGGTCCGGGCCCGGAAGAAGGGGTCTCATACCATGTCGGTCGAGTAGCGCGAGAGATCAGTAAATCTCGCTGAGTACTAAGCGACCGTCATGCTGCCCTGCCGCAGTTGAAGAAGCTCCTGAATACGCACCGCACGGAGGGTGGCTGGGACGAACTCCAAGAGGAAGAGGCTCTAAAAGTCCATCCAAAGTAGAGATGCCTCATCGTTCACCTAGAGCATCAAGCTCCACCATCGGCCCACTGCTGCGTGCAGTAGACTCGCAGCGAGGATCACCATGAGGTCTGCTGGTGTCCTCACTAGCCAAAACACACGTACGACTACCTCCAGCCAGTCCTCGGCTGCCTGGGGGTCTGTCTCCCCACGAAACCTGGGCGGTCGATGGCGCTGAAACTCATGCAGTGCGCTGAGGCGATGTGCATCATCAGCGGTTGGTGCTGGAAGCATCGGTGGCTCGGCGGGTAGTGCTACCGCTGGTGCCACTGCTGACAAAGGGCCCTGCACCGAGGCCTCGTCGCTCGGTGGGTTGTCATCATGCTTGACTCTCGGAACCCTAGCTGGATTCCATCGTGGGGCCATCCTGAAAAGGAAACAAGTGCGCCATGGTCAGAACAGTATACCTGGTGAGCTGATACAAAGTAATCACAAAGAAAACATGAAACACACAGGCAATCAATGTTTTCGTGCATTAAGTCGGAAATCAGAAGTCAGGGTCCTAGTGTACGAATACTTCGGCCGCCGCACCAACACTGGACTCACTGGACTGATAACCACACTCAATATGCTAAAAACTATTGCTTTACATAGAAAAGATCAGAGTTCGCGGTAGAACCGAACTCCTTTGATACCAATTTTTCACGACCCGTCCTCGGGGCCCGTGCCGTGACTACCCCAAGCCCGCCTTCCAAAGGCCAGGGGCTGGTGACTAGCACCAAGGCGTAAATCCCGGTAAAAAGGGAAGGCATTGAATTTGTAAAGTAAACAAGCACCACAGAGTAAACAAGTGGAAAAGTAAACACTAAGTAAAAAGCTGATACAACAGTAAGTGCGGAAAAGTAAATGGGCCAGTATACAAACCCAAACTGAAAGTAAAGTACAACTCGAAAGGGAAAACAACAACTAAAAAGTAAAAGCTGCTACGCCGAGCTGTCCACTGGAAATCCCACCTGAAGGGTGGGTACAGATAGCTCCACTGCTCCTCGGGTTCCGACGTCCGCTCCGAGTACGTCCCGCCCAGTGGTCCACCTCCAGGTACAGTCCTACTCTGCAAGCCTCAACCACGATCAACGTTGTCCATCGTCTGCAACCAACACAACGTAGTGCGGGCATAGCCCGTGCAGGGGTGAGTATAAGCTACTTAGTAGGGACCCCGAGACCCCCGAAGGTCTCCTAAAATCCACAAAGGATAAACCAAAAAGGAAAGATACAATCACAAAGTAACAACCGACACTACTTAGGTATATGCCCATACATATACCTAAGTCATCAATTCCAATACGCTCCAACCTCCGAGCCCAAGTACAACTCAGTCCACACAGGAAAGTAAACATATTCCACACAGGAAATCAAAACATACTCCACACAGGATAGCACAACACAATCCACACAGGAAAGTAAATAGGATTCAGCTCACACAGGTATACTTCTTCGAGGACGATAGAGATGATCACTGATCCATCTAAGTCGTCGGACTCACAAAGGATCGATAGGTACTAACCCCCGCAAAGACCCACACAGGATCAGACCCACACAGGATCTGTAGGCGCTGGTTCACACAGGACCGCTGAGCGCTGACCCACACAGGATCGGTAGCACTGATCCACACAGGATCGCTGAGTGCTGAAGTCATTGTCATCGAATCCACTAAGGATCTCTGCACAGTCGTCGTCGCAGTCACAGTAGCAGTCGTAGCCAGCACTAGGGTTCCCGCACACAACAAGCTCGTTCGGGAGGGTCCGCTCCATGAGCCGAGAGGCTGATACATCAACTGTCACAAGTCCAGAGTTGATGTATCCAAAAGTTCCATATCGTCAACAGGAACTCAACGCAACAGACGGTGCGTCAATCGGACGCCCGGTCTGAGAGTTATTGGCTTTTTCGTTCCAGGGGCCCAGTTGGTTTTTAAGGCAAAACCAACCCGACCGTACTCCACCTGCTTCCAAACCTTGGGCGGAGTATGCCAAAAGATCCGTCTCACTAAGAGGAACTCAACAAAGATGATGGCACGTCATTCAGACGTCCGTAGCTCAAGATATGAGTGTTTCTGCTCCGAGGGCCCGGTTGGTTTCGTGTACGAACCAACCCGGCCAAACTCAAAGTATTCCGAAACCTTGAGTGCGATATACCGAAACGACCATCTCGATACAAGGATCGCATCGCCGCTAACGGCGCATTGTTTGGAGGTCTGTAGCCCGAGTTATGGGCATTTGAACCTAAACAGTTCGGTATTGGGGGTTTCGGGCCCGGGCCGACCTGGCCCGAGACCCCCCGGTCGGCCCGAACCGGGTCGACCCACCCCGGACAGGGTCGACCCGGCCCGGAGCGGCCCGGACCATCTGGGCACGGCCCGGCCCGGCCTGGCAGACCGGCCAGGCGCCGGTCCAGCGCAGCGCAGCGCGCTGGGCGTGCTGCCAGCTCGGCTTCGGCCGAGCTGATTAAAAAAACGGGGGGCGCCTGCCCCCCCTTTGTAACTGCGGCCCCCCCTCAATAATGGGGGTCCGTTCAATTGGCCGGGGGAATTTAATTCCCCCAGCCTTCCCCATTTCCGGCCGGCCCGACCTGGCCGGCCGGCTCCTCCTCAACGGGACCGGCAGTGGCCGGTCCCTTTCCGGCTACGACACCGGCGGCCCGGCTGGCCGCCGGTCACCAAGCTCCACCGCGGCCCGGAACCGGCCGCGGCCCTTGTCATCCAGCGCGGTGTGACGGCACCGCGCCCCTCCGCCGCGGCCCCGCTCCGGCCGCGGCGCCTTCGATTTCCTTCGACGCGGCGCGACGGCGTCGCGTTCTTGAATTTCTTTCCACGGCGCGACGCGACGGCGCCGCACAATACTTGCCATGTGATTCCCGCGCGGTGCGGTGGCACCACGCCAACCCGTTCCATCCGCAAGGAAACAAACATGAACATAGGAGGGGGTTAGGCCGTGTTTGTGCGGTCCGGCCCCCTCTCGTTAAATGATAACAATTAGTCGATTAACCACGATGTTCGACATGCCAGAAAATAAGAACGGAAATAACTAAATAAAACAAAAACAATCCCCTACCTCGGTTTCAAGAGCGGAGCACGCCAACAAGCCGCGAAAGACAAGCGCCGTGGAGGTCGGGCGTCGCGGGAATCGTACGTCAATTTCGTTGACGTCGAGGTGCGTCCGAAGAGGTAGCGTCGCTGGAGAAGCTTCGTAAGCTGATAGAGAAAGCCCGAGGAGGAAGCGGCATCTCCTTTCGTTGACACGGGAAGAAGATCGAAAGAAGCGGCGTCGTCGATCTTCGAAAACACACCGGCTGTGAAGAAGAGAAGAGACGACACGTCTTTCTCTTCTTATGGTGACGGCGTTCTTCGTCGGAGACTAAGTGTTCTTCGCGTTCTTCATCAAGGTTGAAGAAGATGAAGAATGCTTCCCAATCCTCTCAAGGTGGCAAAAGATACTAACCAAAATAAAATAAGTCTAAGCCTTATTTTATTTACATAACCCAACCTCTTTGAATTTCAAAGGTTTGAAATTAAGTAACTCATCTTAATTAATAACACAAGTTGTCAAATTAATTAGAGTGGAGTTATTGGGGAGTTTAAGGGAAGTTGAAGAGTTAGGGCTCGTGTGGGCCCCACCACACTTAATCCTCTCAAGGGAGGTTATGTGGATGTGGGTCCCACCTCTAACTCCCTTTGGGAGGAAATAACCAACAATTTAAAAATAAAATTGTGTTCCACAACTTTATTTAACTTCTTTTAATTTCCTCCAAAACTAACTTTCATCCCGCATAAAATGCAACCTCAGAAAAGGTCTCCTTAAGCGAATATCAGCGCTGCGAGTTCATCGGTGCCCTCGGAATTCGATTCCGGGCACCGGTTCAAAAGTTAGAAAAACCCGCTCGTTCGTTCACTGAACGTACCCGATCCAAACTTCGGAAATTGATTCCGGGCACACCGGGCCTCGGAATCAGGTGCCGTCAGAAACCGTGCTCTTGTAAAATTCCAAAGAAAATTAAGAAAAAAAATTCCCTTGAATTTTACGGGTCTTTACATTAGGGGTTATATTTTAACCCTAAAAAATGATACCATATTGTTTTGTTTTATCGATTAAGATTGCGCTTTCACAATTCACAAATTACTCAACCTCATGTGCTTTTTGTTAATTGTTAAATTAGTTAATTTGTTTATTTTAAATTAAAAAATAAATTCATAGATCATATTGAGTTAATTATATAATCTTGTTGATTTAAAAAAATATTCTAAGAATGTTATAATTATATCAATTAATAAAAAAACTACACTTACATGGGTGGTGTAGTCATCGTAAAAACATTTTACATGTGCAAAGGTATAGAAAGGGTATAACTCAATCTCATTTATAATTCTAATTTCCAACCCAATGAATTAAATAAAATAATAAGTAAATTGAAAATATAAAAATAAATGGAAGATAAATGGAGAGTTTAATACGAAAACATAAACATTGTACCGTGAAGAAGAAGAAGAACGCTTTGATGAAGGGATCCTTGCTTCAAGAGCTCTCCCTCTTTAAATTATTGTAGAAATGGAGTGAAAAAACTTCCCCTATTCCATAAATCTCCAAATTCATGTAAAATCCCATAAAAAGGATAAAAATATACATTTATAGAGGGGATGGGAGGCTAGGGTTACAAGAGGTTACATGTGTGAATGGAAAAATTCAGTCAAATATTTTAATCAAAATTACACTGAATTGTTAACCTCCAAAATGTATGAACCATCTATCATTCCAGAAGTATTATTTTTTTGAATTGATTCATATGTCTCTTGAATTAATTTGATCCAAATCCATGCTCTAATTTACAAGATATGGCCTAAACGGTGAAGTGGTTTCCAATTTGGAAAGTCAATTCCATCTTTGACTTCAGGGCCCATTTACTCCAATCAAATGCAAGATCCAGATCATATGGTATAAATTAAATTTGTATCATATTTAGTGGGTAATTATTTTACACAATTTTAAGTTCAAATAAGTACATAAAAATATTTATGTCCAAAATACTATGGTTCACTTTCAAGGGTAAAAAATAGATTTTTCGTCAAATTTTAAAATGAATGATATAATCCCAAATATTCTATAAATAAACATATTAACATAATATGAAAAAATTATGTCATTTTTTATCAATAAAATATTCAGTAAAAAAAATTATCGACTTCCCCGCACTTACCCTTCAGCACTCCTAGGAAAAGTCACATGTCATGAATTTCAGTGAATTGTGACAAGATATGCATGTTGACATTTCCCAATCCATAGTAAAAATATAAGAAAAGTAATAATATCATAAAGAAGTAAAACTCAATAAATTTTAAATTCCTTATCTCATAAAGTGTATCAAAAAAATCTATTGAGATTAATGACACTAATCATAGTGAAAAATTTCATGGGTATACTATTCCATGAATTCCCCACGTGTGTGTGTGCTAACCATTTCAAACTCATATCTCCACATTTTATTATATATATTTAGGTCAAGTAAAAAATTATTCTTACCTGATTTAATTCCACTAAAACTATTCTATATTCCTTTGCAATAAAATTTCAAGCCACGCTCACTTAAGAATTCTTAAAATTCAAACCTTAAGATCCCGACCTAAATATCCCCACATGTTGTCCATTTCATCACTCCATTACTTCTTAAGATATTATTTTTTATTTTTATTTTTTGAGGTAATATGGCTATATAATATTAGGCACACACATGTAGGTAATTTCAACACAGTAATGAAATTTATCATAATAGAAATGAACATATGGATCAACCATTGATGTAAGATGAAAAAAATAACCTAACATGATTATACCTTTAATTGAGTAGGAAAATTTTCACAAGTCATGGTTGTATGTAAATTATGTGGAAAAATAAATAACCCAATTTACCATGAAAAAATATCCCAAATAATGGTTTCAAAATCTAAAAGGTTTTATAATGACACAACCAATCATATCATCTACAAATTCCATTTTTATAAAAATCAACCCTTAATTATGAAATATTACTCATGCTTATAATGATACCGATGAATTTTGAGAAATTAAACATGAATTTTACATATGTTATTCATGTAAATGAGCATGTCATATTATGATTTTTTTAGAAAAATAACATAAAACATGAAAAATAAAATCCTAAAGAAGATACCCAAAAATGGTGTCCCATCTCCCATACTTAAAATATCACATTGTCCTCAATGATAACCTATGAGATGATATATTCACATGAAATTTATAATTTTAAATAAAAATAATAATATAAAATGGTAAGTTTTAGGGATAGCCTGATATTCTCAATTGATGATGGGGTTATGCAGTGTGATGACATCAACTACATATATGGTAAGTCCATCAATGTATTTATTAAATTGTTTCCCATTGACTTTAAATGTGGCCTCTTTTTTATCTTTACTTCGCCATAAATAAAAAAATAAATACAACATAAGGTTCAAACCATCTAGAAAGAAACTTTCTGAGCATCAAGTTTGGTCATAAACTATAGAGAATGACTTTGCCTCCCCCATGAAACTCCCTTTTATATATCATCTTATCATGGGTTTCTTTTGCCTGCTCTTTTTATAGCCTTGATTTCTCATATGATGATATTCAGATCTCCTCAAGCTCTTGAAGTTATATCTTCCTTTGATCTTCTTCTTGGTCTAAATTCATGTTTCATTTCCTTACTACCCAAAATTATTGATGTTCAACCTATATGAGGAGATGGAAAGCCTTCCCAAAGAAAATCCAATATGGGGACATATCGATGAGATTCTTTTAATACATCTTATAATCCCAAAGAACTTCATCCAATAACTTTATCCAATCCTTTCTATTTGACTGCACAGTTTTCTATAATATTTTCTTCAACTCCTAATTTGAAACTTTATCATGACCTTGTATTTGTGGATAGTAAGTAGTGAATGTTTTTTGTTTCATCTCATACTTCTATATGAGGGAATCCAAATTATGGTTTTAAAATTTTTACCCTTGATCATTTATGATCTCCTTTGTTGATCCAAAATTAAAAAAAATGATCCTTTAAAAAATACACTATAACATGAGAATAATAAGTCTCGGTTTCCTTGTCCTCCACCCATTTTATAACATAATCAACAAAAAAAATAATGTAAAAAACAAATGAACTTGGAAAATTACCATAAAATAAATTCCCCATATATCATAAATCTCATAGAATAATATGGGTTGTCGAGGCATCTCATGTCTCATAAAAATATTTACAATGTGTTATTAATGTGAGAATGGATTAAAAACACATGAGCATCATGGAATAAGGTAGGCCAGTATAATCTAGAGTCTAATACTTTCTTAGTTGATATTTGGAATCCCAATTTTCCAACACATTAATTTGTATGACAAAAATGAAGAACAGTCTCAAAATCAAGACCAGAAACACACCTCTTAATAACTTTGTCATTATACATATGTCAGATGTAGGGATTATCCCACACATAAAACGTAGAATCACTATTCAATTTTTAGACTTTATATTTATTTAAATTTTCAAAAAAATTATAGGAAAACTATAGTTAACTAAATCAGCATACTAAGGAGGTTTACCTAAGAGTGAATAAATATGTTCAACAAGAAATGTAGCCTAAAGTGGTACATGGTATGAGGCATTATCCTTTAGTGTATGAGTAATCCTAATCATGTGGTCTACCACCAAGTTCTCTGAACCTTTTTTTCCTTTATCTTGATATCGAATTCTTAAATAAGTATCATTCAATGGATAATCCTAATCTTTTCATCTAGATTATTCAAGAATTACCTCAAAGCTGCATGGTTAGAAAAAACAACTACTTTAGAGCTTAATAAATACAAATGAAAATTATATAAAGAAAATATGACATAAAGAAGCTCCTTTTCCATGGTTATGTAGTTTCATTAAGAATAATATACTTTCCTTGAAGTGTAGGATATCACACATGGATTTATCTCCTCCCTCTCTGATAAGACTTCTCCAACTGCGAATGTGGAAGTATCACATAACCTCAAATGGAATCTCCCACCATGGGGGATGAGTGATTGGGTGGTGATAATTTTTTTCATCTCATCAAAGGAATATTTACAAGAATCATCAAACAAAAAATCATAATCCTTTTTAAGTATTATTGATAATAGGAGATAAATATTACTAAAATATCAAATGAAGCGTCGATAGAAACCTGCATGTGCTAAGAAATATCTAACATCACGTGAACATGTAGGATATAGCAGTGTAGAAATAATTTTAACCTTAGATCTATTAACCTCTATTCCATGTTTTGAGACTACATGACTGAGGAAAATTCCCTTCTAATTCATGAAATTTCATTTCTCCAAATTTAAAACCAGATTTTTCTCAATGCAACACATTACCCAAACTCAAGAGAAACTCATCAAATAAGGAAACATACATAGTAAAATCATCCATAAATACATCCATTAAATTATTGAGTAAATCAGAAAAGATACAAAACATGCATCTATGGAAGATACCCATGGCATTAAAAATTATAAATGGAGTCCTTTGGAAAGAAATTGTACTAAATGGGCCAGTGAATGTCTTCTTCTCATGGTCCTCTGCTATAATGGGAACCTAAAAATAGCCAAATAATTCATCCATGAAATAATAGTGTGTCCTGCATAAAATTATCTCAATCATTTGGTCAATAAATTGAAAGGATAAATGGTCTTTATGAGTGGATTGATTAAGTTTCATATAATATATACACACTCACCATTTTTTGTACTCTCATGGTAACTAACTCATCATTTTCATTTTTTACAATAGTGAAACCAGTTTTTTTTGTGCAACCTGGATAGGACTAACCCTCTAAGAGTTAGGTATGGGATAAATAGTACCTTATTAAAATAATCATTCCACCTATTTTTTGATAACTTTTAATGGTGTGGGGTTAAGTCTCCGTTGTGGTTTCCTAACTGGTATATCCACATCCCCCAAAATAATACTATGCATAAAAATAGATGGGATAATACATGGAATATCTGTTAAGGTCCACCCAATTGCCTTAATATTCTATCTTAAAAGATTTATAATTATTGTTACTTATTTAGGAAGGATATTATTATAAATTATTATAGGAAATTTTTCAGCATTCATTTAAATATTTTAAGTTTTGTGGAAATGGTTTGAGTTCCAGTTTAGATTGGTTTTATATTAATGGAAATGATGTGGTAACTAATGTATATGCACAATTTATGTGGGGATATATATATAAATTATCAAAATTAGTGAATAATACATCAAATACATATACAAAATCAAAATCCATGTCATAATTATAAAGTACATGCTCTGAATTAGAAAAAGAATCCACAAAAGAACCAAAAATGAGTGTGGTTTGATCATGATAAATAAGTGTGAAAGTATTTTCAAAAATAAAACTAGAACCAATCCTCAATATCTCTCTAATCATGGAATGATCTACATTTTGAAAATATTGAAAATCAAAATTTTGAGTTGTTACAAGATGGTTCATAATAGGATATGAAGAAAGAAAAATAATTCTATTTAGGGTACTTCATGGAGTCTAAAATATTAAATTATATGATCTCATATCTAAACTCAATATAAAGTATGCCCTCATTGACATTAATAATTGTCTTCGTAGTTTTAAGGAAGGTTCTACCAAGAATGATGGGATCATGGGAACTTACCTGATCATCCTCTATATTCAACACATATAAATCTACTAGAAAGATCATATCTCTCACTCAAATAAGTACAAACTTGAGGACTCCCATCAAGTATTCTATGGCCCTATTTTCTAATTGCACCACCACCCACTTCGGCTTCAACTTTACAACCTACAAGGAAGAGAAAATAAAATGAGGCATTTCATTAATAAATTCACCTAAATCATATTAATCATAAGATAAATGTAACTCCCATATGGTTCATGGTATGGTAAATTTTATGGGGTCCTTTCACTTTGTAATAATTTCTAAGGTAGGTGTTATGAGTGCAGATACATTCCACCCAAGGTTGATCTGCTCATTTCCCTTTATCTATCTTTTATGTGTACATTGTTCTTTCAAAAACTTGGAATGCATTTGAATTTTATTGATTGATTTAAGAAGAGAAATGTTGATCTCAATGCACTTGAATTTATACAAACCCACATTCTACATCATCTCTTTAGCTATCTTCTTGGTTTAAATAACTATATTCGGAAATGGAAGGGGTTTAGGAGGAATATCATTGATTTATTTCTTACCTTTATCTTTCACCTTTGGCTGATCATAAATTGATATTGAATAGGTATTATCCAAATATGTGTTTAATCCCAGTGGAATGATATGTAACAACCCAGGTACTTATAAAATAATCTGTTTTCAATCTAGAATTAACAAGTTAAATTCATTATAAAAGTATAATAAAATAATCGGTATTTACAGAAATTAATGTATCTATAAAAATAGAATATTAACCTCACCTATGAAATTATAAATAATATTTATTCATCATATAAGTGAAAATATGATATATTTATATCATGTAATAAGTAAATATATCTTTTGAAAATGATAAATTAATTGTTGGTATTTTTGTGAAACATTAATTTTTATTTATGATTTTATAATTAATATAATAATTTAAAATAAAATTTATCATAAATTAATATATTTATAAATTAATATATTTTTTATTATGATTATATGATAATTTTATGAGACCTTAATTAATTTCTCAAAGTGTCGTAAAATCAGTTATAATTTTAAAATCGGTATTTTTTGTAGAAATGATGATTTGAATTAAAAATTAAATTTCTCGTATTATAAAATTATTTTAATAAAATTTAGTTTATTTTTTAATTCTATAAATCAAAAAATGGTTATGTTTATTTTTTTGGGATTTTTATAAAATAGTTGATTTGTTAGTGAATAGTGAAATGTGGTAATTTACAGTATTTAACAAATACGTGATTTATTGAGTCATAGATGATGTATGGATGATGTAATACCATAATCATGAACTCTTATTCATTTATTTAATATATTTAGTGATAATTTTTAAACTATTCAAAGTCTTGAGCCAAAATAATAAACAAATGAATAAAATAATCAAAAAACACTTGTCTCCTCCACTATAAATGCCACCCCTCACCACCTCTTCTCCTCACACCTCCAAAGCCTTGTATATTATTTAAATTATACCCAATCACCTTCCCAAGCCTCTTACCCATGTAAAATACCTATTGTTCACACAAAAAGGCCAAAACCAAGTGCCTTAAGGAGGTTCTCAGGGAGAATAAGTTCAAGAGGTAAAATACTCCTTCATTTTCTTTTAAATTTCTTCTCAATTTCTTTTCTTTTCTTATTATCTCATAAAATACACTCATCCAAGTGAAATTATAACTCTATTTTCCTACATATGCTATAATTTTATTTAGTTAATGTAATATCCATCATTAAAGCTCTCCTCTTCTCCTATTATTTTAAAAATGAAAACATCGTTTGTGATGTGTCGATTTACCGTCATCGTGGGTGATGTGTCTTCATTTTCCTTTATCGCTTTCAAGGCTGGTCATAAAACCATTATTTTGGTTAAATAAGATTTTATTATACATATTTTTAGTTATATAATGTTCTATAACTAATATATAAACATTATATTAAAGAAAATGATATAAGTTCATGATGGTCGTAAAAACCACCAAAATAAATTAAATCATTTTCATTAATTTTTTATCTAATGAATCATCCTCGTATTAGAAAAAAATGATATATGGTATAATTTAAAATTATGTAAAAATATTAATACCATTTCTTTACAATTCTGTATTTTTGATTCCATTCGAAAAGAAAATCCATAATGAACCAACCATGGAAACCATGAAATAAATGCACTCAAAACAATAAAAATAACAAAACATTATCAATAAATGGGTGGAAAGATGTTATAAAAAGATCATATAAGGAATTTTAAATATAAATATAGTTCTATTATAAATTAATAACACTCTTTAAACCATTATATAGGAGGTTTTAACACATTTGAATAAAGATGAACCTAAGGTAAGGGACTTTTCTTTAAAAATCCTCTTTTAATTCCTATTTTTACAAAAAATCAAAAGGAATGTTTTTTTAACATATACAGCATGAGATTATTTCCATGATTTCATGATTAATTATTGTTTTTAAGTCTTATTTATAGTATTTAATGGTTCTTTTCAAATAAAATTTTTTTCTTTTCATGTTCTCGATATTCTTTTAATATAATTGTTTTTCCTTAAGGAATTGTTTTTATGATGCAAGTATTCATGTTTTATGATTATGTTCTAGTTCTTGTGAATTTTTTATTATAATGGGTGGTTCCATTATAAACTAAATATGGGTGGGTCTTTGATATCCCTTCAATGCATTGGGTATGTTTTAAGTTGACTGTAATGGTTATTCTAAGTGTAACTCTGATAGTTACATTATAAGGTAGCCACGAGGGTTGCATTGTAAGGTAGTCGTGAGGGTTAAAAATCATATGATAGCCACTATGGTTATAATAATAAGTAATTATGGTAATAAAATGATGTCCCAATCTACCTAAATGATTTATATATGTTTTTTATGTTTTATTTAAATCTCATGCTTTCACAAAGTAAGTATATGATACTTTAATGGTCAGAAGTATATCTTGGTGAAAATGATTTCATATGTTTATAATTATTCATGAACTAAAGGTTTCTTTCCTTATTTTTATTTCACTTACTGAGATTTTTGTTCACACCCCAAGTTTTAAAATATTTTTCACTGGGTTTAAGGATTCGTACGAGAAAATAAGAATCCAAGATGAATGTTGTAAAGAATTTTCATGAAAATAATTCATGTTTTATTAAAAACTTTTGTATTATGGAAGAAATGGATACTATTTTAGTATTATGCACTTCATATTCTGGTGGGTTATTATGTATGAATTATGACCTAATTCTATAAAACTCTAATCTAAAAATATCTTTGGGAATTTAGTAAGTGTATTCGAGTTGAATTAACTAGATTATGTAATGTTTAAGGTTGGGTCCTTATAGTTGGTATCAGAGTATGGTCTAGATAACTTTAGGGGTTAGGATGCTATTAATATAATACCATAAATTATTTTTACCTTATGGTTAAGTTAAAATATAATTTAAATATTACAATGTTTCTTCATCTAAGATATGTCTGTTCAAAATGGTTTTCTATAGAAAAAATTGGGAAGCTAGAGTAGGAAGGCACCGAGTGGATGATATCTTTCTAAATCCGCAACCTGGAATGGTGGGAATTGGAACTGATAATTTTGTGATAGTTTTGTATTATTTGAGGTATTCCATATATAGAAGTGTAATCTATGCAATAGAATAACTAGAGCTACCACAAAGGAACATGATGATAGTGGAACATTTTATGAGGCAACACCCTCTTACTTTTAGTATATCTTCTGACCTAGTAGTGGATGAAATGTGGATTAAATCCCTTGAAAATATGTTTGATGTCATGGGGTGTTCAGATAATCAAAATTTTAGTCTTTATATTTATATTTTTGAAGGTGATTCTAACCGGTGGTGGTCAATGGTCAAGAATATCAGGTAAAGAGAATAGATTGAATCCTTGTAATGGGATGAATTTAAGAATATTTTCCTTGAAAAATATTTTCATAAGGTAGTTTGACTTAGTATGGAAAATAAATTACTTGAATTGAAACAAAAGGAATAAAATTTAGTGGTTTTATATGAAGCAAACTTCACTCGATTTTCAAGGTATGCTCTAAATCTTACTCAGGATCTTGATTGTAAAATCAATCGTTTTTTCTCAGGATTGAGGCCAAGATATCAAATGGAATTGGCTTCCCATTAATTCAAAAGTTATAAGAAACTTATTTTATGTGATGAGAGGGTATAAATGGAGTTTTCTGATGATCATTTGTACTTTGTAAATAAGTAAAAGAAAAGTTCTAGATAGAAAGTAATGGGTAAGAATAAATCAAATAAATCTGAAGGTAAAAAATAAAGTTTCCAATTTATGAAAAGTGTAGTAAAAAGAACCTTGTGGAATGCCTTAAAAAATATGGGAAGTGTTTTAAATTTGGTGATTTTGGATATATGTCCCCTGATTACAATGAAAAACATATTAGTGGTGGTATGTTTAATTGTAATAAGAAAACCATATAGTGTTTTAAATGCAGTGAGATGGGGCATTATGCAAATACCTACCCAAATAAGGATTTGAATGATGGAAATCATCTGGACTATAAGCATAAAGTTGTAGTGAAATCATTTGTGACTATTTCAGTAGATTTTGGGCCATCCAATGAAGTGGTATCTGGTACATTGTTTTTTTACTCAGATTTTTCAAATGTCTTGTTTGATACAGGGTCTATACATTCCTTTATTTCTTAGAAATTTTTTAGTAAATTGGAAATTTCACCTTAGGAAATGAAATCAAATTTTATGGTAAAAACACCAAGGGAAAATAATAAGGAAATGAAATTATAATAATCTTCTTGTGGTTGTCTATGGAAATACATTACCTGAAAACCATTTTGTTTTTCCCTTAGTAGAGTTTGATGTTATTCTAGGTATGGAATGGATTTATTTTTATCATGATAAGATTTATTATAGAGATAAAGTAGTTGTTTTTAATAAATAATTTTAGTTTTTATACAAGAATGAACCCATACCATTGATAACATATCAAGAAGATGAGAAACTATTAAAATATGGAAATTAAATTTATCTTGCACATATTTTTTAAAATAATAGAACTATTCAGATTAATGATGTTCCTGTAGTAAATGAATACCTGGATGTTTTTTCTAATGAGTTACTCAGTGTTATACCTGATCAGTAAGTTGAATTTACAATTTAATTAGTTCATGATTCTAAGCCAATCTCAAAACCCCCTTATCAAATAGATCAAGTGGAACTTTTAGAATTGGAAAAGAAACTATAGGAGTTTCTTAATAAAGGTTTCATTCATCCTAAAACTTCACCATGAGGTGATCCTGTTTTTTTAAGGAATTTAGTTCCATGATACTTTGAATTGATTATAGAGCTTTGAATAAAATTACTGTTAAGAATAAGTATCTATTTCCTCATATCGATGACTTGCTTGATCATCTCTAAGAAGATCGGTATTTTTATAAGATTGAATTGAGATCTAGGTACCATCAGTTAAAGGTGAAGGATGATGACATTCCAAAAATATCATTTCAAACTAGATATGTGCATTATGAGTTTATTGTTATTCCCTTTGGTTTGAAAATTTACCCTACTATATTTATGGATCTTATGAATAGAATCTTCTGTGAATATTTGGATAAGTTTATTATTATTTTTATTGATGATATTTTGGTTTATTCAAAAATTTATAAGGAACATGAAAAAAACTAAGGATTTTTCTGAAAACCATTAAAGAAAAAAAGTTTTATGGGAAATTTGTAAAATGTGATTTTTTGTCGCGACATATTTATTTTATTGGGAACATTGTAAATAAGGATGGCATAATAATTAATACCACTAAAAAAAGTGGTTGATGGATAGCCAAGTCCTAAAAATATTATTGAGATTTGTAGTTTTCTTAGATTATTAGACTATTACCAATGGTTTATTACAAACTTTTCATGGTTATCTAGCCCGCTAACTAAGTTAACATGAAAAAGGGTTAAATTTATTTGAATAGAAGATTGTGATGTTTTTTTTCAAGAACTAAAAATAAAATTGGTGAATGATCCGGTTTTGTATCTACCTTATAGAAATGGAGAGTTTATCATCTATATTTATGATTCATTGAAGGTACTTGGTTGCATTATGATACAGAATGATCAGGTAATTGCTTATGCTTCAAGATAATTGAAACTGCATGAGTTAAATTATCCCACACATGATTTGGAATTATCAGTTGTGGTTTTCACTTTAAAAATATAGATACACCATTTATAAGGATCCAAATGTGAAATATATATTGACTATAAAAGTTTTAAGTATATATTCACTCATAAGGAATTGAACATGAGGTAGAGAAGATGGATTGAACTGATAAAGGATTATTATTTCATGATCAATTACCATCCTAGAAAATAAAACAAAGTGGTGGATGCCTTTATATGAAAACAGCATACTATATTAACCATGATGAATTTGGAACATGACCCCTTTATTAGTGATTTGATGAATTTTGTCTTGGAAGTTGTTGGTTGAAGAAATTTCTAAGTTTTGTTTCAGGTTTCAATGAAATCAACTCTATCAGATAGAATTAATCAAGTGAAAAAGGAAGACCATTAGTTATAGAAAAAAGGTATAACTAGTTAAAAATGGTTAGATTCTAGAATTTAACATTGATAAATATTGTTTCTTGAGATTTGGGAAGAGATTATGTGTGCCTTGTGATTCATAATTAAAAAATATTTATTAAGTGGAGCTCCTAATTATCCATTTTCAGTTCATCCTAGAATCACTAAGATGTATAGAGACCTATGGAAGTATTACTGGTGGGATGGAATGAAAAGAGAGATTACTGAATTTACCATGATATGTTTGACTTGACAACAGGTTAAAGAAGAGAGAAAACTACCAAAGGGGATGCTTCATCCTTTTCCAGTACCAGAGTGTAAATGGGAAAATATATCCATCGACTTTATGGGGGTAATACCAAATACTTCAAGAGGTAATAATGAGATATGGGTTATTATTGATCAACTGACTAAATATAAAAATTTTATTTCTATTCGAGATGTTATGTCTTGAGATCAGCTTTCTCGAATGTACCTCAAAGAGATAGTCAGGTCACATGTAGTTCTTCTCTCCATTGTATCTGACTAAGATATCAGGTTCACTTCAAACTTTTGGTATGGTCTTCAAAATTCATTGGGAACTGAATTAAATTTCAGCACTAATTTTCATCCTCAATCTGATAGACAGTCAAATAAAACAATTAATACATTAGAGGATATGCTTCAATATTGTTTAATGGATTACCAAGGAAGTTGTTAATATCATATTTCATTAGTTGATTTTTCTTATAATAACAGTTTTTATTCCAATATATAGATGGAGCCTTTTGAGGCATTATATATAAATCAGTTTTGAACTCTATAATTTTTGGATGAAGTAGGGGAAAGGAAGTTGATGGGACCCGAATTAGTATAGTAAGTGGCTAAGAAAGTGAAGATGATCAATCAACATATCAGTATATCTCAGAGTAGGCAGAAACATTATACAGATAATAGGAGTAAAGATATTTATTTCAAGGTAGGAGATCATGTTTTCCTTAAAATACCTCCATGGGAAATTTTTATGCATTTTGGTAAGAAAGGAAAGCTAAGTCCGTGGTTCATTGGACCTTTTTAAATCCTAGAGAAATTTGGACCAGTTTCCTACCGAGTAGCCTTGCCTCCAAGTTTCTCTCAGGTACACAATGTTTTTCATGTTTTGATGTTAATAAAGTATGTTCTAGATTCTTATCATGTTTTCAGACTAGAATAATTTTAGTTGGAATAAAACCTTTCTTATGAAGAAAAAACTTTTTAGGTTCTTGATCCTAGAGAGAAATTATTACGGAATATGGTAATTCACCAAGTTAAGGTTTAGTGGAGAAACCACATGGTTGAAAAAGCAACATGGGAATATGAAAATGATATGAGGAAAATGTATCCTCACTTGTTTAATAAGTGAATTAAAATTACAAGGATTCAATTTCTATAAGGGGGAGAATGTAACAACCTAGGTTATTATAAAATAATTTTTTTCATTCTGGAATTAAATAGTTAAATTCATTATAAATGTATAATGAAATAAGTGGTATTTAAAAAATATTAAGGAATCTATAAAAAAATAATATTAACCTCACCTATGAAATTATAAATAAAATATATGTATCCTAAAAGTGAAAATATTATATATTTATATCATGAAATAAGTAAATAAATGTTTTGAAAAATGATAAATTAAGTGTTGGTATTTTTATGTTACATATATTTTTATATACAATTTTATAATTAATATAAGGATTTAAAAGAAAATTTAACTTCATAAAATAGATTCATAAATTAATATTTTTTTCCTTATGATTATAATATAATTTTATGAGACCTTAATTAATTTTTTAAAGTTTCATAAAATTTGTTGTAATTTTGAAATTGGTATTTTTTGTATAAATGATTATTTTAATTAAAAATAAAATTTCTCATATTTAGAAATTTATTTTCATAAAATGGAGTTTATTTTTTAATTTTAAACATTGAAAAATGGTTAGAGTGAATTTTTGGAATTTTTCTAAAATAGTTGAATTTTTAATGAATAGTGAAATATGTAATTTACCGTATTTAACAAATACATGATTTATTGTGTCATAGATTATATATGGATGATATAATCCCAAAATCTAAATCTATGCTTAATTTATTTAATATATTTAGTGATAATGTTCAAACTATTAATATTCTTAATCCAAAATAATAAACAAATTAATAAAATAATCAAAAAACACCCCTCTCCTCCACTATAAATACCACCCCTCACCACCTATTCTCCTCACACCTCCAAAGACTTATATATTGTATAAATTATACCAAATTCCCTTTACAACCCTATTTCCGATGTCTAAAACGTACTTGTGTCACCGAAAGTCCAAAACCAAGTGCCTTAAGGAGGTTCTCAAGGAGTAGAAGTTCAAGAGGTAAAATCCTCTTTTGTTTTCTTTTAGATTTCTTTTCAGTTTATTTTCTTTTATTATTATCTCCTCTATTCCCCTAATACAAGTGAGATGATAACTCTATTATCTTACATATACTATAATTTTATTATGTTAATTTAATATCTATCATCAAACCTCTCCTTTTATCCTCTTATTCTAAAAAATGAGAACATCATCCATGATGTGTCGATTTACCATCATCGTAGATGATGTGTTTTTATTTTCCTTTACCGCATTCAAGAATTTTCATAAAACCATTATTATAGTTAAATAAGATTTTATTATACATATTATAAGTTATATAATTTTTTGGAACCAATATATAAGCATTCAATTAAATAAAATGATATAAGTTTGTGATGGTCTTAAAAACTACCAAAATAAATTAAATTAGTTTCATTAATGTTTTATCTAATGAATCATCCTCATATCAGAAAAAAATGATATATTTTATCATTTAAAATTATGGAAAAATATTGACACCATTTCTTTCCACTTTTTTAGTTTTTCTTCCATTCAACAAGAAAATCCATAATGAACCAACTATGGAAACCATGAAATAAACACACCCAAAACAATAAAAATAACAAAATATTATCAATAAATGGGTGAAAATATGTTATAAGAAGATAATATAATGAATTATAAATATTAATATAGTTCTTTAATAAATTAATAACACTATTTAAACCATTATACAGAAGTTTTGAACATGTTTTAAGGAATTCAAACCTAAGGTAAGGGACTTCTATTTAAAAATAATCTTTTAATTTCTATTTTTAAAAAATTCAAATTGAATTTTTTTAACATATAAATCATGAGGGTATTTTCACGCTTTTATAATGCCTTATTTTTTTAAGTATTATTTAAAATATTTAATGTTTATTTTCAAATAAAATGTTTTTCTTTTCATGCGCACAATATTCTTTTAAAATAAGTTTTTTTTCACAAGGAATTGTTTTAATGATGAAAGTATTCATGTTTTATGATTATGTTATAGTTCCTGGTCATTATTTATGATGAAGGGTGGTTCCATTATAAACCAAATACAAGTAGGTCTTTGATATTCCTCCAATTCATTAGGTATGTTGGAAGTTGATCGTAATGGTTATTCCAAGTGTAACAACGATAGTTACATTATAAGGTAGCTATGAGGGTTACATTGTAGGGTAGTCGTGAGGGTTACAAATCATATGGTAACCACGAGGGTTACAATCATAAGTAATTATGGTAAAAAAAATTGCCCAAAGTTACCTAAATGTTTTATTTATGTTTTCTATGTTTTATATAAATCTCATGTTTCCACAAAGTATATGATACTTTAAGGGTGAGAAGTATATCTTTGTGAAGATGATTTCATATGTTTATAAGTATTAATGGACTAAAAATTTAATTAATTATTTTTATTTACCTTATTGATATTTTTTTCTCATCCTAAGTTTTAAAAAAATCTCAGGGTTTAAGGATTGGTAAGATAAATGAATAATGCAAGATGAATGTTGTGAATAATTTTCATGAAAAGAATTCATATTTTATTAAAAAATTGTATTATGGATGAAATAGTCACTATTTTAGTAGTATCTAATTTTTATTTTGGTGGGTTATTATGTATGAATTATATACTAATTCTCTAAAACTTTAAACCAAAAAGATATTTGGGGATGTAATAAGTTTATTCTAGTTAAATTAACTAGATTATGTAATGTTTAAGGTTGGGCCCTTATATGATAAGTGCATATATATCAGTCATTTTCTTCTCACTTCTCAATTTGATGGAACTTATATTCCCATTGGGATTTTGAGTAGATTGTGAAGGAATATTTTTGGAATTATTACTTACTAGTTCATGGAGGAAAGTTACAATCTAGATTATTTTCATTTTGAACTCCCTCAACTCTGAACCTTGAATATTTAACTCATTCGGTTGATTGAGAATGGTTTGTTTCAAAAGTTCATCCATATTTTAATCTACCTTTGGTTGAGAATTCCATTGTTGTTATTGAATTATTGATGCTTGTTATTTAAATATCTTCTAGGGTTGTTGAAAAAATTGTTGGTAAGGAAGAGTTTGTTGGAAATTTTGTTAAAAAGGGGGACTTTGTTGTTGTAAAGATACATACCTCATGTAAAGGTGATCTTTCCACCCTTGGTTATATATTAGTTTGAATTAATCATACCTATTCTATGTATGTGGTTATTTATACTACTTATATGGTCTCCTAGGGAATACGACTTCATAATCCTCTATCTATGTGATTGGGGGAAATAATCATTAGGGTGGTATGTTTTAGTGAAAATTCCACAAGGCCTCACAGAAGTGAGTTGGGATTTATTTTGATCTAAATAAATATATCTCACCATAGTGTTAAATTCATCCAAAATAGTATCAATTAAATGTTTTTAAGGGAATAAGTACTTACTTAATGTACTCTAACATGTGGTGTACCTCGATTGCCTAATTTTTGAGAGTTTTATTCCATATTATCAATTAATTCATGTGTAGTTTTCAGTGTTTTATTGATCAATGATCCATCCATGATAACCACCATGCTCCTCTACATATGTGTAAGTCCTTCATAAAATTATCATATGAGGATTTTCTCACTGATTTGGTGATGAGGATAGTTTGTACACAATTTATCAAATCGCTCCCAGTAATCATATATTGACTCCCATTTTACTTTTTTAATCTATGAGATCTCTTTTAGAATGGTAGTGGTCCTTGAATGTGGAAAAAAATCTATGAATGAAAAGACATTTCAAATCATTCCAACATGTTACATCTTTAGGTTATAAATAATACATCAAATATTTTTCATTTACATAAAGTGAGAATGAAAAATCTCTTAGTTTAATTTGGTATTCAGAGACATTCATTAGTTTCATGGTTGAGTAAACCACATTAAATTATTTCAATTTTTTTTTAGATCCTCTTTAGAGAGGCCATGAAATTTTCGAAGAAGGTGTATCGATCCAGATTTTAATTCAAATTCTGATTCTAGGTTCTGTTATTCAATACAAGTTAGTTAATATTTAATGTATAGTGCAGCCAATTCTTGAATGATTATATCAAGTTCATCATTTTTATTTACATCCATTGGTTCTGGTTTTAAGTTTTATTCAAAAAAGCTTCCAATTTCAATGTTCCTAGAATAGAGGAATTCCCCAACTCGGTGAATGTTTAACTTCCTATATACTAAGACTGTCTAATTCGATCCTTAAGGATAAATTCAATATCAGTTTCAAGATCAAATGGATCCTCGGGATTATTTCATGTCATAAATTAAAGGAAAAAAGAAAATAAATACAAATGAACTATAATATAAAGATAGGAATTTTGAATTGATGCTCCCAAAGAATGAAAAATTAGGAAAGGGGAAATATTGAATAAAAAAAGAGAATATAATTAAATAACAGTAAAAAAATAACTCTAATTATTTGAATAAGATAATTGCCTCCCCATAAATAAAATTAATTTTAAATTCATTTTAGTGGGTGCTCTCAAATGATGTGTAATTTTTAGTACTTAGGTGCAGCAGAACGGTTGACCATGGTTATTATCTAAGTAGGAAGTACGTAAAACAATATATTAAAATTATTTTTTAAATAAAATAAAATAAAATCACTACTAAAAAATATGGGGGTTTGTTCAAGTTTTATAACATAAGAATATGTATGTTGTAATAATATTATATTTTTTTAAATTTAATTGATAAAAGACGATTAGAAAATGTTATTTTTAAAAAATATATTTTAGAAATTGTAATTAATCCAAATATACTACTTAAATTAATTATTAATAATTATAATTCAATTTAATATCCACTTAATTATGATCCCTTGATTTTTTTAATGCCTGAACCCTGTGATAATTTACCTCTGCCACAAAGATGAAATTGATTAAACTCTAGACTAGGTTAAGAACTTGAAAGCATAGCACCCTGCTTTGATTGTTGTTCCAAGAATATATTATGTTTAGTGGTGAATTAGGTATCATATAAATACTATAAGTAAGTATATATTGAGTTTATGGGTTATATTCTAACCCTAAACATTGATCCCATGTTGTTTTGTTTTATCGATTAAGATTTTGCTCTCAAAATTCACACATTACTCGACATTGCGTGCTTTGTGTTAATTGTTAAATTTCTTGATTGGTTTTTAAAAAAAGATCAATTCATTTTTCATATTAAGTAAATTATATTATCTCATTGATTCAAAAAAGATAAGTGAATAAGGTGATAATTATATTGATTACTGAGAAAAACTACTCTTCCATGGGTGGTGTAGTTATCGTAGAAACGTTTTTCATGTGAAAAGGTCTAGAAAGGGTATAACCTAATATCCTTTATAATATTGATTTATAGACCAAAGAATTAAATAAAATAATAATGAAATTGAAAATAACAAAATAAATGGATGAAAAATGAATATTTTATTATAAAAACACAAACATTACAACATGAAGAGGAAGAAGAAGGCTTTGATGAAGGGAACCTTGCTTCAAGGCATCTCCCTCTTTAAATTCTTGGATAAATAGAGTGAAACCACTTCCCCTATTCCCTAAATCTCTAAATTCACTTCCAACCCTATCCATGTATAAAAAATCACATTTATAGAGGGGGGGCTAGGGTTATAAGAGGTTACAAGTGTGAATGGTTAAATTCTTCCAAATATTTTAATCCAAATTTAAATAGCTTTTTTACCTCCAAAACGTGTGAAAAATATATTATTCTAGAAAAATTATTTGTTATTAATTTATTCATCTATATCCTATACAAATTTTATCCCAATCCAAATTCTAATGTAGAAGATATGGCCCAAATAGTAAAGTGGTGCCCAATTTGAAAATTCCAACCCATCTTTTACTTCATGACCCATTTACTCTAATAAAATTCAAGATCCATCTCAAATTTTATAAATGAAAGTTGTATTCCATTGAGTGAGTAATTTTTTTATGAAGTTTTATGTTTGAATAATTCAAAGAACAATATTTATGTCCATAATAATATAGTGAACTTTAAAGTGACAAAACTTGAATTTTTATTAAATTTGAAAATGAATAATCTAATCCCAAAAATTCCATAAATAATCATATTTAAAAAAGTATGAAAATTATATCATTTATTATTAGAAAAATATTTAATAAAATGTGTTTTATCATCTCGCTCAGACTAACCATTATTAGTGTATGATATGTCATGCTCAACCTCAATTGAGAACCCATTACTTCTAGAAGGCATCTTTAGAATCGAGATGTGAAGCACATATCTTGATAAAATATGATGGAATATAGTAAACCATAGAGTATAATTATATCATGGATGTAAAAGTTTTTAAGATCCTCCAACTTCTTTGACATTAGAATGGGTAGTAAATGGGATGAATTTTTTAAGTTTTCAATATTCACCCTGATATAATACTTCCCACTCAGATTATGAGGTAAGTTGATCAAAAAATCCATAGAAACCTTATCCCATGTCTAGAAAGTAATAGTAAGGGGATGTAATAAACTTGTTGAATTTTTTTCTCAGCATTGATCCGTGTATAGGAGAAATGTTGAGACACAAAATCTACAACTAACCCCCTCATCTCAGGCCACCAATACCGGTGCTTTAGGTCATAAAACATTTGGTAGCTCTAGGCTGAATGTCCCAACCAAACTAGTGCCCATTCCCCATAAACTTCTACCTCAAAGCCAAGAGAACAATAAGGATCTTTGAATAGATGAACACCATTGGGAGACTGATAATAATCAACTTATGTCTGCCCACCATTTAGAATGTTGTTAATATGCTAGAAATTATAATCCTTTGCCAGATTAATATAAATTTGATCATATAAGGAATGCGTGCCCTGCAAATAAGCCAAAAAATAGTTTCTCACCTTCTTCCTTCACATCCACATATATATTAGAAAATTATCCCATTAGTTTTCATTCATACTCTAATTCTTTCACCACTTAATAGGGTAAGTTTCTACTTAAAGCATCATCCATTGCATTCCTCTTTTCATTGGTGTATGCTATATAAAAATAAAAATTCTATATATACTTCACCTAGTATCTATACTAAAGATTCAAGAACCTATAGGTTAAAATATATTTCATACTTTTATGTTCTAAATACACTATAAATTGTTCCCCTAAAATATAATGGCACCATGCCTTTAAAGAAAGCATCATGGTCAATAACTCTAAGTCATGTGTAGCATAATTCTTCTCATGTGGTGTAACTAAAGAGATATATACACCACCACAAGGTCAAGATTCATTAACACACACCCCAATACTAAACCCAAATCATAAAAATACAATGCATAACCCTTTCCTAAATAAAGTATAATCAGAACTAGAGCGGTATTCAACCTCATTTTCAACTCCTTAAAAGACCTATAGAACTTTTTTCTCCAATATAACTTCACCCCTTTATATGTTAAAGTTTTAGAGGGTGAATAAAATCTTTATAATTCTTGAATGAATCACCTATAATATCTAGCTGAGCTCAGGAATAACCTGATCTTGAACACATTCTTTGGATATTCCTAAGACATCACTGCTTGGATCTTCTCAAGATCCATCAAGACACTCTTTTTTGATATCACATGGACCAATAATATCACTTCCTAAATCCACAAATAAAATTTAGTCAGTTTTAGAATAAAGGATATATTATTTTAAGGTTTCCAAAATAATGGTCAGGTAATCCCCATGCTCCTCCTCCATCTTGGAATATAAAATGATACCATCCAAGAATACTACCATAAAGGAGTCAAGATAGTGATGAAAGATAAGATTAATCAAGGACATGAAAACTAATATATAATTAATAAGGCCAAATGGAATAACCAAATACTCATAGTGGTCATACCTACTCCTAAAAGTAGTCTTAGGAATGTTCGCTTCCTAAACCCTCAACTGATGATATCTTGATTTTAAATCAATCTTTGGAAACCATTAGGCTCACCTAAGTTAGTAAAAATGATCATAAATACAAATAAATGGTCATTTATTCTTAAAAGTCACTTGATTGAGCTTCTATTAAATGATACAAAGTTATAGGCTTTTGTCTTCCTTCTTTACAGATAGAATCATTGTTATCCAAGGTGACACACTTAGTCAAATAAATCCATTTCCTTCAAGATATTTTAACTGTACTTTTAACTCCTTAAGCTCAAAAGGATCTATTTAGAATGATGATAATAGATCTAATTAATCATAAGGAATAATTCAATGGAGAACTCTACCTCTCATTAAGGCTAAAAACCCAAAAAACATCTAGAAATACCTTGAGATAGTTGTCTTCCACTACTGGAAGAAGACAAACTAAACACTACTCAAAACATAAAATATCAAATTGGATATATATCATGAGATCCAATAAATATCTTGAATAATTGTTCCTACTCTCCTGACCTGGTGTCCCACTCACCTTGGAGGATGCAAGCATTCATGTTAGGAGATAAGAACTAAACTTGATAATGATAGTGGTCAACCTAGGATTTGAAACTGATCATCTAGTCCATATCAATGATGATGTTGAAAGCATTCAAGTAAAGGAATAATAAATCCCACATGATCTCAAGATCAAAAAATACAACTTGTTAATATGATCACCTAAATACCTTCTTCTTATTCTTTCCTAATGGAGTGGAAAGATCCACCATAAAAGGAATCAAATTTGATTAAAATCCCAAGGAATAAATCAAAATTAATGATATAAAATAATAGGATTCACCTATATAAAAAAATTTCAAAGCCATAGAATAAGTAACAAATGTTTTATCTCTTATGGTATTTGGTTTATCATCAAAGTCCTTAGGAACATGCTAAGTTGTAAACATATGACTATTCTTAGTACCACTTTGTGTCTTTTTGGCCAGGTGAGAATCCACATTAGTATAAGGATGGTATCAAATTCCCTTAGATGCATAAAATCAAGCCTGAGAGCTCTTGGTGAAGGCAAATATGACACTTCTACCCTGAGGATTTTCTCTACAAATGCACTGAAGATAGCCTAGACACCCACAATGGTGGAATTCTCTGGGAGTCTCTTGTAATTATGGCTCAGTGTAGCCTGATTTCCCACATTGTAATTAGGTAAAACCATGAACCCTAAGGAATACACTAGTATAGAATCTGGTGAATGGTGAGTTTCCCCACTGCTTTACTAGTGGAGCTCCACTCACTTCCTCTTTTGGCCAGATGATGAATTATGACTACCCCAAGCTATAATAGAGGCACCACTAAGGCCTGTTAAGCCTTCTATATTTATCTATTCCATCATAGCTTCATCCATCACCTATATGTGGGTGGGTAGGCATTGAAGTATGATCCTTAACCTAATCCCAATATTCAACCACATTTTGAAGCATTAAGCCTTGAGATAACTATTTGTGATAATCTCAAGAGATATATGAACCAACTTGGAGAAATTATTGACATGCTTCATTACTAAATGACTCCCTTTATCCAAAATCAAGAACTCATGGGCATTCTCTGGGAGTCTCTTGTAATTATGGCTTAGTGTAGCCTGATTTCCCACATTGTAATTAGGTAAAACCATAAACCCTGAGGAATACACTAGTATAGAATCAGGTGAATGGTGAGTTTCCCCACTGCTTCACTAGTGGAGCTCCTCTCACTTCCTCTTTTGGCCAGATGATGAATTATGACAACCCCAAGATATAATAGAGGCACCACTAAGGCCTGTTAAGCCTTCTATATTTATCTATTCCATCATAGCTTCATCCATCACCTCCATGTGGGTGGGTAGGAATTAAAGTATGATCCTTAACCTGATCCCAATATTCAACCACATTTTGAAGAATTAAGCCTTGAGATAACCATTTGTGATGATCTCAAGAGAGATATGAACCAACTTGGAGAAATGATTGGCATGCTTCATTACTAAATGACTCCCTTTATCCAAAATCAAGAACCCATGGTCATTTACCACCATCAATGTTTCTGGATAAAAATTTTGGTGGAAAATTTTCTTGAACTCAGTCTAGGTGAGTTCCTCATGCAAATTTTCTTGTGTTATGGACTCCCACCACTTCTGATTGGGTCCTTCGAACATATAGGTGGTGAATTAAACTTTAAAATTATATAGGGTCTTGAGGAAATGGAATATATGCTCAATATATTCAATCTAATCCTTTGGATCTTGAGGCCCTTTATCATAATGGAAAGTTAGTGGATTTTTCTTGGTAAAATCTTGAGAATAGTCTATCATCCAAACTTGATCTCTTCCATTCTCTTTCCTAAAAGACTAAATAGTCTATATAAATGTTTCACTATTGTAGAGTCTATAGGTGGTTTTCTATGAATTTCTCAATGAATCCCTCTCTTTGGATCTTAAATGTCTTTTCGGGAGGCATAGCTATAAAACAAAATAACATAGAAATCAATTAATACCAAACTTCAATTCAAAAATCATCAATTCAATCAAAAAAACTACTCGATAATTCTTAAGCAAGTAATAACATCAATCACAGTAATTAAAAATACCAAAGGGATGAAAATATTAGAAATTTGATTATTTTACCACTATGCATGGTTTGACCATATAGTTTGAAAAACTGTGTTTCAAATATGAAAAATGGAACTGAAATGATTCTATACATGACTGTACGGTCACTGCACAGTTTTTTTCAGACAATGGGCCTAAATTGTGTGCCAATGGTTTTCTTTCCCATCCCACTAAAAACCTATAATTATCCATCAAAACACATAGGTCACTTAAAAAACTATTATTCATTAACAATAACATCAAATCTCTTCAAAAAACCCCAAAACGGGTTTCAAATCCAAGACACAACTCCTAACCTCCCATGGTAACTTAAGGTTTGGAAAAAAGAAGAGCTAGACAAGGACTCCCCTGCACATACCTCTAAATCTTTTATGCTCTTGTATCTATTATAAATTTACTCCCCTAACAAAAATAGGGATATTATACCATTTTTTAATGAATTGGATCAGGTAAACCTGGCATGTCACCTATACCACTTGACCACAAGGCCTAAAGCGCGATCTCAATCACCATGGTCTTGCAAAAAGCACCAGGTCATCAAAATGTAACCATTGAGAATGATTTCACACTCATAATACAAATAATCATCTCATGAATTCCTCTAAAAAATTCAAAATGACCCACCCATAAGTTGGATTTCCACACTATCAAATAAATATTTTAAGAAAAATAAATCAATCAAGCAGAATATAAGAAGAAAAAGTAACTAAAAAACTCATAAATAACATTCTATGGACATAAATAAAAATAACCAACATCCATATATAAAATTAATCAAAACAAATTCAAGGGAAAATAGGCTAATCAAAATAACTCTTAATATCACTAAGGATCCACAAAACACTCCACTAAGAAGGCACCTTATGGCCCATGGTCACCACCACCAATATACCTAAGAAGGAAAACAATCATTAGGAAGATACACCAAATGAAATAGATCCCTTTCCTTCAACTATATACTAAAACACTAAGTTTATAAATAAACAAAGGAATATGCAGGGTTTAAGGAAAATCTAGTAGGATACCACTATGAATCTACATAATTACCTTTATTATTCAAACAATTAGTTCTAGTTTTAAACTAATGTTTTGAAAACCCTATCTTTGAAAATATTCAATAAATACCTTTGGTTTTAATAAAAAAAATCCATTTTTGGAAACAAGATTAATAAGGAAAACATGATTAAAAATAAGAGGAGCATGAAATACGAGATATAATAAGCTCAATAATGCAATTAGAAATAAAGAAACACAACATAAACACCATGGGATCAACCTATGGATATTAGGAAATTAGTACTAGAACTAGGAACACTAGATGGTATAAATGAACCTATTCATCCATTACTAAGAGCTAAATCATCTCATTGGGGTATTAATCCATCATGTTATCACACTCATCCAAACTAAGCCACTAACCCTAGTCGGTACACAATCTACACTGAGGATTGAATCCTTCCAAGTTACCAAATCACCCAAGGTCTCCCATGTGATACCAATAATAAAAAAATATGTAATCCATTACTATAATCACATAAATAAGGAAAAAATTACAAGGTAAATTCTATATGAAACCCACATTTAAAATTTATTTGAACCCATTTTCTTCTTTAAAACATTTTAACAAACAATTATTGAGTGAAAAAACTAATTTACAATTAAATACATTTGAAAATGATCTTAAATGCAACACACACCAGGAATTATCCTAAAAATCATATAATATCACTAAATAACTCATAAAACATGATTAATCAAATTTAACCAAAGTAAAACTAAGAATTAAGAGTATGGTATGGTAAAGTTCCATTAAGTAGAGACACCTACCTCAAATCTGGTGAAACATTGATTCCCTCAACTAAAACCACTATATATGGAAGAAAGGGATCCCCATAAGCCTAAAAAATAATAAATTCCATTAACCACACATCCCTGACACAAGGTTTAGCCTCCATGGGCTTCTAGGGTTTCAGAATCTAAAATAAATCGAATAATGAGGGGTGGAGGAAGGGAAGAAGATAAATATCAAGGAAATCAAGCCTTACCTTGAAGAAATTCAATAATATTGAAGTAATATCACCAAAAGGGCTAGGTAAAGGAAGATACCATGGCTGAGAGGGCTAGTTTTAAGGATTTGGGAGAAAATAAGGGGAGGAGAGGCTAAAATTTCACAAGGTTAGAAATGTAAATTTATATTTTTAAGTGAGTTGGGTGGGTTGCATGGTCTGGCCTTACAATTTGGGAAACAATTCACTAACTATACGGGTCACTCCCCCTTTAAAAAAATTGATTGCATGGTTTTCCTGGAAAGTATGCATGGTTTAACAAATCATATAGTAACCATGAAAAATGGATTTGTTCACCCTAACCCCCATCTCACAAGGTTTGGTCAATGGTCAGAACTAATTGTGCACCAACCGTGTTCCATGGTATTTTTTCCATAATTTCATATTTTTAACCCTTAACTCCCAAAAACTCTAAAGATAAATAAAATATAAAATTATTATATACTAGTGACCCAGTAGGTATCACATTTATGATCAGTATATATGTCACATATTTCACCATATAGATATAGTCTCCATATCTTTAAGGAAAATATTACAATTTCTAACTAAATGTCATGATTCATATAGTTATATTCATGGATATTTAATTTCATTGATGCATAATCAGCCACTCTATAATTTTTCATAATGAAACACCCCTATTACATTCTTTGATGAATCACTATATATCATAAATCCTTCCTTTACCGATGGTAAAGAAAATACCAATTCATTAAGCAATCTCTTATTTAACTCCTAAAAACTTTATTCACATTCCTTATACCATGTGAATTTTACCCCTTTACGTGTCAACTAAGTTAATGGGTTGTCCAATTGAAAAATATTTTGAATAAATCACTAATAGTAACATATTGAACCAAGGAAACTATATATCTTAGTAATATTCATTGATGTGGGTCATTATTTGACTACCTTTATCTTTGAAGGATCAACAGATATTCCATCCTTGGAGAAAATATATCCAAGAAAAGAAACTTCCTAGAGCTAAAATTCACACTTACTAAATTTCCTATATAATTATTTTTTCACTTGTAGTCTTAATAATAATTCATAAATGATTCTCATGCTCCTCATATCTTTTAGAGTATATCAAGATATAATCAATTAATACCACAAAAAAATTATCAAGATAATATTTGAATAATATATTCATTATATCTATAAAAATATAGGGTGTATTAGTTAATTAAAATGTCATTACCATAAACTCATAATGTCCATACCTCATATAAAATTTCATCTTTGTTATATCATTCTTATTTACCCATAACTGATGATAACTAGAATGAAGATATAACTTTGAAAAATACTGACCTCCTTGAAATTGATCAAATAAGTCATAAATATTCTATAAATGATACTTATTATTTACATTAATGGATTTGATTTCCCTAATCAATGAAAAACCTCATATACCTATCCTTCTTTTTCAAAAATGAGACAGGAACTCCCCAAGGTAAAACACTAGGGTATATGAATCCCATATCATACAACTCTTATAGTTTTTTCTTCAAATACATCAATTCTATTGTTGTTATTTTATATGGAGTCCTAGATATTGTTTTCTCATCAGGCATGGGTTTAATGGAAAAATCAACTCCATGCTCAGGTGGATGTCTAGGTAACTGTTTTGAAAATACATCAATGTATTATTAAAAAATAGGTATATCATTTTTTCTTAGGATGTATTTCCCATATATATAGATTTTATTTTATATTACTCTTCTTCCATAATTTAATTAAGGTGAGATATTGGATGTGGATCTAGAAAATACTCATATAATTAAGACTCCCCTCTAAATATAAGGGATTCAATACCTCATTCTCAAATAGTAATCTCCTTCTCTAAAAAATAAATTATTTCATTATATTTTGAGATCCAATTTATACCAAGGATTATATTAAAGTCAACCATAGGTATAAAAATCAAGTTTGCAACCAAAGAATATTTATGTATTATAATAGAGATTGTCTAGTATATATCTATTGTAATAAGATTTAAACCAGGAATCTTGATTAACAAATCTTTAATAAAATTTTTAGGAGATGATTCAATTTTCTTAGAAAACATTCAATATATAAAAGTGTGTATAGATATATAATCAAATAAATCATTATCTAAGTTTTATTCTATGATCAAATATCTATTATCACATTATTAAGATCTCTAACCTTAGCCATAGTAATCGTATAATCTCTGCCTTTATCCCTTGGCCTCTTCTGAGTTAAATTCACTCGATGTTTGGTGTATTGGATTGAATAGTTCCACACATCCTTACAGTTAAATCATTGGAAATTAGAGGCTTCTCTCTTAAGTTTTCATTCATGAGAATGGTGTATTTATCTCCACACTTGAAGCAAACGCATATTCCCTTCAAGCATGTACTAGGGTGTTTCTTTCCATAACTATTACATGTTGGAAATTATACCCTTTACTTCTTCCCTTTTTCCACATTTCTCTTTAAAAAGTACTCAATGTCGCTCTTATAATCTCGTGTCCCTTAAAAACATAAGACCTGTATACTTTTTTCTCTATCTTGATGGCACTTGATACTATATCTTCATATGCTGAAAATTTTTGGGAGACTAATTTCCTTTGAATCCTATTCTTTATCCCATAAAAAAGAGATAAATCTTACTTATTGGATTATGAACATAATTAATGGAATGAGTAATTAACCTTGTAACTTTATATTCATATGTAGCAACATTTTCCTCTTCCCTTTGTCTTAAGTTGAGGAATTTATTTTTCATATAAGTTTTATACTCATGAGGAAAGTATGTTTCAAAGAATATTACCTTAAATATCTTTTATTCTATACTCTCTATGTCATGACCCCATCCCCACAAATTTTACCCCTCCTAGGCTGAAAATGGGAGAAGATAGATAGTGACACCCGAGTCCGGCCTCCAGTAGGCCCTGGTTTGGTGACTAGCACTGAAGGTGTAGTAAACACACAAATGGGAGGCATTACCCTCTAAGCGAACACATGTGAAAGATAGAGATAAGACAGACACCAACCAACTCCTACTCAGACTACAATGTAAAATAAAACCCAACTACACATATGTAATGAAATTAAAGAACTACTACAACTAATGGGAAAACTACAAGTACCAAAATAAAGTAAGGATGACAACAACGATGAAGCCCAAACAGATCTTGCTAAACCTCAAGCTAGTAGTAATCAGCCTGATCTCCAACCTACTCCAACTGACCTAAAAAATAGTTTATATATATGTAGGGTGAGTATAATAGTATACTTAGTATGATCCACCCCAGAGCCACTTGTGAAAAAAGATAAAGAAAACATGCTAAAGCATAGTAATCAAAAAGTGAAACTAACTCATCACCTAAACAACTATAATAAGTTCCCAACTTCACCATGGATACTCTCACCAAATATCGAATACAAGAGCATATAATATAATAAATAATATCAAGGATACCCTATTACTACTTCCCCATGGGTTTTCAGTTTTTCCCCAATGTCTCACATCCCGAGCATCTCTCTCCAAAAAGGTTAACCTGCAAATGCCTGGGCGAAGCACCACAATATGCACCTCATGCTACACACCACCATGTCCATATAATCAAAATTAACCAGGCAGTCTCCAAGATCCACCACTATCCATAAAACATGTATCATACATCAGGTATTTTACCTCAAGCCATCACAGCCCATACACTAAGTAAGGAACCTCAAGACATCACAACCTATACATGTTATAACTATAGTAGTCCTTAGGAAACTATATCCAGAATATATGATTGTGAAATAACCACAATCCATTATATCCCTCTACACACATATATGATAAAAAATAACCACTATTCATACCAACACGAGTAAATACAAAGAGAATAGAGTGGTGTCAAAGGGGGTAGTCAGTCATCCATCCTCTCAACAAGATGTGGGGGAAAACACCACCCTTAGGATCAAAATCCCCAGGGTGTCAGTTTCCCTAATTGACAAGGTGGATTAGTGTATAAAACAAAAAATGTACATGATATAATATAGCTCACAAGCATGCTATGGACATAACCTAGTCTTATAATCAACTAAAGATAACGTCTTTAGAACTCTTGGCTACCACTACTAAGACCATATATCCTATAATCACACAACCATTTAAAGAAATACATTAAGTTATTTAATTCCTTTTCATTAGTTTCAATTTATTTTAATTCATTCATTAATCATTAATTAACAATTTTCATTTCCCTTATTACATTACATTAGCATTACAACAAAGTTACATACCCTCCAGGCATAAGGAAACTGAGTCCACAACTTCTCAAAATTATAACCTCAACATTTCATCACAGCAAGATCCAACCCCATGGGTTAAAAATTTATTCATTTATTAACATTATTACTTTCCACATTACCAGGTACTCTAGGAAAACATCCTAAGATACCAAACAAAGTATACAACCAAGAAAATACATCTGCCTCAAGCAGTGGGGAAAGTAAGTAGATAAACAACAACCTGGTCATCATCCAAACAACATATTCAAACAAGAATCCAACTTTCATATAAAAAAAAAAGCTCAGCCTCAACCCGTTCTATCATCACTAGTGTCCTCCCCTACACCCACATGCATATCCTGATGCATCTTGTCATCACAAGCGTCAACTATTGCCACAAAAATTGGGTATCCCTCCCCCACATAATACAATAGTCCTCTAGGATCAGCCATCCTAGGCTCACATCACATCCAAGACTCCCCACCCCATAAACCACAATATCCCTCCAAGCTTACATCATATCAAAAGAATCATGAAACAAACATAGAAATGAAGATCTTGGCCCTAAAACAAGGCATTTAGCCTTCACACACAATGATATCTCACATCTCCAAATCACAAGGCACTCAAACTTTACAAGAAAATGAGAAAATTAGGCCCTTAAAAGGAATTATCTTGTATCACAAAACTAATTATTATTCCATATTGAATTAACCAATTCATTATTTATAGATTCCAACTACGTTCAACCTAAGTAGTAAGCTATCAAAAGCTGTCACAAATTAATTAAACAATGAATTTAACATGAATTTAATTATTTTATCAATAATCATCATCATGATTTAGGTTTATTAACCAATTCAATTAAACATCCATACTTGTATCAATTAATTATCATCAAATTACAATGAAAATCAGATACATTAAACATACCTCTTTAATATTTTAGCCAATTAATTATCAATTAATTCCAAATTTATGTTCTTTACCAATTTCAAATTCCAAACCAATCATAATAAGCACAGCATAGATACCACACTATCTAGAAAATCAAGAGGTGACTTGTTATCACTATACAAAATAGCATCATCTCCATGTAATCGATATCAATTATTTAATCTGGTTCAATTAATTATTAGGTTAATTTCATTGTTATTCAAGGGGATAAATCATGCTATATCTACGATTGCATGTAAATAAAAGGGAAGAAATGAATACCCTACCTTAAAAAGAGTTTCAATGTTATTTTCACAAGAATGGACCAACACTGCAGATCTTGATCACCTCTCCCGCGAGAACTGAATCCACTAGAGGATGTCACGCCATAACTGCACCAAAAAACAACCAAAAAACCTATTTAGAAACATGGAGATCAAGTTCTATCACTTGGTAAAGAGTAGTGGGAGGTAACATATCAATGAAACTGCAGTAATAAAGGTAGAACATACCTTGGATTGAAGAATTATTTCTATGGATAAAAGGAGAGAAGCTATAGATTTATCCTTGGTAAAGGAATCCCCAAAATGTTGAAGAGGGGGTTGTCGAGTTTCCTAGAATCAGGACAGAGGCGCTCCAGCCATAGTGTTTGACAAACCAAAGTGGCTCAAAACATTTAAAACATACATCATCAAGCATTTACACAACGCGTAATCTTCTTTCATGCCGTGTAATCCTTAGGGTTCGGTTCCACGGAAAAAAATGTGTCTCCTTTTTATTTATTTTACCAAAAAAACTTACACATCATGAAATTGAATTACATGATGTGTAATTATTCCTATTTATAGAAATCCATATCCAAAATCCTCCAGAATTCCTCTGAGCCTCCTCCGAGCACCTCATTCTTTGGAAACACACAAAGGTTCGATCCACATGGATCCAAATCCTTATATTAGATACAAATCAAAACATTATTGTCCTTGAGAATCCAAAACCAACCCAAAGAGGAAACAAAAAACGTTTTATCTGAACATACACCCCTTGAGATAACTCTCAAGGATCTCACCACCACAGGACCTCAACCACCTCATCCAAGCACAAGGGGATCAACACGGTGAGTATATGAACTAATCATCGAGTCTTTTCCACCTATAGTAGGAGAGTATACTCATCCAATAATAGGAATATAAATGAAGAAATCATGTGTCATACCCCGCATGTCTTTTCCTCCCATGGAAGAATAGTAATACATAACAAGCAATAAGATAAATCCAACTCATAAACTAGAAAAGGTCTACAACCAAAAAACAAATAGCATTGAAATAGAAGAGCTAAACATCAAATATCTCAAGGTGCTGAGAACATATCTACGACTCACATTCCTAGGTAATCTCATCCACACCATTGTTCCACCAAAAGACATTAATGAAGGGAATGTCATGCCTACACAACACCTTCTCCTGGCAATCCCAGATCTCTACAGGCCGCTCCTCAAAGGTCACATCATTTTCAGCATTGATCTCACCCCAATCAATGATGTGAGAGTCATCATGAAGATAACTACAGAGCTGTGACACATGAAAAATATCATATATCCAACTCATCTGTGGGGGAAGAGCTATTCGATATGCCACAGATCCAACATGATCCAACACCTAGAAAGTCCCAACAAACTGAGGAGAAATCTTACTCCCACAACCAAACATTCACTACCCACAATGGGAATTAACCTTTAGAAACACATGATCCCCAACATCAAACTATAAAGGTCTCCTCCTATGACCAGCATAGTATTTTTGATGATCATGTGCTGCCTTCATCCTCTCATGAATCACCTGAACCATCTCTGTTGTATTTTATACCAGTTCTATCCCAAGAATTGATAACTCTATGAACCCAGTCCATCACAATGGAGAATGGAAAGGTCGACCATACAATGCTTCAAAAGGCTCCATACCAATGGTGGAGTGAAAACTACTATTATAAGTGAACTATACCAAGGGCAGTTTCCTCATCCATGAATCTCCAAAATATAGGACACAAGAGCGTAACATGTCTTTAAGATTCTGGATGGTCCACTCTGTCTGATCACCCATCTACAGATGAAAATAAGTGTTAAATCATAGATGAGAACCAAAAGCATGTTGGATACCTCTCCGCACCCTGGACGTAAAATGAGTATCTTGATCGGAAATGATCATCCTCAGGACCCCATAGAGTCTCACCACCTCCTCCAAATACTACCTCAACAAAACCTCTATTGATCTTGACTCCTTGATCACTATAAAGTGGGATGGTTTCATCAAATGATCCACTACCACCCATATATCATCATATCATCCCTGATCTCTAGGTAAACTGTTAATAAAGTCCATTGATATGTCCTTCCACTTCCACTGAGGAGCATCTAACAGCTGGATCAAACCACCGGGAACACGGTACTCAGCCTTCACCTTCTGGGAGACCAAACATCGAGACACAAACCTTGCAACTGCATGTTTCAACCCAGGCCACCAAAACTAACTCCTCAAATCTCGGTACATATTTTTCATGCCAGGATGTACCACTAAAGTTGAACTATAGAACTCTCTGAGAACCATCTCACACATCACTAATGGAATGAAAATCTTTCCCTGAAACCACACTTGGTGTTGTTCATCCTCAGACCAACCATCAGGGGACTCACAATAAACAACTAGGTATCTCCAAAACTCTACCTCAATATCCCCCAACTAGTATTCCTCCACCTGTTGTACCAGAGATGACTACATAATCATCTGAAAAAGAAAACCATTTCTCTTGACTTTTTCCATATCTAGATGTAATGTTGAAATTTCTTCCATTACTCTCCAAGAATCACCTGATTCATGCATTGCATCTATGCATGACTTTCTTTTCAACGCATCATCTAAAAAATTCCCCTTTCCTAGTGTATATGAAATCTTGAAGTTATAATCCTATAATAATTCCATCCACTAACACTATCATGAGTTTAAGTCATGTTAGGAGAAAACATACCTCAGGCTCTTATGATCATTGAAGACCACAAAATGCTCATCAGTGAGGTAATGTCTCCATAACTTTAGGGAAAACACTACCGCTACAAACACGAGATCATGGGTCTCATAGTTATTCTCATGGGGACGTTACTACCAATACCCATAAGAAATGACTAATCTCTGCTGCATTATAACACAGCCCAACCCAAGATGCAAACCATCACAAAAAAATCAAAATGAACTCCTTATATAGGTAGAAAAATAATGGGAGCACTGACCAACTTCTCCTTAAGATACTCAAAGGTTATCTGACATTGATCAATCCATAGGAACACCTGATCCTTTATGGTCAATGTTGTCAAAGGAGTCGCAACCTGAGAGAAATCGGCTATAAACCTCCTATATTGGCATGTAATACTAAGGAAACTTTGAACCTCTGCCACTGTCTTGGGGGATTCCCAAGAAACAAAATCTTCAATCTTCAACAGATCAATAGCTACTCCCTATTGGGATACAACATTACCTAAGAAATGGAATTCTTGAGCCCAAAACACACACTTCAAAAACTTCCCAAACAACTTATCGCTGTGAATAACTCCCAAAACAGCATGAAAATGATCTACATGATCCTCCTCAAACATGGGGTACACAAGTATTTCATCGATGAAAACCACCACAAACTTATCCAAAAACTCACAAAACATAGTGTTCATTAACCCCATGAACGCATTTGGGTTATTCTTCACACCGAACACCATCTCAATAAAATCGTAATGCCCATGATGAAAATGGAAAATAGTCTTTAGGATATCCTTGAAGAACCCAATTTGGTTGAAATTAATATTTTGTTTTGAATTTTTTTTCAATACAGTTTTTTGATAAAAAGTAAATGTGTTAGTTATTAGAGGTTGGTATTCTAGTAATCTTCCATTGAATTGTTCCGGATAATTATTCGTATGTTGGTAAGGATATTATAATTTGAATAAGTTTCTTTAAATAAAGAAAAAATTTAAATTTTATGATTGTATAGATGGTCAATAGTTCATAAAACATGTGTTTTTGGTGATTTTAATTGACATGTTTTTTACTTTATTTGAAGAAATAGAGAATTAGGATTTTGATGTTGGGTGGATATACATCTATGAATTGAATTCCTATTATTTTATTTGAGAAGAAGGTTGGTTTTTCATGGTGTATGGAAAATGGATAAAGTTTTCTTTTAGAGAATATATTAAAAAAATAAGGGTTACACCAGCCATGGGGAATTATAGTTGAGGGAGATCATGCCACAGAGGTGCGAGTTAACCGAGACCGTTTGATCTATTTGATTTTTTTATCAGGGTCATCTACTTCATCTAGCCATATTGTCTTCTCTAGCAAGCCATTGAGGTCTCCTGTTTACCAGGATCTCTTTAAATATTGTCTGATAGATCCATGATCATTGGGTTCTCTATGTGATACATCGACAAATCATCTAGGTCATCAATTTTCCTCTATGCATCATCTTCTCCAGTACTTGGTATTTTTATCCATCAATGGAGATCTCTATGTGGTGATGTCGACTGAAGCTAGATTTGAAGCTTATAATCATCTATTAATCATCCTAAAGGTTATAAATCAATCAAAATTAAATTTTTATCTCGTTGCATCATTTTAATAAGATCAATATGATGAAAAATAGTGAGATACAAATTATCATTTTCTTTCTGATAGTGATGGTTCATGGTATTCTCTTAAGAAAAAACAAAATGAGACTTCATGATTCTAGAATATTTTGAGAAGGTATATATTTCCTATAAATACCAAGTCCTACACGAGTGATTATATGTTTATTGTTTGAGAATATCTCATTTTCAGAGAAAAGCGGCACTGTGAATTTCTCTAATTCATGGAAAGGAGTTCTACACATACTCTTCTTGCACGGAGGAAAGGTAGGTGATCACGATCCCTTGACCTATACATATAACACTCGACATACTTTGAGAATAAATTTGTTTTGTGAATTAATGAAGGTGGTACAATTTATATATATGACATCCTTCTAGTTTGGACATATCTTTTGACTAGTGTTTCATGAGGGAAGTATACACACAGACAGTGTGGCTTGTGCACAAGAAAGTCTTGCATATTTGGTTTATGCAATCTATGTGAAGGGGTAATTTCTTTATATAGAGAACATGGTGTAGTGTATATAGTATTTGCACAAGGTTTTCACAGATAATGTGCATGTATTCAGTGTGTGATTGACATGTGTTAAAAAGGCTATGTACACACTCTTAAGACATTAAGTTGGATGAGTAATAAGTGAACACCTTGATTGTGCATGAATAAATAGTGTATTGAACATACATCCAAGTGTGTGAAAAAGAAAACATGAATAAACATTCATGATACTTATGCTTTGAACATGGATAGTGCATGTGGTTCAAAAGAGGTTTGTAAAGGAGAAACAAAATAGTGCACACTCTCATTAAAATTTGTGCAATTAGTAGAGAATATTTTGCATGCAAGAAGTATGAATATTTAGTGTTTGTGTGTGTGTGCATCATATAATAGTATAGAGCTGATATTTAGGGTAGTGAGCATCTCATGTATTGAAGTCAGCAAAACAGTGTGAATTCATCGAGTTGAGTGTGTACACTATTAATAATTTCAACAGTGTTAAAATACATAAAGGAATAGTGAAGAATTAGTACATGATATATGTTCATAATGGAAGTGAAATGAAAAAATATAATGTTCATTTATAGTGTAATAATCATGAGGTATTTTAATTTTTAAAATAATTATGTTTTTGCAAGTGAATAGAAACATTTCAATCAAGAGAGGTATATGCATTTTGTGTACTCTCATGCACATGAAATAATGCATAAAAAAATTAAGAAGACTATGTATTGAAATTTTACCTGCATGAGGCACATGTAATATACATTGAATGATAAGTTTGAATTGAGTTTTTTATATTTAATCCATATAATTATATTAAAAGTCAACTTGTAGGGTATTTAAGAATCTTCAGTTGTTCGTTCTAATATTACAGTGAGTTGAATTTGAAGTATTATCATCTACAATTCAGGAGAGTATACTAATTCGACTAGTATGCAGTATTGTTGATTATATTCAGTGGTAGTTGAATAATTTTATTTGTAGTGAGAAGGTGAAAAATTAGTTTATTCTCAGTGGATTGAAGAGGAAGATCAGCTTTTGTGTTGTAGTGGCATCTTGAATATCTTGTGATCTTACTCATTGTGTTAGTTTTGTAATTGTGAAAAACTGGTGGGATACTAGTATAAAGAACACTGGTGGGGTTTCAATATAATTTGGTAAAAGGTTCATACCTACCCACCAAGTTTTCAGGGTGATACCAGACCAACCCCCTTGTAATTGTTGATTGATTATTAGTAGAGAATTTGTGTCTCATATCATTACAAACACAGCAAGGATGTGGTCACTCACATAAAGGGTGAACCTTATAAAAATATTGTGCGTTGTGATTCATATATTTTTATTATTACATATGGAATAATTTTGTTTGTTAACAGGGAATATCCATTCACTCTAACAAGTGCATAGGTTCGAATTAAAAGGGGAAAGAGAAAAGAAAAGAAAATTGGTAAAAAAAAATTGTGTACACTAATTCACCCCCCCCCCCCTCAGTGTACCTACATTAACCACTAGGCACTTCAACTAGTATTAGAGGGAATGTTACACCTCTGATTGGATCTATCCTATTTTTTCATTTGTTTGTATCAGACTTATATGAAGTGTAGATCCGAATTTGAAGAAGTAACAGATTTGTCTCATATGAATAATTTAGTTCATATCTATGTCAGTTCCTACAAGGAGGCTTCTAAAAAACCATAAAGAATAGATAGAGTAAAGTTGTAATAATTATAATAAATAATTTGAAGAATAAATATGATACATAACAAATTGGATGTAGTCTGGGTGGTAGTTTATCTATAGTATCTGTTAAATCAGTTTATAAAGATCCTTTTGATGAGTACGGTTCAAGTAGTGATGAAGAAGTATTTATTAAATCACTGAGTTATTTTTATTCACAAATCAAAAATTATCTAAATAATGTTCTTATTGAAGTTACCGCTTACATATTTTCTTTTATCAAGGGACTATATGATGAAAAGTGATAGCTTGAAAAGGAAGATGAGGATATGGATTAGGATTTAGAAAATAAGTTTCAAATATGTAAACTTCTTTCACAAATTATTGATTCCAAACAAGAAACTATATCTCTTCATAATGAACATTTCTCAGGTGTCGAAGAACAATTGAAAAGAAATGTGTGTGAGAAATAAGTTACTGAGAAGGTCCTTATAGAGATGATGTATACACTTGAAGAATCTTATAAATCTATCATTAATATTAAAGACACTCATTTGGAATCAAAATAATAGTATTCATTGAATTAAAATGAAATATTTACTTCGATTTAAGATGAATTACAAAGGACTATCTGTGAAAAGGATGTGATTGAGAAAGTTTATTCAAAAGTGATATGTGCATTAGAGAAACTACACAAAACCTCTATGAATGTTAAAGAATCCCACCTTGAGGTTAAGAAAATGAGAATTAATGAGCTGAATAATTCTCTACTGAAAGTAAGTCAAATTCATGATAATCCAATTTATAAAATAAAGATTTAATGGGAAGAAAAACTAAGAGCTGTTAAAGATGAAAAAAAATCCTCAACATTAAGTGACTTGAAATGGAAGTAAATTTGAAAAATCTGAAGGAAACACAATTAATGACTTCCCAGAAAGAATGTGAAGATGTGGTGAAATCACTTGAAGATCAGAAGAACACTCTAAATCTAAAATATCTTGAGTTTGGGGACAAGTTCATAAATATTGAGAATATTCAAGCTAAATCTTCACAAAATACTGAGATCATAAAATCTACTAAGAGTAATTCTGAAAAGAATCTTACTTATGAAAAGACTCACTCAAGTAAAAATAAGAGCTTGATATTATATAAATATAAATATCTTTAAAGATCATTGAAATAGGTAACCCTTGATTTGGAAGTTTTTTTTTGTACTAATATTGTTTCATCTATAATTATAGGTTCTAAAAGGAATTCTAGTCAAACATGGGTGAAGAAGACTGATGAAAAATCCACTATATCATCAAATATGGATATGAAGAATAATGTGAATTTTTGTTCCCCATAAAGAGCTCGGTTTAATAATCATATTATCTAAAATAAACAAGAATTAAAAACTATCCATGTTATAGCACAAAAGAAGAAACCAAGATTTGTTGGCTATTGTTGGTACTATTGGAAATTTGGGCATTGAGCTATTAACTATTGGAATAATTTTTATATGCATGATAATTAAAATAGGCCATCACTAAGGGGGATAAAATATTATGTAAAAATAAATTATGAAAACTTTAAGCATAATTCACAAATAAAGAAAAAAAATTCTATCAAGAATATATTTGATTATCTTGAATACTTTTTTTATTATTGCAACAAAATTAGTCACAATTATAATGAGTGATGGTATGTTCTAACTATTCACTATGAATATATTGATATAAATAAAAGACCAATACAAATGCAGAGGTAAAGAACAAAAGCATAAAATTCTTTCTTGGGATGTGAGAAGGAGAAGAGAGTTAAGAATACTATGATTAAAGATACACCCATGAAGAATGATGAGATGAACGTTACATCAATGAAAATATGCTTCTACTATGGAAGAAAATTCCATATAATGGATCTTTGCAGACATTTCATAAACATCAATTCTAGTGGAAGAATGTTGAAGTAGAAAAAATAAATTAATCTCGGAATCAAATAACATGATTGATTTGGTGCATGACAATCAAGATAAAAAATCTAATTTCATGAGAGGTTTTCTAAAAGGGATAACCCTATGATTTCTAGAGATTTGTGTGGAAGGTGAAAAATATCAGTTCATATTACTGAGAAATGTATAACATGGTTGCCTGAAATAATAGAACTTTTGAAGAACAAAGTAAAGACATCAGTGGCTTCTTATACTAAAAATTATATTGTGAAGAAGGAGTCTACACACAAGAAGAATTTTGAGCATGTACCAAAAGAATTTTTAGTTATATAGCCAGAGAATCTAGAATTGGATAAGAATTTAGAATATGAATAAATGAATGAAAGTGCACTACTTTCTAATGTGAAGAATCCTATTACATCTAAGATAAAATCTAAAGAAATCAAGAAGTCCATGGTGTCCATAAATAATAAAATTTTGAAATTCAAAGAAGGGTCAATCGGGATGAATTTTCATGAATTTAGATCAATATTGAAAAAAATTTCTAGGTTGAGAGATAAATATAATCCCTGCTATTATAATAGAAAATCAATTGAATAACCACCTTGTTTCCATGTATATTTTGTGTTTGTTTCTTTTATGTAGGGAATTGAAAGTGAGGCATATATTCAGGGGTAGTCCTTAAAATATGAGTGTTGTGAAAAATATTATACATCATTCAGAAGGCTATCCATCATGGAATTATTCATTTCAATTGTTGTTAAAATTGTTCTTAAAGATCATCTTTGAAGAAAGTCAATCATGATAAAGAAAATTAATGAAGCTCATCCCTTTAGGGGAGCAAAGCTGAAAAATTTACAGATTTGAATATCTCAACTGGTATGACATGAAAATTTTCATTTCTGATAAGGGATTTATCTGATATTTTCAAAACTTGGAAATTAAAGCTTTTTATTTTAAAAAAAAAGGTATGTTCTCTGATATCTTTATAAATAACAATTCTGAATCAAAAGTAAAGAAAATAATAATTTGATATAAATAGTAAAATATAATGATAAAGGGGAATTAAATCCTTACAATTCAATGTTTTTAATTTGTTCTTTGAGATAAATATAGGAGACTTGTTTCAAAAAAAATATTTTGAGTATCCCCTAAAAGAAGGTTTTAGTGTTGGAATCACATTCTAAAAAATTTACTGACAGCTTTGATGTCTATATTGACTTCTCTTATTTTCTACACTAGGTTATCCCACATATACTTAAAGATGATTAATTAGTGACTCAATGCTTTAAGAAAGGTGATGAGTTCCTTTTCTAAACAAAAAAAAATTAATCTCTGACAAGAGGCACCTGTTATGAAATGAGTAGATTGAAAGAGAGTAGAGAAGAAGTTTAGTTATTACAAAAATAGATGAGTTGAATTCCATCCCATACTTATTTATTTGGATTTATTATCAATTCAGGGGGAGAAGAAAACATTTAATTTGAAATTGAAATGGGTATTGACAAAAAATCCAAAGTGGGATATTAAAGAACCCAATTTGTTTGAAAGTAACATTTTTTGTTCTAATTGTTTTCTATATACTTTTTTGATAAAAAGTCAATGTGTCAGTAATTTAAGGTTGGTATTTTGGTAATCTACCATTAAATTATTCCGGAGTATTATTCTTATGTTGTAAAGGCTATTTTAATTTGAAGAAGTTTCTTTAAATAAAGAAAAAAATTTAATGTGATTATTGTAGAGCTAGTCAACAGTTCATAAAACATGTTTCGTTGGTGATTTTAATTGAAACATTGTTTACTTAATTTGAATAAATAGAGAATTAGGAATTTGATATTGGCTGGAAATAGATTTTAAGAATCAAATTCATATGATTTTATTTGAGAAGAAGGTTCATTTTTCATGTTGTATGGAAAAAGGATAAAGTTTTCTTTTGGAGAATATATTAAAAAAAGGGCCAGGCCAGCCAAGGGGAACTGTAGCTGAGGGAGATCACGCCAAAGAGGTGTGAGTGAACCAAGACTGTACGATATATTTGATTTTTTTATCAGGGTTGTCCACTTCATCCAGCCATGTTGTCTTCTCCATAAATCCATTGAGGTCTCATATTCACTGGAATCTCCTTCAAGCTCATATGAGAGATCCCTTCTCATCAAAATCTCTATGTGAGACATCGAAAAATCATCTAGGATATCCATTTTCCTTTATGTGTCGTCTTATCCAACATATGAAAGTTATGTTTTTTAATGGAGATCTTTATAAGGTGATGTCGACCAAAGCTAGATCTGACACTTCTAATCATCGATTCATCATCCTGAAGGTTTGGAATTAATTGAAATGAAATTTTTATCTCTTTTCATCATTTTATGAAGATCAATCTGATGAAAAATAGTGAGATACAAATTATCATTTCCTTTATGATGGTGATGGTTCACGGTATAGTCTTAAGAAAAAATAGAATGAGACTCCATGATCCTAGAATTTTCTGAGAATTTGTATGTCACCTATAAATATCAAGTCCTACACCATGGAGTGTGTGTTGAGTGTTTGAGAAGATCTCATTTCCAGAGAAAAGTGGCACTGTGAATTTATCTGATTTTTATAAAGGAGTTCCATGCATACTCTTCTTTCATAAATGAAAGGGAGGTGACTACGATCACATGACCTATGCATAGCACACTTGAGATACTTTGCGAAGAACTTTGTTCTGTGAAGTAATGAAGGTTGCAAAATTTCCATATATGCCATCCTTCAGGTTTGGACTCATCTTTTGAGTACTGTGTTTCATGAGGTAAGTATAAACATAGATAGTGTGCCTTTCATTCAAGAAAATATCGCCTATTTGGTTTGTAAAATATTTGTGAAGGGAGCATTACTTTATGTAGAGAACCTGGTGTAGTCTATGCAGTATGTGCACAATTTTTTCACAGATAATGTGCATGTGTTCAGTGTGTTCTTGACATGTGTTAAGAAGGATGTATACTCACTCTTAAGACATTAAGTTGTGCAAGGAATAAGTGAACACCTCAATTTTTTATGAATAAATAGTGTAGTGAACATACATATAAGTGTGTGAAAAAGAAAAAGTGAATGAACATGTAAGATACTTATTCCTTGAACACCAACAGTGTATGTACTGCAAAAGAGATTTGTAAAGGAGAAAAAAATAGTGCATGCTCTCATTAAAATCTTTGCAATCAGTAGTGAATATTTTTCATGGAATAAGTATGAATATTTAGTGTGTGTGTGTGTGTGTGTGTGTGCATCATGTAATAGTAGATATCCAGTATTGAGGGCAGTGAGCATCTCGTGTATTGAAGGAAGCAAAACAGTGGGAATTCATCCAGTTGAGTTCTTACACTATTAATAATTTCAACAGTGTTAAAATACATGAAGGAATAGTGAATAAGCAATACGTGATATATGTTCATAAAGGTAGTGTAGTGAAAAAATATGATGTGAATTTATATTGGAATAATCATGAGGTGTTCCAATTTGTAAAAGAACTATGTTTATGCATGTGAACATAAACATTATAATCCAGAGAAGTATATGTATTGTGTGTATTCTCATGCACATGAAATAATGCATAAAAATTAATAATACCATGTATTAAACTTTTACCAACATGAGGCACATGAAATATACATTGCATGATAAGTGTGAATCGAGTTTTTGAGATTTAAGCTAGATCATTATATTAAAAATTCAACTTGTAGAGTATTGGAAAATCTTCAGTTCTTCATTATAATATTGTAGTGAGTTGAATTGGAAGTATTATCATCTAAAATTCATGAGATTATGTTGATTCGACTAGAATGTAGTGTTGTTGATTATATTTAGTGGCAGTCAAACAATTTCAATTGTAGTGAGAAGGTGCAGAATCAGTTTATTCTAAGTGGATCAAAGTGGAAGATCAGATTTTATGTTGTAGTAGCATCTTGAATATCTTATGATATTACTCATTTTGTTAGTGTTGTAATTGTAAAACACTAGTGGTATGCCATTATAAAGAATAGTGGTGGGATTTCAGTATAATTTGGGAAAAGGTTCATACCTACCCACCAAGGTTTCAGGGTGATACATGACCAACCCAATTATAATTTTTGATCGATTCTTAGTGAATAATATATGTCTTGGGTCATACTGAACACATTAAGGACGTAGTCACTCACATCGAGGGAGAACCTTGTAAAAATATTATGTGTTGTGCTTCAATTATTTTCAGTATTTCAAATGGTATAATTGTGTTTGTTAACAGGGAATATCCATTAACTCTAACAAGTGAATATGTTTGAATTAAAATGGGTAAGATAAAAGAAAAGAAAATTGGTAAAAACTTATGTACACTGATTCACCCCCCCCCCCCTTCTCAGTGTACCTTCATGATCCACTGGGCACTTCAATCCTCATCCTTTACATGCATATGATGATCTCATGACCTTAAATCAATCTTAAAGAACCAATTTGAAACCTTCAATTGATCTAATAAATCATCAATCCATGGAATATGATAGCAGTTATTCATCATCACTTGGTTCAAGCGACGATAATTGATACACAACCACAAAATGCCATCACCCTTCTTTATGAATAAAACCAGTGCACCCCATGGTGACACACTTGGCTAAATATAACCATATTGTAGAAAACCATCAATCTATATATGTAGCTATTAAAACTCAGAAGGTTCTATCCTATATGGAAACATCAATATAGGAGACACGCCTGGTTGCAGTTCGATCCTGAACTTGATCTCTCGTTGAGGGGGTAGCGCTACAACCTCCTCTGGAAAGACATCAGGGTACTCTTCTAAGACCCTGGGAAAATCCAATTACTAAACTTCTGATGAACTAAGCATCATCCCAACCATCAAGGATTATAAGGATAGAACATCCATCTGACCCATCCAAGGGTTTTTCTCACCAAAAACACTATTGGATCTCCATTAGCATTGAATAACATGACATGCATCCTAAATAAATCCATGATAGCATGAAATTAATACATTCAATCCATTCTGAGGATAACTTCATATGGTTGTATCCATAAACATATGAAATATCTCAAAGAGCGATGCTACCCCGGAACTATCTCACAATCCCTACACACATAAAACAATTCATCTCAACCACCAACTAGTATGGTCAATGCCAAGGGTACTGGAGGTCTCTATACCTCAAGTCCCAAAGCATGGACAAGGGAAAGTGATATGAAGGAGTGTGTCACTCCCGAATCAAACAAGGCATGCACCCAATTAGAAAACAAGAAAAGGGTACCTCAAATGATGTCTAGCTCGCCTGGAACTGGAAATGCTAAAGCATGAAGCTAACTATGACCTACTTCATATACTATATGACCATGCTGATGACCACCTTCATGGTCGCGTTTTACTCTCTAGGGAAGTGGAGAATCTCAAGGTTGTCCTCTGCCTACCCAATCCACTATCTGATAATCCCAAACTAGAGAAACCAACTACTGTTGTCTTAGTTGTAACTTCCTCAGTGGAGGAACCTAAAGTGGAACAACCGGTGCACACTGACTACTCAGAAAGTTTGAGCACTCTCATTAATGACCCAGCCTCCACAAGAAAAACATGGGTCTGATCCCTTGTCATATTCCTAAGAGCCTCCGCCCCCATAGAAATAATACATTGAGGGATAGGACCTACCCCCAATTAATCTAAAGCTATTTTATCCTAGAAACGAGGAATTATAGACCATGTCTCTACTTTATGAGGAATCCGAACAACTCCCCTCTTGTGAAGATTTAGTTCTGGATAACATCCTATCGATAACCTATGCTCTTTCTAGCACCTCTAGATAAATCTTCATCATAAATGGTGTGACCTAGAGCTGGATCTTTAGACCCAAACCCTCCTAAAAATGCCTCACTCTGGCCTCCTCATCTAGAAATAGGTCTGAATCATATCGCATAAGGTCCCTAAAATAGATCCCAAACTCTCACACACTAGATCTCCCCTACCTAAGGGTAAGCAGCTCCTGACGACTAGAAACCTTCATGGTTTAATAAAGAAAATCATCTTTTAATTGGTCTCAGAACTCCTCCTATGAGACTATCTACTCCTCACAATCTCTAAGGAATAAGAACCACTCGCTCCCTGCACAGAATCGTCACATCCAATAATACCCAGTGATCCTTCTGAGCATGGATTGAACTGAAGGATATCTCAACCTCCTCCAACTAGACTTCTATGACTGCATCTAAAATGGAGCCCTCATACCTCTACAAACTCTGGCATTGAAACTCCTGAAGTATCCTCCTCCAAGTGTCATCGTCATCAACCTCTACTCTATAGTGATTTGCTAGTACAACTTGCTTAACATCCTCTGCGTGAACCTGACAAGGACATCATCCTGGAACAATGCATATAAAATAACAAACAGTTGGAGCTCCTAAAACTAGAATATAGAATACCTTCTCATTAATTAATTTTTTTTCTTTTATTCATTTTAGTTTAACTTGTCCCAAGGTCTACCCATTCAAAAACAGGTGTAAAGAATAATGATGCATGATCCTTTCTGAGCTCTCTTCCCTGAAACCAGTATCACCTCATTTAGTAGTCGCTATAATCTTAAAGGTTCATGCGTTAGATTATAGGGGTCCCAAAATACCCATTTCAAAGCCGATATACCATGTTTATAGAGTTTTCAAAACTGAGTTGATATTGTTTCCCTACCAACCCATGTAACCTCACTTGTGTCTAACTCCAAACTCCATCTTATCCCTCAACAAGACCTCTGATTCCACTCTATCATGATCCCCTACCAACAACGTGTACCCCTCCTAGGCTAGAAATGGGAGAAGAGAGATAGTGGCACCTGGTTTTTGCCTCCAGTAGGACTCGAGTTGGTGACTAGCACTGAGGGTATAGTAAACACACAAATGGGAGGCATTTACCTATAATAGAACACATGCGAAAGAGAGAGATAAGACAGACACCAAAAAACTCCTACTCATACTACAATATAAAAGAAAACCCAAGGGCACATATGTAATAACATGCAAGAACTACTACAACTGAAGGGAAAACTATAAGTACCAAAAGAAAGTAAGGACGGTAGTGACCACAAATCCCAAACATCTCCTATTAAACCCCAAGATAGTAGTAACCAATATAATCTCCAACCTACTCAAACTAAACTGAAAAATAGTTTATATATATGTAGGGTGATTATAATAGTATACTCAGTAGGATCCTCCTCAGAACATCTTGGGTAAAAGATAAATAAAGCATGCTAAAGCACAGTGAACAAAAAGTGAAACTAACTCATCACCTAAACAGGTATACTAAGTTCCCAACCTCACTATGGATACTCTCCCCAAATATTTCATACAACAGAATATAATAAAATAAATAATATCAAGGGTAACCTGATACTACTTCAACCACTAGTTTTCCACTTTTCCCCAACGTCACACATCCTGAGCATCTCTCTCCAAAAAGGATAGCCCACAGACACCTAGGTGAAGCACCAGAATATGAACCCCATGAAACACACCACCACATAGGCATAACCAAAAGTAAGTAGGTATTTTCCAGGAGCCACTACAACTCATACAACTTATATCATACATCAGGTATTATACCTCAAGCCATCACAACCCATACACTGAGTAAGGAACCTCAATCCATCATAGCCTATACACATTATATCTATAATATTCCTTTGGAAACTATATCTAGAATATATGTGTGTAAAATAACCATAATCCATTATATCCCTCTACACACATATATAGGGAAAACTAACCACCATGCATACCAGCACAAGTAACTACCAAGAGAAGAGAGCGGGGTCAAAGGGGGTAGTTAGCCATCTATCCTCCCACTAGGATGTTGGGGAAAACACCCCCCCCCCAGGGATTAGAATCCCCAGGATGTTAGTCTCCCTAACTGATAGGGTGGAGTAGCGTATAAAACAAAAAATTTACATGATATAATATAGCTCACAACCACACTATGGGAATAACCTAGTCTTAGACTCAACTATAGCTAATGTCTCTCGGACTCCTCATTGCCACTACTAAGTCCAGATATACTATAAGCACACAACCACTTAAAGAGCTACATTAATTTATTTAATTTATTTAATTAATTTCCATCAATTTCAATTTATGTTAATTAATTCATTAACCATTAATTAACCATTTTAATTCCCCTTATTACATTACATTACATTAGTAATACAATAAAGTTCCATTCCCTCCAGGTATAAGAAAACCAAGTCTATGACTTCTCAGAATTATAACCTCATCATTTCATCCCAGCAAGCTCCAACTCCATGGGTTAAACATTTATTCATTTATTAACATTATTACTTTCCATATTACCAGGTACTCTGGGAAAATATCCTAAGATACCAAACAAATTATACAACCATGCACATCCATCTGCCTCAAATAGTGGGGAGAGGAATCATAAAAAAAACAACCTGGCTGTCAGCCAAACAACATATTCAAACAGGCATCCAGCTCTCATATCAAAGGGTAATCCCATATTCAACCCATTTTGTCATCTTCGGTGTCCTCCTTGACACTCACATGCATATCCTGATGCATCCCATCAACACAAGCGTCAACTACTGCCACAAAAATTGGGCCACCCTGGCCCACATACCACAACATCCCTCTAGGCTCAGCCATCCTAGGCTCACATCACATCGGGCCACCCATCCCCATAAACCAAAACATCCCTCCAGGATCACGTCATATCACAAGAAGCAATAAAAAAAACATAAGAACCATAATCTTGGACCTAAAACAAGGCATTAAACCTTCACACACAATGATCTCTCACAGCTCCAAAGCACAAGGCACTCGGCCTTTACAAGCAAACGGGTAAGATAGGACCTTTAAAGGCATTATCTTTTATCATGGAATCGATTCTTATTCCATATTGAATTAACTGATTCATTAGTTACAAGTTCTAACTATGGTAAACCTAATAAAAAAATCTATCACAAGCTATCACAAATTAATTAAACAATTAATTTAACATGCCTTTAATTATTTTATCAACATGCATCATCATGATTCAGGTTCATTAACCAATTCAATTAAACATGCATACTTGTATCAATTGATTATCATCAAATTACAATGAAAATCAGATATATCAAACATTCCTCTTTAATATTTTATCCAATTAATTATCAATTAATTCTATCTTTACATTCTTTACTAATTTTACATGCCAAACCAAGCATAACAAGCACTGCATAGATACCACACTATCTAGAAAAACAATAGGCAACTCGTTATCACGGTACAAAACAACAACATCATCATACGATCGATACCAATTATTTAATACGGTTTAAGTAATTGTTAGGTTAATTTCAATGTGATCCAAGGGGATAAATCATGATAGCTCTACGATTTCATGTAAATAAAAGGGAAGAAATGAATCCCCTACCTCAAAAAGGGTGTCAATGTTATTTGAACAAGAACAAACCAACGCTACGGATCCTAATCACCTCTCCCACAAGAACTACATCCACCCAAAGACGTCATGGCACAACTGCACTAACAAACAACCAAAAACACTCCTTTGAAAACATGGAGATCAAGTGTCATCACATAAAAAAGAGGAATGGGAGGTAAATGATTGAAAAAACCACAAAAATGGAGGTAGAACATACCTTGATCGAAGAGGGATTGCTATGGATCGAAGGTGGGAAGCTAGAGATAGATACTTGGAAAATGAATCCCCAAAACATTAAAGAGGGGGTTTTTTTATTGCATGGAATTAGGAGAGAGGCACTAAATCCATAAGGTTTGGCAAACCCAAGTGACTAAAAATATTTAAAACAGACATCATTGGGGATTTACGTGACATGTAATCCCCTTTCACGTCGTTTAAACCTCAGGGTTCAGTTTCATCAAAAAATGCATCACCTTTTTATTTATTTAACCCTAAAAACTTACACATCATGAACTTGACTTACATGATGTGTAATTCTTACACGACGTGTAATTATTCCTATTTCCATCAATTCATAGCCAAAATTATTCAAATTTTCTCTAAGCCTCTTCCGAGAACCTGGGTCTTTGCGAACACGCAAAGGGTCAATCCATGCAGATCAAGACCCTTACACTCTATCTCCTACACCTCCTTAGTGTTTTTAATCAATGATCACCATTAATCAAAACCTCACTTTAGATTTTGATCCACCATGAAAACTTTATCCATTTGAATACTTCTCAGAGTGATGCATATCTTCTCTAAAGACTTGATCCATTATTCATCTACCAATAGATTAGTGGTCTCACTAAATTTTGGAGATTATTGTCGCATAAAGTGGTCCAATATTATTACACCATGATGTAGATCAGTAATTTTCTCTATACGAGCAAGTTTATTGACCATAAATTGAGAAAAATACCCTAATATAGTTATAATACACTCAGATCTAGCATCAAACTCATTGACTTCATTAAATTTCTTATCAAGGAAATCCCAATATAAGTTATGGGTGTTGATATGATTTTCATTCCTTCCACTAGGATCTATTTCAAAATAATGTCATACACTAGATTAGCTCATAGCAATATGAATATTGAATCATGGAATATGATTCCTATGTAAGTAAAATATTCTAGAAGAGTTTCTTGAATATCATAATGGTTTATCTTATTTTTTTCTATCAAAATATGATCTTCGGGATCTAGTTACCAAGATTTCTACTAAACCTAGATTTTATACCAACTATAAAAACCCTGACTCCTATAACCCATCGTCGATGGTTACTTTATTATATTAATAAATAATGAAAAATATTAAATCCTATAGGATCCAATAGTTTAGTAGTCTTTAGAGACTAGATACATACATGATTCTCACATTACATATGAAAACATAAAATACAACTTAAAATCATAGTGATAACTTTATTATTTCATCTATTATATCCTTGAAATCATTTAGTGTTCACTTCTGGGAACCCTGGGGATAGGAAAAAAATAAAAGGGTGTGCTTATATTCTTAGTAGGGGGAAGCTTGTAATAGAAGCTATCATAGAATAGAAAATTCATAAATAATATAGTGTAGATAAATAATAATAAAATATGTCATATAACTAATATCATGAAAGAGTAATATATCCATGGATAACATGATAGCATAAATTGTAACACCCGGATGTTTTAATGAAATATTTTCTCTAAATAATTTTTATTCAATAGCTTGCATTTCATGAAATCGTGAGTTTAAATGAACCATGATATGCCCTTAATATAAAATGACCACTATAACCTAGCTTTTAGATTAGCAGGAGTAAATATAATTAACTTATGAAAATGTATGGTGAAGTCATTTGCTACTAATTATTATATATTTGTATATTTATTATATGAATTACTATTAGTAAATGAAATTAATGAAATATATATGTTATATACTTAATAAAATATTTTTGATATTTATCCAATGGATATTCTTTTCATAGAGTATGAATAAACCCTATTTGATGTATAAAACCCTATATTTTTCAAAAGGGTAATTTTCCACCTTTTAATAGTGAACACCTTTTAAATTAAGATTTTGAGAAATTAATAATTTTTCTATGAAAACATAAAAATGTTCTTTGGTAGAGGAATATAAAATTTTACTTTGGATGAAATTTTAATATTTTTCCGATAACTTTCAAATTTTGATGAATAGTAAAAATACCCTAAATTTTAATTAAAAAAACTTTTTTCATTGAAATAATTTATATGAATAAATTATAATATTTAATGGTTTTAAATTATAAATAGAATATATTTTTATCATTAAATATAATGTATTTCATTTGCATTAATTTTACATTGAATTCAGATGTAAAAACATTTCAATCTTTTATAATGTTTTAACTTTTAAAACTCGTTCCCTCTTTCCAAAAACGAGAATAATTTTAAATTAATTACTGCAACTTCTATATTTATAATTTTAAAAAATTGATTTCATATTTGGAATCATTAGGTCCAAATTATGTAAATAGATTTATTTTATTTTCAGACATTATGAATAGTAACTTCGGTAATTTGTATTAATACGGTAAAAGGGTAAACTGGGGAATTAAGCATAAGAATACTATTATAAAATTATCATAAAACTTGTATTAATATCATTGAATGAGTTTGTTTCGACTTAAATCTTCCTTGGGTCAAAATGGCATCCATTTAATCCACTTGGATGAAATTAGGACATTTAATTTATTTTATTTAAAGAAAAGTTAAATATGTATCACTCAAATGTTAATAAATAAATCATTTTTTATACAAGGTTATTCAAAAGATAAATTTGATTATAAATACTCATTTTAATGCTAAAATGTTTTTATTTATAATTTTAATTTATTTGTAATGTTTAGGAAAAAAATAATTACTTTAATAGATTATACATTAATGATGCAAAAATTATTTAATTGATGAAAAATCAATAATATATTTTTTATTAAAATAATAATACCCTTTAAAAGACCCAAAAACTTGACCGAATCTTATTTTTCAAGTATATCTAGACCATAATCATACAAGGGATGATTTATTGACAATTTGGAGCCTTATATAAGGGATTATGACACTTATATTATTTTATTTAAAGTGATATTAAAGTTGTCACATTCATATTTTAATAAGTATAACATTTTAAATATTGAATTTTATAGAAGATAAATTTGACTAAAAATATTCTTCTGAAATATAACAGATTTATATTCAGCATGGTATTTTATTTTTAATTTTTATTCAACAAATAAGTATATTAAATAATTACACAAAATTTATGTGGTAATTATCTTATTAATAGAGATAACAAATAAATGTTATTAAAAATATTAAAATAAATATAATTTGGGATAATTAATATTTATAATTAATTTTATAAATTACATTTACCTATTAGTAATATTATAAAATAGTTTTTTAAAAGTTAAATTGTTATCTTAATATTTTTAAAAATCAATGAATTGAATAGTCTCAAAATTGACCCTATTGATTATTTATCAAAATAATGTTTTATTAAATTATTTAAAAATCATAAAACATTTTTTAAAAATATATAATAATTATTATATAGTATATAATATTATAATTTATAAATTTATGCTCTATTTTACGTCAAATAAGTATATATTTAACCCTTTTAATATTGAATTATTTATTACCCTAGTTAAAAATTAAATAGAATAACTAAGTGTTAATTTAAAGGATAAGGTTTAAATTGATATAAATACTTATCAAAAATTTATTAGGTGATGATATTTAAACCTTATATAATCTCAACTTTGAATTTCGTTCATTTTGGAGGTTTTTTGATGTGGATTTATTTTATTATAAATTAATATTTTTGGAGATCCCAAGAGTGCCCCTCACCACAATTATAAAAGGGAACCTCCTCCCTCACCTATTCACTTCACTTTGAGCCTTAAAACTCATCCATATCCTACCCTTTTCCCTTATCAACTTCCCTAGTTGCATTCTAGATATTTATGTCTTCTTCAAATACCAACTCTAGTGCTCTAAGAGGAGATCTAGAGGAAGCACGTAGAAGAAGAGGTAATTTCCTCTACTGATTCTTTCAAAATTCTTTCTTCTTATACTTCCTCTTAATAAATTGTTTCATTATAAAGTAATAAATATAGTATCAATTATATAATGAGATGTTATTATAATTATGAAACAACCATATTTCACCTTCTATCCATCCTATGAAAAATGAAATCACCACGCGTGTGTACATACAGCTTACCGTCTCCACGTGGTGTAATCTATTTTTCACCACCACCTTACTTCGATAGGTATAATTATGGAAGTAATAAATATATATGATTATTATAAAATTATATTTATTATTAAATATTATACACCATCCACTTCAATACCATTCAACAATTATGGGAATGATATCATTGCCCGTGCATATGTACGGCTTACCATCTCCATGATGTGATGCGATTCATTCTACATGATCTTCATTAAAGCATGATTATATAAATGTATAGAATGAATAAATATGGTATATCTTATGTTAATATTATTTTGTAATGATATAACTATGACCTAATAAGGAGAACCAGAATTTATTCGACAGAACATGCATAAGAATGTAAAGTAGTTAATATCTGAATAAAAAGTAATAATGAAATATTATTAAAAAAAAGGATAATATGATCATATATGATAAAATAAAAATGAATATGATTCTTAAATAATTCAATTAAATTATTTAAATCATTATACAGTAGGTTCGAATACATACAAAATAAATCAGACTTAAGGTAAGGGATAATTTCACAATCTCATTATTATATGAGATTGTTTATATGTAAGTATTCAATGGGGTATATTTATCATCCACATACATGTTTCCTAAATATGTAATATTATTTCTATTATTTTATAATTTTTTAAATTCAATTTTACCCATTTTTAAATTTTTATTAAATGGTATGAAAGGAATCTTTTTTCATTTTTGGTACGAGATACTTTTTGACTTTTTCAGAAAACGTACGAGGATAATGTTTTTTTAACTTATAAAGCATGAATGGATTATTACATTTTCATAATTCCTTATTTCCGTGAAGCTTCCTCTATATTATTTCAAGTTTATTTTCAAATAAATTATTTTTATTTAAAATTTCACATCATTTTGAGCAAATAAAATGTTTTTGAAGAAGAAATGATATTTCCCTCAAGAATTAATTTCAAATATTTTATCAAAATCATTTTCCATCTAAGATGACATTATTTAATAGGGTTATGTTTCAAGTATAATGTACTTATTTTTCCTAGGATTTTATTTTGTTTATTATTGAATGTTATTTATGAAATCCATTTGTTTTACATGGATTATGTTATGGTTGAATGATGTTTAAAGAAACCCATTTTATTTCTTGGGTTGTAATGAATGATTTATGTTATTGTGGAACATGTAAGAATGATTTCATTATGAGATGTTTAGGACCTATATCTCCCTCCAATTCGTTGGGTAAATATTTATATCTCATGAGATAGATATGACTGGAATAGAAAGTAAATTTGGTTCAGTAATACAGGACTGGAATGAGGAGTGAACTTAGTTCAGTAATGGACTTTGTCTGCTATGATGGTGCTGTAAATGATCCTTGACTAATATAAAATGATTTTATATAATTATGTGTATTCCAAAAAATTTCATGTCTTATGTTATGAATTTTGGGATTATGTTGAACTTTTATGATTTATCCCATGATATGATATCATGATCTTTTATATACAAGATAAGATTTTCAAATGTTATGTTTTTATGTCCTATGACTATGATATGATTGATATCTCCCCTGTTTACCCTTATTGAGCATTTTATCTCACCCTTTTATATGTTTCTTTTCCCCAGGTCATGAATAAGGTTATTAAGTAATATATGTCAAAAAGGATTCTAGTTATGAAGAAATAAGCAGGAGACAATATAGATGTTTTATGAACCAATTGTTTATGTTTCCCAATTTCTAAATACATTATACCTATATAGTCCTCTCATGGATTTATTATATTTTGTAATGAATATTTGTAAATTTGGAATTAATATCGATTTATGTAATATATGGGTTGTTAAATTTGGTATCAGAGGAAAGGTATAGTTAACCTTTGGAAACTAGGATGAGAAAACCTTAGCAAGAACCCAAAGGATATGTCAAAGTATAGGTTACATTCCTAGTGTTTTAGAAATTATCATGAATAACCTAGGATAAAACCTAAAGTGTCCTAAATTGAAATTTTATTCTTGATTATGTGGTTTTCCCATTATGATTAGTGTTTCTCACACTATACTTCTTGGTTTTAGTCAATGTCTAGAACCTGAAGAAACCATGTTAATGCTGAATGCAACAGGAAATGCAATGATTGTCCTCCTAAGCAACCAAATTTTATTGTAGTTGGAATAAAAAATATTTTAGTTATGCTCACATAACTTTCTTAATCTATGAATCATTCAGAACTTCCAAACAAGCAAAGAAGGGAACAACACTCTATTGAGTCCTTCATGAGTCAGCGTCCACCTTCTTTCAATGGGTCTTTTGATCTATTAGTGGCTAAACAATGGATCAGTGCCACTGAAAAGATATTTTTAGTTATCCAATGTTCAAAACATGAAAAATCCATCTTATCAGTCTATATTTTGAAAGGTGAAGCTGATAAGTGGTGGAACCTTATCAATAATATAAGGAAAAGAGCTGAAATTGAGTCCATGGAATGGGATGAGTTCAAGAACTTATTTTTCAATAAGTACTTTCCTCTTATTCTGCAAACAAAGATGGATAAGTAGTTCCTTGAACTTAAGAAAAAAGGATGATGAATTTGTTAGTACCTATGAAGCAAATTTTATAAGACTTGAAAGGTACGCTTCTGGAATTATTATTCAATCTGAGAGTAAAATTGATCAATTCTTTAGTGGCTTAAAACAAAGTCTTTGAAGGGTATTAGCCATAAGGGACTTTAATGGATATGTGGAAATCGTTCGATGTGCTCTTAAGGTTGAGATGGATATTGGAGCAACCCATATGTCCTATGGGTTTAATAAGAAAATAAAAATGGAATTCAAATTAAAATATAAAGATCACATTGAAAAGAAGATGAATTTTCCCTTATGCTCAAAGTTTGGAAATAAACATAGAGGAAATTGCCTTAAAGGGACTGGTAAATGTTTTATGTATGGAAAAGAAGGTCATCGGGTATTTGAATTTCAAAGTGATGGGAAAAAGATGTCTAATGATGCGAATAGAGAAAATGCTACATATAATACACCTCCTTCACTTCAATGATACAATTTAAAGGAAATGGGGCATTATTCCAGTCAATTATCTAATCCAAGGTTTATTGATGATGATCTACATCAGCAAACTCTTAAGGAAAAAGGTAAAGGAAAGTCACATGTGATCACTATCAGTGACGTGGAGTGCGATAATGAAGTGGTGAAAGGTACACTTATCATCTACTCTAAAGTGAAAAATGTCTTATTTGATTCTGGATCCACCCACTCTTTTATTTCTAAAAAAATTCTAAGGGTATCACTGTATTACCTCAACAATTAGATGTTGAGTTATTTGTGACAACTCCTAATGGCACAATAGTCGCATCAAAATTTTATAACTCTTCTTCGGTTGAAGTTTTTGGGAAAGTGATTCCTGAAAATCCTGTGATCCTTCCTATAGTGGAATGTTATGTGATTCTTTTCATGGATTATATTTCTATATATAAAGATCATATCAATTGCCAAGAAAGGAAAGTCACCTTTTATATTCCAGATCAATCTATGATCATCTATCGATGCAAGGATGAGTATGACCATCCAGTGAAAATTTCTTCCATATTATGGGTCTTGATCCCTATAAATGAAGGTTATCTATCTGAAATGGTTGGGGAGAAACTCACCATTAAGAATACACCTATTTTATGGGAGTTTGATGATGTTTTTTTGGAAGAATTACCAGGTCATCCACCAAATCTTGAAGTTGAGTTTTCAATAGAACTCATACAGGGTGTTATTCCTATTTCAAAGACACCTTATAGAATGGAACCAAGTGAGTTGAAGGAATTGAAGAAAAAACTCCACAAGAATATTTACAAGGGATTCATACACCCTAGTGTGTCACCTTGGGTAGCACCTGTTCTATTTGTTAAGAAGAAATATGGATCAATCATACTCTGCATTAATTATCGAGAACTTAACAAGATAATTATCAAGAACAAATATCCTCTTCCCCGCATTGGTGAATTATTCAACCAACTACACGGAGCTCAATACTTTTCCAAGATTGATCTTCATTCAGGATATAATCAATTAAGGGTCAAGAAGTAGGATATACCAAGGACGGCATTCCATACAAGGTATGGACACTATGAATTTATAGTGTTTCCTTTTTGTCTTACTAATTCCCCTATTATCTTCATGGATCTAATGAATAGAGTCTTTAGATATTATATTGATCAATTTGTGGTAGTCTTTATAGATGATATTCTTGTCTATTCAAAGAGTAAGGAAGAATATGAAGATCACTTGAGAATTGTACCGAAGACCCTAAGAAAGGAGATGCTTTATGAAAAATTTACCAAGTGTGAATTTTGGATTCAAAAAGTTTCATTTTTTTGGTCACATAATATCAAGAGAGGCGATATTTGTGGATCCATAAAAAACTGAAGTTATTGAAAGTTGTTTGAGACCAACAATGGTAACTAAGATTTTAAGTTTTCTTAGTTTGGATGGATATTATCGATGTTTTGTGAAATATTTTTCACGATTATCTAATACAATCACCAAGTTGACTTGGAAAATAGTTAAGTTTGTGTGGACAGAGGAATGTGAAGAGAATTTCAAAGACCTCAAAAGAACGTTAGCCAGTGCACCTGTGCTCACACTACCTTATAGTGGAGAAAGGTTTGTGATCTATAGTGATGGATACAAGAAGGTTATGGGATGTGTTCTCATGCAAAATGATATGGTGATAGATTATGTCTCGTGATAATTAAAAAAACATGAGCAAAATTACCTGACTCATGATTTGGAGTTAGCTGTGGTAATATTTATATTAAAGATATGGATGTATTGTCTTTATGGTGAAAAGTGTGATATTTATACTGATCATAAGAGTTTAAAGTATATTTTCACACAAAAGGAGATGAATATGCATCAAAGAAGAAGATGTTTGGAGTTTATTAAAGATTACAACTGCTCAATACATTACCACCTTGGGAAACCGAACAAGGTGGAAGATGCTTTGAGTCGAAAGGACCATGCTAGCCTATCCATGATGAGGATCACAAAAGATCCAATATTTATGGATTCTCAAAGGATGGATATTGAAATTTTAAAGGAAGGGGAGAAATAATGTCTTTATCAAATTAATGTTCAACCATCTATATAAGTGAAGATTAAGGAGGCGTAGAAGGAAGATGTAGATCTATAAAAGAAGGTGATAAATGATCCTAAATTCAACCTTGATTGTGATGGAATAATAAGGTTCAAGAATTGGGTTTGTATTCCTCCCATACAAGAATTAAATAAGGGTCTATTAGATGAGGCTCATAGTTATTCATTCTCTATTCACCCTAGAAGCACAAAGATATACAAGGACCTGAAAGAGTATTTCTAGTGGTATGGCATGAAAATAGATGTTGCTGAATATGTATCTCATTTCTTGGTTTGTCAGTAAGTTAAGTCTGAGAGACAGAAGTCCAAGGGGATGTTATAAACATTACCCATACTAGAATGGAAATGGGAAAACATCACTATATACTTTGTCATCGGACTTCCCAAAACATCTAATGGCCATAATGCTATATGGGTTATAGTTGATCACCTTATAAATTCAGAACACTTTATTTCTATTAGAGAGGATTTCTCCCTTGATCGGATTTCCAGGATATATGTAAAGGAAGTGTTAAGATTTCATGGAGTACCTCTTTACATTATATCTAATAGGGATTCAAGTTTTACCTCAAAGTTTTGGAAAACTATTCAGCAAGCTCTGGATACAGAGTTAAGTTTCAGTACTGCTTACCATCCTCATATAGATAGTCATTCTGATAGGACAATTAAAACTCTAGAAGACATGTTGAGAGCTTGCTCTATGCATTTCAAAGGTGGTTGGGATCAACACCTACCTTTGTTGGAATTTTTTTACAAAAATAGCTTTCACTCCAGTATTCAGATGGCTCCTTATAAAGACCTATATGGAAAGAAGTGTAGAACTCCAACTTTTTGGGATGAAGTTGGGGAAAGAAAGATCTTAGGACCTGATCTTGTTGAAGAAATGGCAGAAAATGTCAGATCTATTCAATAACACATAAGAGCAGCTCAGAGTCGATAAAAAGTTATGCTAACAACTGAAGAAAAGACCTACAGTTTGAACTGGGTGACAAGTTGTTTCTAATAATATCTCCCTAGAAGAGATCAATGAGATTTGGAAAAGGGGGCAAGTTAAGCCCTAGGTATATTGGTCCTTTTGAAATTCTGGATCATGTTGAGAAGGTAGCTTACCGATTGGAACTTCTACTAAATCTCTCTCAATTTCATGATGTGTTCTATGTATCTCTCTTGATAAATTATACACATAATCCTTCACATGTACTAAACTCAGAAGTCATATCGCTGTAGAAAGATCTTTCTTATGAAGAACAACCGATAGAGATTCTGGATCGTAGAGAAAAAGTTTTTCGAAAAAAGACCACTCACTTGGTTAAGGTTTTGTGGAAGAACCACCAATTTGATGAAGTTTCATGGAAATTTGAGGATATGATGAGGGAGATATATCCTCATCTTTTTGTATCCAAGTGATGAATTTTGAAGGCAAAATTCAATTTAAGGGGGTAAAATGTAACACCTGAATTTTTTAATGAAGTATTTTCTCTAAATAATATTTATTCAATATCTTTCATTGCACAAAATCATGAGTTTAAACGAATGGTGAGACGCCCTTAATATAAAATTACCATTATAAACTAACCGTTAGGTTAGAGGGAATAAATATAACTAACTTATGAAAATGTATGGTGAAGTCATTCACTACCAATTATTGTATATTTGTGTATTTATTATGTGAATTAATATTATTAAATGAAATTAATGAAATATATGTGTTATATGCTTAATAAAATATTTTTTATATTCATCCAATGGATATTTTTTTCATAGAGTATGAATAAACCCTATTTGATGTATAAAAACCTATATTTTCATAAGGGTAATTTTTCGCCTTTTAATAGAGAACCCCTTTTAAATTAAGATTTTGACACATTAATAATTTTTATATGAAAAAATAAACATTTTATTTGGTAGTGTAATATAAAAATTTACTTTGGATGAAATTATAATATTTTTCTGATAACTTTCAAATTTTGTGAATAGTAAAAATACACTAAATTTTAATTGAAAACAACTTTTTTCATCGAAATAATTTATATGGTTAAATTATAATATTGAATGGTTTTAAAGTATAAATATAATATATTTTTATCATTCAATATAATTTATGTCATTAAAATTAATTTTACATTGAATTTAGATGTAAAATATTTCAATCTTTTGTAATGTTTTAACTTTTAAAACTCATTCCTTCTTTAAGACAATGAGAATAATTTTAAATTAATTACTGCAACTTTTGTGTTTTGAATTTTAAAAAATGGATTATATATTTATAATCATTAGTTCAAAATTATGTAAATAGATTTATTTTATTTTTGGTCATTGTGAATAGTAACTTTAGTAATTTTTATTAATACAGTAAAAGGGTAAACCGGGTAATTAAGGGTAAGAAAACTATTATAAAATTACCCAAACACTTGTATTAATATTATTGTATGAGTGTGTTTCAACCTAAATTATCCTTGGGTCTAAATGGTATCAATTTCAATCCACTTGGATGATATTAGGATATTTAATTTATTTTATTTAAAGAAAAGTTAAATATGTCCCGCTCAAATTTTAATAACTAAATAATTTTTTATATAATTTTATAAAAAATATAAATTAAATTATAAATACTCATTTAAAATCTAAAATGTTTTTATTTATCATGGTAATTTATTTTTAATTTTTAGGAAATAAATAATTACCTTAATAGCTTATACATTAATGATGCAAAAAGTATTTAATTAATAAAAAATCAATAATATAGTTCTTATTAAAATAATAATACCCATTAAAAGACCTAAAAACTTGACCAAATCTTATTGGTCGAGTATATCTAGACTATAATCATCCAAGGGTATAGTTATTGAATATTTTAAGCCTTATAGAAGGTATTATGACACTTATATTATATTATTTAAAGCGATGTTAAAGTTGTCACATTCATAATTTAATAATTATAACATTTTAAATATTAGATTTTTTAGAAGATAAATTCAACTAAAAATATTATTCTAAAATATAATATATTTATCTTCATCATAATTTTTTTTTTAATTTTTATTCAACAAATAAGTATATTAAATAATTAAACAAAATTGATGTAGTAATTATCTTATTAATAAAGATAACAAATAAATGTTATTAAAAATGTTAAAATAAATAAAATTTGGGCTAATTAACATTTATAATAAATTTTATAAATTACATTTACCTCTTAGTAATATGATAAAATAGTTTTTTCTAAGTTAAACAGTTATCTTAATATTTTTTAAAATCAATGAATTGAATAGTGTCAAAATTAACACTATTGATTATTTATCAAAATAATGTTTTATTAAATTATTTAAAAATCATAAAACATTTTTAAAAAAAATATAATAATTTTTATAGGGTATAAAATGTTCTAATTTATCTATTTATGGTCTATTTTACATCAAATAAGTAAATATTTCACCCTTTCAATATTGAATTATTTGTTACCCTAGTTAAAAATTAAATAGAATAATTGAGTTCTGATTAAAAATATAAGGTTTAAATTGATAAAAATACTTGAAAAAAATTTATTGGGTTATGATATTGAAACCTTATCTAATCTCTTCTTTAAATTTGGTTCATTTTGGAGATTTTTGTATAGGGATTTATTTTATTATAAATTAATATTTCTGGAGATCCCAAAAGTACCGCTAATCTCAATTATAAAAGGGAACATCCTCTCTCACCACTTCACTTAACTTTGAGCCTTAAAACTCATCCATCCCTTACCCTTTTCCCTTATCAACTTTCCCAGTTACATTCTATAGGTTTTGGTATTTTTAAAAGACCAACTCTAGTGCTCTAAGAGGAGATTTAGAGGAAGCACGTCGAAGAAGAGGTAATCTCCTCTACCGATTCTTTCAAACTTCTTTCTTCTTCTACTTCCTCTTCATAAGTTGTTTCATTATAAATTAATAAATCCAATATAACTTATATACTTAGATGTTATTATAATTATTAAAAAAACATTTTCCACCTTCTATCCATCCTATGAAAAATGAAATCACCACATGTGTGTACAAACAGCTTACCATCTCCACACTATGGTGTAATCTGTTTTTCACCACCACCTTACTTGGATGGGTATAATGATATAAGTAATAACTATATATGAATATTATAAATTTATATTGATTATTAAATATTATAAATCATCCACTTCAATACCATTCAACAATTATGAGAATGATATTGTCGCTCGTGCGTAAGTACAGCTTACCATCTCCACGATGCGATGTGATTCATTATACATAATCTTCATTAAAGCATGATTATATAAATGTAAAGAATGAATAAATATGGTATATATTATATTAATATCATTTTTTTAATGATATAACTATGACCTAATAAGGAGAACCATAATTTATTTGACAAAACATTCATAAGAACATAAAGCAGTTAATATCTAAATAACGAGTAAGAATGAAATGTTATTAACAAACAGATGGTAATATGATCATATATGATAATATAAAAATGAATATGATTCTAAAATAAGTCAATGACATTATTTAAATCATTATACTGGAGTTTCATATACATATAAAGGAAATCAGGCCTAAGGTAAGGGATAATTTCACAATCTCATTATTATCTGAGATTGTTTATACGTAAGTAATTACTGGGGTATATTTATCATCCAAATCCACATTTATTAAATATTTAATATTATTTATATTATTCTACAATTTTTTAAAGTCAATTTTACCCATTGTTGAATTTCTACTAAATGGTATGAAAGGAATCTTTTGTCATTTTCGATATGAGGTACTTTTTGACTTTTCTAACAAAAGTACAAGGAGAATGTTTTTTTAACTTATATAACATGAATGGATTTTTACATTTTAATAACACCTTATTTCCATGAAACTTACTCTGCATTATTTTAAGTTTATTTTCAAATAAAATATTTTCTTTTAAAATTTAGCATCAATTTGAGAAAAGAAAATGTTTTTGAAGAAGAAAAGATATTTTCCTCAAGAATTAATTTCAAGTGTTTTATCAAAATTATTTTCCATCTAAGATGAAATATTTTAATAGGGTTATGTTTCAAGTATAATGTCCTTATTGTTCCTATGATTTTATTTTTCTTATGATGGGATTTTATTTATGAAATACATTTGTTTTACATGGATTATGTTGTGGTGGAATGATGTTTAAAGAAACCCATTTTATTCCTTGGGTTATGATGAATGATTTATGTTATTGTGGAACATGTAAGAATGATTTAATTATGAGATGGGTGGGACCTATATCTCCCTCTAATTCATTGGGTAAAGATTTATATCTCATGATATAGACATGACTAGAATGAAAAGTAAATCTAGTTTAGTAATATAGGGATGGAATGAGAAGTGAACTCAGTTCGGTAATGGACTTTGTCTGCTATGATGGTCTTGGCAATGAGCCTTGAATAATATGAAATTATTTTATATGCTTATGTGTATTCCAAAAAAACATGTATTATTTTATGACTTTTGGGATTATGTTGAACTTTTATGATTTATCCCATGACATGATATCATGATATTTTATATACATGATAAGTGTATAGACATGGAAATTCCATGTAAATTTTTTTTTAAATTATATGGAAATATTTGAATCTTCAGTTTCTGACGGTACTTGATTTTGAGGCGTGGAGAGCCCATAATGTTTTTCTGAAGTTTCTTAAGTACTTTCAATAAGCGTGTGAGTGGTTTTTTGTAACTTTTGAACCGGTGCTCGGAATTGAAATCTGAGGGCACCGTTGATCTTGCAGCACTGATATTTGCTTAAGGAGACCTTCACTTTGACCACAGTAGGTCAAAGGTGGTTTTTAGTTTTTGGAATTTTCGTGGGAGAAAATAAAATAAACTAGATTTATTTTATTTTGGAATTTTAATCCTCCCAATTTGAATTTTGTGATGGGGACCACCCGACCCCTTGAACTCCCTCTTTAATGAGGGAGGTGACTCTTGGTTTCCTTTCCAATTAATTGTGCCAACTTCAAAATTAATTAATGTGACAACTTTAGTTGAATTAATAAAACTTAATTTAATAAGTTGGCTCTTCTTTTTTGTTGAATTGGGGGAGTGTTGGCAAAGGGAGACTCGGGGAAGAACTTTGGAGAAACACTTCCTCCAAACGACGAACATTTCTCCAATGAGGAACGTCTTCAACGATGACGAACTGATATCCGTCTTTCCCTCTCCTCACCGACGTCAACGAATCTTTGAGGTAGGGATTGTTGGTTTTGTATACCTCTTACCCGTTCTTTTTATTCTTCTCGATTCAAGAACAACTATGCCGCTTTCTACCATTCTAACGTGAAGAGTGCGGGCAAAATGAACACATCCCGACCTCTCCACAACCCTTGTGGATCTTGGTGTTCTTCGCAGCTTGTTTTCGGGTTGAGCAATTTCCAACTGTGGTGGTCTCGAGTCGATGGAGACATCCTGAGACAAGTGCGGGAGTCTACGGAATGAAGAACGGGCCACCGGGGCACGCTCGATGACCCAAGGAACGTCACTGGTAACCGGAGTCGGTGACTAGCACCGGAAGGGCTTGGGAGTGGCGTCTGGAACTCCGGACGGCCGCAAAAGCAGTGGCGGCACGACCACGCCACCGGAGAAGGGTCACGGCCCATCGGTCGTGGCGGAGCAAGGGTGGTGGCCGGCTCTCGGCCGGCCGCGTGAAGGGGGTGGCAGCATGCGTCCGCACCACCAGGCATGCAAGGGTCGCAGCACGAGGTTGTAGTGGTGAAGGAGGGGCGGTCGGCTCGCTGTTGGCCGCCAGTGTTAGCGCGGTGAGCAACCGCACCGTGCAGGTGGGCTGGCCGTCTGGCCAGTCGAGGAGCCGAGCGGGGCCCCGGGTCCCGCGTGCCAGCTGTCGGCGCCACGTGGCTTCAGTCGGTTGGCCACCCAACATGAAAGGACCAACCATTCGGGGTACCTAGGGGCACCACCCCCTTGGGTGGTGGTAAGGGTGGACCCCACCGCGGGGCCACCCAGTCGTGGGTCGCACTACGCGGGCCACACCGCGGGCCGCACCAGTGGGCCGGGACAGACCCAGTGGGCCAGGTCGGACCCAGGTCTGGACCCAGGTCGGGCCGAGTTGACCCGAACCGAGCCGGGTCGGACCGGACCCGAACCAACTTCGACCCCTTTTCACTCTTTCGACTATAACTTGACCTACGTGCGTCCTTTTGACGAACCGTCTGTGGCACCGGAAACCCTGGATTGATAATTTTCTTTTGGTATACCCCACTTGAGTTTTTTATAAAGTTAGGGTATGGCTGGGTTGGATCAAACAAGAATCCAACCGGGCCCTCGGGACTAAATGGCTAATAACTTACAGACCGAGCATCTGATTGACGCATCGTCTGTTGCATTGAGACCCCTTTTACGTCGTGGTCCTTTGGGATACTTATTCATGGGACTTCATGGAAGTTGGATTATTGACCTGTGGCTTGAGGATAGGACCCTCCTGGAATCAAGCGAGCTTTGTTCGGGAACCTTGAGGCTGGATGTAACATGAGAAAGGGATCCTACGTGGGTCTGTGCTTTGGGATCTTACATGGGTCTATGTCCTAGGATCCCACATGGATCTACTCTAGGAATCCACATGGGACTACTCTAGGATCCTACGTGAGACTTCTATACTAGGATCCTATGTGGTTCTGATGATTTAGGATCCTACGTGGGTCTGCCTCTCAATAGAGTAAGATGTTTCGGTAGTTACATCTAATCATCTTTACTATCGTACCTAAGTTATACCTAGTGTGATCTGAGTCATTATCTTTGTGGTAAACTTCTGTGTGATGATGCCTTTGTGGTATTTTTCTGTGTGGCGTTACCTATGTGGTACTACCTTTGTGGTACTCACCTTTGTGGTATTCCCTCCTTCATGGAACAGTTGAGCTTTGGGCTTTGAGTTGGGCCCTGTGTTTCTTCATGATTGATATGGGTATACTCGAAAACTTAGGTATATGTATGGACATATACCTAAGTAGGGTTTTTAGTTGTTTTCATTCTTTTTGGTTTATCCTTTTTGGATTTTGTGAGACCTTCGAGGGTCTCGGAGTCCCTACTGAGTATCGTTATACTCACCCCTGCACGGGTTATGCCCGCACCTTGTTGTGTTTGGTGTAGACGACGAACAATGATGGATGAGGACGAGAGTACCAAGACTGGAGGTAGCTCAGAGGTGGACATAAGATGAGGTGTACCATAGAGACGACTGTTAGAGAGTTGTACCTACCCTTCAGGTAGGATCCTTGGTGGGTGTTCACGGGAGCTATTTTCAGTTATACTTGTACTTTTCAATTTACTTGTACTTCCCAGTTTTACTTGTTTTTTCAGTTGGTCTTGTATTCTATCCCCCTTTACTTTCTATACACACCTTTTTTACAATATAGGTTACTTTGTGCTTGTATCCTACTTTGTTCTTAGTTGTGTGAGTTTATAGGTTAAAAAGGAAATGCCTTCCCTATTTTTAGGGAAATATGCCTTTTGGTGCTAGTCGCCAGTCCCTGGCCTATGGAAGGTGGGATTGGGGTAGTCACAGCACAGGCCCTAGGGGACGGGTCGTGATAAATTGGTATCATAGGAGTCGGTTCTACCGTAGAACATTGGACTCTAATATTTTAACGGAAATAGTGTTAAGTGTTATGAGTGTGGTTATCAGTTTAGGGATTCCAGTGTTGGTGCGATGGATAATGTATCCATACACCATGACCCTGACTTCTGATTTTTGATTCAGTGCACGAAAACACTGATTGCGTGTGTTTTTTGAAAAGTTTTTCTTGTGATCTCTTTGAGTCTGCTCACCAGGTATAACTTATTAACTGTGGTGCACCTGTTTCTTTTCAGGATGCCTCCACATAGACAGCCAGCACAGGTTCCAGGTAGAGCATTTCATGATAGACCACTGAGTGATGAGGCCTCGATGTAGGGCCCTTTTTCAGTAGAGGTACCAGTGGAGGCACCAGTGGTATCGTTACCTGTTGGTCCACTGGTTCCACCAGCCCCAGCAATAGAGAGTGCATGCTGCTTAAGCGCATTTCATGAGTTCTAGTTCCAGATGCCACCCAGTTTCAGGGGTGAGACGGACCCACATGTGGTTGAGGATTGGCTGGAGGTTGTGGTGAGAGTCTTCTGACTGGTAGGGACACCAGATGATCTCATGGTGATCCTTACCACCATTCTTCTACAGGAAGCAGCAGGAAGATGGTGGAGCTTGATGCTCTAGGTTCACGATGAGGTGACACTTCTCTGGGAAGACTTTGAGAGCCTGTTTCGGGCAGAGGTTGTCCCAGAAACCCTTCACACAGTGCGCATACAAGAGCTTCTTCATATGCAGCAGGGCAACATGACTGTGGCTCAGTACTTAGCAAGGTTCACCGACCTCTCACACTACTCCACTGATATGGTGCGGGACCCATTTTTCAGGGCCCAAACCTTCGAGCAGGGACTCAGGCAGGAGATCAGGGCTTCGATGATTTCTCTCAGCATCTTGACGCAGGCAGGGGTGTTAGAGCGAGCTATCTTAGTGAAGATTTTTCTTTTTGAGTAGTCACCAATAGCGAGACCCATCACCGGGTGTCATGTAGATGAGTCTTCTGCAGCTGTCAGCAGACAGATATCACAGAGGTCCAAGAGGACCAGACCTACAGGTGGACGACCGTAGGATTCAGGTTCGGTTGTGCGGGGCACCCGATATAGAGCCAGTCATGTGAGGAGCAGGCAGTGTTACGCATACAGCGGGCAGGGTCACATGGCTCGTGACTGCCTGATCCACCATACAGATGATCAGTATACGATCGAAGGACCGCCCAGGCAGAGATAGAGGTTCGACCGAGGAGGTCTATAGAGAGCAGGTGGACGTAGAAGAGGATCTGGTCATGCAGCTGGCGGTGGGCAATGATTCGAGGTGTTACAGCCACCACCAGGTGGTCCACCCCAACCACAAGGAGTGGGTGGACAGGGGTGAGCTCAGCTCCAGGAAGCTGAGGCCTACGATCACGACACTCTAGAGATGATATGAGGTATGATATGTGTCTACTCCACCTTAGCTACAGTACTTATAGACACAGGTGTCAGTCATTCTTTTATTGCCACTACCCTTGTTTAGAGCTCGGAGATTTTGGTGGAGCTATTGGATCGATCCTTACGGCTAGAGACTCCTACGGGAGAGGATTCGATGATTACACACTGGTGCCAACAGTGTAAGATTACTTTAGGAGGCGAGAGCTTCGGTTGGGATCTTCTAGTAGCGGTGTCCATTCCTTACAACATCATCTTGGGTATGGATTGGTTATCTACAATCCATGCCCAGATCGACTGCATTAGGTGAAAAGTGTGGTGTATCCACGAGGATGGGACTAGGTCTACCTTCACCAGCGAGAAGGGAGGATTTGCAGCACAGGATGGACTTACCTGGAAGATAGTGCAGCCGATCACACATCAGTTGGCTAGCCTTACCCTCAGATCGGTTGATGTGGAGATTTTGAACTATCCTGTAGTAGTGGACCAGTACGCGGATGTCTTCCATGATGATGTTTCGGGTCTACCTCCTCACAGAGAGGTGGACTTTTACATTGACTTGTACCCCAGGATGGCACCGATATCTACACCAGCGTATCATATGGCTCTCGCGGAGCTTCGTGAGCTGTGGGTATAGCTGGAGGACTTATAGGGGAAGGGGTTCATCCATCCCAGTGTTTCACCTTGGGCAGCCCTGATTATGTTCGCCAAGAAGATGGATGGGATCTTGAGAATTTGTGTTGACTATCAGAACCTAAACCAGGTGATCGTGAGGAACAAGTACCCACTTCCAGGGATTGAAGACATCTTTGATCAGCTTAAGGGAACACGGTGGTTCTCAAATATAGACCTCAGGTCAGGCTATCACCAGCTCAGAGTACGACGCGAGGATGTGAAGAAGACGGCTTTCAGATGTCGGTACAGCCATTATGAGTTTTTGGTCATGTCATTCGGCATGACCAACGCTCCAGATGTGTTCATGGGACTCATGAACAGGATCTTTCAGTTATACCTTGATCACTTTATATTAGTCTTCATTGATGACATTCTGATCTACTTGGCTACCGAGGAGGAGCATGCCTATCATTTGCAAGTAGTTATGGACACACTTTGAGAGCAATAGCTTTATGTTAAGCTCTTGAAGTGCCAGTTCTAGATCCTAGAGGTTCACTTTCTGGGACATGTCATCTTGGAGGCTGGAGTTGTGGTGGATCTAGCGAAGATTGAGGCGGTACTTGCTTGGGAGCCACCCAGGAGTGTGACGGAGGTACGGAGTTTCCTGGGTTTGGTCGAATACTACCAGAGATTTGTGCAAGATTTATCTAGAGTTGCAGCGCCTTTATCAGTGTTGAAGAAGAAGGGGAAACCCTTTGTGTGGTCAGAGAGATGCTAGCAGATTTTTCAGGAGCTGAGGCAGAGACTGAACAGTGCCCCCATCTTGAGGCTTCCAGAGGAGGGTGTTGGGTACGTAGTCTACTGTAATGCATCAAGGACCGGGCTCGGATGTGTCCTGATGCAGGAGCGAGCAGTTATCACATATGGTTCTCGACAGCTGAGATAGCATGACCAGAACTACGCTACCCATGACCTTGAGTTAGCAGCAGTGGTCTTCTCTTTGAAGATATGGTGACACTATTTAATGGGTGAGCGTTTTACGGTCTACTCTGATCACCAGAGTCTTAAGTATATCTTCTCCCATAAGGACTTGAAACTGAGACAACGAAGATGGCTTGAGTTCCTCCAGGAATATGACTTCAATATAGTCTATACTCCTAGGAAGGAGAACGTTGTAGCAGATTCACTCAGTAGGAGATCTGATAAACAGCCGCTAGGTGAGGCAACGGAGTAGCTGGCTGCTTTGCAGATATCCTTTGTGGATCGAGATAGAGCATCTTTTCTTCAGTCTCTTACAGTCACTCCCCCACTCCTTCAACAAGTTAGGGAGGAATAGTATGGGGACACTGACTATGATTCTCAATGTGCTCAGATATCCACAAGACAGACACCTGATGGATTTTCTGAAGGTGGGGAGCACATCATCCTTTTCAGAGAACATACGATGGTACCAGTGTTGCTTCGGGAGGAAGTGTTGAGGGAGTTCCACACATCCCCTCTGGTGGTTAATCTAGGAGTGGAGAAGATATACCAAGACCTCCAATGATAGCACTGGTGGCCAGGAATAAAGAAATCAGTAGCAGAGTTTGTCTCTCGGTGTCTCACTTGTCATCAAGTGAAGGTGGAGCATTAGGTACCAGTAGGCTTAGTTCAGCCTTTAGAGGTCCCAGAGTGGAAGTGGGATGGGATGTACATGGACTTCATGATAGGACTTCCATGTATATCCAGGGTTCATGATTCTATCTGGGTGATCGTCAATCGACTCACCAAGTCAACCCACTTCCTACTGATCAGAGAGTAGGGTTCAGTAGAGAGCTTGGGACGCCTCTATGTGCAGGATATTGTGCGGCTACATGGATTACCCTCAACGATTGTCTCTGATCGTGATGCACATTTCACTTCCTAACTATGGAATGGGTTGTAGGAGGCTTTCGGGACACAGCTTCATTTGATCACCGCCTTCCATCCTCAAACGGATGTCCAAACTAAGCGGACCATACAGACCCTCGAGAACATGTTGCGTGCTTGCGTCCACGACTTCAGTCACAGCTAGGAGGATCACTTTCCCTTGGTGGAGTTTTCATAAAACAAAATCTACCACTCCACCATTTGTATGGAACCTTTCAAGGCTTGAAATATAACTATCATGGGTGCCCTCAAATGATTAGTGTGATTTTGGGGTACTTAGGTGCAGCAGAGTGGCTGACCAAGATCGTCTCTCAAAGGAGGAAGTGAATTTAACAACTTATTAAAGGTATTATAAAAAAAAATATAATAGAATAAAAACACTACTTTAAAGGATTGGTTTTGTTATATTTTATGAATCTAGAAGAAGTTTTCTGGAATAAGATTGTATATTTTTTGTTTTTAGTTTTGAAATGAATTTCGATTAAAAAGACACAACAAGAAGATGTTTTTTTTAGAAAATATTTTAAAAGATGTAATCAATCTAACTCTAACTCTTAAATAATTTATTAATCATTATCATTTAAATTAATATTCACTTAATTATGATCCCTTAATTTTTTAAATCCCGAACCCTATGAGAATTAACTTTACCACGAAGATGAAGTGAATTTAACCTTAGGCTAACTTCGGAACATGCAATCGAAACACCCTGCTTTGATTGATGTTCTAAGATTAGCTTATGGTCAGTGGTAAATTAAGGCACATAACCACTCTGGAAATTAGGATTAATTGAGTTTAGGTATTGTATTTTAACTCTACAAATTGATCCCGTGTGGTTTTGAATTACCGGTTAAGTTTGCGCTCTCACAGTTCACACAATTCCCGACCTCGCGTGTTTTGTGTTAACTATTCAATTGCTTGCTTAGTTCATTTAAATTAAAAACTCAATTAATAGATCATAATATGTGAAATACATTATCTCATTGATTCAAAATAAATTAATGAATAAGAATAGAGGTCGATCGATTACTAAAAAGAACTACTCTTCCATGGGTGGTGTAATCATCGTAGAAGCGTTTTGCATGTGCAAAGGTTTATAATGGGTATAACCCAATAACGCTTCTACTCAATAATTCCAAAACAATTATGAAGATTAAGAGAAGAAGAAATTTAAACAAAATAGAAGAAAAGAGAAGAAATAAAAGAAGAACAAAGAAGTTTATTACACAAACAAAATCATTACAACATGAAGGAGAAGAAGAAGGCTTCGTCGAAGGGATCCTTGCTTCAAAAGCTATCCTTATTGAAATGGTTGGATAATTGGAGTGGATCCACTTATCCTCTGTCCTAAACTTCCCAATGCACGTCCCAACCCCACCAAATGAGAAAAACACCAATTTATATAGTGGTGGGGTGGCTAGGTTCAAAGTGGTTTCAAGTGTGAATGGGGAATCTCGGCCAAATATTTTATGCCAACTTGAACCGCCCATTTGACCACCAAAACGCATGAATTGGCCGGCCTTCCAGAAGGATCATATGTGAGTATATGGGTCCCCTATCTCCTCTCAAAATCTGGACTCAATTAAATCCCATAATAAGGATTTATGGCCGAAATACAGAATCTTCTCCATTATGACGTGTCCAGCCCACCTTTGACTTTATGGACCAATTACTCCATCCAAATTCATTATTTTTATCTAGTTTCCTAAATAAAAGTTGTATATAATTAAGTTAGTAACACTGTTAAAAAAATTAAAATTCAAATAATAAATATAAAAATATTTATCTTAGAAATACTACAGTGAACTATAAAGGGTAAAACTGGAATTTTCATCAAATATTCAAATGAATGATCTAATCCCAAATACTTTCTAATTAAACATATTTAACACAATGTGAGGAAATTATATCATTTATTATCAATAAAATATTCAATAAAAATGTGTTTTATCAACTCCCCCACAATTACCCTTTTGCACTCATGGGCAAAACCTCATATCAAGTAAACATCAATATCAAATCGAAACCAATTTTAAAACACATATCCTTGAGATTAAACAATTACACACCAAGAAACAAAATATATCCTGCCTCATAAAAAACCTTATTTCAAGTTCTTCATTTATATCATTCAATATATTTCCACTTTATTTATCCTCCCATGCACAAAACACTTACCTCATTTGAATTTTCTCTTATCAGACAAATGTCAATTTTTTTGCAATGCCTTTCTCATCCAAACTCATACAAGGGTCACCATAGGCTTGATAGATTCCTACATCGCTACCCGATGTGAGTAAAGGACATATGTTTATCATGAGGACTTTTCAGGGTTGTTCTGTGGCTTTCGGTTGGTAGGATTTAGATGTGAAAAATTCTGAGGCTGAATGAGGAGGGCTTGACTCTTTTTGAAGCAAAATTGCATTAATCTAATTTTCACTTAAATATGGTCTTCTCCTCAATCCTCATAGTATCAATTAAGCTCCATCATCATGAAAATTCATGAAAAGTTTACACCATTCATCATTTCAGCATCAAAAATGTCAATCTTATCAAACATGATTTTCTTGAAAGCTCCAGATGGGCACAGCTTTCCACCTCAATTAGAAGCTCCAGAAAAGGCACAGCTTCACTTGTCATGAAAGCTCCAGAAAAGGCACAGCTTTCAATATAATGAATTTCTTCAGTAGAAAACACATCTCTTCAGAATTTAATTTTCCACCCAAAGTATCACAGAATGTGGTAGCACAACACAAGATAGATTCCCCCACACTTAAGCTCAACTAGATTATGCAATTTCACTTCAAGAGTTGGTTGGATAGGGAAAATTGGCTTGTAATGTGGCTAACCTAACAGGCTGTGCATGGATTCTAAGGGCTACAAGGATTAAATATTCAAGGTAGGCCATTATAAAAAAGGATTCTTTGAAATAGGGGCTTTAATACCAAACAAATGTCTCAATCATTTAAACATAAGTACCTCAAACCCTCAAGTTTTGACAGGAATAGATCAAATTCTGGTTAAATCAAGCATGGTTTGGTTCTCTCAAGAAGTGAGGTGAATGTAAAGAATATGAAAATAATGGTTCAGAAGCCTCACAGGAAAGTGATTTCAAATATAAAGATAGTGAGATGTGGCATGGGATTCAAAATTCAGTGTACTTTTCATGAAATTACTATATATTTGAACTTGAAACAAAGTCATTTCAGCATTCATTTAAGCTTAGTTTCAAGGGGTAAATTGTTTCACTTATTGATATGGATTTAAAAATGGTGATGAGAATCATTTCAGCTCAAAAGTTTCAAAAACACACAGAAAATTGTAAAATAAACACACAAAATTTGAAAAACACGCAATTTTTTGGGTTTTTTTAAACAGGAAAACAATTGAAATTACTAAACTAAAAGGTTACCCCCCCCCCCACACACACACTTAAAATATTTCATTGTCCTCAATGTGAACCCATGAGATGATATATTCACATGAAATGCAGAATTTTTAAATAGGAAAACTAATATAAAATTGAAGGGGTTAGGAACAGCCTGATGTGCTCAAGTGATGATGGGGTCATGCAGTGTGATAAAATCCACTGCATCAGTAGGAAGTCCCTCAATGTATCTCTTAAAACGTTGCCCATTGACTGTAAAGCTCCTTCCAGTGTCCTCTTGTGTGATCTCCACTGCACCATAAGGAAAAACATTAGATACAATATAAGGACCTAACCATCTGGAACGCAACTTACCAGGCATCAACTTCAGTCTTGAACTGTAGAGAAGGACTTTCTCTCCAACATGAAACTCCCTTTGTTGGATCATTCTATCATGAGCTGCTTTTGATCTTTCCTTGTAGAGCCTTGAGTTCTCATATGAAGACAATCTAATCTCCTCAATCTCTTAAATTTGCAGCTTCCTTTGGATTCTAGATTGGGCCAAATCCATGTTGCATTTATTTATAGCCCAATAATCCTGATGCTCAACTTCCATGGGGAGGTGACACGCTTTCCCAAAAACAATCCAAAATGGGGACATACCAATGGGTGTCTTGTATGCTGTCCTATAAGCCCATAATTCATCATCCAAGTGCTTGCTTCAATCCTTCCTATTTGGCTGCACGGTTTTCTCCAATATTTGTTTCAACTCACGATTTGAAACCTCAGCCTGACCATTTTTTGGGGGGTGGTATAGTGTTGATGTTTTGTGTGTCACCCCATACTTTCGAAGGAGGGAAGAAAAATTCCTATTGAAAAAGTGTGTCCCTTGGTCACTGATGATGGCCTTTGGTACTCCAAACCTGCAAAAAATCTGTACCTTCACAAAATCCACAACAACATGAGAATCATCAGTCCTGGTGGCCTTGGCCTCCACCCATTTGCTCACATAATCAACAGCAACCAAAATATACAAGAAACCATATGAACTTGGAAAAGGACCAATAAAATCAATGCCCCACACATCAAAAATCTCACAGAATAGTATGGGTTGTTGGGGCATCTCATGTCTCATATAAATATTCCCAGTGTGTTGGAAACGAGAGCATGACTTACAAAACACGTGGGCATCATGGAATAAACTAGGCCAATATAATCCAGAGTCCAAAACTTTCCTAGCTGTCCGTTGGGGTCCAAAGTGTCCACCACATGCAAGTGTATGATAGAATTGCAAAACAGAATCAAACTCATGATCAGGAATACACCTCCTAATAACTTGGTCACTACACATGTGCCAGAGGTAAGGATCATCCCACACATAAAACCTAGACTCACTTTTTAATTTTTGGACTTGATGTTTCTTCAAATTCACTGGGATTTTAGAGGCAACAATGTAATTAACTAAATCAGCATACCAAGGGTGTGTACTTGAGATGGTATAGAGATGCTCATCAGGGAAAGTGTCTCGAAGTGGTACCTGGTCCAAGGTGTCACCCTATAGTGTGTGAGTAAGCCTACTCATGTGTTCCACCACTAAGTTTTCTGACCCCTTTTTGTCCTTTATCTCAATATCAAATTCCTGAAGGAGCATCCATCGAATCAGTCTGGGCTTTGCATCTGGCTTCTTTAGGAGGTACCTCAAAGTTGCATGGTCAAAAAAAACAACTACTTTAGAGCCCAATAAATATGAACGGAATTTATCTAAAGAAAATATGATAGAAAGAAACTCCTTTTCTGTGGTAGTGTAGTTTGATTGGGCTGAATCCAATGTCCTTGATGCATAGGCAATCACATGTGAACGTCCTTCCACCCTCTGAGATAAGACAGCTCCAACCGCGAAGTTGGAGACGTCACACATAAGCTCAAAAGGAATCTCCCATCGTGGGGGCTGTATGATAGGTGGAGTGGTCAGACGTTTTTTTAGCTCATCAAATGAATTCCTGCAAGAAAAATCAAACATAAAATCAGAATCCTTTTAAAGTAATCTTGACATAGGAAGAGTAATCTTACTAAAATCTTTGATGAAGCGCTGATAAAATCCTACATGTCCTAGGAAATATCTAACATCACGCACACATGAATGATAGGGTAAGGATGAAATAATGTCTATCTTAGATCTATCAACCTCTATCCCATGTTTTGACACTACATGCCCTAAGACAATGCCATGCGCTACCATGAAATGACACTTTTCAAAGTTCAGGACCAGATTCTTCTCAATACAATGATTCAATACCTTTCCCAAACTATTTAGACATTCATCAAATGAAGACTCATACACTGTAAAATCATCCATAAATACCTCCATGCAGGTCTCAATAAAATTAGAAAAAATACTCACCATGCATCGCTGGAAGGTACCTGGGGCGTTGAAAAGTCCAAATGGCATCCTCCAGTAGGCAAATATTCCAAAGGGACAGGTGAATGTAGTCTTTTCCTGATCCTCCAGAGCTATAGGAACCTGAAAATATCCAGAAAATCCATCCAAGAAACAATAGTGTGTTTTCCCAGCTAGTCTCTCAAGCATTTGATCAATAAATGGGAGGGGGAAATGGTCCTTGTGAGTGGACTGATTTAATTTCCTATAATCAATACACACACGCCAACTGTTTTGCACCCTCATTGGAACTAACTCATCTTTCTCATTTTTAACAATAGTAACACCACTCTTCTTAGGCACAACCTGAATTGTACTTACCCACTGAGAATCTGAAATGGGAAAGATTATACCTACCTCGAGCAATTTCTCAACTTCTTTTTTAACAACTTCCAGGAGGGTGGGATTGAGTCTCCTTTGTGGTTGTCTCACTGGTTTAGCCCCATCCTCCAAGAGAATCCTATGCATGCAAATGGAGGGGCTAATACCTGATATGTCTGCCAATGTCCAACCAATTTCCCTAATGTTATCTCTCAATAGATTCAAAAGTTTTTCTTCATGTTCAAAAGAGAGATTGTTAGCAATGATAACAAGTAATCTATTACCACTCAGCAAGTATGCATATTTAAGATTTGGGGGCAATGGCTTGAGTTCCAATGTAGGGGTGATGTATGGATGGAGAAATTGATGTAACAGACATATCTGTACAATGAACATCAGTATCAGAACATAAATCATCATAATCAGAGAATAAAGCACCAAATCCATCAGCATACTCAATAGCCATGTCATAATCAGAGTTCACATGATCAAGATCAGAATATGAATCCATTTAAAAATCAAATCTTAGAGAGTCTTGTTCATTAGAAATAGGTGTGTAAGTTCTCTTAGACATTAAACCAGAACCAATACTCATAATATCCCTAAGCATAGGACAATCAAAATCCATGGAGTTTTTACTTGGTGGTTCAAAATGGGAGATAACAAAAGCAGAATGGTCCTCAGAGGGATACTTCATGGAGTCCATAACATTAAATATCACAACTTCATCCCCAAATTCCATGGAAAGTGTACCCTCATTGACATTTATGATAGTTTTTGCAGTTTTTAGGAAGGTTCTACCTAAGATAATGGGGGCATGAGAACTTACCTGGTCATCCTCCACGTTAAGCACGTAGAAATCTGCTGGGAAGATCATGTCTCTTACCCAGACAAGTACATCCTCAAGGACTCTCGCTGGATATGTTGTAGCTCTATTTGCCAACTACACCACTACTCTTATTGGCTTCAACTCACCAACCTGCAAGGAAGAGAATACAGAGTGAGGCATCACATTTATGGAAGCACCTAAATCACAAAGTGAATCAGAGAAGTGCAACTCCACTATGGTACATGGGATGGTGAATGTCCCTGGATCCTTGCACTTTGTCGGCATTACTAGAGTTGGTGTAATGAGTGCTGACACATTCCTTCCAAGATTGATCCTCTCATTTCCCTTGATCCCTCTTCGATTGGTGCAGAGTTCTTTTAAGAATTTGTCATACCTTTGGATTTTCTTAATGGCTTCAAGTAGAGGAATGTTGATCTCCACACGCTTGAATGTTTCCAAAACCTCTTTTTGCATTGCTTCATCAGTCATATTCTTGGTTTGAAAAACCCTGTTTGGAAAAGGAAGGGGTTTAGGAGGAACATCATCAATCTTTTTCTTACCTTTATCTTTATCCTTGGATTGCTCATCAGTTGGTATGGAATGCGGCTTCTCTGGAGTTGAGGTGAATCCCGGTGGAATGGTAGGTACAGATGTATCATTCATTTGCTTCCCACTTCTCAATGTGATGGCACTGACATTCCCCTTTGTATTTGAAGTGGGTTGGAAAGGTAGATTTCCATAATTCTTACTCACAAGTTCATGGAGGGCAGTGGCAATCTGGCTCATTTGATTCTTCAACTCCCTCAACTCCAAACCTTGACTCTTCAGTTCATTCTGTTGATTAAGAACAATTTGCTTCAAAAGATCATCAGTATTAGAATCTACCTTTGGTGGGGGATTCCCTTGTTGTTGGATTGTTGATTCTTGGGCTTCAAATCTTCTTTGGGGTTATTGGAAACCCTGCTGGTAAGGCGGAGGCTGCTGGAAGTTTTGTTGAAATGGTGGCCTTTGTTGTTGTCTAGAGCCATACCTCATGTCTGATTGGTCCTTCCACCCTTGGTAGAATGTTGGTGCAAAGGATTCATACTTATTTTGGGGATGTGGTTGTTGTTGTTGCTGATATGGTCTCCCAGGGAATACTACTGCACAATCTTTTGTTTCTTGTAGTTAGGGGCAACAGTCAGTTGGGTGGCTTGTCTCAGTACAAATGCCACAAGGCCTTGAAGGAGGGGGTTGAAATGTCTTTTGTGCCAAAGCAATTTTCCTCACCATAGTGGTCAATTATTCCAATTTGGTATCAATCAAATGACTTTCAAGAGAAGGACTTACCTGATGTACTCCCCTGACATGTGGTGTACCTCTATCGCCAAATTGTTGGGAGTTTTGGGCCATCTTGTCGATCAATGCACGTGCGGCTGCTGGTGTCTTGTCCACCAATTCTCCTCGAGCTGCAGCATCAACCATGCTCCTCTCCATGGGTGTGAGTCCTTCGTAGAAGTATTGGATGAGGAGTTTCTCACTGATTTGGTGATGCGGACAGCTTGCACACAACTTCTTGAATCGCTCCCAATACTCATACATTGACTCCCCTTGGGCTTTCTTGATCCCCGATATCTCCTTTTTAATGGATGTGGTCCTTGATGCTGGAAAAAATATTTGCAATAAAAGACGTTTCAAATCATTCCAACATGTTACATATTCAGGTTGCAAATAATACATCCAATCTTTTGCAGTTCCATCAAGTGAGAATGGGAATGCTCTTAATTTGATTTGATCTTCAGAAACATTTCTAGGTTTTAGGGTTGAGAAATCCACATTAAATTCTTTCAAATGTTTATTGGGATCCCCACCAGAGAGGCCATGAAACTTTGTAAGTAAGTGAATTAACCCAAATTTTAGTTCAAAGTCTGATTTGAGATTTGGGTATGAAATACAATTTGGTTGATAGTGAATATCAGGTGCAGCCAATTCTTGAATGGTTATATTAAGTTAATTTCCATTATTGTCAGCCATTGGTTCTTCTTTTATGTTTTAATTTGAATAACTTCCAATTCCAATGTTTGCATAAGAGAGGAATTCACCACCTGGTTGAATATTGAAACTTCCCGTAGACTGAGAGTGTCTGATTCGTGCCCTAAGGTTGCGTTCAATCTCAGGGTCAAGATATAAGAGATCTTCGGTATTAGTTCGTGTCATCAATCAATGAAAGATGAAAAGAAGGAAAGTGGACCATAGTAAAATAAAAATTATAAGTTTGAGTTGATGGTCCAAAAAGAAGTAGAAGTAAATAAAAGAAGAAAAAAAATCAGATTGGATAAAGAAGGAAGAAAGAAGAGAGGAAGAGATTAAAATGTAAAATAAAATAAAAACCTCTAATTGGTTGAAATAATTACTTGTCTCCCCGACAACGGTACCAATTTGAAAGAGCGCTGTCGTGGGCTCCCTCAAATGATTAGTGTGATTTTGGGGTACTTAGGTGCAGCAGAGTGGCTGACCAAGGTCGTCTCACAAAGGAGGAAGTGAATTTAACAACTTATTAAAGGTATTCTAAAAAAAAATAGAATAAAAACACTACTTTAAAGGATTTGTTTTGTTATAGTTTATGAATCTAGAAGAAGTTTTCTGGAAGAAGATTGTATATTTTTTTGTTTTTAGTTTTGAAATGAATTTCGATTAAAAAGACACAACAAGAAGATGTTTTTTTTAGAAAATATTTTAAAAGACGTAATCGATCTAACTCTACCTCTTCAATAATTTATTAATAATTATCATTTAAATTAATATTAACTTAATTATGATCCCTTAATTTGTTAAATCCCGAACCCTACGAGAATTAACTTTACCATGAAGATGAAGTGAATTTAACCTTAGGCTAACTTCGAAACATGCAATCGCAACACCCTGCTTTGATTGATGTTCTAATATTAGATTATGGTCAGTGGTAAATTAAGGCACATAACCACTCTGTAAATGAGGATTAATTGAGTTTAGGTATTGTATTTGAACTCTATAAATTGATCCCGTGTGGTTTTGAATTACCAGTTAAGGTTGCGCTCTCACAGTTCACACAATTCCCGACCTCGCGTGTTTTGTGTTAACTATTCAATTGCTTGCTTAGTTCATTTAAATTAAAAACTAAATTAATAGATCATAATATGTGAATTATAGTATCTCATTTATTCAAAATAAATTAATGAATAAGGATAGAGGTCGATCGATTACTAAAAAGAACTACTCTTCCATGGGTGGCGTAATCATCATAGAAGCATTTTGCATGTGCAAAGGTTTATAATGGGTATAACCCAATAACACTTCTACTCAAGAATTCCAACCCAATTAGGAAGATTAAGAGAAGAATAAATTTAAACAAAACAGAAGAAAAGATAAGAAATAAAATAATAACAAAGAAGTTTATTACACAAACAAAATCATTACAACATGAAGGAGAAGAAGAAGGCTTCGTCGAAGGGATCCTTTCTTCAAGAGATACCCTTATTGAAATGGTTTGAAAATTGGATTGGATCCACTTCTATTCTTCCCTAAACTTCCCAATTCACGTCCCAACCCCACCAAATAATAAAAAAACCAATTTATATAGTGGTGGGGAGGCTAGGTTCAAAGTGGTTTAAAGTGTGAATGGGGAATCTCGGACAAATATTTTATTACAACTTGAACCGCTCATTTGACCACCAAAACGCGTGAATTGGCTGGCCTTCCATAATTATCATATGTGAGTATATGGGTCCCCTATCTCCTATCAAAATTTGGGCTCAATATAAGCCTAGAAGATGGAGTTATGGCCTAAAAACATAAGCTTCTCCATTCTGACATGTCCAGCCCACCTTTGACTTTATGGCCCAATTACTCCATCCAAATGCATTCTTTTTATCTAGTGTCCTAAATAAAAGTTGTAGATAAGTAATATAGTAACACTGTTACAAAATTTCAAATTCAAATAAATTATATAATAGTATTTATCTTCGAAATACTACAGTGAACTATAAAGGGTAAAACTGGAATTTTCATCAAATATTCAAATGAATGATTTAATCCCAAATACTTTCTAATTAAACATATTTAACACAATGTGAGGAAATTATATCATTTATTATCAATAAAATATTCAATAAAAATATGTTTTATCAAGGCTTTGTACGGCCGACCTTGCAGATCGCCTTTGTGCTGGACTGACCCAGGGGAGTCAGCACTCATAGGACCAGAGATGGTATATGCTACCACGAAGAAGGTGCAGATTATCCAGGAGTGGATGAAGACTGCACAGAGCAGGCAGAAGTCTTATACTGACAGGAGATAGAGACCTCTGTAGTTTGAGGATGGTGACCATGTCTTTCTATGGGTCTCACCTCGATGAGGTTTGTGGAGATTTGGTCGGGGTGGAAAGTTATCTCTGAGGTTCATCAGACCCTTTTAGGTCCTCAGTAGAGTTGGTGAGATGGCTTACCGCTTAATATTCCACCTCAGATGCACCGGGTTCACGATTTTTTCCACGTATCTCAGCTGAGGAAATACGTGCACGACCCATATCACGTCATCAACCACATCAAGCTGGACATCGAAACTGGGGTGATGTTTACGGAGGTTCCATTAGATATTGAGAATCGACAGAAGAAGGTCCTTAGTGGGTGGTCGATACCTTTAGTGTGTGTACATTGGCAGCACGGGAACCTCCAGGAGAGAATGTGGGAGCAGGAGGCTCAGATTCGTGCTCAGTACCCCCACTTGTTTTCCTAGTTTTTTGTGATGTGGATTTTGGGGACGCAAATACCTGAGGTGAGGAGAATATAAAGACCTAGAAATTCCATGTAATTTTTTTTAAAATTATATGGAAATATTCAATTTTGTAGTTTTGATGGTACTTGATTCTGAGGTTTGGAGAGCCCAGAATGTTTTTCTAAAGTTTCTTAAGTACTTTTAGTAAGCGTGTGAGTAGGTTTTTGTAACTTTTGAACCGGTGCTCGGAATTGAAATCTGAGGGCACCGTTGATCTCACAGCGCCGATATTCACTTAAGGAGACCTTCACTTCAACCGTAGTAGGTAGAAGGTGGTTTTTAGTTTTCGTACTTTTGTGGGAGAAAATAAAATAAACTAACTTTATTTTATCTTTGAATTTTAATCCTCCCAATTTGAATTTTTTAATGGGGACCACCCGACCCCTTGAACTCCCTATTTAATGAGAGAGGTGACTCTTGGTTTATTTTCCAATTAATTGTTCCAACTTCAAAATTAATTAATGTACCAACTCTAGTTGAATTAATAAAACTTAATTTAATAAGTTGGCTCTTATTTTTGTTTAATTGGGGGAGTGTTGGCAAAGGGAGACTCGGGGGAGAACTTTGGAGAAACACTTCCTCCAAATGACGAACATTTCTTTAATGAGGAACGAATTCAATGATGATTAACCGATATACGTCATTCCCTCTCCTCACTGATGTCAATGAATCTTTGAGGTAGGGATTGTTTCTTTTGTATAGCCCTTACTCGTTATTGTCGTTCTTCTCAATTCAAGAACAACTATGCCGCTTGCTACCATTCTAATGTGGAGAGTGTGGGCCAAATGAACACGGCCCGACCTCTCCACAACCCTTGTGAATTTGGGTGTTCTTCACGGCTTGTTTTTGGGTTGAGCAATTTCCAACTGTGGTGGTCTCGAGTTGATGGAAACATCTCGAGATGAGTGCGAGAGTCTACGAAATGAAGAACGGGCCATCGGGGCGCGCCCAGTGACCCGAGAAACGTCGTCGGCAACTGGTGCTGGCGACCGGTGCCGGAAGGGCTCGGGGTCGGCGGTCGGCACTCCAGCCGACCGTGACGACGACGACGGTGCAATCGCGCCACCAAAGAAGGGTCGCGGCCTGTCGGCCGCAGCGGAGCAAGGGCGGTGGCTGGCGCTCGACTGACTGTGTGAAGGGGGTGGCATCATGTGTCCGTGTCGCCAGGTGTGCAGGGGTTGCGGCACGAGGCCGCAGTGGCGAAGGAGGGGAGGTCGGCTCGCTGCCGGCCGCCGGTGATCCTGTCATGGCTTTATTATATTTTTTAATGAATATTCTTCAATTTTGAAGTAATATCAATGTATGTAATGTATGGTTTGTTGTATAAATAACTATATGGAAAACAATAACTAGTTTCATTATGATATAATGCATAATTTTGTACATCTTAGTCTAACCATCAAGGCCTCATGCCAAGACATCATACATAAATAGGTAAGGCATACACTAAATACCCAAGCTATATTGTCTCAAGAGACCTACTGATGGATCTTGGGGATATATAGTTTTGGGATCTACCTATCACTAAAAATTACAATGCATTCATCATAAGAAAGGTGTGAATAATCAATAAAATAAATGATTAACATGCCTTGGTAATCATCTCTTCCTCGGTGCTCTTGACTGGGGTTTTCGCGATGGTGCCTTAGTGGGGGGAGACTGGCACGCCGCTCTGGATTTGCCTCCCCCCCCCCTTCTTCTTTTACCTATTTCTCCTCGTTTTCTTCTCGTCCCCTAGCGGTATGGCTCCTCTGATGCTGTTTTAGGTGTGGTTTTCACATGGCGGTGACTTTGGTGGCCAGGGTTGGCAGCCAATCATGGATGCGCTTATCTATCGAGACCATAGCTCGATTCAATGCTACTCTGGCTTCCGGTTCCCTCATCGCTCTCCCTGTCGGTTAGTGGAGGTGGTTTCATAAAGGCTTTGGGAAGTGTATTCGATCGGTCGAAGGTGTTCCATGAGGTTTGTCCAAATTTGTCTTCACTCTAAGGTGTGGCAGTCCTCGTATGAGGTTTTCTTTGTGCGTTGATTCCCAGGTTCAGAGTTTCTTGGTTCTTCGTTTGGTTTGGAATTCCTGGTGCATGTCGTCTTAGCCGCTCAAATCCCTTCTCTAGCCCCAAGATCCTCTTCTCCTCTCTCAGTTGGATCTAGAGTGGTGGAAGCTAAGTGGTTTTGAGAGTGGGATTTGGTGGCTGATGGTGTTGTGTGAACTAGTGCCATTCTTCTCCATTTAATATGATATGGGATTCTTCTATTGCGGAATCATTGGGATATGCAATGACAGAAACAAGAAAACGAAATAAAGAAAGCAATAAGGACACAGTGATTTACGTGGTTTGGGAATAATCCCTACATCCATGGGAGAGGCAGAATTTCACTATATCAAGAGCACAAATTACAGAGGGTTTTTTCAGTAGTAACCCTAGCCCCCAAATGGGCTATAAAAAATATAGAGGACGATCACTATTCGAAAAGTAAGTCCGCGTTGCTACAGTGAACGGTGGCCACCTTTGTCAAAAGTGATACAGTGACTGCCGGCTGGAAGTCAAAAGTGCTATAGTACTGCTGACTCCGAAGTCCGCATTTCTACAGTGTCTGTCGGTGTCGGTCGGTCAGCTCCACTACAGTAGTCAGAGATACTATAGTATTCAAAAGCGCTACATTACGGCTGACCCCGAAGTCCGCACTGTGACAGTTGCGGGCCACAAGCATTCGGCCCAACCGGATCGGGCAACACCAATCCAACATCTTCCTCTTCATTGATGGTGTTTTTTAGTGGTTGAAATGCTAACGTATTTGAAGATGTTTCTTTTTGATTTTATAGATTTTTTTCAGTATTTATCAGTGAAGTTTGTTTGTTCTGATTTGATGTTTTACGATGGCAACAATGGATTTCTCTGGTGGTGCTATGATCATTTGTGATTTTTTTGTTGATGGTGATGATGGTTCCTTTTCATTTTGATTGTTCCTATCAATTGGAGTTGGCGGTGATGGAGGCCGATGATGGCGATGTACCGATGCTATGATGGTGAGTGTAGGCGACGTGACCCAGCTGACACAGGTGTCCCTCAGATCAAGGCCTCGGGTTCGGTGTTGGAGTTTTTGAATTTCAAATTTCATCTCTATTTTATAATTCTGGATCCCACTGTGGTTACCACTCGGCCTCAAAGAAACTATTTGAAAATCAAAAAAATGGAATTTTCATTCATTCATGCCTTGGTAATCAATAAACATATGCATTGGAAAACTAGAATACAGAGTGTCAATAATTCCCCAATCAATAAATGGAAAAACATGATCATAAGTTGTATGGAGAAAGAAAGTGGGTGGTATCATTATAGAATATCCTCAGTAAAGAATAATAAACTTTAAAGGATATTGACATAAATGAAAAACACCTTTATAAAGACATTATATATTTTCTTTGAAAATAAAAATAAATATCCTTTTTGGGTAACTTTTATAAAAATGAAATATTCACAGAATAATGGGAATATAATTTATTTGAAAAATAATTGTAACTTAGAAAGTAATATTAATAAAAAATAGTGGTCATGATAGTTTTAAATGGTGGTCAGGTGGTAAATGTTAAAAAAACAATATTTTCACACTTTTGTAAAGAAAGTCTAAATTGAATCATATAGAAAAAATTAAAAATATTACTTTATAAACTTTTGTAAATAAAGTAAAGTTTAATATAAAATTAACTTTAAAAATCATTGAATTATATATAATAAAAATATTTAAATAATATAAATAATATGGGTATAGAGGAAAAATATTCCCAACCAAAAAGAAAGACAAGGTCTTTTTCACTTTCGAGAATCCTTTTAGCTGAATCATGAACCAAAAAGAAGTTGAATGGTAATAAGACATATAAAACCCAAAAATAGTTTTATTATAATAAAATATATGTATTTTTAGAGATAAATAGCATATAATTCATTCAAATAATATTTTATACATAATTAATATCAAATTCAAAGTGAGATTGAAAAAAATAACCCTTACATCTAACTTTTGCTTAGTCAAACACACTCTAACTTCCATGTATAATAAATTTAGGTTTATTATAATTTTAAATAAAAAAATATAGTAATAGTTATTATACTTCACACCATTCATTTATATTTCCTAATTACCCATATATTAATTGTTTGTCATTAAAAATATTATTCAGGTGTTAATTGTTCTATTTACCTTGCATGCTTCGATTTGGTAGTCCCAGTCCTTGAGTCTTGTTCATGGGTTAATCATATCCATAACATTCATGATAAGTTAATTCATTTATTTTACATAATTATAGTTTCACATAGTCATTTCATGTAACTTATGGTGACGGTTCCCATGAAATGCTTAAAATACCATTTTCCATTGATTTTTGAGTTAACAATGAAATTGAATTTATTAGTAAATATACTATTGAAAATTACCAGTCGAGAATTATGAAAACATATTAAACTTGTAATTATTAAATATTATTACCATTATTTTAGTTTTCTTATTCATTCATGAGATAGATGTTATAGCCATGTCCATGTAGGTTATAAACCCGACCAAAACAAGAACATGTTATAACAATTGAATAAACAAAAACATGTTATTGAATAGTGATAATATATATTTTATAGAATATTAATGGTTTCAAAAACATGTATTTAAATTTATAAATCAAATTCAAGAATAGTTATATGAATAAGATAAATGAAATAGAATGGTAAGAGGTTATTTCTTACAAAGTGTCTCAATATGCTCGTTTTAGGCGGTTAACATTTATGATAACCATTTATTATTAATATAATTAATATATTAGAAAAAAATATCTTTAAAAACATTAATAGTTTTATAAATATAATATTTATTCATCAAATCCATTTTTAGAACCAGTCATGTAAGGTATTTATGAAAAATGAAATATGTCATTCATAGAGGTGGTAGTTCGCACTAACACGGGTGACATTTTCATTTTCCAATGGATGAGAGGGAGGTGGATAATATTTTTTATATTAATATAATAACATTTAAGTATAATAATGATAACAATTTCATTATATTAGTGTGGTTATAGTAGATTTTGAGGGGGTGGAAGAAGAAAGAAACTTGAAAGAACTCGGGGTAGACAATGGCCTCTTCCTTTGATGCCCTCATTTAAACCATTCCTTAAACCTTCTTAGATTTATCTTTTTAGGATAATAGATCCTATAGTAAATGGAAAATAGGTTTTGGGAGATTTTTTGTCTTATTTTGGTTGATCTAGGAATCTTTAGGTGTCAAGAGAAGTGGGGTGGTAAAGGGGTCCTTTTATAGGTTTGAGGGGTTATACTTTTCTAAATTCTTATAACTTTAAAATAAAATAAATGTAATTTTCAAAGAAAATGGAACAAAATTAAACCAATTATGAATATAGTATAATTTAGGTTTATAATACACTTATAAAATAAAATTGAGGCACGTTTTTTTGATATTTTTAGCCTTATCCCTTTAATTATTTTACCACATTTTAGCTTTTAACGTGGTGACTAACTTTTACTTAGGTAGCTTATTTGTGGAAAACATTAAATTGAAATTATTTAAAAAAATAAATATTAAGATTCCAAATATGAAAAACATTTTATTAGATTGAATTTATAAATTTGGTAAAAATTAATTTTAATCTTAGCACCCATAATGCGTAAAAAATCATTATTAGAAAAAATGCATCTTTAATCATATAAATGAATTTATCTTCATTAATTTTCCAAGTAAAAATCATTAGATGGGTGTTAATTTATTTAATTGAATATATTTTCAATAAATTTCATCAAAATTGGTTATTATAATTAATTAGTTTAATTTATTAAAATACATTACACTTATAAAAACAGTTTTCTAAAAAATATCTCTTTTACCATTAAATGATTTTGCATTCATTTATAACTAATTGATAATAAGTGTATGAATTATTATTTATTTTTTATATGTATTAATAGAAAATAAATCCAAATAAGATAAATTTATCTAAAAATACATTATCATTATTCATCAAAAATCATTATTAAGGAAAAATCCAAAAAAAATCACTCAAAGCTAATTTTAACATTTTAAACGTAAAAATGATATCCATTTTATAATAGTTAAACTATAAAACCTATAATTTTGAATAAAACCCACTATAATGATATAATATGCATTTGCAAATAGTTTAGGGATGTAGTGTTTGCCTGCTATAGTAGAATCTTGGGTATTACATCAATGATGAAACACAGAAGGTGTGGGTGTTATTTATCAAACATAAGTCCAAGGTATTTAGAACATTTGTTCGATGGAAATCCATGGTGGAAAATGAGTCCAGAATAAAACTAAAATGTTTGAGTTCTAATAATGATAGGGAAGAATTAGGTAGTTTTATAGGTTCTTCTGGCGAAAAGGCATATGGTTTGAGAAGACTGAACATAGTACTTCGGAATAAAATAGCATCATAGAGAGTATGAATCAAACATTAATTAAAAATGAATGGATCATGAGAATTCATAATGGTTTTCAAAAGGAGTTTTTGGGCAGAAGAGGTGAATTGTGTGGGTTACTTAGTTAATATGAGGCCATCATCTCTGATGGGGCAGGAACTTCTGGAATCTTATCAGCCTAGAAAAAAAAGTTGAAATTTCCGATCTCAAAGTATTTGGATCACTTTTCTATGTCACATTGATGTCAAGGAAAGAGAAAATATAGTGTCTAAGCCCTAATCATGTTACTTTATTAGGTATGGTGATGAAGAATTTTCATTTCGGCTCTAGGATAATAACTCTCACAATGTTTTTAGAAGCCAAAATTTGATCTTTAATGAAGAGATAATGTGAGAAAATAATATCCAAGAAGAAGTTGCTAACAAGATAAAAGTAGCATCTCATGCTAATGTTTAGATAAATGGAAATACGATGGTTACGTTTGTTCAATAAAATTCAAAGAGTGTCAGTTTTGGAAACATTGGACTGTCTGGAATAAGTTATTGAAGATAGTTAAGTTTTGATGGTATTTCCAAGGCCATAAGTTCTGGAAAGCTTGATGACTATAGAAGCTCAAGGAAGAGCTCTGAAAGGTGGAGTTCTAGAAGTAGCGGTTCTAGAAGGATCAAATCTGTAGGGATAGTAATGGAGGTATATCGGGATTTGGTGCCAAGTGAAAATATGGGGAAGTGATTTAAAATATTTTTTTATCATGAATAATGGAGAGCCCAAAATCCTATGAGAGGCTATAAGACTAAAGTCTCAAGTTAGTGGGAGTTAGCGATGAGGGATGAAATGGATTCCTTACATGTTTCTGGAATATAGTAGCTAATGGAATGACCAAAAGGGAAGATATTACTTCATAAAAAATGGTTATATCAGCTTAATAAATAAGAGGATGTTAGACAAATGCATAAGTAAAGGCTTGTTGTGAAGGGTTTTCAACAATATGAAGGTATAGTTTTTGAGATATTTTCTCCGATTGTTAAATACACAACTATTTGGATGGTACTCGGTATGGTGTCCATAGAAGTTTTTCATCTATAATAGATAGATGTGAAGACCACATTTCTTTATGGGGTCTTAGATAAAGAAATCTATATGGAGCATCTGAAAGGTTTCATGGATAAACAGAACCAGAATCTTGTGTTCAAGCTGAAACGGAACCTTTTTGGATTGAAGCCAGCACCAAGGAAGGGGAACCATAAGTCCAGTTCCTTTGTGAAAAATAGAAGTTAATATAGAATAAAAGTGATCATTATTATCATCAAAAGGTGTTTGATGATGGGAACTACATCATTTTATTAATCTATATTGATGACATGCTTATTTCCAATCCAATGAAGGAAAGGATTGATGATTTGAAATATGAATCATCTGTATGTTTCAATATAAAGGATCTAAATCTGGAAAATTGATCTTAGGGATACAAATTATAAGAGACTTAAGTTCTAGAACTTTATTCTTGACCTAGTTTTTCTATATCTGGAAGGTGGTGGAATGCTTTTGAATGAGAAAGTCGAATCTAGTTACCACACCCCTGGATATACATTTCAAGTTGACCCAAGAAAAGGAACCATGAATGAAAGAGGCTAAGTATATGGAAAATGTTCCTTATGTATCAACAATCAGAAGATTGATGTATTCCATGAAATGTACATGGTCTGACACTATGCATATAGTGGGAGTTGTTAGCTGGTTCATGGTGAATCTAAGAATAAAATAATCAAAAGTGGTAAAGTGGATTCTCCAATATCTAAATGGTTATGAAATTCTTCCTTTATATTTTAGTTTGGATGAGTCATTGAAAGGATTTGAGAACATAGCCTTTAGAGGAGATATGGATACCCAAAAAAGCACCACTGGCTATGTGTTCATTTTTATAGGCGCACCTATGTGTTAGATACCAAATCTTTAACAGGTAGTTTCACTTTCAATAATATAAGCAGAGTGTGTTACTTTAAAAAAAGATATAAAGGATTTGATCTAGATGAAGGTTCTGTTGGAGGATCTTAGAGGAAGGTGGGGGAATGGTGTGTTGTTTTGTGATTCAAAAAGTATAATTCTCATGGAAAATAATCTAATTGTTTTCTTTCGAATGAAGTATTGGAGTTAGTTCTTTAGAGCCAAATACATTGTACTTTAGAATGAAACTATATTCATGGATTTTAATATTAATAAATACCTTATCACATATTGATTATTTTTCTATATAACATTAATGTGATAATTTCCTAGAATATATGTCACACTAAAAAGGTCATAGAAATTCCCTACTATGATGAGAACCTTGAAATGGCATGATAATATTCTTAAACATTATTCTATGGTTAGATAACATTCTATGATGGGACACAAAGTATGTCGGTTTTTGGGTGCGAGTACTCATAAGAAGATGAGAATTCATCTCATGAATTTTTCACTTAGTAATCTCCAAAATGAGAGATTATGAGAACCGACCTGCCTGTAGGAAATCCTCATGCTTGTGTGTAATTGGATATTATCATTTGCGAGAATGTGTAATGATCCTTAGACATTAAGATTATTATTAATATATTATATGACTCACACACTTTTATTTATTATCATAAACAATGATGACATGTGATCACAGAGAATTTGGCTACATTGGGTGCATCATGAATGATATATTATTAATGAGTAGTTACAAGAATGATTTGTCACTTCCATATTTATGGAAGTTGATATCTTTTCCCTTTGATTGAAAAAGAACTTTTGTATTAAATTTTGTGGTTATGGTGTAATGATGAGTTTATTTTATATAGAAAAAGAAATAAGTATCAAGCATATACGTTGATGACATAGGTGTGTAGCCCGCTTGATGAGATATTGAGATAAATGGATTATATTGCATAGTGAGCATTCGTATGTGGTTTTTGTCATTTTGACATTTTCTTTTTCTCTGTGAGTGCATTGGCCCGTTGCTAGATAATAATCTTGAACTTTAGGCAATCTCGCCTAATGCCACTAAGGAAGAGACTTAAAGGGTCACACAAAAAGTGTTTATGTTGTTATTGGTTAAATATTATTTATATTTATATTTAACAATTGGAAAAAATATTATTCTCTAGATTGAGAAATAACATGTATTAAATATTTATTTATTGATCACAAATATTAAATAAATACTTATTCATAAGGTTATTGTTTAATTATGTGAATATATAATATTTATTTATCTCATGTTACTCACAAGGTAATAAATAATTATTTATTGATTAATAATTAAATTATTAAATTATACAAATATAAAAATAAATATTGTATTCTCTAAATTGTGAATATAATATTTATTTATTGAATGTATAATATTAAAATAAATATTTTATTCACCAGTTTTTGAATATAATATTTATTTATGATATTTATTATAGAATTCAACAAATATTAAGGGTGTGAGCAGACCCAGTTATTTTCTGGTGATAAATATTTATTTACCATACTATAAATAATATTTATCATTACGCGTTTTAGCACACACCATGGAATAAAACAATATTATTATTATTTTTCATGGAATGGGGTTCCTTTTGGGTTTAACATATTATTAAGGGTCTTTATGTAATTAATTAATATGAAACCCTAACCATGGGTCTATAAATAGACAATTATGAGAATTGTGAGGGGTTGGTCATTGTGCACAATATTCTCCTCCCTAGATAATTATCTCTCAACAAAGAATGTATCTAGGGTTTTCTCTCAAACTCAAGAGATTCTCTCTTCCTACTTCATTTCCTCTCAATCCAAGGATATTAAGATATAATATTTCTAGGATGAATGGATTATGATTGAAATCAAGTGAGAGATGCAAGATTATTGGTATTGCTGCATTAGCACCTGGAGTACCATTAGCAATGTTTTGAGATCAAAGGAGCATGTGTGGATCACCACTAAAGGGGATCTACTTTGGGTCCTCACCAACATAATGAAAATACAATTGAACGAACTTCAAGTGATCAACACCTACAATGAAGAAATAACTCGGGACTAAGGTATTTCTTCATGTTATTAAATTAATTATAAATTAATGTGAAAAATATCCTCTTTTGGTTTCGAAAAAATACATCGATATTTTTTTGAAAAAATTTCATTGGTTATGGAATTCATCCTCATTTAAATTGAAAAAGATCCATTGAATCTGACAAAATAATATTTTCTCATAGGCTCAATAGGTGCTTCCGCTACATCCGGAACCATCAAATTATATCAGAATAGTCATGCTCAATTTATAATTATTTATTAATTACTGGTCATTTATACGTTTAAATTTAATTTTCATTTCAAGAAATTAATTATTTTAATATGATTATTGATATATCTTCTTCTCCTCTTTGTTTCTTGTTCATTTAATCCAAATCTAATTAAATTTTAAGAAAGAACATCTGAAGAACCCATCTAAAGGTTCCAAGAAGTCTGTTCTGATAACACAAGAGTACACAATATGTAGCCCAAAGGTACATGTTGTGTACCCATGTTCAATGTATCAAGGTGACTCTAAAATTAATTTAGAGTATTATGAATTAATTACACATGATATACATTAAATGCGCATCGCATGTTAATAAATCCAGGATGGTATGTGGTTGGATGAACTATATGTCGTGTAACTCTCTTACACTTCATGTAGTCTGCATGTTTTCATGGAGGAAAACACAAGGCCCAAGAAGTGTCCTGTATTTTTTACATGACTCAGGGACTGATAGTCATGTAATAAGGAGGTGACACGACGTGTACTATATGTACACTCCATGTACCTTAGAAATGTATGCGAATAAATACACACGTAGTCCCTAGATGTGTATCATAGATATACGATGAGTAAGGTACACGATGTGTAGCTAGATGTACACACCATTTACCTAACTTGTTTATGCCGAAAAAATAAAATTTAAGTTGCTACACCTTTAAACCTTAGAATCATGTGTTTCATGTGTCGTTTATTGGATCATAAATTCTGTGTGAGAGGTTTTATATATATATATATATATATTGATTAATTATTTTTTTCCTAAAATTATGAACTACATACCATGTATAATCATAATATGTCAACTACTATGTGTGCATTAAAATCATTAGGTGTTATGGTAATTAACATGTGTTTCGTGTGTTATTTATTAACATGTACACACCATGTAATTATTTGAAAAAAAATTATGTTGTATACCGCGTGAGTAGACTATATATGATCTCAATACATGTCGAGTAGTTCAAACAGGTACTCGACGATTTTCTTCCAAGTAAAAGTTATGTCATTTTTAATACATTTTAAATAAAACTAATTTATTTAATTTATTTAAAATCACAGTGAATGAGTATCTCCAAAATAGATTAGATAGAGATTAAGATAAATTGAATTAATTGGATTAATTCATGAGTGTTTATCTTAATAAAAGAAAGAATTGAAATGAATGATAGACAATTACTTTAAATGCATATTAATTTCACTAGAGGATGATCATGAGCTTAGAATGATATATGAATGGTTATGATTTATTTTAATTTGATTATTTCATGGGTTTTGTAATTATTTTATTAAATTAAATTGATGGCATGTGAGTCACACGTCCCTCCTTATTATGTATGGGTATACGTGATCACGGTTTCTTTTATGCAAATCCCCTTTCTAGTTCCCTTCACCTGCAAGCGAAGTAAAATCATTGTAAGGATGGAGCTCCCAAGCATATGGAGTTGGTTCAAGATGGAGTTGAGGTGAAACCAAGCCAAGGAGATACACACGACAGAGGTGGAATGCTTCAAACTCGAGCCTAGAATAGCTCAAGGAGTCTATATACTATGGTCAATAATTTGTTTATTATCCACTAAATAAAAAAATTGTTAGTTAAAGCTCATGATCATGCCACGTTATATTTATTTTATTTCTATTTGATGCATGATTTATTTTATGGATACAAGACTATGATCACATAAATAAATGGATTAATATTCAAATATGGAATTAAAATAAAAAGATTATACATAAATATTGTATCAGTTCAGGGTTAATCACTTAAGTAGAATCCAATTAATATAAATAACACATGTAAAAGATAAAATTAGAAAAAATTATGTATAATAAATAAAATTCCTCAATCATATATTAAGTTAACTAAGACTTCTATTACTTGATTAAGAATGAAACCATAGAACTAACTGTTTACATTGCCATAGTTTGGACACTTACTTTTATTAGGGAATTTATAAGGGTTTGGATTGACTTAAACAAACTTATATTGAATTTAATGATCATAGCATGTACAATACAAATTTTGAGGTAGGTTTTGAGGAAATCCAAGTCAGTATTTTAGGATTAGAGATTTTACTCAGTAGAAGAAGGAACTGTAAGCCCACAGTTGGAAAGACCGCACACCTAAACACCTTCTTATGGTTTTTAGGATATAGTATGGATTATAAGGAGGGAAATATGGATCCTTCCCACTATAATGTCTATGTGATGGGACATTTTGAGATCAATGGTGAGCTCCATTGAGTCTTAGTAAAATAATGGGAGACTAAATAGGATAATCAAAATTATTTTCACTCGCACCTTTTGGAAATCAAGTAAAGTGATAGTATATATATTTTAATTATTGTAAAAATGGATAGTGAAACCATGAAATTGCTATGATCATTCCTTAACTCATGGAATTTTCTCACAGGCACAAATTTTCTAGAGTGGAATAGATGTTTTACACTGCTTTATTATCAAATAATCTATGTTATGTTTTGGAATCCCTATTTCAGATTTTCTACCATATTGAGCATGTGATGGTGGGAACAATGCCTATATGAGATTCGTAGAGGATGCTTCTTATGTTCATTGCATCATACTATTAGTTATGTCCAGAGAGCTAATAATGCAACATAAGGACATAAATATTTACACTATGAAGTCTCATCTCCTTGATATGAAAATATAAAAGGTGAGACTTTAGATAAATGATATTTCCACTACACTTAATCAGTGTAAATCGGAAGAAGGATAACTAGCCACCCATCATATCTTCAAAATGCTGGAGTATATTGATAAGTTTGCTAGATTGGGCTTCCATTTGGATAAGAAATTATTCATTAATCTCAAATTATCATTATCACTACCATGGTTATCCTTATTTACCCAAGATCGGATGAATGGTATTGATAAATCACTCAGGGGTATTTTGGCTCTACTTCACCGGATAGATAAATTTTTTATGGAACCTATTTTATTAATGAATCAAAGGAAAATGTTGAGAAGGCCATGGCCATTTCAGATTCAATGGTTCCTTTACGATGTTATTCAAAGAGACAAAGATCAAAAGGGAACAAAACAAACATGAGGTTATTTTCATCTCGTGTGAAAAGAAATGGTTATTGGAATAATTGCAATAAATTAAATTAAAAGTAGTTATAGAATTATAGAAGATTCATCATTGAATATAATATTTCCATTGGACTTATTAGGCACTAAATAAAATATGTTTTACAAATATTATCATTCAAAAATTAAGAAAGTTTCAAAATATTATAAGATGTAGGGTGAATTCTCCTAGAGGGTGAGAAAGAGTGATTTTTTTGTCGGTAGTGAGAAGTCGCAACTTCTAGATTTATAGAATGGATTGATTCAAGTTTTTAATGAATGTTAATAAAACATTTATCTTAGTGTTTAGATAGACACAATGAGGCATTATTTCATATCTAGAATAAATGTGTTATGGAGCTTCATACTAAACTAATGGTTCAGTAACTCTTGAATCACATATATCCATTATAATGATTGATGAATGTAAAATATAATATTATTACCCATGGAAAGGTAATTATTTTTCAAATAAAATTGAATGTAGTCGACTTGATTATACCCAAAAAAAATTAGCCTCTTGAGATCTAAGGCACTTTGTAAACTAACAAACTTACTTGTTTAGTTTTAGAAAAAGAAACCTCTAGGATTAAAGGTACGCCACAAGAAAAAGAATGAGTTCAGAAATCCATGTGAACTATTCTAAAGGTAGAGGTAAATTCATATACTTCATGTGATTCCTTTAATAAATTTTAGAAATGCTCAGAGGAGTAAATGAGTGCACTTGGTAAAGATAGAAGAACCTCCAAGCTAGCTTATCAGATAACATCTTGTCCAAGTAATCATTGATCATGCATGTGGAGTAAAGGTATTCCCAAACTCACATTTCCTTATATAAATTGATATAGTGATATTAGAAAAAGGAATATTAATAATGAGTCTTATATGTATTGCACATTTTCCATAATTTCTTCTAATAAATGTTTTTAAAATAGTAGTGCAACAGGGTGATTCAAATCTGTTACCTAGTTGGGGAATGTGTGGCGTGCTCTAGGCTTGGTCAGGGGCCTTCAATGGGAGTTGAGTGTAATCAAACACACATTTTTCAGTCAGGGGCATACTCGAGTGGTAAAGAATCCCAATAATCCTGCATCAGACCTAGGTTCAAATCTAGGTGGGAGCGAATTTCCATAGGCATTATAGCAGTAATGTACCATTATAACAATGTGATACTATAACAGGTACTATGGGGGGTACTATAGTAGCAGTACTATTCATCCTAAATGGTATTTAGGGCCACAAAAATTATCCTTCATGCTATAGGGCCTTTGGGCCATCATGGTGTACTAAGCAGGTGACCTCCAATGACAGGATCAGGCGCAGGCAGCGCTACAGTGAGTGAATACAGTAATGGGCCCTTTGAACCATGTAATTAGGTCTACTATTCATCGACCTACGGGCTATGTAATGGGTTCCACTCTACTTGAAAAGAAATAGGTTCCTCTATTTAATAATAAAGAGAGGCTTTGACCCTGAATTCTAAAAAAAATACGGTATGATAAGAATCTATTAGGTCACAACCTCAAATGTTTGTTGAAAACCATTTGTTAAAAGATGGTTTTGACTACAAACGAACATCAAAAAAAATTAGTGCATCTCAATTAATAATCTTATTGAAACTAAGGATATTAACGTCTATTAAAGACTAACTATGTTTCCATAAATGAAACATATCTCTTTAAGGATAGTAGGAGTATACTTAAAATCAATTTTTCAAGGATCTGGATTCACATGAGTTGGCATAGGAATACTAGACTCCACTAAGATTTGTGGGAGGAGTGGTTCTAGAGATACATATTTCATAGGGATTCATAACTAAATAGGTGTTTTATATTCACCACGGTGGGTGATACATATGTTATTCTTTTAAATGGAGATTTATACAAAGAAGTGGTAAATGGAAACATCCTAAAGTTGATAGGTATGTATGAATTCAAGTAATGAATTCCATGTATCAGGATTTGGGACTCTGTATTTTGAATGTGTCTAAGAATTGATATTGTTGCTAAGTATTCAAGAGAAATTGGACATATATGGCAAAATACGGTACCAATAAAGAATGATTGATTATTGAATAGTTTTTTCTATGAAAAACCCAATACACCAATCAGCATGACTAAAATCCATTTGATTTCTATTTTTCAAAGCATACTTCCATAATTATCATATTTGGATATTGATTGTCAAGGCCACCTCATTTGGAGTAAACCTTGCAAAAGATGTTTATATGATGTGGCCAAAAGGAGACCTTATGGTCTATGTCTATATGGAATAACTAAAAAGGATCAGTGACATCAATAAATTCCATTAAGATATAGAGATTACATAAATTATTTTATGGATAAAATCATGCGTAGTGATCATAGAATACTTTCTTAGAAACAAAGGAGTGTCATTTGTATCTAATAGGTTAGTGGGAGCATTGTAATTTTTCAAGATAGATGTGTTAATAACATATGGAAAAAAAATTATGTCCTTATAGTTTGTTAAGACTAAGGAATGAATTTCTCCAAGAATGAAAAGTAGCAACCATGCTTTAGGGAACATGATCTAAAAAATAGATCCATGGGTTTTCTAAATCTTGTCATAGTAAATATATTGAAAAAGTATAGGAAAAATACAGGTTGAAACAATTCAAGAATGAATTTTTGTGGGCATATAATCTTTCCAGTAAAACATGCATGGGGATAGGAAGAAATTATTGAGATTAAAATTTTCACAAGATTAAGTGCTAGGAATTTTTATCATATGCCATGATATGTGCTAGATTTTGATATTACTAATGTGTGATGCATATTAGGTGAGTATCAAATAGATCCAACATAACTGTACCGACTTTCAGTTAGAACTATCAAACAGTACTTGAAAAAGTATAAATGGATGAGTTCCTGATATCTAGAGAAGTGGGATTACTAGCGATCAAGCGAATTGAACATTTTTCTTCATTTAGCTCAATTTGACCTAGTATAAAAGTAGGGCTAAAGTAATATGTAAGACAAAATTATTATAGCCCATGGTTTTCATATTTATAATAATTGATTATTTTGTGACTTCTTATGCTGTTTAAGAAGTGGTTTAACGACAACCTATTCCTATTTAGGGTTATACCAAAAAAAGGTTTTATCATTATTATGATAAACTCTGACTACAAACTTAACCAAGATGTTAGGTTTCTTACATGGGAACAAGAGGTGGATACTTGATAATATCACTGTTTGAGGGATTTTCTCAATACATTAATGTCACAGTAAGCATATTATCCACACAGTCATGTGGTTATACCAACCCTAGCCATGGAAACATAGTAGGCCCAACAACTGTAGCCATACTCAGCATAAGCATGTTTAACATGTAAGAAATAACCAGTCGTTGGTAGTTGGCTCTAGTACAAGTGAGAGTCTTTTGTAGTTGGTTCCCTAGAACCAACTACTTTATACTTTAGATTTCCTATATATTCATGGATTTGAATATTAATAAATACCTTATCACATATTGATTATTCTTATGCATAACATTAATGTGATAATGTCCCAAAATATCTGTCACATTGAAAAGGTCATGGAAATTCTTCACTATGATGAGAACCTTGAAATGTCATGATAATATTCATAAACATCTTTCTATGGTCAGATAACATTCAATGATGGGATACGTAGTATGTTGTCTATTAGGTGCGAGTACTCATAAGAAAATGAGACTTCATCTCATGAAGTTAACACTTGGTAATCTCTAAGATGGGGGATTATGAGAACTGACACACTTGTAGGAAATCCACATGTTTATGTGTCATTGGATATTCCTATTTGTGAGCATGTGTAATGATCCCTGGAATTTAATATTATTATTAATGCATATCATGACTCACGCACTTTGATGTATTGTTGTAAACTGTGATGAAATATGATCATGGAGGAATTGGGTACATTAGATGCGTCAAGAATGATATTATATTAATGAATAAGTCAATGAAGGATTTGTCTCTTCCATCTTTATGGAAGTTGATATCTCAACCCTTTGATTAAAATAAAACTGTCAAATTAAATCTCATTGTCATGGTGTAATGATGAGTTTACTTCAGATAGTTAAAGAAAGACATATCAAGAATATAGGTTGATGACACGGGTGTGCAACCCGCTTGATGAGATATCGAGACAAATGGATTATTTACACAGTGATCATGTTTATGTGGCTTATATCGTTGCAACATATCCTTTTCCTTTATGGGTTCATTAACCCGTTGCTAGACAGTAATCTTGAACAATAGGAAAACCCACCTAATGTCATTGAGGAATGGACCTAAAGGGTCACACGTAAAGTGTTTCAATTAATATCAATTAAATATTAATTATATTTATATTTAACAGTTGAAATAAATATGATTCTCCGGATCGATAAATAATATTTATTTAGGATTTATTTATTGATTGCAGATATTAAAAAAATATTTATTCGCAAGATAATTGTTTAATTAGATGAACATATAATATTTATTTATCCCTTATTATTTGCAAGATAATTAATAATTATTTATTGATTAATAAATAATTTATTTAATTATGTGAAAATCAAAATAAATATTTTATTCTCCAGACTGTGAATATAATATTTATTTATTTATTGAATGTATAATATTAAAATAAATATTTTATTCATCAAATCAGGGATATACTATTTATTTGTGATATTTATTCATGAATTCGATAAATTTTAAGGCGGATGAGAAAACTCAGTTATTGGTCCGGTGATAAATATTTATTTACTAGATTGTAAAAAAATATTTATCATTGTGTGGGTTAGCACATTCCATGGAATAAAATATTATTATTATTATTATTTTACATTGAATGGAGTTCCTTTTGGTTTTAACATATTATTGAGGGTCTTTATGCAATGAATTAATATAAAACCCTAGACCTGGTTTTATAAATAGATAATTATGATAATTGAGAGGGGTTGGTCATTATACACAACATTCTCCTCCCTAAAGAATTCTCTCTCAACAAAGAACGTCGTTGGGGTTTTCTCTTAAGCTTGATAAATTCTCTCTTCCTCCTTCATTTCCTCTCAAGTAGAATGGATTAAGAGATGATCCTTCCAGACCAAAGGGATCATGATTGTGATCAAGGGAGAGACACAATATGATTGGTACAGTCACGCTAGCACCTGGAGTGTCATTTACTATGTTCCAAGATCAAAGGAGTGTGTGTGGATCGCTACTAGTGGGGATCTACTTTGGGTCCTCAATAACGCAATGAAAATAAAATTGAACAGCCTTTGGGAAATCAAAACCTACATTGAAGAACGAAATCAAGACCAATGTATTTATTTATGTTATTAAATTAATTATAAATTAACATGAAAAATATCCACTTTTGGTTCTGACAAAATTTGTCAATATTTTTTAGAAAACAATTTTGTTGGTCATGGAGTTCATTGTCATGTACATTGTGAATGATCCATTGAATCTAACAAAAGTAGAGTTGGTGGTAGGATCAATGGGTGTTTTTGTTGTGTCTGGAACCATCATGAAGCACATTCGATTGAATTACCACCTCATATAAAAGTTGTTGGAGGATAAAGTGTTGGATCTATGTAAGGTAGATGAAGTTCAAAATCTGAGAGATATGCTAACAAATATTGTAATATGGGATGTTTTGAGGTAGTGTTGCACCTCGGTTGGGCTAGAATAATTGGAATCATGGTGAGGAAACCATGCAGCTTCGTGGAAGTTTGTTTTTGGGTGAATGGAAGATATTTACATATGTTTATGGGGGACTTGGTGGTGAAGCCTGAAAATAATTCGTAAGTGGGAGATTGATAGGTTCAGTTGTGTGGAAATAATTTTCCAACTAAGTTATTTGAACCAATAGAAGAAGAGATTCTAGAAGTTTCTAATTTCTAGAATCAGATGAAGATGGTAAAGTGGTAGGGTCTAAGTCCGAAAGTCCATAAGTAGGCTGATTGAAAGATAGTAGTCAGAAGCAGGAAATCAAAAGATATCCTTGATGAGTTTGAAGGTGAAGTGTGGTGATGAAAAGGAACATGTATGAGTGACTCTAGTGATATATAAGAGTAACTTTATAGAATTTTCATAAGCATGTATTATACATTGAAAGGTGGAGTTAAGGCATTGGATGTCTTTGATCAAGAAAATGGGTGTTGAGTCAAAAGTTTCCTTATGACTTTTTCATACCTTTATGTTTTGGAAATCACAAACACATTTTCCTTAATGATATTTCTTTCTTTAAGAAACTTTATGTTTGTTAGACTTATATTTATTTCTTTAAGAAACTTTATGTTTGTTAGACTTATATTCATAATATTTTTTATTATACTTTCCAGCTAAGTCTAACATAGCTTTCATTAAGACTGATTAGATTCTGTATTCAAATGAAAAATAGGATACATGTGCATATAATCATAATCGATGTTTCTTAGATTATGAATCGCCCAGATGATTGATTCTGAATCATGTTGTTTCTTGGATTCTGAATTGCTCAAATTTTTGGATCTGCTGTGTTTCTTAGATTCCGAAACACCGCATTTCTTAGATACTGAATCGCTCAAAATTTTATATCTGATTCACTTTCTCAATTCTGATTTTTTGTGTTTCTTAAATTCCAAATTCCTCAAAATATCAAATGATTTTTTTTATGTTTCTTAGAATCTGATTTTCAACTTTCTTAAAGTTACTATGTTTTCCTTAAGAAACATATTTTCAACTTTCTTAAAGTTTCTATATTTTCCTTAAGAAACTTATTTTCAGCTTTCTTAAAGTTACTATGTTTTTCTTAAGAAACCTATTTTCAACTTTCTTAAAGTTACTATGTTTTTTCATTAAGGATCTGATTTTATATCTTTCTTAAAGTTAATCTATTTCCTTAATGTAATGTTTCTTACATTCAGATTCTTACATATTATTGCAAAGATAATGTTACTTGTGACAGTTTTTATTATCTAAACGGTGTCGTTGTTTCAGTTATAATATGACTGTTACGAATGTCACATATCCAAGTCCTTCCGAAATTTCAGGAAAAATATGACCATTGGAGGAAAATTCGACCGTTGGAGATCACACCTATAAATACCTAATCATTTGAACGAGCTCATAACTTTTGGATTTTGAGACACACGAGAGCTCTGCCAAAAATATGTTTTGTGCAAAATCTCTAAAGAAATTAAGTTGTGAACAGCTTGTTCAACATACTTAAGATATTCAACAAGATTTGTTCTGCTTAGTATGATTCTGATTGTTGTTGATTACAATCGAGGACTTTTGGGGCTAGGAAGACAGAAATTCTGATTACCTGCTTAATTGAGGGCTTCCAAGTTGAAGGAAGACATAGGTGTCGATCACCTTACAGATCGAGGGCTTGCGGGGGTAACAAGATAGGTTTTGATCTTCATGTCGAGGGCTTACCCTAGTGTGGGTAAGATAGACTTTCTTGAAAGTATAAATCAAGGGACCTTTATCCAAGGTGTTTTCGATACCCTACTCTTTGGGTTAAAATATTTGTATTCTTTAAATGTACTTTTATTTTCGCTGCATTTTTTTATAAATAGAAAGTGCAACTTTCTTACGCGTTCTCATTTGTTGTAACTCTGATATAAGATTCTATACATTTTAAGGTAGAATCTTACTTAAGTATACCTGTGTGCTTATTTCATTACATTATCTTTACATTCGGACATTGGGCCCTTCCAATCTCTTTGTTAAAGATAGTAGAGGGTTTTGTGAATCTTGTTTGTTTAACTTTGTTAAACAAAGTTTCATTAAGGTTAAAAACAAAAAAAAATTAAACTTGCAATTCACCCCCCCCCCTCATGTAATTGAGTATCTACATCTCATATTTTGATCCTATAATGGGTGCCTATGAAGATCATAACTATGTGGACACACTCTCCATGAAGATTAGAAGGTGATGGTACCAGTTGTACCAACTAGACTATGCTATAACTAGTAGGGTGGAAACATTTTTTAAGGGCTTTTGGGTTACATTGTAATCATATTATGATTTATGAATAAAGGTACATGCAGTGTTCCCCCCATGGAGTAGGACTAGGTTTGAACTACGTAAATACTCATGTTGTTCTTTACGTTTATTTCTTTTTTTCGTTGTCTTTCAGAATTTTTGTTTGCATTTGTTCTGAAGGATGTGTGGCAGTGTGGGGACTTAGGTGTGACATGACTTCTAAGTTCCAACACATCATTTGTATTGGTTCATTATGATTATTTGTTTCTGCTGAGTATGTTTTGAAGGATAACTTTCAAAATCTGGAAGTTTTCCGTGAGCCCAATAATTTCTGACAATCTTACCCTTACTCTAAGATGTACATGTTTATTTATTTAATTGATAACAAGATTAATGAGACTAAATCTTTAAATATGAAAATATAACTTAAAACCTAAGAATATAATCAAGTTTGATCAATTAAATATATTACTTCGCTCAAACTTGATCTAAAAATTTAAATTTGATGAATCAGTAGTGTTTGTCACAAAAGTTAGGACATGTCAATACTATAAGAGGGGGTAAATTATAGTTTAAAAACAGCTTACAATTTTTTTCCTCCTCAAGGAATAAATTCACTAAAAGTCATGAACTTCCATTCAACCCAAAAAATAGAGTAAACACGACTTTATAAAATGATAAATACAACAGAAGTATAAACTGTATGAAACACGGTAAACACAATAGAAACAAGATAACTACACAAAGTAGTAAGAACTGTGGAAATACAAAAATGAAACATGAAGTACCAGTTAACGAATCAAGTACTCCTTTAAAGGATATTATAAAAACAAACACTCTCTAGTCAGGGAGGTCCCTGCTTTAACCAGAAGTAGCAAAGATGTTGTAAACCTAACTTTAGGTATCCCAAGACTTTATGCCTATTGGAAGGTCTGTCTTCCGCACCTGGAAGCATGCGACTTTATACCAGTCGGGCAGTATCTATGTCCCTACCCCTAGACACTTTTTTCCCCTCATTAGAAGCCCTCGATCAACCCAATTGACACCAATTATTTCTGCCTTCCCCTAGAAGACCACGATCAACATGATCAAAAATACATATACCTTCCTCAACAGAAACCCTCGATCACACAGGATAGGAAGAACAAATACAATTGGAAAATTCTAAAATCTTTGCAATGAAAGCCTCACAAGACGGAACTCTTAACATAACACTCAAAAAAATAAAAAATTCATTGACCAGAATCACTCACAGCAACAAGCAGTTGAAAAACTTCAAGCGATCAATGAAATCTCTTTCTCTCAAGTGTATTATTCATTTTCTAATCTTCGAATATATGAGATTGTAACAAACTCCAACGTTTGAATTCTAAAATTTTCAGAGTCAGTTGTAACTACATCAGAAGCTTTGGCATCATATTCTAATGAACTCAACATAGCTCCCCATCTTGCGCTGAAGTTAATCATGTACTAATATAACACTCGTAAATTTGATAGATGGGATCCTAGTACAAAAGATCAGTTCACTGGATTCTCACCATTTTGTAGCTCAGACTAGAATCTCTATAAATACAGTTACTAGATTTTCATTCCATGCAACATGGAGCTCAAATACACTAAATGAGATTAAATTGAATTCAAGAATGAGTATATTTTGATTTTCAAAACTAAGGATAAAATGAATCCTTAGATCAAAAATATCCCCTTTTTTGGAAAACACAATCACAAAATGAAAATTAAGTTTGAAATAAAATTTTAAAGAAAACTCCCTAGAAAATTTTACAAATTCTCCCTTAAAATGATTCTTCTCCTTTGATTTATTTCTCCCCTTGTGACTTCATTTCCCGTCCTTTTTAAAAAAACCCTTCTACAAAAAAAATATTCTCAACACAAACATTAGAATAAAAGTAGAATAATAAAAAAAACAATTTTCTACAAACTTCTTCCCCTTTTATAAACTCCTTCCTCTTAAAATAATGCAAACTTAACTTCTCCCTCTTTATACAATGTAATGAAAACATAATTTTCTACAACTTCTCTCCCTTTGTGATTTTCAAAAAGGAAACCAAAAGATAAAAAAGATAAGTAAAAAAATAAACTCCCCCGGTCTTAAGAGATTATTAAGAAAATATCATTGGGAAACATTTAAAAAACAAGATCATAAAGTCTTTTGGTCAAATCTGTTAAACTTAATTTTTCAGATAATGATCGGTTGATGAAAAAATTAACTTTTCAGAAGTTATCTCCCGATTCCTATGAGTTATCTTCTTCTTTCAAAGATATTTCCAAAATAATTTGAAAAAATTTCTTTTATCTTCCAGAAAAAATTTGGGGAAAATATTATAGTATACAAAACAAAGTGAATTTTTTTCATTTTGATGAAATAATGATAAGTTAAGAATACCTTTGAAAGTATATTTACCATTAATCTCAGAAAATTGGATAAATTATGATGTAGTTTCCAATAAAGGATCATAAGGTGGAATAAGATATTTTCAAATCACTTTTATTGAAATTAAATGTAACCTACAAAGAAAAGTTAGTACAGTTTCTAAAGAATATACTCCTCCTTTTTCAAGGAATTTTTCAATATAAGGAGATAGGTGAAACTGAAAGTGGAATTTATGACTATTTGATATTACTAATATCTAAATTTTTTAATGTATCCAAATCTATCATAAATTAGAGGTTTGGTAAAAATATCAGCAAGATGATTTTCAATTTTGATAAACTTGAGAACAGTATATCATTTTGTGTGTGATCCCTAAGGAAGTGCTGACTTATGTCTCTGTGTTTTCCTCATGTGTAATGTGTTGGGTTCTTAAAAAAAGAAATGGAACTTATACTATCACAAAGAATCAGACTTCGAGTAAAAATCAATCCAAAATTTGTGAGTGTATGTTGCATCCACAACACTTGAGCAAAATAATTTCCAGCTATCATATATTCAACTTCATCAGTTAAAAGTGAAATTGAGTGTTGTTTCTTGTTGGACCATGAAACTAAAGATTCTCCTAAGAAATGAAAAACTCCAAAAGTTCTCTTCTGATCCATTCTAAATTTGCTAAAGTCAGCATCAAAATAACTTTTATATGGGAAATCAATTTCAAAAGAATAAAATAATCCAAGATCTGAAGTGCCTTTAAAGTAACAAAAAATATGTTCAACCGCTTTGAGATGTGAATCCTTCATATTAGCTTAGCATCTCACTCACAAGGACATAGAATACATAATATATGGTCGAATTGTAGTCAGGTATAGTAAACTTTCAATCATCATTTTTTATATTTTTTGATATATCGGTTTCCTGAATTCATCAAGATCTAATTTACAAGAGGTGTCAATCGGTGTACTTATGATAGAAGAATTATCAAAATTGAATCATTTAGTCTTATATGAACTCATTTTGAGTTAAAATATTTCCTTCCAACTTTTGTGAAATTTGAAAACCAAGGAAAAAATTAAGTTCACTTATCATACACATTTCAAACTCACTTTGTATAAGTTCTGAAAAAATATCAGCGAGAGTTTTTTAAGTGGAGCCAAAAATTATGACATCAACATAAATTTGAACTATGATGGTGTCTTTAAAAACATTTTTTATAAAAAGATTCGTATATGTTTTTCCTTTGAAACAATTGTTTTAAATTAAAAATCTAGATAAAAGTTCATACCAAACTCTTGGGGCTTACTTAAGTCCGTAGAGTGCTTTGGTAAGTTTGAAAACATGTTCTTGAAAATGTATATTTTCATAACCAGGTGGTTGAGCTACATAAACCTCCTCCTATACATATCCATTAAGAAATGCACTTTTGACATCCATTTGAAAGAGTAAAGTTAAAGTGAGCTAGAAAGACTAATAATATTCAAATGGATTCGAGCCTAGTTACTAGTGAAAAAGATCCACCATAATCTATGTCATCTTCTTGATTATATACCTTTTCAACAAGTCTTGCCTTATTATGAATAATAACATCATTTTCATCAAATTTATTTCTAAAGGCCCATTTGACTCTTATAATCGGGGGATATTTAGTCCTCTACCAAAGTCCAAACATTGTTCATCTCAAATCGATTAAGTTCATCTTGCATAAAAACTATATAGCTTTCATCACCTAAGCCTTCATCTACCTTTTTAGGTTCTATATATGATAAAAATGTATGATGTTCACACTCATTTCTTAAGGAACTATGAGTTCTAACCAGTTGAGTTACAACACCAATGATATTATTACTAGGATGATTCCTTAAGATCTACTAATTTCTAGGCATGAAGGAATGTTATTTAAATTTTACTAATGGATTAACTTCTGTTAAAGTGAATTTTGGAAGATTAACTACAATTGGTCTAATTTTTGATATGCCAATATTTGTTGGTTGAAGGCAAACATCTAATAAGATAATGTTTTCTGAAACACAATTCAGAGGTGCAATATTCGAATGTTTTGAAAAAAAATAAGGATTAGTATCATCAAATTTACCATTTAAAGATTCTTCAAGAGTATTGGTTCTCTTATTAAAAACTCTATATAAGCCTTACTATTTATGAAATAACCTAAGAAAATTTCTTCATCAACTTTTGGATCAAATTTATTGAGATGATCTTTGGTATTCAGAATGAATGATTTACATCCAAAAACTTTGAAATAAGAAACTTTAGGCTTTCTATCAAACCACAATTCATAAGGGTTTTTATCCAAAATAGGTCGAAGTAAAACACGATTTATAATATAACAAGAAGTATTAACCGCTTCTGCACAAAAATGCTTAGCCACTGAATATTCATTCAGCATAGAATTTTTAATTTCCTGAAGAGTTTTATTTCTTTGTTCAACCATGCCATTTTGTTGAGGTGCTCTCGGTGCAGTAAAATTATGAGAAATGCCACTTTCATTATAAAATGTTTTGAAATTGGAATTTAGAAATGCTCTACCCCTATCACTTTGAATAGTAACAAAAATTAAGTTCACATTTTGAACGGAAGATACAAAAAAATTGAAAACAGAGAGTGATTTAAATTTAAACGTTGGAAAATAAGTCCAAGCAAATCTAGTGCAATCATAGACTAAAACATACACATATTGTTTGTATCTTATACTTGCAGTTTGTATAAGACCAAAGAGATCCATGTGCACTGACTATAAAGCACCAAAAGTTGAGACTTCACGAGTTGATTTAAAGTTAGACTTGTGTTCCTTTCCATACTGACAAGGATCACAGGTCCTGATTGAATTGAACTTAAGTCTCGATAACTCCCTAACAGGTCCTTTTCTTAGAAATCTTAGATAAGATTTGGAAGTTACAGTGACCTAGTTGTATATTCCAAAGTCATGAAGAATCTTCAATAGCACTTAAACAAGGTAAATTCTTACTATGAAGGTCTTCTAAGTTTAAAGTGTAAACATTATCTTTCCTATCGAATGACAAAACATGAACTCCATCTGAATTTTAACGGTACATTTTTTATTTCCAAAATTCATGGAGTAACCTTCATTACAAAATTGACTTATGTTGATGAGATTGTACTTAAATCCTAATACATATAAAACATTAGAAATAAGAGTTTTTCCAAGAAATACAACATCACTTATACCTACCATCTCACATTGGGCGTTGTCTCCAAAAGTGACTCATCCATCCTTTATTTTTTGTAAGCTTCAAAAATTAGACTCATCTTCAGTCATATGTTGAGAACATCTGTTGTCCATATATCAAAAATTCTTATGGTTGAAACTCAAGTAGTCTTCCTAAAATTAACAAATTTAAAAGTTTGGTACCCACATTTTCTTGAGTCTGGAAATGTTAGCAAAAAGTACTTTAGGAACTCACATCTGTTCAACTCTTCTATGTTGAATAGTTTCTAATTCCTTATAAATATAAGCTTTATGAAATCCAAATAATTAAACTTTATTTAAAAAACAAAATTTCCTCAAATGTTCTCTTTTAAATTTAGAACAAAAAGGTTCACTTTTTGTAACAAAGTAATTAGAATGAAAATGAGACTTACCAGAAGTAAATCCTACTTCAGAAGATGTTTTATTTGGTTTTAACTATTTAAGAAGTTTATCAAAATTTCCCCACCAAAAGTAAAATTTGATAACAGTTTTTTCAAACTAGAAACTTTAAATTTCAATTTTACTATCAATTTCTAATCATCATTTTTTAGAATTAAACTAGATTTTTCATTTAGTTCATAAGTTAAATTCTTAATTTTCGATATAAATATTGAAATTCTTTCATTACCTTTAGAAACATCATCTTTGGCCAACTTAAGTTCTCTTTCCAACTTTTTATTCTTTCTTTCAAGAAAAGTCATATATTTAATCATTTCATCAACTGACGGAATATCTTCTTCATCTTTCAATGAAGATGGACTATTTTCATCATTCGATTTAAAAGTAAAATTAACATCAAGAGACATTTCACCAATAGTTTCATGACGCACCCTTCCCATCAAGAACATATTATTCAAAGGAGCTTTAGAATAAAAACCAGCAATATTTCCACAGTCATCGCTATTAGATTTGATGTTGGTGTCAAAGGACGAATCCTTGCTAGCACACCAAGTATCATTAGTAGCACAAAAAGCTTTCCTTTCCTTCTTAGATTTTCCATCTTTACTCTTCTTTTTCAATCTAGGAAAATCTGGTCTTATATGCCCTGAATTTCTATATTCATAACAAATCATCTCGGAAGAATCTTTTTTATCAAACTTTTATTTTCTATCATTTCTTCTATCATAATGGAAAAAAATCTGATGATTCTATTCATACGTCTTTCAAGATGTGCAAGATATCCTTCACTATTATCTGAATGACTATCAGCTTACAGATGTTTAGATTCTCTCTTTACGTCATTAGACTTAGAATGTTGAACACTAGAAGTAAAAGTATCAGAAGTTGAAGTGAAAGCAACTCCATTCTTTTTTTTTCTCCTTCTCAGCATCACTCTTCAGTCAGTTCTCATGTTGCATTAAAGTACTAATGAGATCATCAAGACTCACCTTTGTTAAATTTTTGGTATCATCAATAACAATTCTCTTTTATTCACATTCCTTCGTAAGTATGTCTAAAACTTTTTCTACAAGCTGATCTTCTGTTAATTATTTATCACCCAGTGATTGTAATCCATTAACTATGGTTATAAACATTTGATACATTTGAGCTACAACTTCACCAGATAAAAAATCAAAAGCTTGATAGTCTGCTTTTAACATTGCCTTTCGAGTTTCAAACACCTTGGAAGTTTCAAAATGAGTAACTTCTAACTTTTTCCAGATTCCATTAGCATTCTCACAAGAAGATATGACTATAAGTCCATATTTGGTGCAGTGGAACCATTTTTGATGGAAACGAAAACAAAATTGGAAATGGAAGAGAAATGATGGTTAAAAGTATGTTTGGTATGCAATGAATTTTTCTGATGGAATAGGTAGCTAAAAATTCAAAAATACCAAAACACATTTTTCTACTCCAATCCTATCACAAGTTCCTTCACTCTTTGTAGCCCTCCATCATACCAAACTGTCAAACCAGTCATTGTGGCCTTCATCCATAGAAACATATGCTATTGAAACTCTATCATCATTTCCCCATCGTTATTGGCCTCCTCGCAAACCACCATATCTACCGCACGTCATCTCGGCCTGGTCTACATCGCTTTCGCAACCCCCTACAGCCTTGTCGCCCCCATCGAAGTCATTGCAAACCCTCATTGAAGGATCTCCCTACAACCCCGTCATTGTATCCCTCTGTCGCCATGGTCCCATCACCATAACCCTCCATCGCTGCAACCCTAAGTGAACATTGTCTCATCACTGCACCACCATGTCGTCATTGTCCTATAACTGCAACCCTCCATCGATGCATCCTCATGTCACTGTTGTCCCATTTGAAAATTTGTCTCTGGGGGTCCGGCATGGTGTTTAGTTGAAACAAGTGTGAGGGGTGGCTGGTCGGAGCAAGGACAGGACTAACAATGTTAGTCCATTGAAGCTGGGGCGAGGGTGGAGACATTAGTCGGTCAGAACATGAGTGGTGATGCAGGTTAGGTAAAATTGGGGCAAAAGTGGCTAGTTGGAGCAAGGGCGGTTAACAGGAGCAACGTCGGGGTTCCCAGACGGGGGGTCGACTGGATGTTGTGGATGAATGGACTTTTTTGTCTGAATAATTTGATTCCATTGGAAGCCACCGCTTCCACTTCATATCAGATGGAACCCCAATTCCACCATTTGAAGGAACTTCAGCTTCTCGTGGAAGTCGGTTGCTGCACACCAAAAGCATAAAAACCCACTTTTCGTTTTTTATTTCTCTTTATCAGCTTTCAGTTCCCTCATACCAAATGAGGCCTAAATATTTATGGTAATTGAACGCAACAGAGTATTCTGAACTTTGTGATTCGCCTAATATTCAAGTTTTCCTTCACAAGTAAAACAAATAACCCCTTTATTCGGAACTTTATAATCATCAGTTATCATAAGAAAATTGTGCACACCGGTATTAATAACAAAAGTCTTCATTCTATCACATCAATACTCATAATTTGTTTCATCAAAAAAAGGGTGGTCTGCTAAGATTTGGGTTCTCTGGCATTCCAATAGAAAGTCCTGACATATCAAGAACAAAATAAATCTTTTCTCTACAACACGGTTAGTGTTAGAAATAAAAACTGAGATAATTTTCAGCAAACTAAAAATAAATCTCAAAACCAAGTAGAGGCCTACTTTGATACCAAATATTGGTCTTGAAAGTTTGTATATGGCAGTATTACAAAAGGAGGTGAATTATAGTTTAAAAAGAACTTGGAATTTTTATCCTCAGGGAATAAATTCATCGGAAGTCATGAACTTTCGTTCAACCCACAAATCAAAGTAAACACGTCTTTATAAAAATCTAGATACATCAGAATTATAAATTGTATGAAACATAGTAAACACAAAAAACATAAGATAACTACACAAAGTAGTAAGCACAATGAAAATATAAAAATGAAACATGAAGCATTGGCTAACAAACCAAGTACTCCTTTAAATGATATTATAAAATCAAACACCCTCCAGTCAAGGAGGTCTTCGCTTTAACCTTAAACGGTAAGAAAGCCTGTAAACCTGGCTTTATGTATCTCACGACTTTATACATGTCGGAAGGTTTGTCTTCCACACCAGGAAGCCCATGACTTTATACCTATCAAATGGTATCAGTGTCCTTACCCCAGGCACTTTGTCTTCCTCAGAATTCATTGATCAACATTATTGGAAATACCTTTGTCTACCTCAACGGAAGCTCTCGATCACACATTATCCGAAGAACAAATGCAATTGAAAAATGCTAAGAGCTTTACAATGGAAGTCTCACAAGACGTAACTCTTAGCATAACACTTTGAAAGAAAATTACATTGACTAGAATCGCTCACAGCAACAAGTAGCTGCAAAACTTCAAGTGGTCAATGAAAGATCTCTCTCAAGTGTAATGTATATCTCCTCATCTTCGAAGTTGCAGCATTTTATAGACGAACTTGTAACAAACTCCAACGTTAGAATTCCACAAACTTTGGAGTCAATTGTAACTATAGTTTCACCATCATCTTTCGAAGATGTCACGACCCGTCCTCGGGGCCCGTGTCGTGACTACCCCAAGCCCGCCTTCCATAGGCCAGGGGCTGGTGACTAGCACCAAGGCGTAATTCCCGGTAAAAAGGGAAGGCATTGCCTTTGTAAAGTAAACAAACACCACAGAGCAAGCAAGCAGAAGTAAACACTAAGTAAAAACTGGGTACAACAGTAAGTGCGGAAAAGTAAGTGGGCCAGAATGCAAACCCAAACTGGAAGTAAAGTACAACTAGAAAGGGAAAACAGCAACTGAAAGTAAGCCGCAACGTCGAGCCACCCACTGGAAGTCCCACCTGAAGGGTGAGTACAGATAGCCTCCACAGCTCCTCGGGTCCAGCCGTCCGCTCCGAGTACGTCTCGCCCAGTGGTCACCTCTAGGTACCGTCCTGCTCCGCAAGCCTCAACCACGATCAGCGTTGTCCGTCGTCTGCAACCAACACAACGTAGTGCGGGCATAGCCCGTGTAGGGGTGAGTATAAGCTACTCAGTAGGGACCCTGAGACCCCCGAAAGTCTCCCAGAATCCACAAAGGATAATCCACAAAGGAAAGATACAATCACGAAGTAACATTCGACACTGCTTAGGTATATGCCCATACATATACCTAAGTCATCAATTCTCGTTCGGCTCTAACATCCGAGCCCAAGTACAACCCAGTCCACACAGGAAAACAAAATGTAAATCCACACAGGATAGCACAACACAATCCACATAGGAAAGCAAAATAGGATTCAGCTCACACAGGTATACTTCTTCGTATGACGATAGAGATGATCAGATATAGCCACTGATTCATCTAAGTCGTCGGACCCACAAAGGATCGATAGGTACTAACCCCCGCAATGACCCACAAAGAATCTGACCCACACAGGATCGATAGGTAACTAACCCCCGCAATGACCCACAAAGGATCTGACCCACACAGGATCGATAGGTAACTAACCCCCGAAAAGACCCACACAGGATCGGACCCACACAGGATCTGTAGGCGCTGGCCCACACAGGACCACTGAGCGCTGACCCACACAGGATCTGACCCACACAGGATCGGTAGCACTGATCCACGTAGGATCGCTGAGTGTTGTAGTCGTCGCCGTCGAATCCACTGAGGATCTCTGTACAGTCGTCGTTGTCGTCGCAGTCGCAGCCAGCTCTAGGGTTCCCGCACACAGCAAGCTCGTCCGGGATGGTCCGCTCCACGAGCCGAGAGGCTGATACATCAACTGACACATAGTCCAGAGTTGATTTATCCAAAAGTTCTGTATCGTCAACAGGAACTCAACGCCACAGACGACGTGTCAATCGGACGCCCGATCTGAGAGTTATTGGCTTTTTCGTCCCAGGGGCCCAGTTGGTTTTTAAGTCAAAACCAACCCGACCATACTCCACCTGCGTCCAAACCTCGGGCGGAGTAAGCCAAAAGATCCGTCTCACTTAGAGGAATCCATCAAAGTCGACGGCACGTCAATCGGACGTCCGGAGCTCAAGTTATAAGTGTTTCTGCTCCGAGGGCCCGGTTGGTTTCGTGTACGAACCAACCCGGCTGAACCCAAAGTATTATGAAACCTTGAGTGCGATATACCGAAACGACCGTCTCGATCCAAGGATCGCATCGCAACTGACGGTGCATCGATCGGAGTCCCGTAGCTCAAGTTATGGGCAACAGACCGAATAAGGTTTGGTATTAGGGGGTTCGGGCCCGGTCTGACCCGGCCCGATACCCCCAGGGTCGGCCCGAATCGAGTCGATCCATCCCGAGTCCGAGTCCGGCCCGCTTGGGCGCGGCCCGGCCCGGCCAGGCGCGGCCCGGTCTGGCGGACCGGCCAGGCAACCAGCCTGGCGCGCTGGGCGCGCTGGCCAGGGGTTCGGCCGAACCGTTCAGGGCGGGGGGCGCTACCCCCGCGTGAAGTAAACCGCGGCCCCTAAATGGGGTCGCTTCGTCCAGCCAGCCGGGGGTTTCGAACCCCCGGTTCCTCCATGGTCCGGCCGACCCGCTTCGGCCGGCCGGCTTCTGCCGCCACGGGACCGGCAAGGTCGGTCCCCTTGCTCCGACGCCGGTGGCCCGGTACCGACCGCCGGTTCCCCTGCATCGCCGCGGCCCGGAACCGGTCGCGGCCTTGGTTCGCCTGGCGCGGCGCGACGGCGCCGCGTCCTTTGTTCATCTTTTACGGCGCGGCACGACGACGCCGCGGATTTATTATTTCCAACGGCGCTGCGCTTCTCCGCTCTTCCTTTTACAAATTCTGCGCGGTGCTTTGGCACCGCGTCGCCTTGCTCGCCGCATCAATATCAACAACCAAAAAGAGGGGAGGAGTGTCGGCCAAGTTCGTGCGGTCCGACCTCCTCCCGTTAATGCGATAACAGGCGGTTCAATCGAAAGGGGGATAACGACGGAAGTAATCACAAAAAGAGAAACGCATAAAACCACTACCTCAACGTTGTCGTCGAACGAGCGTTCGTCGCGGAATTAACCGTCGTGGAAGAAGAGGACCACCGCGGAAGAAGAAGATCGTCGCGGAAGAAGAGAATCGCCGTTGGCGTTAGGTGATCTCTGAGGAAGGCGTCACTCGTCGTCGTCCGCCGTCGGAGATTGGCGTTCTTCGTCGGCGGTGGTGCGTTCTTCGCGTTCTTCGTCGACGGTGGTGCGTTCTTCGCGTTCTTCGTCGGCGGTGGTGCGTTCTTCGCGTTCTTCGTCGAAGAACGAAGAATCTTCTCTTTTTCTCCCAAAGGTTTATCACAACACAACCTCAACCATAATAAAATAAGTCCAACACTTATTTTATTATCAACCTAAGCTTTTGAAATTCAAAAGATAAGAAACGAACAATTAATTCGAAGAATTAATTGTAACAATTTAACTGCCCAATTTAATGGGGCGTTTCTTAACCAGAAAAATGCACGGTTGACTTTCATTTAAGAGGGAGTTTGCTGGTGCCTTACTTAGGAGGGAAGAAACGGTGGGGCTCGTGCAGGCCCCACCTCACAAATATCCTACCAAGTGGGTAGGATATTGTGGGTTCCACCTTATCCGCTTAACTTAGCTTAAGTGGCTTTGAGTGAAATAAAATAAAGTGTCGCGCCACCTTTATTTTATTTCTTAACTCAACCCCAAAAAAAATTAAAAACCACACCCGAGCAAACGCAACTCCGGAAAAGGCGTTTCTAAGCAAATATCGGTGCTGCGATTCTATTGGTGCCCTCGGAATTTGATTCCGAGCACCGGTTCAAAAGTTAGAAAAACCCGCTCGTTCGTTCATTGAACGTACCCGAGCTAAACTTCGGCAAATGATTTCGAGCACACCGGGCCTCGAAATCAGGTGCCGTCAGAAACTGCGATCTTGTAAAATTCCCAAGAAAATTAAGAAAAAAATTTCTTTGAATTTTATGGGTCTTTACATCACTCCCACCTCAGGTCTTTACGTCCCCGTAAAGATACATCATAAACTAGGGAAACAAATGTGGGTACTGAGCACGCATCTGAGTCTCCCGCTCCCAAGTGCTCTCCTGGAGGTTCTCGTGCTTCCATCTGATGTGCACTAGAGGAATCGACCGTCCACGTAGGACCCGCTCCTGTCGATCCTCGATCTCCACCGGGACCTCCGCAAAAGTCGCCCCATCATCAACGTCCAGCTCCCCATGGTCAATGATATGCGTCGGGTCGTGCATGTATCTCCTCAGCTGAGATACGTGGAGGACGTCGTGCACCCGGTGCAACTGAGGTGGTAGAACCAGGCGATAAGCCACCTCGTCAATCTTGCTGAGGACCTGGAACGGTCCGATGAAGCGTGGAGACAACTTGTTGCCTCGGCCAAATCTCTGTAATCCACGTCGAGGTGAGACACGCAAGAAGACATGGTCGCCATCCTCGAACTCTAGTGGCCTCTGCCTCCTGTCATCATAAGACTTCTGTCGGCTCTGAGCTGTCCTCATCCACTCCTGGATGACCTGGACCTTCTCTGTCATGGCCTGGACCATCTCCGATCCCACAAGTGCTGACTCCCCGGGGTCTGTCCAGCACAAAGGAGATCTGCAAGGTCGGTCGTACAACGCCTCGTATGGTGTCATCCCGATGGTGGAGTGGTAGCTGTTGTTGTACGCAAACTCCACCAAGGGTAGGTGGTCCTCCCAGCTGCGACCAAAGTCGAGGACACATGCGCGGAGCATGTCCTCGAGAGTCTGTATGGTCCTCTCCGTCTGACCATCTGTCTGAGGGTGAAAGGCGGTGCTCAGACGTAGTTGTGTCCCGAACGCCTCCTGCAACCCCTTCCAAAGCCGGGAAGTAAAGCGAGCATCTCGATCGGAGACGATAGATGATGGCACACCGTGAAGTCGTACAATCTCCTGAACGTAGAGACGCCCCAAGCTCTCCACTGAGCCCTGCTCTCTGATGGGTAAGAAGTGAGCCAACTTGGTGAGCTGGTCGAAAATCACCCAAATGGAGTCGTGACCTCTGGAAGTGCGTGGAAGTACAGTCATAAAGTCCATAGATATCTCGTCCCACTTCCACTCCGGGACCTCCAAGGGTTGTACCAAGCCTGTTGGTACTTGATGCTCTGTCTTCACCTGCTGGCAGGTGAGGCATCGAGAAACGAATTCTGCCACAGCCTTCTTCATGCCCGGCCACCAGTGATGTCGTCTAATGTCCTGGTACATCTTCGCCACTCTAGGATGTACCGCTAAGGGAGAAGTGTGAAACTCTCTCAGCACCTCCTCCCGTAAAGCAACTGGTACCAAGGTACGTCCTCTGAAAAGGATGTTGTGCTCTGATCCAAAGGAGAAACCATCAGGTGCCTGTCCTGAGGATATCTGCGCACGCCGCGTCTCACAGTCAGCGTCCCCACGTTGTGCCTCTCTGACCCGCTGCAGTAGTGGAGGAGTGACTCTGAGTGACTGAAGGAAGGCTGCTCCATCTCTATCCACGAAGGATATCTGCAAAGCGGCTAGCTGCTCTGTCGCCTCCTCAAGTAGCTGAATGCTCGTCCTCCTGCTGAGAGCATCGGCTACTACGTTCCCCTTCCCAGGAGTATAGACTATCTCAAAGTCATAGTCCTGGGGGAACTCGAGCCATCGCCGCTGTCTCAGGTTCAGGTCCTTCTGAGAGAAGATGTACCTGAGACTCTGATGGTCAGAAAAGACTGTAAAGCGCTCGCCCATCAGGTAGTGCCGCCATGTCTTCAGAGCGAAGACCACTGCTGCTAACTTCATGTCATGGGTAGCGTAGTTCTGCTCATGCGGCCTCAACTGACGTGATCCATAGGCAATCACTGCCCGCTCCTGCATCAGGACACATCCGAGTCTGGTCCCTGATACATCGCAGTAGACTACGTACCCTACTCCCTCCTCCGGCAACCTCAAGATAGGTGCGTTGGTCAATCTCTGTCTCAGCTCCTGGAAGCTCTGCTGACATCTGTCTGACTACACAAAGGGTTTCCCCTTCTTTGTCAAAGCTGAGAGTGGTGCCGCAACTATGGAGAAGTCTGGAACAAATCTCCAGTAGTATCCAGCTAGTCCCAAGAAACTCTGCACCTCCGTCACGCTCATGGGTGGCTCCCAAGCTAGCACTGCCTCGATCTTCGCAGGATCCACCGCAACTCCCGCCTCAGAGATGATGTGTCCCAAGAAGTGGACCTCGCGTATCCAGAACTGACACTTCGAGAGCTTGCCATAAAGCTGGTGCTCTCGGAGTGTGTCTAGTATAACCCGCAAGTGGTAGGCGTGCTCCTCCTCAGTCGTCGAGTAAATCAAAATGTCGTCGATGAAGACCACGAAAAATCGATCGAGATATGGCTGAAAGATCCTGTTCATGAGGCCCATGAACACTGTTGGAGCATTGGTTATGCCGAACGGCATAACCAAGAACTCATAGTGGCCATACCGACATCTGAAGGTCGTCTTCTGCACGTCCTCGTCCCGAAATCTAAGCTGATGATAGCCTGACCTGAGGTCTATCTTTGAGAACCACCGTGCTCCCTTGAGCTGATCGAAGAGGTCATCAATCCTCGGTAGCGGATACTTGTTCCTTACTGTCACCTGGTTCATGCGACAATAGTCGACACAAATTCGCAAGCTCCTGTCTGCCTTCTTGGGGAACAATATCGGGGAAGCCCAGGGTGAAACACTGGGTCGGATGAATCCCTTGCCCTGCAAGTCCTCCAACTTTACCTGTAGCTCTCGAAGCTCGGCGGGAGCCATCCGATATGCTGGGGTGGATATCAGGGTTGTCCCGGGATACAGATCAATATAAAAGTCTACCTCTCTGCGAGGAGGTAGTCCTGGAACGTCGTCGGGAAAGACGTCCGCATACTGATCCACCACTGCAGGAAAACTAGGACTCCACACATCAACTGCTCCTAGGATGAGGCTAGCCAACTGATGAGTGATGGGCTATCCTCTCCTCTGCAAAAGTCCATCCTGTGCTGCGAAGGCTCCCTTCTCGCCGGTGAAGGTGAACCTGCTCCCGTCGGTGCGTACACATCGCACTTTGTGCCTAATACAGTCAATCTGTGCATGGACTGTAGATAACCAATCCATGCCCAAGATGACGTCGTAAGGTCTCGACGCCGCTACAAGAAGATCTCAGCTGAAGCTCTCGCCTCCTAGAGTAAGCTCACACTGCCGGCACCAGTGCGTAATCGTCGAGTCTGCTCCCGTAGGAGTCTCTAGCCGTAAGGATCGAGCCAACGGCTCTGTCGGAATCTTCGAGCTCCGAAAAAGGGTAGCGGCTATGAAAGAATGACTCGCTCCTGTGTCTATAAGAACTGCAGCAAGGGTGGAATAGACACAGATAGTACCTCGAATCATCTCGGGCACGCCGTGGTCGTAGACCTCCGCTGCCTGGAGCTGTGTCTGTCTCTGCCCACCAGCTCCCTGTGGTCGGGGTGGACCTCCTGGTGGTGGTGGTGGTGGTGGTAGAGCCTCAAAGCGTCGCCCACCACCTGCTGCTCAGCCAGCTCCTCTGCCTCGTCCGCCTGCTCCCTGCGGACCGCCACGGTCGACCCTCTGCCTCTGCCTGGGTGGCCCCTCAACCGTCTGTTGCTCCTCGGCACGGTGGGTCGGGCAGTCACGAGTCATGTGGCCCTGCCCGCCGCATGTGTAGCATTGTCTGCCTCTCAAAAGACTAGCTTCGCGCTGTGTGCCCCACACTGCTAAGCCAGTGTCCTGAGGTCGTCTGTCTGAGGGTCTGGTCTGCCTAGACCCATGAGTCATCCGTCGACTGTCTGCTGTAGAAGACTTTGCTACCTGCCGCCCGGCGGTAGGTCTCGCTGCTGATGTAGACTCAGCAAGAAAGATCTCAATCAGAAGAGCTCGCTCCAGTACTCCTGCCTAAGTCGGAATGCTGAGGGAGATCAGCGATGCCCTGATCTCATGCCTCAATCCCTGCTCAAAGGTCCGGGCCCGAAAGAATGGGTCTCGTACCATGTCTGTCGAGTAGCGTGAGAGATCAGTAAATCTCGTCGAGTACTGGGCGACCGTCAAGCTGCCATGCCGCAGTTGTAGAAGCTCCTGGATGCACACTGTACGGAGGGTGACTGGGACGAACTCCGAGCAAAAGAGGCTCTCAAAGTCCGTCCAGAGGAGAGATGCCTCATCGTGCACTTGGAGCATCAAGCTCCATCATCTGCCTGCTGCCGCGTGCAGGAGGCTCGTTGCGAGGATCACCATGAGGTCTGTCGGTGTCCTCACTAACCTGAAAACCCGTACAACTGCCTCCAGCCAGTCCTAGGCGGCCTGAGGGTCCGTCTCCCCGCGGAACCTGGGCGGTCGCTGGCGCTGAAACTCGTGCAGTGCACTAAGGCGACGTGCATCGTCAGCGGCTGGGGCTGGTAGCATCGGTGGCTCGGCAGGTAGAGGTACTGTCAGTGCCTCAGCTGTCAAAGGGCCATGTACCGAGGCCTCGTCACTCGGTGGGTTGTCGTCACGCACAACTCTCGGAACCCTAATTGGCTGTCGTCGTAGGGCCATCCTGAAAAGAAACAGGTGTGCCACGGTCAAACAGTATACCTGGTGAGCTGACATAAAGTAATCACAATGAAAACTTGAAACACACATGCAATCAATGTTTTCGTGCATTAAGTCAGAAATCAGAAGTCAGGGTCCTGGTGTACGGATACGTCGGCCGCCGCACCAACACTGGACTCCCTGAACTGATAACCACACCCAATACGCTTAACACTATTGCTTCACATAGAAAAAGATCAGAGTCCAAAGTTCTGCGGTAGAACCGAACTCCTCTGATACCAATTTGTCACGACCCGTCCTCGGGGCCCGTGTCGTGACTACCCCAAGCCCGCCTTCCATAGGTTAGGGGTTGGCGACTAGCACCAAGGCGTAATTCCCGGTAAAAAGGGAAGGCATTGCCTTTGTAAAGTAAACAAACACCACAGAGCAAGCAAGCAGAAGTAAACACTAAGTAAAAACTGGGTACAACAGTAAGTGCGGAAAAGTAAGTGGGCCAGAATACAAACCCAAACTGGAAAGGGAAAACATCAACTGAAAGTAAGCCGCAATGTCGAGCCGCCCACTGGAAGTCCCACCTGAAGGGTGAGTACAGATAGCCTCCACAGCTCCTCGGGTCCAGCTGTCCGCTCCGAGTACGTCTCGCCCAGTGGTCACCTCTAGGTACCGTCCTGCTCCGCAAGCCTCAACCACGATCAGCGCAGTCCGTCGTCTACAACCAACACAACGTAGTGCGGGCATAGCCCGTGCAGGGGTGAGTATAAGCTACTCAGTAGGGACCCCGAGACCCCCGAAGGTCTCCCAGAATCCACAAAAGATAATCCACAAAGGAAAGATACAATCACGAAGTAACATCCGACACTGCTTAGGTATATGCCCATACATATACCTAAGTCATCAATTCTCGTTCGGCTCCAACATCCGAGCCCAAGTACAACCCAGTCCACACAGGAAAGCAAAACGTAAATCCACACAGGATAGCACAACACAATCCACATAAGAAAGCAAAACAGGAATCAGCTCACACAGGTATACTTCTTCGTATGACGATAGAGATGATCAGATATAGCCACTGATTCATCTAAGTCGTCGGACCCACAAAGGATCGATAGGTACTAACCCCCGCAATGACCCACAAAGGATCTGACCCACATAGGATCGATAGGTAACTAACCCCCGCAATGACCCACAAAGGATCTGACCCACACAGGATCGATAGGTAACTAACCCCTGCAATGACCCACACAGGATCGGACTCACACAGGATCTGTAGGCGTTGGCCCACACAGGACCGCTGAGCGCTGACCCACACAAGATCTGACCCACACAGGATCTGACCCACACAGGATCGGTAGCACTGATCCACGTAGGATCCCTGAGTGTTGTAGTCGTCGTCGTCGAATCCACTGAGGATCTCTGTACAGTTGCAGTCGTCGTCGCAGTCGCAGCCAGCTCTAGGGTTCCCGAACACAGCAAGCTCGTCCGGGAGGGTCCGCTCCACGAGCCGAGAGGCTGATACATCAACTGACACATAGTCCAGAGTTGATGTATCCAAAAGTTCTGTATCGTCAACAGGAACTCAACGCCACAGACGGCGCGTCAATCAGACGCCCGGTCTGAGAGTTATTGGTTTTTTCGTCCCAGGGGCCCGGTTGGTTTTTAAGTCAAAACCAACCCGACCGTACTCCACCTGCGTCCAAACCTCGGGCGAAGTAAGCCAAAAGATCCGTCTCACTTAGAGGAATCCATCAAAGTCGACGGCACGTCAATCGGACGTCTGGAGCTCAACTTATAAGCGTTTCCGCTCCGAGGGCCCGGTTGGTTTCGTGTACGAACCAACCCGGCCGAACCCAAAGTATTCTGAAACCTTGAGTGCGATATACCGAAACGACCGTCTCGATACAAGGATCTCATCGCAACTGACGGTGCGTCGATCGGAGACCCGTAGCTCAAGTTATGGGCAACAGACCGAATAAGGTTCGGTATTAGGGGGTTCGGGCCTGGTCCGACCCGGCCCGATACCCCCAGGGTCGGCCCGAACCGGGTCGACCCGTCCCGGGTCCGGGTCCGGCCCGCTGGGGCGCGGCCCGACCCGGCAGCCAGCCCGGCGCGCGGCGCGTTGGGCGCGCTGGCCAGGGGTTCGGTCGAACGGCCGAACCGTTCAGGGCGGGGGGCGCTGCCCCCGCGTGAAGTAAACTGTGGCCCCTTAATGGGGCCGCTTCGTCCGGCCATCCGGGGGTTTCGAACCCCCGGTTCCTCCATGGTCCGGCCGGCCCGCTTCGGCCGGCCGGCTTCTGCCGCCACGGGACAGGCAAGGTCGGTCCCCTTGCTCCGACGTCGGCGGCCCGGTACCGGCTGCCGGTTCCCCTGCATCGTCGCGGCCCGGAACCGACTGCGGCCTTGGTTCGCCCGGCGCGGCGCGACGGCGCCGCAGCCCCGCTCCGGCCGCGGTGCTTCTGAGGTCCTCCGGCGCGGCGCAACGGCGCCGCGTCCTTTGTTCATCTTTTACGGCGCGGCGCGACGGCGCCGCGGATTTATTGTTTCCAACGACGCGATGCGACGGCGCCGCGCTTCTCCGCTCTTCCTTTTACAAATTCCGCGCGGTGCTTTGGCACCGCGTCGCCTTGCTCGCTGCATCAATATCAACAACCAAAAAGAGGGGAGGAGTGTCGGGCGTGTTCGTGCGGTCCGACCTCCTCCCGTTAATGCGATAACAGGCGGTTCAATTAAAAGGGGGATAACGACGGAAGTAATCACAAAAAGAGAAACGCATAAAACTCCTACCTCAACGCTGTCGTCGAACGAGCGTTCGTCGCGGAATTAACCGTCGCGGAAGAAGAGGACCGCCGCGGAAGAAGAAGATCGCCGCGGAAGAAGAGAATCGTCGTTGGCGTTAGGTGATCTCTGAGGAAGGTGTCACTCGTCGTCGTCCGCCGTTGGAGATTGGCGTTCTTCATCGGCGGTGGTGCGTTCTTCGCGTTCTTCGTCGGCGGTGGTGCGTTCTTCGCGTTTTTCGTCGAAGAACGAAGAATCTTCTCTTTTTCTCCCAAAGGTTTATCACAACACAACCTCAACCATAATAAAATAAGTCCAACACTTATTTTATTATCAACCTAAGCTTTTGAAATTCAAAAGATAAGAAACGAACAATTAATTCGAAGAATTAATTGTAACAATTTAACTGCCCAATTTAATGGGGCGTTTCTTAACCAGAAAAACGCACGGTTGACTTTCATTTAAGAGGGGGTTTGCGGGTGCGTTACTTAGGAGGGAAGAAACGGTGGGGCTCGTGCGGGCCTCACCTCACAAATATCCTACCAAGTGGGTAGGATATTGTGGGTTCCACCTTATCCGCTTAACTTAGCTTAAGTGGCTTTAAATGAAATAAAATAAAGTGTTGCGCCACCTTTATTTTATTTCTTAACTTAACCCCAAAAAAAATTAAAAACCACACCCGAGCAAACGCAACTCCGGAAAAGGCGTTTCTAAGCAAATATCGGCGCTGCGATTCCATTGGTGCCCTCGGAATTTGATTCCGAGCACCTGTTCAAAAGTTAGAAAAACTCGCTCGTTCGTTCACTGAACGTACCCGAGCTAAACTTCGACAAATGATTCCGGGCACACCGGGCCTCGGAATCAGGTGCCGTCAGAAACTGCGATCTTGTAAAATTCCCAAGAAAATTAAGAAAAAAAATTCCTTGAATTTTACGGGTCTTTACAGATGAACTTAGCATAGCTCTTCATCTTACAATAAAGTTAATTTTGCACCGCTACAGTGTTCATGTATCTAATAGAGGATTTTTTTTAATACGTTTTTTTTAAAAAAAAATTAAAAATAATCTTTAAAGGCGGCAACGTAGTTGCCGCCTTTCTTCTAAAAATAATTGTTTTTGTTTTTGTTTTGTTTTGTTTATATATATATATATATATATATAAACAAAAAAATCAACAGAATTTATCCGCTATTTAAAATCCAACGGTACTCTCATTAGAGCAGTCTGGATTCTGACAGAAGCTCTCACCCAGGACTCCCTTTTATAAGAGGGCTTACCCTGAAAATCATTCTGCATTTCCGATGTGAGATTCTGATTCTCCTTTTTCCTGCGCAAAACATTCTGCATTTCCGATATGAGATTCTGTTTCAAGTACGTGACTTTGAAAGACTAAAATATAAACTATAAGACCAATATAAATGAAACTTAAAATATGGATTAAACATATAAAAAATAGTTGAAAACAAAAAGAATTTCATAAAAAATGTTGATGGAAAATAATTTATAAGGTTTCAAAGACACATACTTAAAACTTAAAAATGTTTCAAGTACGTGACTTTGAAAGCCTATAAAATATAAACTACGAGACCAACATAAATGAAACTTAATACATGGATTTGACATATAACAAATAGTTGAAAATAAAAAGAATTTCGTAAAGAATATTCATGAAAAATAATTTATAAGTTTTCAAAACCACCTACTTGAAACTTAAAAATGATTCAAGGATGTGGCTTTGAAAGCCTATAAAATATAAACTATAAGACCGATATAATTTAAAGTTAAAATATGGATTAAACATATAATAAATAGTTGAAAATAAAAAGAATTTCGTAAAAAAAGTTGATGAAAAATAATTTATAAGTTTTCAAAGACACCTACTTAAAACTTAAAAATGTTTCAAGTACGTGGCTTTGAAAGATTATAAAATATAAATTATAAGACCGATATAATTTAAAGTTAAAATATGGATTAAACATATAATAAATTATTTAATTATTTAATTAATAATAATTAATTAGTTAATTAATAATTATTAATAATTAATTATATAATAGTTAACTAATTAATTAGTAATATAATTATTAAGTATATAATATTTAATTAGTTAATTAGTAATATAATTATAAATTATATTTATTCATTATAATTAATAATTAGTAATTATTAAAATTTATTATATAATAATTAATTAGTTAATTGGTAATATAATTATTAATTATATAATAGTTAATTAGTTAATTAGTAATATAATTATAAATTATAATTATTCTTTATAACTATTCATTATAATTATTCATTATAATTATTAATTATTAATTAGGTAATTAGTAATATAATTATTAATTATATAACTATTGATTGTATAATAATTAGTTAGTTAATTAGTAATTATTAATAATTAATTAGTTAATTAGAAATATAATTATTAATTATTTAATAATTAATTAGTTACTTAGTAATATAATTATTAATTATATAATAATTAATTGGTTAATTAGTAATATAATTTTGTAATTAGTTAATTTGTAATTATTAATCATTAATTATATAACAACTAATTAGTTAATTAGTAATATAATTATTAAATATATAATAGTTGATTAATTAATTTTTTGAGAAAGATAGAGTCGAGACCCTTTTTATAATTAGTTAATTAGTAATATAATTATAAATTATAATTATTCATTATAATTATTAATTATTATTTATTAAAATTTATTATATAATAATTAATTAGTTAATTGGTAATATAATTATTAATTATATGATAATTAATTAGTTAATTAGTAATATAAATATTCATTATAATTATTAATTAGTAATTATTAAAAATTATTATATAATAATTACTTAGTTAATTAGTATTATAATTATTCTTTATAATTATTCGTTATAATTATTCATTATAATTATTCATTATAATTATTAATTATTAATTATTAATTTGTTAATTAGTTAATTACTAATATAATTATTAATTATATAACTATAAATTGTATAATAATTAGTTAATTAGTAATTATTAATAATTAATTAGTTAATAATTAATTAGTTAATTAGTAATATAATTAGTTATTAAATTAATAATTATATTACTAATTAACTAATTATATTACTAATTAACCAATTAATTATTATATAATTAATTATTAATAATTATTAATTAAGTAACAAATTATTATACAATTAATAGTTATATAATTAATAATTATATCACTAATTAACTAATTAATAATTAACTAATTAATAATTAATAATTAATAATTAACTAATCGATTATTATATAATTACTAGTTAACTAATCGATAATTATATAATTAATTATTAATAATATTAATTAAATAATTAAATAATGTATTATATATTTAATCCATGTTTTAACTTTAAATTATATCGGTCTTATAATTTATATTTTATAGTCTTTCAAAGTCACATAATCATTTTTAAGTTTCAAGTAGAAGGTTTTGAAAGATTATAAATTATTTTTCATGAACATTATTAACGAAATTCTTTTTATTTTCAACTATTTGTTTTATGTTAAATCCATGTATTAAGTTTCATTTATGTTGGTCTCGTAATTTATATTTTATAGGTTTTCAAAGTCACGTACTGGAAACATTTCTAAGTTTCAAGTATGTGTCTTTGAAATCTTATAAATTATTTTCCATCAACATTTTTTATGAAATTCTTTTTGTTTTCAACTATTTTTTATATGTTTAATTCATGTTTTAAGTTTCATTTATATTGGTCTTATAGTTTATATTTTATAATCTTTCAAAGTCACGTACTTGAAACAGAATCTCACGTCGGAAATGCAAAATGTTCTGCGCAGGAAAAGTAAAACCAGAATCTCACATCGGAAATGCAGAATGATTTTCAGGGTAAGCTCTCTTGTAAAAGGGAGCACTGGGTGAGAACTTCTGTCAAAATTCAGACTGCTGTAATGGCAGTACTACTGGATTTTAAATAGCAGATAAATTCTGCTGAAAATTTTATTTTTATTTTTGTTTTGTTTTGTTTATATATATATATAAACAAAACAAAACAAAAATAAATTTTTTTTAAAGAAAATAGTTTGTTTTTTTTAGTTTTAGTAGAAAGGCGGCATCCGCGATGCCGCATTTGAGACGTAGTTTTAAAAAAAATAAACCCAATCGTTTTTAAAAAAATGTTTTTTTTTAACGTATTAAAAAAAAAAACTCTATAATAGATGAACTCTTGGTGCAGAAAACTCAGTTAATCGGATTTTCGACATTCTATAACTCATGCTAGAATATATTACTGGATTTTCATTTTGCACAACATGATGCTAAAAAACAACTAAACAAGATTTAAATCTAATTCAAGCATGACTGTATTGCGATTTTTAAAACAAAGCATAAAATGAGTATTTGACTCCACCTATAACTCAATTGAATAGTATTTTTTAAATTTGAAGTTGGCTTAACTTGTAAATCAAGTCTCTCACACAATTATGTTTAGGCCACCTCTTAAACAGACTGTATCACCACGTTGTATTTCAGCCACTTCCTATATTTTTGTTGCCATATGTACACCCTCATTGTTGTCACCTGCAGCCGCACCCCATGGAGACACCTTCGTCTTTGGGTCATCACCCTCATGTATCAAGCGATAAGTCATTCCACGCAACCAGTGTTCCCTTTGAGCTGGAACAACCTCTGACCTTGCACGAAACTAACCCAAATCATTCAGGTTATGAAGGAAACTGTATGGTGTCCACTATAAACCTGAAACCAACGAAGAGGAAAAATCTCTCCAAGACAAACCAACAGCATGACCCACAGTGGTGGAGAAGCTACCAACAACAGTTGATTTGGAAGGGCTGACTCCTTCAGCCGGCCCAGCACCCTTTGCCTGCTCGCAAATAGTAGGGGCAATGTTTGGGTGTCTGATTGCGCTACAATTTTGCTCTTCTTCATTGTCCCCGTCCTAACCAAACCGAAAGTCGCTCAAACATTCTACAACATCCTTCCTGCTCACCATTTCCGCCTCTACTTCCATTCGTGTCAAAGGCACAAAATCTTCCTCGATTGCGCTTCGAAGATCCCCAAGCAGCACTACTTGGAGTTGTGTCCAGAGAAACTCAGTTGTAGCTCCTTTGGCTAATATAAACCAAAGTTCAAACATACCCGACATGCATAGTAGTGTCATTGCCACTTTCATTTTCTCCATCGTTTGACATATCGAGAAATAAGCCTCACCTCGCCTGATCCAAGTCTCAGGATTTGTTCTAGAAAATTCCGGCAGCACCTCTTGCTTAGAGTACTTCTCCGGACTCCTGGTCACTTCGGCTAGTTAACACCCAGAGCTCATGCATGTGATTCATCATGCGCATGAAAAGCATGTTGCCGCGTTGGTTGCGTCCTACTCAACTGTTGCATCTACAGCGCTAGTTTTTTTTTTTTTTGGTCGTGCGTCTCGTTCAAGCGAACGCCTCCTCGGAACAAGTGGTGAAGAAGAACGGCAGTCTGCATAAGTCGGTGGTGCGCGTCGTGTCTGAAGGCGATCCAGCAGTACATAGCTTTGCTGAAATGAAACCAGCAATGCACACCGTCACTTAACGCAAACCGACAGTGCACGCATGAGAGGCAAGTCTGACGCAAAACAGCGGAGGATGGTTCCGACAAACACGAGACGGCTAGACGCCTCCTTCGAACAAGACCTGGCTAAACATGACTCTACCGAACGTGTCTCAACAAAACACGGCTCCTCTGCCATGAGTTGTCTGCGCGTGCCCTCTGCTGATGCACTGTGGGCGAGTGTGCATCCTCTGACATGAGATGGTCATGCACGTCACCTCCCAGCAAAGGGACGGAAATGCGCGACGCGGATCGTGCGCGGCTCGTTTGGTCGTCTGCATTGGGTCACAAGGAAGCCGAGAACAGAAAGGGAAGAACAACAGTGCGCTGCTCATCTGATCATGAGTTGGCGGCAGGTTAGACCAAATGATAAGCTCCCCACCAAGAAAACAAATGAGAATCAAAGAAGTACGGTGTATGGAGCAACACTTACAGTATTTTAGCAGACTGGTGGAAAGAAGAAATGAGGAGGAGGAAGAAGATTAATGGAGAAGACACTTTGGGAGAGGTTCACTCTATCCGCCCAAGCCATAAAGCTGATTGGCTCAACAAAAATATTCTCATCCCCTCCCCACTCTCCCCCACTTCCCTTTATAACAAATTTCCCTCCTATCTCACCATCACGTGGCCCCGGTAGCCCCTCTAACTACTTTTCCACTGTTGTGACAATTATAACCAATCTAGAAGGTGCTTACCCTGTAGCCTGGTTTCTATCAAACCTGGCCTGTGAACCCGAATTGCCACCGCTAATCCAAACATATGTTAATAAAAGAAAGATCGTTACCAGATGCCGCAAATGATCTTTAACTAAATCATTCTCTGTCAGATTGACAGTTCGAAATTGTGAAGATTCCAACCGTTCCACCATACACCCAAGCTCAGAAACCGTGTGAAGCCCAACACTGCATATAGTAAAATAATGATTTTAAAAAGTGCACATAGAAATATAGAAGACGGAGTGGTGGGGGGGTGGGGGGTGGATTGCCTATACAACACAAGGGCCCGTTCTTTGTTAGAATTGTATCTGTACTTGAACTCAGTTATATTCATCTGCCCTATCTGCAAGGTCAAAAAATAAAACTCAATCTCATGCCCTGAAGACAAATCATAATGAGGAGACACAAATGGGTTTAAAACACCAAACACATACAAGTTCACAAAATCGTTTAAAGCTTCCACACTCCTCCGGCAAGTAAGTTGCAAGCACAGCCTCACATTGTCTACCCACATCAGCAAGTTCAGACACCAACCGAAGCCGATCAAAGTTCATGTTGGCCCCACTGGTGATTGCAACAACATTTACATCCTTAAGGCCATAGTACTTGCAGTATGCTTCAGCTCCAGCAAGGGCAAGAGCACCAGCCGGCTCTAGGATGTTTCTTTTCTCCTCAAACATGTCCTGCAAACACAGAGGGGCCATAAAATCTTGAATGATACCACTTAATGAAAACTGATTACAGAACTTATGATAAACAGTTCGAAAAAATAAGGGTTCATTTTGTGACGGAAAAAATACTTAAATTCATGAAGAAATCCACTTAAATAACAGGAAAATCGTTTTTTTAAATAAACAATCTGGAAACACTCATACAAAAGCACTTAACATAAAAGATAAGTGTTATGGGTAAAAAGTGTTATGGGTCCGTCAACCAGAAGTAACTGCAAACTGTTTTATAGCCCTTACCACTTAAAAAAAACCCGATTTGAAAAAAAATCTGATATGGCGGTGAGGATAAACACAGACTGTTGATTTAAGTATTAAGAAAACCATTTTCATCCGAAAAAAAAAAACAGGACAAGTATTGCAAAAGAAAATGTTATGGGGAAGGTGATTCAGCCAACACAAAAATAAACAGCAATAGGGATTCAGACCATCAAAAGACGGGAATCTACACCAAACAAGTTTTCCTTGAAGAAATTACTTAACCATAAAAATGTATCATAAGATTGTCGCGGAAGAAACATAATTCCAATTGGGAATGTCATGCCATATGTGGTGCAGATGAGAATCAACTTGATTCACAATAGATTAAGGAAATGGCCCGGCTTCATCGATGAGTTTCCAAGAATAATGAAGCCATGAACCAAACAAGTGCAAGGCACAAGTCCACATCCATAGCATGAAAACTACAGTAGGTGTAAATTATAGAAAAAACAGTAATAAAAAGAAGGGAACCAACCAAACAAATGTTAAATTTTCTATGGTAAGGCTTTGAATTCCATATCTTGAGTCTGATTGAAACATTAAAAGATCAAAACAAAAATATAATCAAAAGATAAAGAAAAACCTCTATGTCAGATCAGGAAAACTGGAAAGAATTCTGACCTTTATAGATGCACAAACGGCGTCACGACTTACAAGAACGACCCCATCAATCAACTCCTTGCATAATCTGAAAGTTTCTTCACCAACAACTTTAACAGCAACACCATCAACAAAACCTCCTACTTGATCCATCTTAACCCTCTGACCATGATGCAATGACAATGCCATGGCATTCGCATCACAAGGCTCCACCCCAATAATCTTTACCTGATTCAGGAGGATCAAATAAGTGGTGTTAGATGCACAGACAAAAAAATGAAAGAAGATAAATAGATGAAATTTCACAGTCCATTCGGTGGAGGTGATTCGAGAGTAAAAGAAAGAAAATAGCAAGATACAGATTTCTTCTCTTTGAATGGTTTAATTAAATTAGGTGGGAAGAAACGATATGAGAAGAAATGGATTTCCCCCCAACCAACTATTTTAGATCACCTCAAAAACAAGGTGATTTGGGAAGCAATCACTTCTTTTAATTTACTGACTTCTTCATCCAATCAGAATTGACAAGCTGTTTTGCCAAACATACTGTTAAAACAAATGCACAAAGACCCACAAACACATGTCATCTACTCACAACCCAAATCAAAGATTGTCAACTGAATCTTAAAAAACTAGAATGACGCAGTAAGTGGGATGGAAAGAGTGGAGAAGGCCTAAAGCAAAGCCTTAGGAATAAAATACCAAAGGACCATCTCAAGCTTGATCCTTCACAAAGTGAAAACAAACAAGAACATACAATTACTATGCTAAAACTTATCAAAAATGAAGGCTCGCCTCAGGAGAAACCCTCTTTATATAAGCAGCAATGCCAGCAATCAGCCCACCACCACCGACAGGGATAAATATTGCGTGCAATTGACCTTCCTTTTGGCGCATAATTTCCATTCCAATTGTTCCTTGCCCTGCTATGACATCTGGGTGGTCAAAAGGAGGAACAAAAGTAAGCCCATCCTCTATTGCTCGTTTTTTAGCATATGTTTGTGCTTCGTCGTAAGAATCTCCCACAAGAACAACAGTTGCACCCAATCTCTTAACTGATTCACTCTGGACAAGGAAAATATAGCAAAATCATTGTTTTTTGTGAGAAATGCAACCCAATTCACAGCCAAAGATCATGAAAAGCAGCATTCAATGAAAGGGGACCTTGATTTTGGGTGTTGTAACAGGCATGACAACAACAGCATCACAACCAAGTTTCTCTGCAGCTAATGCAACACCTTGGGCATGGTTTCCAGCTGAAGAACATATAACCCCTCTTTCCAACTGCCCCTTTCTAAGTTTTGCCATCATATTATATGCACCTCGTAATTTGAACGAATGAACCTACAAGTCCAGCCCTACCATCATGCATTTTGTATCCAAAGACAGATGATTTCAACTTCTTTGAATGTCATCGCGTCGAAAATAAAATACATTTTCATGGAAAGACGGAGAAAGGGAGGGGGAGAGGGGTGTACTCACGGGCTGTAAATCCTCCCTCTTAAGCCAGACTTTAGCCTGCAGCCTCTCGGAGAGCTTCGGCGCCAACTGTAACGGAGACTCAATTGCCACATCGTAAACCATGGATGACAGAATATTGGTCAGATAGTCCATGGCATTAAGACCCCCATTCCAGCCATCGGGGACCGCGTGGTCTGGAATGGCGCCCAGGTAACCCGGAGGGTACTGCAGGGAATCGGCGGAGACCCCTTGCAGCAGAGGTGCGAGCGAGGCCGAGGGAGGTGCTTTGGCAGGAAAAGCGGCGGAGGGCTTCTGGGAGATCTCGACAGCCGATTTGGAGACAGAAGCAGCAGCAACATAAGACTTGCCAACGCTGCCCCTCCGACTCGTGGGAGCCCCATTGTTGCTGCATAAGGATCGAGGACGAAAGGCCGCGAGATTGTAATGGTTGAGGCTCACAGACTCCATGAATTCGGAGGGAGGGAACTGGCGCCGGCGAGGGAGGCAGGGCGCTGGCGAGTGTAGGTGGCGTTTGACCGGTCAAAGAACCCCATGAGAATCCTCCGGATCCACACCCAGTCACGCGGCAATGATGGCCGCCAGCCAGGTGGAAAATTTTCACTAGAGGAACAATATCAATTTTTTAGTTTATATTTTAAGAAATTTTTTAATTTTCACAAAATAATGAACTAAAAACCCTCCCTTACTAAAAATTCCAGAAAATTGAACTAAAAATTATAACTTAACCCTTTCATCTAAAATAGTTGTCAATTGGAATCACATAGTATGATTTAATTTAGCTCTAATAGTGCTGGCGGTTTTTTCTGGACGGCACCCCCCTTGATTTGTCAAAGGGGGTGGCGGGGTAGATGGTGGGTGGCCAACCCCACCCAATCCATTCTGCGGGAGAAGACAGCGGGAAGGGGAAATGAGGCCTATAAAAGGAGGCTCTCCCCTCTTTCAAGAGAGATTTTACGAGCGTTTTCTCATTGTAATAGTGAGGGAGTGTGTACCCACTTTTATCACATAATGATCCTTCTATTTCCCGTGGTTTTTTACATCTTCCATTTGGGGGTTTTTCCACGTTACATCAGGTGTCTTCTTTTATTTCTGCATTTTGCACTTTATTTTATCTCGTGATTATCGTTGTATCGGTGAGCCAATCATTTACGGTCCCAACAAGTGGTATCAGAGGCAAGGTTCTGGCCCGGTGTTGTTCACGTTTTCGGGTATTAATAATTCTAGTAAATTTGAGTATGCTCTGTGATTGCAACTCCGGTTGATCTACCACATCAGAAAAATGTTATTGATATTATTAAATACACCGTTGTGAAAACAGAGGAGGTTCTGGACTGACGACGTGTCCAAATGGCGGAGAAATTCGAGATCGAAAAATTCAACGGGAATAATTTTTCGTTGTGGAAAATGAAGATGCAAGCAGTGCTGCGGAAGGATAATTGGGTACTGGCAATTGGCGAAAAGCCAGTGGGTGTGACGGAGGAGAAATGGAACAATATGGACAGGAATACTATTGCCAACATCCATTTGGCTTTGGCGGACGAGGTCCTATCAAGCATTGCGGAGAAAAAGACGACAAATGAAATATGGGATACTCTTAACAAAGTTATACGAAGCCAAGTCACTGCACAACAAAAATTTCTTGAAGAGAAAATTGTACACTCTTTGGATGGCGGAGTCATCATCGGTGACTGACCACATCAACAACCTCAATACCCTGTTCGCTCAGCTCACGGCATTGGGCTATAAAATTGTGGATACTGAACGTGCAAAGATTCTACTCAGAGTTTGTTAGATTCGTATGACCAACTCATTATCAACCTCACCAACAATATCCTGATGGATATGCTGCTCTTTAATGATGTTGCAGCCGCAGTTCTAGAAGAAGAAAGTCAGCGCAAGAACAAGGAGGACAGACAGACAACTTCGCACCAAGCAGATGCTCTGTCAACGGAGAGAGGAAGGATGATGGAGTGTGGTTCCAATGGGAGCCAAAATCATGGCAGGTCCAAATCAAGGAGTAAGAAGAAGAATGTCACATGTTTCAATTGTGGCAAGAAGTGGCACGTCAAGAAGGATTGTTGGAATAAGAAGAGTGGTGAAAAGAACTCTCAGGGGAATGTTGCAAGTACTTATGAAAAAAGGAAATATACTAGTTAGTGAAGCGACAACAACTACCGGAAGCAGGCAACATCTCGACGATGCATGGATTATCGACTCAGGAGCAACATGGCACATGACGTCTTGACGGGAATGGTTTGACCAATATGAAACCACTCCAGAAGGACTTGTGTACATGGGGAACGATCACACCCTGAAGATCGTTGGAGTCAGTACCATCAAACTGAAGATGCATGATGGTATTGTTTGAACCATCCAAGGAGTACGTCATGTGAAGGGTCTGAAGAAGAACATATTGTCTTTGGGACAATTTGATGACATCATATGCAAGACTCGTACAGAGAATGAAGTGATGAGAATTGTGAAGGGCGCGCTTGTGGTAATGAAGGCGGAGAAGATCTCGAAGAACTTGTACGTGCTTATGGGTGAAACGTACAAGGAGGCAGAGATAGTTGTTTCCTCAACTACCTCGACGGAAGCGTTGACGACTTTATGGCATCGGAAGCTTGGCCATATGTCAGAATGAGGTCTGAAGATTCTTGTGGATCAGAAGTTGTTGCCTGGTCTTACAAAGGTATCCTTACCATTTTGTGAGCATTGTGTTTTGAGCAAGCAACACAGGTTAAAGTTTGGGACGTCAACAACACGAAGCAAAGAGATCTTAGAGTTGGTCCATTCCAATGTTTGGCAAGCACCGGTTATATCCCTGGGAGGAGCAAGGTACTTTCTATCCTTTATTGATGATTATTCTAGGAGATGTTGGGTGTACCCAATAAGGAGGAAGACAGATGTTTTTGAAGTCTTCAAAACATTCAAAGCACGGAAGGAGCTTGACTCTGGAAAGAAGATCAAGTGTTTGAGGACTGACAATGGTGGAGAATATACTAGCGAGGAGTTTGATACTTTTTGTCAACATGAAGGAATCAAGAGATAGTTCACGGTGGCGTACACTCCTCAGCAGAATGGAGTGGCAGAGCGGATGAATAGAACCCTGTTGGATAGAACGAGGGCGATGTTGAAGACTGCAAGAATTGCCAAAACATTTTGGGCAGAAGCAGTGAATACCGCCTGTTATGTGATCAATCGATCTCCTTCAATGGCGATTGATCTGAAGACACCAATGGAGATGTGGACTGGTAAACCCGCTGACTATTCCCAGTTACATATTTTTGGAAGTCTTATATTTGCAATGTTTAATGACTAGGAAAGATCGAAGCTGGATTTGAGATCCATGAAATGTATCTTCTTGGGGTACGCTGATGGTGTGAAGGGGTATCGTTTGTGGGACCCCACTGCCCACAAACTTATCATCAGCAGAGATGTCATTTTTGAAGAATATAGGGTGCAAATGACAACTGATCAAGACATGGAGAAGGAGAATACATAAACAACAACAGTCGAAGTAGAGGAAAAATCTGAGGAAGAACCAGTTTCCTCTGAGGCTTTACCAGAGCACGATGATCAAGTACCGGTTGAGTTTGGACCACGACGGTCAACTCGGGAGAAAAGACCACCAGTATGACACTCAGACTATGTCACTGAGAGCAATATTGCGTACTTCTTATTAACGGAGGATGGAGAACCATCTTCTTTTGCAGAGGCAACCCAGAGTCCAGATGTATTCTCATGTATGGCGGCGATGCAGGAGGAACTTGAAGCCCTGCACTGGAACAATACTTGGGATCTTGTTCCATTACCTAATGCAAGGAAAACTATCAAAAAACAAACGGGTCTTTAAGATCAAATGAGATGGAAAAGACTAGGTGGAAAGATGTCATGCATGATTGGTGGTCAAAGGATTTTCTCAGAAGGAAGGTATCGATTTCAATGAAATATTTTCTCCTGTTGTTAGATTGATGATTGTTCTGATAGTTCTGGCGATGCGTGCTACATACAACTTACATCTAGAGCAGCTAGATGTGAAGACTGCTTTTCTCTATGGTGATCTTGATGAAGAGATCTATATGCTCCAACCGGAAGGTTTTGCAGAAGAAGGCAAAGAGAACTTGGTTTTTAGGTTGAACAAATCTTTGTACGGTATCAAACAGGCATCGAGTTGTTGGTACAAGAGATTTGATTCCTATATCACGAGTCTTGGATATGGCAGACTTCATTCAGATCCTTGTGCATATTTCAAGGGTTCGGATGGTAATGATTTCATCATTATTCTGTTGTATGTGGATGACATGTTGGTTGCAGGCTCCATCAAAGATCAGATCCAGGAGACGGAGGCACAATTGGCTAGGGAGTTTGATATGAAGGACTTGGGACCAACAAACAAGATTCTTGGGATGCAGATTTACCGAGACATAAATAATGGGAAGATTTGGCTATCACAGAAGAGTTACTTACATAAAGTCTTGAAATGCTTCAACATGCTAGACTATAAGCCAATCTATACCCCTCTTCCAGTTAATTTCAAGTTATCCTCCACGATGAGTCCTAGTAGTGAAACAAAGAGGATGTAAATGTCTCGAGTACTATATGCATCAACAGTGGGTAGTCTAATGTTCTCTATGGTTTATACTAGAATGAAAATTGCACATGCAGTGGGAGCAGTTAGTCGGTACATGGAGAATCTAGGATGGGATCATTGGAGCACAGTGAAGAGGATCCTGAGATACATTAAGGAGACCTCAGATGTTGCATTATGTTATGGAGGATTAGATTTTACTGTTAGAGGATATGTTGATTCAGATTTTGCAGGTGATTCTGACCGGAGGAAATCCACTACTGGTTATGTGTTTACTCTTATAGGAGGAGTTGTGAACTAGATTTCAAAGTTGCAGTCAGTTGTGGATTTATCCACGACAGAGGAAGAATACATGGTAGTTACACAGGCTTGTAAAGAGGCAATTTGGATGAGAAAATTGTTGGAGGAGCTTAGGCACATACAAGATCAGATTCCATTGTTTTGTGACAGTCAGAGCGCCTTTCACATTGCAAGGAATTCATTTTTTTCATTCCAAGAAGAAGAACATTGGGGTAAAATATCACTTTGTCCGAGATGTGGTGGAGGAAAGAAGTGTGGACATGCATAAGATTCACACTAAAGAAAATCTGGCAGATTTCCTGACAAAGGTGATTAACTCTGATAAGTTCAGACGGTGCAGATCCTTGAGCGACCTTGCGGATACATGAGTAGTATGTCTTGGCAGATATAAAGGATGTATGGAGATGTGATTGGTTCTCAATAAAATCTCTAAGTGGGAGATGTGTCAACAGTTTTTTCTGGATGAAACCCCCCTTGATTTGTCAAAGGGGGTAGCGGGGTAGATGGTGGGTGGCCAAACCCACCCAATCCATTCAGTGGGAGAAGGCATCAGGAAGGGGAAATGAGGCCTATAAAATGAGTCTCTCCCCTCTTCCAAATATCATCTCTCATTGGTTCTCATCACCAATATAGCAGATCCCATATTTGAGCGATTTTTGTGAGATTTATTTCCCCGCTTATTCAAGAGAGATTTTATGAGCGTTTTCTCCTTGTAATAATGAGGGAGTGTGTACCCACTTTTACCCCGTGGTGATCCTTCTATTTTCCCGTGATTTTTCCCCCTTCTATTTGGGGGTTTTTCCATGTTACATCAGTTGTCTCTTTTATTTCTATATTTTGCACTTTATTTTATCTCGTGATTATTGTTGTACCGGTGGTCCAATCATTTACGGTCCCAACAAATAGTTGGTCATTGTGTGTTATATTTGTAATTTTATTTAAAAATAATTTATTTTTTAAATTGGTTATTAATAATAGTAAATGAAATGTTTTTATGTGTTTATAGGTTTTTTTATTTGACAATCAAACAAACAACTCACTAACACCATCAAATACAACAATATACAATGTCATGCTCATCCCACATCTGACACACTCATCAAATAGTCTGTCTATCTTCAGATACTTGACAATTGAACCCATGTATTTCAAAGAAGGAAAGGCCCAAGGGAATCCACGATAACACATTAGCGTGAATCCTAAAAAATAAAAAATTTGTCTTTAACATGAAAAAAAATCAACAACATGGAATATTGCCACATTCCCTAAACAAACCCAAATCATTTGTCATCCACTTAAGTTAGCTTTTGAAACCCGTCGAAAGTCCAAAACAAGAACTCAAAATATAAAAAAAAACATGTCCCCACTAATGAAGCTTATATTTTCACGCATTTTATTCTTTGATTCAATGTTTTAAATCCCACTAATGTGTCATTTTAAGGGTATTTGTCATATATTTTTTTATTTTTGGAATAATTTGAGTTTAATTGCGACAATGACTTAATTTTTGGATTTAAAGTGTTTTTTCTCACTTTGGTATTTGTTAACACTTCATTTTTTGTAACATGGATGAAAAGCCCGCAAAGGAAAATAACCTAGGAAAAAGAGAAGAAGAGACTTGAGGAACGCTAAGGGTCAAAATCCCTCGAAAGGCCATCTCACCCAAGTCTCCCAAAACACTGTCGGCGTGTAGGGTACCTGCGTGGAAGCCCGTGAAACCGACCTGTGTGAGATAATCCCTTCACTCAAGGTCCCTTTTTTTCATATAAATAGGGCCTTAGGGTCTTCATTTGTATGGACAAAGTTCACAGGAAGCCTCCTGGAGCTCCGATCGCCCGAGTCCTTCGCTCAAGCCCTTCTAAATCTTATAGGTGGCTTTTTAAAACCTAAATGAGAGGAAATTAAAGGGGGTAGTGAAATTAAAGTCCTTCCAGGGTTTAAAATAACCAACACATGTGTGAGACACTCATTCACCCCTTAATTAATGAAGACAAGCGCGATCACTACTGGAAAAATAATTTTTCCCAACGCTTCTATACCAACGGTTTGTAAAAACCGTTGGTATAGGTACCCTTTCCCAATGGTTTGGCCAAACCGTTGGGAAAGGATGAATTCTGGACACCCTTTCCCAACGGTTTGGCCAAACTGTTGGGAAAGGTTAGCCTATCCCAACGGTTTGGCCAAACCGTTGGGGAAGGATGAATTCTGGACCACCTTTCCCAATGGTTTGTCCAAACCGTTGGGAAAGGGTAGCCTATCCCAACGGTTTGCCCAAACCGTTGGGAAAGGGTGTCCAGAATTCAACCTCCGGCCAGAATACCCAAAAAAAAAGCAAGACCTTTCCCAACGGTTTTTCAAACCGTTGGGAAAGGTCCTTTGATTTTTTCTGGAATCTACCTACGGAGAACATTATATAAATCAAAATTTAAAATAATTAGAACAATACATATATATATTTATGAAATTATGTTAACAAAAGTCATGTTAGGTTAGTGGTTAAGTCATTCCGTTATAAACTAGTGGTCCTAGGATCAAATCCCACCGGATGTTTCTTTTTTGAAATACATATACCAACGGTTTTGAGAACCGTTGGTATAGATTTTCTAATTACTTATACCAACGGTTTTCAGAATCGTTGGTATAGACCCTATACCAATGGTTTTCCAAAAACCGTTGGTATAGACCTATTGTCACGACTTACTTGCCAACGATCCTCCAAACCGTTGGTATAGGCTATACCAATGGTTTGGGGGCCTATACCAACGGTTACAAACCGTTGGTATAGGGTATTTTTCCAGTAGTGGATATACCCTTCTTCAATCAAGGACCTGCGCGAGTTGGTTCCGAGAACACCTGTGGAGACCCTTGAAGGCTTGAGCAAGGTCTCACCCAAGTGTAGTTTCCCAAGTGGCCCGTCACCCAAGGTGCCACCAGTTCGCCTAAGCCTACTTGCACAAACCTCCTTGGTTCACCCTGCTCTCCAACCTGTGTGAGCTAGCCCTTTGAGCCCTCTTCCAAGCCACCTATGGCAAGGCTCTTCTCCCCTTGGCTCGTTCGTTTGAAAGAGACCAAGTTGAAACCTCCTGACTTACATAACCATGGTGAGGGGTGCATCAATGTATCCCCAATTTGGGTATGTATTCCATCAGTCAGAGGTTTCCCGCACTCGTTTGGTTGGACGGTTGGGGTTCTCAAGGTACATATGAGTATGTATCCCATCAGTCACGAGGACCCTTACCCCAAGTGCAGTGTCGAGGAGTTCTCGATCTCGAATACCAAGGCTCAGACCATGTCTTCCCCTTCTCATATCTAAGACTCAGAGCCTCCAGTTCCTAACGGAGAGGGTAAGGATTACGTTTGATTTTTCATTCAACATGGAATTAGATCTTCATCCCACTACAGAACTAATTTTAGGGCATCCTATAGAGTAAGTACCTAGAATTTCTTATAGGAGGTTTCATTCTTGATCCTCTCTACCTCTTAGCCACCACCGAGGGTCCTGCGTCCTTCACCTTTATTCCTTCTTCATTCTCTATACCCTAGACCATTTTGGGGTAAAGTAAAGAGAGGGAAGTGTCATACCCTCATCCTCTTCAATCATCGCCCCATTATCTTCCACCAGAGAAAAAGGAAAAGTGCGTGGTTTGCCATATCTTATGCTTCCTCTTGTCCATCATTTTCAAGCATGACCCATCCATGACTTGTGGACTTAGGGGTGTCCATGATCACGACATCCACACCTTCGGATGCATGTTTCGACAGAGAACCTTCCTTTGAATCTTCCTATTTCATTCCTTCAGAGTACCCCCATAGGCACGGGTCCTCAAGGCCATGTATCCAACCTTAGGGAAAACGGATTGTGTGGTTTGTTGGATCTTCCGTTTACTCTTGTTTTTCACATCGTGCACGACTCACGTGAGCTTAGAGGTTAATAGTGATCATGACGCCTACATGATCCATGCCATATATTGAACTATGAGAACTCTGATTCCTATTTTAACTAGGATACATAGGATGACTTACTAAGACCCAAGATCAATGAGTATCCTTCTCAGTAGTAAACCCCAACCAAAACCCCCAATTCACTAGGGCATACTCCTTAGGAGTAAGCCCCACAATTCATCATATGGGCCTTCTCCTTAGGTATAAGCCCCAAACAGGCCTCCAAATCACCATGAGACAATACATCACTCACGACCTCACTCTACAAGGCATCCTTTCCATGAGTAAGACCCAACTTAATCCTCCCAAAGGGCCATACTCCCCTACGGGACAATATTTCAGAGGGCCTCCATAGGCGAGGATCCTCATAATCGAACTATGTGGGCTTTTATTTCATCCAAATGGGATACATAGGAAGCCTCCTTGAGGTTTAAACCCAATCACACAACATCAAACCTATTCTCTCTAGGCCACATTCCTAGTAGGGTTTAACCAAACCTAGGAATCCATACTCCTTCTAGGTTCCCCTGGGCCACCTCAGTGTCTGGACATCCTTAGCACATAATGTTAAACTATACAGTTAGGTACTCATCTCATGACCTTAAAAAGTATGATGTGTCCCATTATGTGACACTGAACTATGTGGGTTCTGATTCCTTTCACAAGGATATATAGGAAGCCCAGCCATGGGTTCAATCCCAACATCAAAACAACTTCAGTCTCCCTAGATGACAATATACTCCAGAGTAACTCCCATATCCCTATATGATAATACAATCTAGAGTGCCCCACTGTGTGGCTAGAAAACTAGCATCGTCATAATAACAACCAAATAATCTTTAAGTAGTTCATAATAGGATACCATTGATGGAGAACCTCAAATACATATCGATTCTCTATTGATGAAGAAACTCATATACATACTGATGATTCTAAGTTCCACGCATGATAATAATTGATTTTTATTAAAGGGATACCTACATAATACTTGGTATTTAATAAAGGATTCATGAACACATCTTAAATATATAAGAGAGCCCCGAAGTAGGCAATAATTCCCCCCAAAAGGGTACGATCAGCCCGAACTCCCATCCTCTCGACCAATGCGAGTTATTAAGCATCATAGGCTGAAATCCATAACAAGAGCCTAACTTTGGAAAGTGGGTCCCTTTGGATATAGAGCCATTGAGTGTTTCTAGTTCCATGAATAAACCCACTGGAAACTGTTCGGGAATAGTAATCCCAGCGCAAATGGTTGCACACCCCCTACAATCGACTGTTGGGTGAATGAATTATTTGAGGGGAAACAAAAATTTCATTCCCCAACAAAGTCCCATTTTCTTCCGAAACAAAAAATGGTGAACCCGAAGTGAATCCTTAACCAAGATGATAGTGTCACCTATCTGTTAGGACCCTCTCACTCTCAAAGGGAATGAGGGTCAAGCAAGACAATCAATCATTCATGTATTTGAGATATTGTGTTAACAGGGTTTTTGTGTTTGTATTTGACATATATAGGCACCTACTTCTAGAGACCCCTTTAATCTAATGGCCTCCTTAAAGTTTTCACTAATAAATGCATCGATTTCCACTCAGACCAGATCTTCATTCGAGCAAAGGATGTTATCACTAACACAACGTCTTCAACACTAGGTCTCAAACTCATTGGTTCAGGAGTACCATCATAACAGTATGATCTCGACCCTGGAGGCTACCCAACAAGCCCTCTAGTCTGCGAGGAACCCCTGATCATCCAATCAAAGATGACCGGTGGTTCTGACGCAGATGGCGCCGACCACCATCTTCAACCATTTCAGGAGACTATCCTCGAAATGAGACAACCAGTTCCCCTCGTATCTCAAGGAGGTGGATCTAGAGGTCATATACAACCTCATCCAGGAGATAGAGGGTTATTCTCAAGGGATCCTTCTAGTAATAATTATCACCAACACCACACGGTAGTAAATCTAGGGTGATGTCCTCAACTGTCCAGCCCGAGACCTTCAAACCCAGGCATACAAGATGGTCTGCCGGGGATGAAAACCGGACAATAGGGAGTAAAGTCACACCTCTGTCTCCTATAAAGAATCCCACCAACCTAATGTGGTGGCAAACAATGAGCGATCACATAAACCTATCCGCCTTTATTCATCCAGTCAACGGACTCACCTGGCAGCATCAAAGGAAACCCACCACTCAAATCCGATGGAGTAATGTGAACATGAACATACACATGCTTTCACACACCATGTATGCCAACAGACTCGTCTGAAAGCATTCAAAGAAGTCAGTTGGAAAGCCTTAACGACGAACAGGGGTAAGACCCAACTCTCTTCCCCCACACATGAGTACTGTCAGTATCTAATGGTAGGAAAGGGAGGACATGAGTAGGCACATACACCTACTCCAGTTGAGGAATGGACATATATCCTTGTTTTGACTACTGAAGTAACCAAACATATCCTGAAAATGGTGAAATAGCAGACACAAATCCCTACCCACATCTTACAGACTTGCCAAGATGTTATCACAACGACGACAGTAGTACCTGAGGGGTATACACACAACTCTATCCCCAAAAATGGGGTGTCCCACCAATATAATTCCCCATATCATATATAAACCTCTAAACTCATCTAGGAGGGTCATGGGGAACCCTCCCATATTATACAGACAACCATACCAGGAACATACACCCGCTCCAATCAGAGGTAATCAACATATCCCAACAACCACTCCAATCTAGGAATATACACCTGCCCATGAAGACCATTTCTCCCAAAAAGTTACCCTAACTTCTCATAAGAAGGTACCCAATAAGAATCCTAATCAAACACAGTTAGAAAATCAAGAGACGATCTATAGTCTGACTCTGCTTAATGATGGAGTTTTTAAAGGCCTCATACATTTATCTATGGCAGCTCAAGATCCTACCCTCCTGTTACCAAATAACAGGAGCAGTAACAGTAATTCTGAAGGTATCCTCCAGACACTTCATCATGAAGTCTTGCTTCATGACCAAAATTTGGTCGATCTTGAGATCCTATCTCTTGATGAGAGCCACAAAAACCCTCCATGTGGCCTAAAAACCAAGGAGAAAGAGGGTATTACCCTTGCTATAACCCACCATGGTAGTCCTCCCTGTGATGGTGTTTGTTGTGAAAGTTCTCTCCGTAGTAGTGTTTCACATTGTCAGGAGAATTCTATGATTGACAATGTAATGATGAGAAAACCCACCTATCACGAGGCACTTGCGAAAACAAGAAAAATAATGTGTGATGCCTTGTCATTGGAAGGTGAAATATTTTCTCAATCAGAAGATAACCTAAGATGATGGTCATTCTCTGAACCACCCTTAGGCCACTTACCTTCTAGTGCAATAGAGGAAATCCCTATCAATCTTACTATCTATGATAAAACAATAGGAAAGCATCCATCCTGGTCAGACCAAGTAGAGGATACTATAGAAAAATATAAAGAAGATATACTAAATATGAGGAAGCAACTGGCTAAAGATGATATACCAGTCATGTTCTGGCCTTTGGATAATCCTCAGTACAATATTCCAGAAGTTTTGTCGGAAGATTGTGTGAATGATGTCTGCCTCAACCTTTGGAAAACTCTTTGTCATTAAAAAAACAAAGGTATTACCCTATGATGGGTATCAAAATCATGTCAAGGTAATAGAAGGGTTGCAACACCAAATCGAATTGGCATACCTCCCAGATTCATGACATCTAAAAGTCGAGAAACAGCAAGGGGACCTTCAACGTGCATGCCTCAGCACATTAATGAGGTTGCAATAGCTAGTTGAAAATACCCCATCTAGTGTTCATATCAGAGGATGGGGTGCAAATGGAGTGTTACATTTTACTGTGATCCCTAAACAACAAATCCTACCGAAGGTGGTATCATGTGATGTCATAGCCCTAGGCCATATCCAACAAATAGAGTCTATTAATAACCAAAGACACACTCAGTGAAAACAAGCCTCAGTAGACTCTCACCAACGTCAGACCAGAGGAGAGAAGACTATTGAAATATTATCATGTTAGGCATCTAATAATATTAAACAAGCCTCCTGTTTAGGGGAAATTCATCCTCATATGATGAAAATGTTAGAAATATCACAACATTCTTTGGAAATGGATGATTCAAATGCGTACAAAATGATGCACCCAACCAATGTTTGAACAAAACTCCACAGAATCAGAAGAGAAGCCATGATAGTATCAGTTATGGTAGTTCGGGAGCAACCCTGAACCACAGGGCTAGGGGATTTTTTAACCCAACCCTAGAGGTTATCCAATCGGGGCTGAAGGGTAGTGAAGGAAGAACAGGAATAACCCCATCCCTCAGGGATGATGGCTTTTTCATCTCAATAATCCCCTCCTCAGTGGGAATCAGTTTTCTCCCAATTAGGGAAGATGTTGCAGAATGAATCCTCTCATTTCATCCCATCCTATGATCTAATACATTCACTTAAAACATGCATGAATGAATTATATGAAGATTCCCTTTGGATTAATTTCCACCAAATAGATCTCAAGGAATCAACAAAGAAGATGACAAGGTCCTGTGGAGGGTGAAGAAGAAGGCGATCTTACCAAAAAAATGATAGAATACTCATGATGAATTATGCATCAGTGAACGTCATCAACGATTCCATTGAAGACCCTCCAGAACATGAGACCAATTCAAAGGGGTTAGAAGAGGAAGTTACAATCCATAATCCAATCCACACCAAAACAAATTAACGAGGTGCGCGTAATTAAAATTAGAGGCTTCCCCAAAATTTGGGCACTCCCTCGAATAATCCACCTTTACCTACTAGAAAGGCACCCAATAGGGAAAAAGGTAAGGGTTAGAATATGTCTCACCTCCCTCCTAGAGAGGGTAAATACCTTTCATTGGAGGAAATATTTTCTCAGTAAGAGGAAGAGATGAAATAATTGAGAAGACTAAATGTAGAGTTACTCTAAGGAATCCTTCCTACCAGATATGATCTAAAAGAAAATCCTTAACTTGCACTTCTAGTTGGCGCATCTCAATAAAGAGGGTTTGCTGAAACAACTGAAGCAAACCGAGAACATCCACTCAATGTGGGGTAATAACCACCAATATATTTGGATCATGCAATAGAATATCAAGATTTCCCTATATTGGGTGTGAAACCAGAGTAGGGTTAAACACATACTTACAGGACTGCCCCTATTGGTTACCCATGATAGATACCAGCAGTGCTGCCACCAGTGGTCCTTCCGGCCATTGCACCTGTTCAGGCTCTAACCGCTACACTTGATCAGGCTCTATCCGCTACACTAGTTTAAGATTTGACTCAGTCATACATTCCTTAAATTCTTATGAATACCATTGAGTCACTAATGGATTGATTAGAATCTATGGAGGAATGACATGCACCGATAAAACTGGAAAAGAATCCCTACCCCGAATGGGTAGATCCGACTCTTCCCCTGCCAAAATCTGGGAACCCCATGTTTCCAATATTCAACAAATTAGGAGATTTGGAGTAGAACTTGAAACATTTCATCTCTTGTTGTGACCCCATGATGGGTACCCCTTAACAATATGTGGTGGTGAAACTCAGGTGTTTTGTGCAACCACTACAAGGGCCAGGCTTTGTATGGTACACAAGTTTGCAATCTCGATTGATCATTAAATGGGAAGATATCCATCATAAATTTCTCTTCCAGTTCAGCTCAATGCTATAGAATACAACAATCTTCAATCTCACAAAATTCAAACAATAGGAGAATGAAAGGGTCTCAGATTTCATTGCTCGGTGGAAAGGACTAACATACTCCTTAAACCCACCACTCCCTTAAGAGTATTTGTTTCCCATCTGTGTAGAAAATCTTTGTGACAAGTTGAACATGCCATTGATCCTTGTGAAATACAAAAGGGGGTTTTGGGACCTTGACTCAATTTATAAATAGGTGGAAAACTCCATCACATAGACCAAATCTAAGGTTCTATTAATTAATTTAAATTAAGGAAGGAGGATAGGAAAATAAGAGGCTGCTACAGTTACACTTAATTAGGACACTATATCCGACCCCACCTCAAATCTTGCATCATATCATACAACTCAACCTCCCGAGCATCAACTACAATGCTTGCCTCACCAGTATGATCAAATAGATCAGAGGTGAAAATAGTTTGAGGAGATTAGAAACAAGGTTTATTCTTTTTGAAATTACTAAGTCCCTGAATGCTTCATCTCGGTATTGGAAAACAACCTAGTCAAGTTACCAAAGCCCAGGAAGCTTGACAAAGAAGGTGATGAAGATCTCCCAAACTATTTCCCTTTCCATCAGATGTTGGGGCACCACATCCATGATTGTTTTTTTAAAGACCTCCTTCAAAAGATGATGGAATCTAGGAAAGTAAAACTAAAGAATTTGCTTTCTCAGGTGGCGTATGTTTCTTCCAATAATCCATAGGTGGAAGGTGAATGGAAATAAGTTAAGATAAAGAGTACACATAATTTTTGTGACTAGATGGCCAAAAAAATGATCAATCAGACTCTTTCTATCCTCCGAGTACAACTAAAACAACCAACTGTGCCCTCGACTACTCCTGCCACAACACAACTGACTTTATCAACAACCCAGTCCTCTGAAGGCCAGTCCTCCAAAAAGAAACTTGGCCAAAAGGGAAATAAGAGAACACAGGAAGATGATCCTATTTAAAAGCCAAATTTTCTTTAACTTTAGCAGACTTCATGCCTACAATCCCAAAATCATGGGCACCAACCTGCCAAATGGTACAAAAGGGGTCAACCTGTCAGGTAGAATATTCATCAGATGAGGATTTGATCTTCAATTTCGTTAATGTTATTAACTTAATGGATCCCTTATCAAGTGAGTAGTATGATTATGAAACCTATTTCCCTATACATGATTTTGTAACTGAGGTAAGATGCCATCATAGTTGAGGGTACAAGGGAATATGTGTTCATGCTAGGAATCACTACTTCAACCATGCCCATGCTAGAACCAACTATGCGGATTAAACTCATGGTAAATATCTCTAACAAGATCATCAGGAACATGTGAGTTCTTCTTCCACACATGATAGGGTTTTCCCTGATATGATCATCTTAGATATCGGTAAGGGAATATACCATCACCTTTTCAGTGGGTAGGCAGACCTAGTTGGCTTAATCCACTAAGACTGGAGGCACTTCTAGCTCCTACCCTAAGAGATGGTTCATCCACATTAAGTGATTCGGCTCCTAAATTATCTTCAAAAGAGAATACCAACACTAGGAAGTGTATAACTTTGGACTATAAGTATGATGTTTTGAAACAACTGTCCCAAGTTCCAACCACATTATCAATCCTAGATGCTTTGAATTTATCAAAAGATATCTAGGAAACACTCAATAAGGCCTTGTCAAGCCCTCAAGAGTTTGAAGTTGAGGTTGCTGCTACTAAGACATATCGTGTAGAGAATGATCCTAGAGAATGCCATATGGTTATCTATTTCATGGACCAGTACAAGGATACTATCATACAGGGACATGTCAAACCCTTATATATATCTGGTAGGATAAATTACATTGATATCCGTTAAGCCTTCATTGACAATGGACCAAGAGTTAACCTCATCCTTATATGAATGCTTCACCAGCTAGGTTTTAATGAATCTCATTTCCCCCTTCACCCTAATTCTATAGGGTTATGATAAGAATGATAAAAATCTTCTTAGAGAAATTGAACTCAGAACTTAGTTTGGGGATCTTGTGTTCGATTCATAATTCATGGTCGTTCGGAAAGATAAAAACTTTAATGTTCTATTTGGAAGACTTTGGCTACATCAACATGTGTCTATTCCTTCATTATACCACCAATGACTCAAATATTGTGTTCATAGTCAAATTGGGACATTATATGGTGACAAGACCCCATTAAAATCATGCGAGACACAATACATCAATGCAAGATTCTACATAGGAGAGGGAAACAATCCATGGCTGATAATGTTACTCAGATTAATGTCCTAAATGGCCTAGAGATGATTCCAGCCAATACTTTCAAACTCCTCAGTGTAGAATACATGCTCCTCATCAATCAAATAAAAAAGGTGTTTTAAAATCTAATCATGAATTTAGTAACTTCAATGATGTAAATTATGACAACTGAGCCTGATGGTGCTGAAGAAGTTGTCAACTCTCCAAGTGATATTGAAAGCCTGGATGAAAATGTCTTCATTATATCCCTTGAGCTCCAAAAAAACCCTAATCCAACAACTGGACTAGAATAAGTGGTTGAAAAAATATGATAAAGTGAAGAGACTCATTATCAACCCATTTCTTTCCCTTGGGGACTCCAAGAAAGATCCATGTTAGTAAGAGAGCCCGAGTTGGTTACCTCATATTCTGGATGTCTAAATGGTGACTCCCCTCTTTCCTCCAAGGAACTTGCTTCATCAAACACTTATCTGGAAAAGGTAAAAGAAGTAATGTATGGGGAAGAGGAAGAAGATGAGGATCTCAAGGATTCCCCTCCAACATTTGGGGAAGGTTTCTCCACTATTATGGATGAACTTAGATAAATAAATCTGGGTACATAAAAGGATCCATGACCCACTTTGATCAGTGTGACCATTATCTCTGAAGAATAGGAGGTATATACTTACTTCCTAAAGCAACATCAGGATTTATTTGTATGGAATTATATAGAGATTCCATGTCTTGACCCTGAGGTGGACACCCATAATTTGGGTTTTCCAAAAGATCATTGAGAATATAAGTAGGAAACCAGATGGACACACCCAACTCATGCCTCTAAAATCAAGGCTGAAGTGAACAATATCATCAAAGATGACTTCATCTGAGAGATGTCATATCAAAAATGGATAGCCAATATTGTCCCTATGAATAAGGAGAATGGGGAAACCAAAGTTTTCATTAACTTATGATATCTCAACCAGCATTGTACCAAATATAAATTCCCAGTTCCAATTACAGAACTCCTGATTGATGCGATAGTTGGTTATTAAGGCCTCTCCTTCATGGAAAAATAATCTGGGTACAACCAAATCCAAATGTCCTCAGAAGATGAATAAGAAACATCTTTTAGATTCCCCTAGGGAGTATTCTGCTATTGTGTAATTCCCTTTGGATTGAATAATTCCAGTGCCACATACCAATGTTCCATGAATCACATCTTCAAACCCTTCTTGGGAATGTTTGTTGAATGCTACATTGACAATTTAGTGGTTAAGTCCCAAAAATGTTATGATCATATAACTGAATTGTAAATCATACTCAACAAGCTTTAAAATCATAGCCTAAAGATCAAACCCTTAAAATGTTCTTTTAGGGTAACCTCAGGGAAATTTATCAGCTTCGTTGTATACCATCTTGGCATTGAAGTTGATCTTGAGAATACTAAAGCTATCCTCAACATGTCTCCTCCTTGAAACCTTAAACAGTTTAGAGGACTTCAAGGACACTTGGACTACATTTGGCACTTTATAGAAAACCTCTTAGGCAAGTGTTTTACCTTCAATAAGTTGATGAAGAAGGGGGTCACATATCAGTGTACCAGCGAATGTCAGGAAGCATTTGAAACCCTCAAGAAATACCTCTTGATTCCACCAGTATTAATGATTCCAGTTGAAGGAAATCCACTCATTCTATATGTGATGGTATTAGATAATTCATGGGGTTACTTCCTTGTACAAAAAGGTTATTGGGGATGAAAAAAATCTCTATTATCTCAGTAGAACCATGCTCAATGTGGATACTTGATGTTAAGATATTGAGAATAGATGCATGACATTAATATCCACAGTCTAGAAATTGAGGCACTACCTGCAACACCATGAGATCTAGTTGGTCTCCGAAAATAACCCACTCAAATTTATCCTTAGCCATCCTATACTGACAGGACCTCTAGAATTGTGGGTGGTTATTTTGTAGCAATTTTATATATAGTTTGTGACTCAGAAAGTAGTGAAAGGCTAGGATTTGGAATATTTCCTTGTGTAACACTTGTCTGTAGAAGCAATATCATTGAATACTGAATTTCCAGATGAGGAAATATTATCTATTCAAGGTGACCCCCAAATGTGGGAAATGTATTTCAATGCTACTTCCAAAATCTCAATATGAAATAGAATGAAATACCATACATTGAAAAAAAATAGGGATAGGGATTGTGCTTATCTCCCCAGAGAAGGCAGTGTTGCTATATTCATTTCTATTATCAGAAGATTGTACCAACAATGAGGAAAAATATCAAGCCCTCATTCTAGTCCTGTAATTGGAACTTCAAATACTAGTAAACCACCTAGAGGTGAAAGGCGACTCAAAGTTGGTAATCAAATAGATCAATGGGGATTACACCATCATAAAAGAGGAGATAATTCCACCATTTGACTATGTTTGATGGTTAATGGAATAATTACCCTCAGAACCAACATTAACTCATGTCCTGTGATTATAGAATGCCAAGGTAGATGCATTGGAAAATGCAGATATGACTTTGGCAAATCCAAACTGGGACAAAACAATCATTATCACCACCCATTACTGAATGGACTCATCTTTTATTCATATCAAAACAGAAGAGATCAATGAAATTAGCCCCATCCCTATGCCATATGTACCTAAAACTGGATTTATGGTGCCAATCATGGATTACCTTGAGGATGGGTTACTCCCACTAGATAGAGATGGAAGACAGTAGATCCAAAAGAGAGCAGGAAATTTCACTCTTTATGATGGCCCAAATCACCAGAAAGTCCTCTAAAAATGAGGCTTTGATGGGGTCCTTCTCATACGTGTCAATGGAGAAGAAAATGTGGCTATTATGGAATAATTATATGTAGAAACCCATGGTTCCCACCAGTTAGGACATAGGATTTCTGATCAAATCCGAAGGCTTGGATAATTTTGGCCTTTGATGACATGATATTACACAAATTTCATAAAGAAATGTCATTCCTGCCAAGTGCATGCCAACTTCACCCGTCAATCCCTAGAGTTGATACATATAAAAAAATACCCCTGTCCATTCTCTATATGGGGGATGGATATTGTTGGATCATATCCTCCAGCTATGACTAAGCAGTTCAAATACATCTCGATTGTTACTGATTTATTCTCCAAATGGGCTGAGGCAATACCCCTCAAAGAAGTCGGATCCAAAAGAATTGTTAGCTTCATTAAAACTAACACCATTACTATATTTGGCGTCCCTAAAAAAATATTGATATACAATGATACCAATTTTTGCTTCATTTAAGTGGACAATTTTTATCAGGAATACAATATCAAATCCAACCATTCATCCCGCTATCATGCAACGATTAATGGAAATATAGAATCATTCAATAAGAATCGATCGAACATACTCTATAAGATGGTGGATAAAGATAAAAATTCCTATTTTGACATGCCCTTGAACTCCTTTTGGTCTTATCAGACTACAACCTGTACTACAACACAAACGACCCCATACTCATTAGTGTATAGAATAGAAGTGGTACTACTCATTGAGGTCCAATTTCTATCGCTCTATATTTCTATCTATGACTAGTTATCTTTAGATGAACAATACCAGAAATTACTGGATGAATTGGAGTGTCTGGATGAAAATATACTACATAACTTGCATCACTTGGAAGTATATCAGAATCAGATAGCGTGAGCCTTTAACAAGAAGGTCCACCTCCGCTCGTTCTTCCAAGGAGAATTGGTATTGGTCCTTAGGACTCCAATGACACCAGGAAAGAAACCTCTAAAACTTGAGAAAAAGTGGGAGAGACCTTACTCTATACACAGGTCTACTCTAATAGAGATTATTCTTTGATATATATGGATGGAGAGCTCATCACGAATCCAACCAATGAGAGGTTCCTGAAGAAATAATTTGTGTAATCACACAATGTACGTCCTAGCTGTAAGATGTTAAAATACATTACACCACATATGTCCCCGTTGCAAGATGTAAAACTGCATAGTTGGTCCTAGTCGCACAACTTAAAACTATAAGATATCATTCATCCTCACCGCATGACATTAAACTATAGAATTAACATCTCTCTTGTTTGATATTAAGAAACCCCTAAAATACCACGAGTTTACACTTACCGTGGTCCCTTGAATATGAGGAAGAAAGGATGGTAAACTCCCATTCATAATCTCCACTCACATCATAGCCACTCCATAGTGGCACTTGGGCTCCCTTTATAGGTATAAGACCCAATGTTATAATGTTCTCACCGCATGATGTTAAACTGCATGAGATTTCAAGAACTGCATGTGGCTTGATTATTGACCCAAAAAAAATTTAGTGACATTTGGGTATCTTCTATCCCCTGGTCCATCTGCATTTAAACAAAATCCCCTTTACTCCATGTGTGTATGGATCAACCCTGCACAAGGAAAATTCTTCAAGAACTACACGTGGCTTGATTCTTACTTTGTCAAGATACATAATGGCACTTGGGTCCTATACCCTAGCTCAATCACAACATTTCTGTCCTTTCATATTAGTTCATCTTTGTCCTTACCGTATGATGTTAAACTGCATGAGATTTCAAGAACTATGTGTGGCTTGATTCTCATCCCAATGAGATACGTAGCGATTCCTAGATCCTATCTCCTAGCCTAGTCTCTATATAATTGAAATACCCATATCCTTTACTTGTGTTACCCTTGTAATATAGAAGAAACCTTTACCACTCCTTATTTCTCAAACCAATCACAACTCATGTGGGCTTAGGAGTTTGGTAAAGGAGTTCTCCGCATAAATAAGGTGTATCAATTACCATTGGGGCTATCTTGGTTTTGTTTGTAAGACCATAAAAGGAACACCATACATCCTCAACGCATGATGATAAACTGTATGATTCTTAAAGAACTACGTGTGGCTTGATTCTCAGCCCTATGAGATATGTAGTGATGTACAGGTCTTCAATCATGGGCCCAACCACAAGATAATATGGGAAATTACCCCCACTCTCCCATGTACGAGTCAGATCTACATGAGATGATCTAATATGGGTTCTCACTCTATGCATGGACCCTATAATTAAAAAAACCCATGTCCTCCACACATAAATTCAATCAGTATAAGGGACCTTTATGTTAGAACTACATGTGTCTTGATTCTTATCCTATTGAGATATGTAGTGATGTTTACCTTAATCTTAGTCCCAACCACAGGGTAGATAAAAATTCCCTCTCTCCCACATACAAACAAAGATCCATGCAAGAACCTTTATTTTGGGTCCCATCATTAGGGTGAACACTAAGGAAATAGATATGTCCCCATTCTACATATAATTTATATCTATACAAGGGAATTCCAACTCATGGCCAACACCGGTCCAAACAATTCTATTGTTCTTAGTCATATCTCTTCCGCACATCATACTTCTAATCTTGAACACTTTTAGATCTTCATAATCTTTCCTCGGCTTCTAGTGGTAGAATTTTTGATACCTAAGAGATTTTTTGTATGACTATGAAGTATGAACCCTGATTGGCCTTACATAAAACAACCCTCATAGTGGGTTCGTTAGCCAAATGATGCCACTGTTTGACTATGTTTTTCAAAAAATGATAATTTCACCCTTAAGATAAGACTCTCTTATCCTTGCAAGCTTTGATGATAATAGGCCAAAACCTGTGATTCAAATTCAGTTAGCAGTCATCCAATATATATTTGTCCCATTTCCTTTCTCCTGATCTAAAATTCTCCAAGACCATGGTTTACCATTTCCTCCCTCATGTACAAAGTATACAGGAACAACATTGGTCTGATAAGGCCACATATCACATGTTGTTTCCATGATATTATGGTCCTAGTCATACAAACTAAAACTATAGACACCATACTTCCTATGCTTGGGTCAGACTTACATAGATGACCTAATTCACTGATTCTTTGGAAATTTTGACTTGAAATATACCTTTCATATTCAGGTACTTTCCTCCCGCAAACCAAACTCCATGTCTAGGGAAATCTGAATCAATGCAAACTTCCAATTGACTTTTACCAGTAGAATGCCATTCTTAAGGAATTATTTTCCTAACTATGCTATAACATGCCCCAGTTGGTTTTGCATATATTGACCCCATAGCAGGTCTATCAGCCTAAGGATGCCACTATTTGACTATGCAGTACACACCCTAATTTTCCTTTCATAAACAACCCCCATAATAGGTTTTTCAACCAGTGGTAACTTCATCCTTGAGAGAAACTTCCTTTAATGTCATAAGCCCATTTTCTATACCACTCTCAAATCCAAAAGTCTCCAAATCACAAATTACAACTTCATCCTCTCATGCTTGAATATGGTGGTGTATTCCTGAACAAATTACCCAATAATGGGAGAATCATCAACCTTTAGGTCAAAGATAAAGAACTTAAATTATATCCCCCATAATGTCCTTGGAGTATGACTTTAAACTACATAACATAATGTCTTCTCCATAAGATATTAAACTACATAGTCAACATCTTAGTCGTAGGAAATTAAATTGCATGATACTTTTAACCCTTGTCAGAAAGGATACTTCCCCCCAACATTGGTTATCTAACCAAAATATACCCTCCTTCACATACCAAATTAGTGTAGGAGTGGTTTCTCATTCATGTCATGTGACAATATATATGATCCCTTCAATCTCATACATCTTCCCTTAGAAAAACCACCTTTCGTAGTCTTAAGAAATCTGAATCTTTATAAACTCTTTTCAGCCATCAGTAATAGAATGTCAAAATTATTGGGAACTATTTTTCCTGACTATGTAGTACATGAACCAGTTGGCCTTGAATAAGTCACCCTCATAATGGGTCTTTCAACCAAAGGATTACACTATTGACTATGAAGTATGCGCCCTAATCAACCTTGTATAAAATAGTCCTCGTAATGGGTTTTTCAACTAGTGGTAACATCGTTCTCAGAAGATACCTATTCTATTCCCTAATTTCACGTTTTAGAATCAGGAACCACAAAATCATGGCTCAAGATTCCCCGCTATATATCTAAATAATGTCAGAAAATTCCCAACCATCAATCCTTTTTTGGGTTATCATCTCAAAATTTGCGGTCAAAGTTGTTTGACCTGAAACACCAATCTCATTAGTCTAACATTCATGAATCTAAACTGCCCACAAAAATAGTCACAATACTCACTATATTGAAAACCCACAAAGTTCACTTTGGATAAAATCCAAGTCTCAGCTCGCTAGACCTACGCTCTATTTGGTTTAGGAAAAATAGAGCAATGAAAAGGTAAAAGGCATAAAACTGGTTAGGTTGAAAACCCAAGAAAGGGTGGTCTAAGAAAAAGCCAAGTATTTCCTACTAATTCTTCCTTATATTGGAATTTAGAAAAAAATTAGGGTGATGACATAAAAAGATACAAAGTTTGTAGGGTTTTCCATACGACCTTAGAAACAGTAAAACTATGCTCACTAGGCCCCTTAGCTTAGGTAAAAATTAAATCACCCCATCCCTATCATTGTGATTATGATTAGATTGTATGAAAATTTCATGCTAAGAAAATCAGCTTCAACATTATGATCACAGAAGGAGAGCAGAGATGAATTTATATATGATTGGAAACAAATTTCTTTTATTTTATAGAGAAAAACTAGAGGAGCATCCACAAGATAGAGTATCTTTATCATATATTACAAGAGACCTTCAACATAAGTCTTCATCTATTGAATAGCCTTTTCATCCCCATCATCCACTCATTGAAGCTCAGTCAATTGAACAAATTTATTCTCCTCATCCCTACAGAGTGCTTCTATTGCAGCTGTAATTACCGTTGACCCTTCTGTTCAGGTTTATCCTAATGAGTGATGGAGTTGTTTGAGTTCCCCCTAAATCGAATTCAATTCTTGATGAAGGCATGACACTTGAACAGTATTCTCCTTGATCTTCCAATTAAATTCTTCCAGCTTCATGTTATAGTTGGCCTCCTCTTGGGATAACATATCTCAAAATTCATCAAGGTTGGGAATCAGTTTGGACATTATGAGGTATTTTTGAATCTTATGCTCTTACTCCCACCTACGAATAGTTTTCTTCACAACATCATGGATTGGATGGTAATAAAATACACTAAATCCCAATATTTCAAATATAACTGGAAGTCGGCCAAACTATGAAGGCAGGTCCTCTAGAGACATCTCAAAAATTATCTTCCAGATGATTCACCATGCCCTACCATGCATGAAACTGAGAGTAGCCTACATCTATATGTTCAAATCAGAGCTACTGTTAGTTGGAAGAACATAATATATAACCAAATCACTCAAAGAAGTTCTATACTCTACTCCCTCTGAGATAGTGTCTTCTTCACCTTCCAATGCTGGCTGAATTAGTATAGCAGCTTCGCCCTTAGACATAGTCATAGAAGACAATAATCCTAGATGATGATTTAGAATCGTTATTAGCCTCAAAATAATAGATATAATAGATAATTATCACAATAGTTGGTATCCCTTACCAAATACTAGGTTAGCGACATGAGAGGACTCCTCCCGAGCATCCCTGATTCTGAAATTTTGACCCAGAACCTCTTGATGAGGGGCACTCTCCTGGGTTTGCCCAGGGTTTGTCAAATGAGGCTCAGAAAGATTTCTTGTTTCAAAGTCTGTTGAAGCTGGGCCCCCCCTCAACAATGGGACTAGTATGGACCTCAAGGTTTTGTTCTAGCTCCTCCGTTGTAACATTCCTCATGGATGGAACTACATGAATCAAAGATCCATGATCAGAACATCAGACAAAGAGATCCATCTACACAAATTAAAGAATCAATTTCATTCAATTACCTATTAAGTGCTTAAAATTATTGTAAATTATTGGTAGTTTTAATGTGTTCCATTATTTCATCAAAGGTCATGCCAAGATTTCTCATGGAATCTATCGATGTCCCAAGCCCCATGGTAATCTCACTCATGGAGATGCTTGGAATATCTGGCTCATGACATGGCACATCACCCTCCTCCGATGACTTGATACCCTAAAAAACTTCCTCTATAATAGTTGTAGGGTCAGTATCAGTCATCGAATGGTCCTTTGGGGCATGATATTAATCTAAATTATCACAAAGATAGAAGTTAGTAATTTGAATATGACATCTTATGAAGTATATCTTACATTACCAGATTCCTCCTCCCTCTCTACAATAGTGAAATGAATAGAGACAGAAGAAAATGATGCATCCTAAACCCTTGATACTCCTTATGTAGAAGGTAACAATTCACTAATAGGGATTCATTCTTGGTCCAAAACTCCCTCCTTGGTTCTTGGAGGTTTATTTACGAGCCCCTTCAAAGAGGCAATAAAAGGAGATTCTGCAAGCATGAAAGAAGATTTACACATTTATGATGTGTAAAGCAGAGGTTAATGAAACTAAAATGACTCAACACTACTGTTTGGAGGACTAACCAAAGTTTTTATTCTATGAAGACTTTTATTTTTTGGTGGTGAAGTACTAGAATCATCCTCCATGAAAACTGGTATCAGAGGTAGAAATGGGATTTCTCCCACCATCTCTTCCTCCATAGCCTGTCATCCTGGAGATAACTCTCCTGATTCTAGGGGTGATTCAGTAACCCTAATTAGGGTACCACCAGGGCTATAATATAGTGAATAAACCTCAATTAATCTTCCTATATCCTTCTAAAATAAAGAATCAAGGTGATGTCCCCCTTTAGCAACACTGCTTTGACTGAAACAAAGGAAAAGAGGAAATGAGAAGAAGAGAAATCACATCATCAGATTGGTATAATAAAACCACTCCTCATAAGATAGATGATCAATCCCTTCATTAGCACCCCATTTCACCATATCCTCCACCTGTCTTGTGGTAGGAATCCGGTCATTAGTTGCATAAATGAGCATATCTAGCTCTTAGATATGAATCCTCACTTCGATAGGATTTTCCTCATAGTAGATATCAGACGAGGCTTGAACATCTCTTATACATGAGATATATATCCCAACACATAGGAGAACCCATGTGATTTTTGACATCAGAATATAGGTCTTGCTACAATTGGAATGCCTCTGGTTTTACGAATTTCAAGTATATCTCGGGTTGCCTTGAAGATGATTCAACAACCCTAGATTTCATGGGCTTCCCAACCCTTTCTATCATGGATGAAGGGAGAGAGAATCAAACCCATGAATCCTCTTGGTGGTGATGACTAGACCATCTTGGTTCGACCTTATTTAGTGTATCCCTCTTGATTCTGGTTGGTGGGTTGAACCTCACATGAGGTCTTTTAGATGAGCTGGGAACCTCACCATCCTCACTCTCTGACCCAGACAAAGCAACCTCCGAAGGAGAAGAAGAACCTTCCAAAGGAGGGTAATCCTTCCTACTTCTCTTCCTCCTCCCAACCCGAGGAAAAAATTTGTCCAACACCCCTTCGGGGTATGATGCAACCCATGCCTTAACATACTAGGTAGTTAATCTGCTGGTTTCATCTACTGGAGGCAGATTGACCACCGCTTGCTTCAACTCAATAGTTGTAAGTAACCATAGTCATCAGACTACCATAATAGACTTCTCTGCTCAGATATTCATTTGAGGTAATATGATTATTTTTTTAAAAACATTTAAATTATCATACAAACCTATAAGGTCATAGGACTTTAATATTATTTCACCATCCATCTCGGTCGCCAACACACCATCCCTAAAGGCCATCATGTGTGACCTCAGCTTAATGATAGACTTCCCATCATTAGTAAATATCAATGTGGGTGGATTCCTATAGGTAAAGAAGTTGAATTATTTAAATAAGATCATCCTTGTTTGGATTTCATTGGGTTTCAAGGAGAGGGGAGGAATCCCGAATATAGCTTGGGCATATGGTCGAAACTCATCCCCGAGGACCTTGATCCCGCTTTTGACGAAATAAGTTATTAAGTGGGTTGAAATATATCCCCACAAAATCTATAATGGTAATATGATTCTGAAAGGATATTTCTCTATATGAATATGCAGTAGGATTCTATGAATTTTTTCCAAGATAGGGATGACAACCCCACAAACTTTTTCTCGGCTAGCTTAGACACGACAACGAATGTTACTAGAATTATTCCACTATTAGAATCACAAATAGACACTATATAGGTGCTAATATATATGTCTAAAAATCCTTCAAGATGTGTATTATCCAAAACATTGGGCCTGATCTCATACCCCCACTTATCGTACTCCCCCTTCTCCAAAGTTGGATAGAAGGTGCCAGGTGTGATTCTCTTCGCCACCTTAGGATAGCTTGTTACCCTTGAAGGTGGGGAATTCCCCTTCTTCCTCAATAAAGTTCTCATACACACCTATAGATTAATTTACACCCTTAGGAGGGGGTCTTACTTCTTAATATCATAAGCTATTTTCAGCAGCTCACATGCTAAATCTGGCATCCTATCGATATCATCCCATTTCAACCTTAGAGGGATGAATTTTTCATACATATCTCTGAGGATTAGAACCCCAAAAATTTGTGAACACCCCACAAAATGATTCTAAATTCTCCATGAATCATATAGAAATAATTATTTTATGGGATCCACTGGCTCAATAACTACATAATGAACTCAACATTCCTATACACATAAGTTTGTCCCACCTAGACGACTTCATATATCTGCACGACCTTCAATTCAGCTATGAAATTTGCACAATCTTGGAACACCCAATATGACCACATCCATGCTAGCTTAACACCCCCTCCTGGCCGGATGTTCCAATCTTTCATCCAGCCCTTTGACTAGTCTATTTTTGAATCCTGAAATATGGATGAATATCCATGTGTATTTAACTCAACCACGTGTGGTTTCAGATCTAGAGTACATAGTCTGTGATGCAAGAAACATTCTTTGGATGATGTCCCAACATTGATATAATAACCCATGTTGGAAATGTTGGTAGTTGTGAAATTCTTATGATCTTGAAACCAAGTGAGTGGGATGTAGTTCTTCAAAGCTGGTGTGAGGACCACCCACAGATGGTCATAACCATAAAGTGGTAGATAGACACTATCTGGGAAGTCACAATGATATTTATTCAAGGATACCTCTAGGAAAGGGATATTAGTATTAAAAACGTTGTAATATTTATTCCCTATGACTTTAATCATCTCCTCAATACATTTTCTAGTCTGATCATCAAAAACTAAAACTGTTTTGGAATCCATTCAATCAGCAAAGAAGTACCAAATTTTTTTATGGGAAAGTTTTTTTTAAATAAAGTTTTGAAAAATGAAAGAAATTTGGAAAATACATGAAATCACACAAGTGCCTCATGCAAACACCTCGGGCAGGAAGATACATACTAAGTTTGCGTGAACAAGGTCTTAGACAAAAAGAGATTCAGTAGAGGGTCTACGCAGGAGACTAGCACAGAGAGACCTATGAGTTTAGATTCATATGAGTCATTTGGTGAAATGAGGACCCTATTTATAGATGATTATTCCTCCCTGCATGGCCCACATATTCTCTCCGCCTCTACGACAAGACTAAGTGTACAAATAGCGCGGAAGACTTGTGCGTGCTTCCTGTGTGACCCACCCATCCTTTTCATCCCTTTACCTTAGGATTAAACCCTCTTCTTTCAATCAGATCTGATCTTGTGGGGGGGGGGGATTTTGTTGACATTTCATTTTTTTCACATGGATGAAAAGGTGGAAAATGAAAATAACCTAGGAAGAAGAGAATAAGAGGCTTGAGGAAGGCCAAGGGTTAAAATCCCTCAAAAGGCCATCTCGCCCAAGTCTCACAAAACACTATCGACGTGCAGGGTACCTGTGCGGAATCCTATACAACTGACCTGCATGACATGGTCCCTTAACCCGAGGTCATTCTTTTCTAATAAATAGGGACTTGGGGATTTCATTTTTACAAACAAAGTTTCCAGGAATCCTCCTAAAGCTCTGATCTCCATAGTCCTTTACTCAAGCCCTCCAAAATATTATAGGTTGGTTTTTAAAACCTAAAGGAGATGAAATTAAATGGGTATAGTGAAATTAAAGTCCTCCCAAGGTTCAAAACAACCAATACCTATGCTAGACACTCAATCGCCCCTTAATTAATGAAGATAAGCATGAGGTACCCTTCCTCAATCATGGACCTACACGAGTCACTTCAAGGAACACCTATAGAGAACCTTGAAGGCTTGAGTATGGTATCGCCCAAGTGTAGTTTCCTAGGTGGTCCATCGCCCAAGGTGCCACCATTTCACCCAAACATACCTACATGGATCCCTACCTGCATGAACCTCCTTGGTTTTCCCTGCTCTATAGCCTGCATGAGCTAGCCCTTTGAGCCCTCTTCTAGGCCACCTATGGTAGGGATCTTCTACCCTAATATACCTCATTTGAAAGGGAACAAGTTTAAACCTACACCAAAACCTCATAACTTATAGAACCATGACAAGGGATACATTAGTATATCCTCCATTTGGGTATGTATTCCATCATTCATAGGTTTCCCACACTCGTTCGGTTGGTCAGTTGGGGTTCTTGGGGTACATATGATTATATATCCTATCAGTCATGAGGAAACTTACCCTAGGGATAATGTTGGGGAGTTCTCGATCTCAGATACTAGGGATCATACGATGTATGCCCCTTCTCATCTCCAGTTCCAGGTGGAGAGGGTGTGTATTATGCTCGATTTTCCATTAAACATGGAATTGTATCCTCATCTTGTTGTGGAACTAATTTTAGGGAATCCTCTAGAGTAATACCCTAGACTTTGTTGGAGGAGGTTGTAGTCTTTCTCCTATATACCTAATAGACACCACCAAGGGTCCCACATCCTTCACCTTCATTCCTTCCTCTTCTCCATACCAAGACCATTTTAGGGTAAAGTGAAGAGAGGGAAGATCAATACCCCCAGCCTCTTCCACCATCACCCCACCCTCTTCCACCAGCGGGGAAGAAAAAGTGTGTAGTTTTCCAAATATTTTGCTTCCTCTTGTCCATAATTTTCAAGCATGAATCATCCATGACTTGCGGACTTATGGGTGTCTATGATCATGGAATCCACACCATCAGATGTGTGTTTCAACAGAGAACCTTCCTTTGAATCTTTCTCTTGCCTTCCTTTAGAGTGCCCTCATAGGAGTGGGTCCTTAAGGACATGTATCCAACCTCAGGGCAAAGAAAATTGTGTGGTTTTCTATATTTTTTGTTTCCTATTGTTTCTCACACCGAGCATGAATCGCATGGGCTTAGAGGTTAATGATGATCATGATGCCTACACGATCCATTCCATCTATTGAACTACAAGAACTCTAATTCCTATTTTAACTAGGATACACAGGAATCCTACCTAAGGATCAAGCTCAATGGGTATCCTTTTTAGGAGTGAACCCCAACCAAAACCCCCAATTCATTAGGGCATCCTCCTTAGGAGTAAGCCCCACAATTCATCATATGGGCCTCCTCCTTAGGTATACGTCCCAAATAGGCCTCCAAATCACCATAAGATAATACATCACTCATGGAATCACTCTATAGGGAATCCTTATTAGGAGTAACCCCAAATTAATCCTCCCAAAGGGCCATAATCCCCTATGGGAAAATCTTTCATAAGGCCTCCATAGGTAAGGATCCTCATAACCGAACTACGTGGGCTTTGATTCCCATCCAAATGAGATACATAGGAATACTCCCCAAGTTTCAAACCTAATCACCCAACATAAAACCTTTTCTACCTTGTCCACATACCCAGTAGGATTTAATCTAAACTGGGAATCCATACTCCTTCAAGGTTCCCTTGGGTCACCTCAACGAAAGTCCCACACTAAACTTTGACTAGGAACCTTCTGCCTGAATGTCCTTACCACGTGACGTTAAACTGTACAGTTAGGTCCTCATCACATGACCTTAAAAGGTGCAATGTTCCCCATTAAGAAGAACCAAACTACATGGGTTCTGATTCATTTCACAAGGATACATGGGAATCCCATCCCTGGGTTCAATCTCAACATCAAAACAACTTTCATCTCCCTAGATGATGATATAATATAGAGTAACTCCCATCTCCCTAGATGAAAATACAATATAAAGCACTACACTACGTGGATATAAAACCAACATCATCATAATAAAGACCAAATAATCTCTAAGTAGTACATAATAGGATAAAATTGATAGATAACCTCGAATACATACAAATCCTCTATTGACGAAGAACCTTAGATACATACAGATGATTCTAAGTTCCATGCATGATAATAATTGATTTTTATCCAAGCGATTCCTACATAATACTTGGGATTTAATAAAGGACTCATAAATATATCTTAAATCTATAAGAGAGTCCTGAAGTAGGCAATAATTCCCCCCAAAAGGGTGTGATAAGCCTGACCTCCCATCCTCTCGACCAATGTGAGTTCTTAAGCATCATAGGCTAAAATCTATAACGATCGCCTGCCTTTGGAAAGTAGGTCCCTTTGGATATAGAACCATTGGGTGTTTTCAGTTCCACAAATAAACCTATTGGAAACTATTCATAAATAGTGAACCCAACACAAACAATTTCACACCCCATGCAATCGACCATCGGGTGAATGAATTCTCTGAGGGGAAACCAAAATTTTGTTCCCCAATGAAGTCCCTTTTTCATCAGAAAAAATATTTTTGTCATAAAATTCTCTATACCAATAAAAAATGAAATAATTATTTTTTTAGGCTTACATACATTATGAGATGCATTTCAGTCAATTGGAACTAAAGCTAAATCCAACCATAGATGACCCAAATGAAGCATTCAAGTGGGGCCTTGAAATTTGTGCATAGTTTTAATGAATTTTGATGATAGACCCATATCTCACAAATGATTGGTCCAAATGTGATGAAATTTTAAAATAAGATATAGAAGAGGTTGGGAAGAATTTTATTTAATTATGGATACTTGAGATCTAGCTTTTTTCAAGGCCATGAATGCATGGGAAACCATAGAAAGGGAATTTGAATATTTTTTCATGAAAAAAAGTTTTCTATAATAATCCAATCATAACTTTCAACAAACATGTCAAAAGAATATTAATTTTTGTAAGAGAAAATAAAATACATAAAGGAACAACATCATAGAATAAAACTTTCCATGTTTAGACCATTTAATGATCCAAACACACAATAAATTTCGGAGGATATATTTAGAGTGAAAATAAGCCACCCCTCATCCTTAAATTTTTTTACTTCCATATTCTTTCAAGGAGTTATCCATTTCATAGGATAAGGAAGGATTTGTATTGATGTTTTAGTATTATAAATTTCTAATATATATTAGTTCCTCTTTATCTTTATTTTGTTTTTTTCTCTTTTTTCCCCTATGCGAATCTTATCTTCATAAAAATAGAGAACTAACTTCAGCTTTTATTTTAAGGGAGTGAATGGTATTTGTTTGATTTATTTATTATTTAACATGTCTCTTTATTTTATTATGAGGTGGTTCAATTGATTACAGTGACCATTCACCCTATTTTCACTAATATTGTGTTCTTCTTCCTTGTTCATCAATATCTATTCTCTTCACCATCTATGTCATTCATACGGTGGGTTTGACTTTGATAGTGTTGGTCAGTGAAGAGGTCTCCTAAATGAATTTAGTAAGATTATTATCCTTCATGCTAAGGTTTGGGGGTGGGGTAATAAAAATTTGAATAGGAGGGTTTGGTGATAGGTCTTTATCACTATAATGAGTAGGATAATGAGAATATTTTTAATGAATAATGATAACTTCAATGAAAACACCTAAGAATATCAGTTTCTTATTACTAACTTCTTCATGTCCTTTATGTTTTGAATTCATATATATATTTATATTTTTATAACATGCATTTTGAAAACCCCCACTATATGAGTATATCATATAGTAGTACATTTTATACTATATTTCAAGAATATAATAGTGATAATAGGATAATAGTGTTGTGTAAGTGGCCTTGTTGAGATTTAGACCCTGAGATTACAGTATGCTGCACTCTTAGGAAAAATAAGAAAATATTGAATTGGGATTTGTGAAAAATATATCCCATCAATTTGAAACTGTTGTTGGGGAGGCCAATAACTTTCACACACTATTTTTCACAAAAAAATTAAATTTCAAAAACTAAAAAAATATAATTTCATTACATATATTTCTTTCTTAGGTAAAATATGGAATTTTATAGTGATTTTTCATATTCTTGGCATGTTAACCATGTGGATGAGTTCAAAAAGGATCAATTTTTAAAGATTTAAGTGAAACAAAATTTCAGGATGCTAAATGTACCGATTAAGATAATAAATAATAAAAAAAGAAATTTGACAAACATTTCACATTGAAGAACCCAAGGATTTCAATAAATATTTCTTAGAGGATATATTTCCCTCCTCAGTAGATGAATTCCTAATGAATTTATTTGTGGAGAAATAGTTTGATGCTGAAATGTTTTAGGGAGATTAATTTTTTGAGAATTAATTTTATTCAAATCTCATTTGTAATGAACCGACCTGGGTTGACCTAACATGTCACCCAAGCTAGACCTCTATATGTCTTGAAGCACATTACCGATTGCCACAGGTTGGCAACATGCACCTGTGTGTCAACACACAAACCATGGGAATGGTTTCACCCTAAAATCACAATACAACATGTCTCATGCATAACATGATAGAGATAAAAAATTATAGTACATCATGAAAGAAGAAGTACATAACCATGAGAAATATCAAAACAAATCTAGAAGGCTAATCCCAGAAAAAAACCAAATATAAGACCAAAACCAAGTCTTCATGTCACCATCTGTCACCACCATCCAAATCCACTATGGTAGCTACATCAACCAAGAGAATTTTTCAAGATAAATTGTTGAAACAATGGGTGCCCAAGACCCAAATATACAGTATTTTTTATTACCATATCATGTGTACAGTTAGTTATGCATGATGCCATCTTACCATTATAGTATAGAATTTTCTATGTCCACTATAATGAGAACCTCGAGATACAATGACATTAATCTTAAATATATGTTCTATTGTATAGATACATCTTACTAATTGGAAGTAGTAGATGTCTGACTATCAGGTGCTAGGGGCTCATAAGCATTGAGACTTCTTCTCTTGAAGTTCTCACTTGGTGATCTCTAGTAGTGAGATCATGAGGATAGACCCGCCAATAGGAACACCACACGTTTTGGGTGTCATTGGTCATTCCTATTTACAGACATATGTATTGGTCTCCTAACTTGAGACCATTACCAATGTGTACCATTTGATTACATACTTTGATGCAAAGAGAAAACCATCATATTGAAATCGCGGTGAGGTAGCTTATGTTGGGTGCGTTATTGGTGGTATGACATTGGCTTAATGGTCAAGAAAGGATTTGTCGCTTCCAAGTTTAGGAAGTTGTATATCTCAGGACAGGTTGATCAAGATGGTGCTGCCTTCATAAGTCTTTGGCCAAAGTAGTATAAAGAAAAATCCATCAGGTATGATAAAAAAATAATAAAGTAAGAAAAGGACGATGACACAAGTGTGCGTCTTTCTTTATGAGATATTTAATGACAAAGAGATTATAGTACAAAGTCAGTGTTCGTAGGTTGGTTATTGTTGCTATGATAATCCTTAACTCTTTAGGGGAAATGATGGGTTGCTAGAATCCACTCTTGGTCTGTGGGTTTTATTCACTTCTATTGAGATAAGGGCCTAGAGGGTCACACACAATAGCGTATTAAAGAATCCTCCCTATTCAGTTGAATAGGTAAATAGACATGGTGGGCCTCACCATAGTGTCTGAGTGTTGTCTAAGTTATTGATCACCAAAATAATTAAATAAATTTATTAATATTCAAGTTATGAATATTTGGGATTGAGTTTATTTAATGTATTTACAAGTTTAGTAAATATGAGAAAAATATTAATCGAACGAATATTATTTTAATATTCAAAGTTTGTTTAATATTAAGTGGGACAAAGAGTTGAGTTAAATGGATCAGTTTTTATCACATAATATATTTTATATATATTACAAGTATGTGATAAAATAATAAATAATATTGATGCAGTTTAGTTCATCAAAACTATTTATTTAGTGGATGTTGAAATAAACGGGGTTCGGGGAACCCAACCGAGTATTTCTCAACATCACTATAAATACAAGGGAGGGATCTCTCTCATGTGTGGCCATTACACTATTCATTCATTCATTGAATGAAAATTGAGAGCCTCTCTCTCCTCCCGATTCCTAGAGAGAGAAGCTGTTGATCTAATAGTTTAGATCAAGATCTTCCTCAAGCATCGAAGTCATATTGATGTGGTGATCGTTGGGACATCAAAAGCATCGTCGGATCACCACGCTAGCACTCAGAGTTAGATGATCGACATTCTAGCGGATTTTGAAGCACGTGTGGATGATCTAGAGGGATCCTGCTATGGATTCTTCTAGTAGCGATTTCCAGTGACAAGTTGCAGTTGATCACACCTTCAGATTTGAAACGGGTACATTTTCATTTTTATTTTGTGCTCTTTACAATTTACTCGAGATCCTTGGACCTTTCCGGGGCTCGGATCATCGGTGAAAACAAGTTCCGTCATCCCGCCAATGAAAATTTTAAAATCCCCGGCCCACCAACTTCCACTGCGGGCCTTAGAACCTAATAGTGTTATCATAGAGATCGTGTAAATTTTCTAAGACAAATAAAATTAATTTGCATAAAATTAAGTAGAGGGTTTAAAGTCGGTCCAAATGGTTCAATCCGCATGGCGATCCGATGCCGAATGACCAAGTTATGGTTAGTTTCATTTTTTGGATTGGATTGAATATGCGGTTTGATCTCGGGTTCTAAATTTTATTCTATCCTGCTGAACTAATTAAGTTTCAATCGCTTCATCAGAAATAATTTTAATTGTGAAAATTATAATTTTATAATTTAATAATTTGCATAATAATTATATAATAATAATATTTATTTTATTATAATAATAATAATATAATAATAAATTATTATTTTATTATAATAATTTTATTATTATTAAATTTAAAAGGCTATTTAACCTTTGGTTATTTAAAAGGTAAGGGAAGACTTGACTTGTGGAATTCCATAATTCCACACCTAAAAAAAAATAATCAAAATAGGGTGACTCCTTAAAGAAGAAACCCAAAAAAAAATTTGAATAGGGGGTCCGCGCGAACCCCCTCAGCTTCCATGGGAGGCCGTACCGGGGTCTTCGCATAGCAGGCCCATGACCCACCTCTGGTCGACCGCCTCAGACCTTCTTATAGTAGCTACAACCACTCAGCAGCTCCCCTGTCAAGGCCGGGGGAGCCAGACTCCTCCTCTCTTCCCGGAATTCCCCGCGCACCGGTGGCCTTCTAGTTTACTGGACCTCCAGGTGCCCCACACCCCTCCCAGATGGCTCTAGTTCCGCCTCCTGTCACACACAGTAGAAACCCGCCACCACGCACCAGTTGTCCTCCTCACCAGACAGAGGCAGATGCCACAGACCGGGCCCCCCTGTAGTAGGCCGCGCACCAGATGCTGGAGGCTGCCCTGGACTCACTGCGTCCTGCCTTCCTAGATCCGGCCTCCCTTGCTTCACTGCAGCTCATCCACAGCTTCCCGGACACCAAGCACATGATCTCCACCTTCACATTTCCCACCGCAATGGACTGTTGCCATCGCTCCCTGCCGTCGCATGCTGACCCGGAGCCGACCTCCACTTCCCTCCTAGAATGGACACACTGTCATGGCCTTGCTGCCCTCACCGGCTCTCTATTCGACCTATCTTTCGTTGGACACCAGCGACATCGACCCCGCTGCCGACACGAATCCCCTCTATCATCGCAACGATGGACCCGAGTGTAGGTAACCTATGTCACCTCTTGCAGGTTTCTGTTTTGCCTTAAAACTGGACCGAGCATATCTGCTCGACCAAGTTCGAGTCTGAGTAGACCTACCTAGCCCAGATAAGCAAAGAACGGGTTTTTCTCGACCCATTACGGGTCAGCGCAGGTTTAGCATGATGCGTTATGGGTCAGAGTGGGGTTTCAAGGCTCAAGTCATATTTCAATTAATATAATTAATTAATTTAATTACATAAATTAAATTAAATTAATTAATAAATTAATTGTGGATGAAAATAAATAAATTTTAATTCTCGAGATATAAATTAATTTAATTTTGGCATAAAAATTAAATTAATTAAAGGAATGATAATTAATTAAATTATTTGAATTTATTAATTCATTTAATTTAATTTAGACAACCCTTGTACTTATTTAATGCATTTTAATCTAATCGCGCATTATTTACCCGCCTACTGGTCTTGAGCACCGACCCTTGTATGCCTGCATTTAATTAATTATTTAACTGCGTGCGATACTTGTAATTAATTAAATGACGGTCTGCATATCATCTTTTTTAGTTAAAATATATAAGGTCCTGCACGCCCAATTTTACCCAATGTACATTTATTCCCCTAGTCCCCCTTGCCTGCACGTGAGTATGTTTGTACTACAGATGAATACGGTGCAAGATGACACGTGGATTCCACCAAGATGAGGCAGTAATCCAAGACATGATGTGGATCCCACCAATATGAGGCAATAATTCAGATGCGAAGCGAACATACAAGATGAGGGAAAGCTACATAAAGAGTCAAGCTTCGACTCAGGTATGATGCCCTTAGGTAATTTAGATTCTCAAGACCAGTTGGATAGTAGTTTTCCTTTATGCGTTTATTTATTATTTTATGCATTGTAGAACAACAATAAAATACATAAAATAATAAATAATAAAATACATAAAGAAGCGGTGTATATTTTTCTATTAAAGTTCAGTTGTGAGCGTGACAATATAGATGAACAAGTTTAATAGAAATGGATTACATTCATTGATAGAAAAACACAAAACCCTCATAGTAATATTAATTCATTACGATCTTCCTTCATTCAAGTTTGAACAAAACCAGGTGTTTGGGGTGCTGGTCATGCCATAGCTGAGGGTTCCTCTTAATATCGGGGCATTCTTATTAGGATGGTTTTTTGACTTAACTAAAATTTCAATAAAGAAATAGCCATAGCTAGCTCGTTATAATTTTAGAGGCAAGCATTTATTAAATCAAGAAATGAATTTGAAGCTGGGACTTCACTTAACAGATCAAGGAACCACGAGTTAATACGGTTGGCTAGACAAAAGCATACCTTGGGCCCTCTAAGTTGTGGCGTAGCCATAACTTATAGACTATGAGGGAGTTTCAGGGATCCTTTACACTATAATACTCAAGAGTATTCTGATTCTAATACAAAGGGTTACTATAATTCACAAAATTAGTCAGAGACATTTAATGATTAAATTAATCAGTAACGTCACATTTGGTAATCAACATAAAAGGTAATAATCTACTAAAGTTTAATTTGTAAAAATGGAAAGCAGTACCACAATACAACTGTGATAAATATTGGAAAAAGTAATTGTCCAAACAATCACGAAATTCCAAGTGTAGTAATGGTGCTTCCACACATTAATACCATAATGGAAATTCGAGGTGCTTATGTCCCAACCTATTAAGCCACCTCAAGAAGAAAGGGTGTAAAATTGCTTATAGGAGACTCATGAATAAAGCATATGATGGTTCTGTCATAATGATATCATCAACGTTTGATGTTAGTTGCAGTCGCTACATCATGACATAGATGATGTTCATGTAGTCTCATCTCCAAGAAGTTTCCAAGGAGAAGGCTAAGCAAGATTTGAATGAGATGATTGCACTCAGTTTGTGTAAAGTGAAAGAAAGTTAATGATCTTTCATGGAATCACCTTCTTATATATTTTACACCCAATTACTCTAGTTTTGTTTAAGGATAAAAATGAATGGTATAGAGTAAAGAGCTTCATTATATTTAAGGTAACATTCTCCAAGTAATAAGAATATTAAATAAAGTATCATCTTTTTTTCTTATGGTGAATACATTGAATGAAAATGAGAAGAGGCCTATTGCAAGTTATGCCAAAGGAACCTTCATCATGTCCTTCAAAGAAAAGTGTTTGGTTATTTAATAGGAGTTTATTTACATCACATATTGAAGTAAATTTTTGGAAGTTTAAAAATACAATGAACTGAAATACAAGAAGCAAGTACCTTCTTCTCATTCAGTTTATATTAATCAAATAAAATTAATGTTTTTAACATAATTCTTGGGTATTGAATAAAATATACCAATAACATATGTGTATTTAAATATAGTATCCAAGTAATCATAAGAACATTATAATAAGTAAAGTTTCTTCTCCAAGCAACTGATAAAGGGTGATTCCTAAGCCAGCGAAGAGAAACACATAACTTTTAATTGCCAAGTGATCAATTCGAATTGAACAAGTTGTTGTGTATAACAAAAAAATTTATCTCATGTTCCCATTTGTTCATAATGAGACATTATTCCAAGTTTTGGAATGAATGTTGTTTGTGGTAACATACTCAAAAAATAGTTCAAATATACTTGAATCAAAGGCAATACATGATGAATATAAAATGTAAGACCTATCCAGTTGTGAAAAGAAGATTCTTTGTTAAGTAAAACTAAGAGTGGACGTCAAGAATATACCTAGTATGGTATTTAGGCTCGGCATAGATAAACACCTTTTGTATTATTGACATACTTAGTTTAGACAAAGAAACCTTTAGAAATAAAATCATGCCACAAATCTTTTGAGGTTAGTTCAACAAGAGAGTGTGAACTATTACAAAGAAAGATAAAGGTAAAGGTACTTCATAAGATTACTTTAAGTCATTAAGGAATTTAATAGTGAAGTATATGTTTGGTCAGAAGATATTATTTGTTTCAGATCGGCATGCAGAAGAATATCTTGACCAAGCATTCATCGATCATGATAACATAGTGTGGAGTAATTCCTAAACGCATGTTACCTTATCTAAATCACAGTATTGATGTTCATAAGGAGGATCAATGATAAAGTCTTACATGTTTACATTGATCAACAAA